>CM067067.1:8163400-9365900 GCA_033980235.1 Diadema setosum
GCTAAATGTAATATCTACCCTAAATGTAATACACCTTAACCCTAAATGTAATACATTTTAACGCTAAATGTAATAATCGAGTCAACCCTAAAATGTAATAACCAGAGACAACCCTAAATGTAATACGCGTCAACCCTAAATTTAATAACAACCCTAAATGTATTACATGTCAACCCTAAATGTAATATCGACTCTAAATGTAATACTTTTTAACCGTAAATGTAATATCGACCCTAAATGTAATACATCTTAACGCTAAATGTTATACTACCCTAAATGTAATACACCTTAACCCTAAATGTAATATCGACCCTGAATGTAATACATTATAACACTAAATGTAATATCGACACTAAGTGTAATACATCTTAACGCTAAATGTAATAACAACTCTAGATGTAATTACATTTTACTGCTAAATGTGATAACAACCCTAAATGTAATGCATTTTAACGCTAAATGTAACAATCTTAAATGTAATTCATGTCAACCCTAATCGAATGTAATACATTTTAACGCTTAATGTAATTACGACCCTAAATTTGATACGCTTCATTATAGGGAGTGTAACCAAACGCAGAATTTCGGGCAAAAGGTCAGGGGGTAGGGGATATGACGCAACCTTCTATAGCATTCAAGAGCAGCAAATAAAAACAAATAGTTGCATCTGATTGACAAATTGCCCACATCGACGTAAATAAGCACTGAATTGATCATTATTTTAGTAGCAGCCATGGTAAAAAATCATGGGCGTATAACATACTCGAGCAGGATTCGAACCTACGACCTCCTGATCACCGGACATAGTCGGGTAACAGGAACGAAAAGTGGCTGTTCTAGGTGAAATTGAATGTATTCTATTGTTTTTCATAATTTCTTATGTATTTCTTTGTTTTTCAACTTTTTCAACTTTTGTTTTTCTTTGTTTTTCTATTGGAAATTGTCACTGACCACTTTTCTACCATAATTAGCACAAAACTAGTCAATGAAAGTGATTAATTGTAAAAATAATCAGGTTTTCATGACTTTCATGACAGAGCACCTGTTTTCCATAGGAAATGTACACAAAAGCACAAAATTGTGCCCGTATTGGGACGACATTCCGTTTGACAAATATGGGCGTGACTTCGCAAAAGTATGTGGGGAAGTTTCAAATTTGTCTCGAAAGTTGCGTGAGACTTGAACAAAACAAAGTCAAGTAAGTTTCGAGGACTGGGGGGGGGGGGGGGGGGTGCATGGTGACCCCCCTTAGGTACCCTACTATGTAGGCCCTACAGGTAAGCACATAGTATTACATACATACATTGTACATATATATATATAGCACACCCTGTTGTCGTGGAAACAGAAGAAATACATTTATGTCGAACGCACCCACGAAGTTAAGTGACTGTCGGTTTATCAAAAAGAAAGATATGGATAAATACTTAGTAAAGCATACCACCTCCTTAAAAATGAGATTATGTGAAAATTGATTTTTTTTTTTCATGCAACATTAACCCTTTAAAGACGGGGGGGGGAGGGATCCCCCCCCCCCTCGAAGTTTCGCGCTATAAATCTGTCGCGAGGCTTCTTGACTTTGTTTGGTCACAGTCTCGCACCAACTTTTGAGACCAAATTTGCAACATCCGCGTATACTTTTGCGAAGTCACGCCCATTATTGTAACGGAATGTCCCCCCAAAACGGGCACAATTTTGTGATTTTGAGTACATTTCCTATGGAAAACAGGTGCTCTGTCATGAAGGTCATGAAATCTGATTATTTTTACAATAATTAATCACTTTCATTGATTAGTTTTGTGCTAATTATGGTAGAAAAGTGGTCGGTGACAATTTCCAATAGAAAAACAAAAAAGTTTAAAAAGTTTAAAAACAAAGAAATACATAAGAAATTATGAAAAACAATAGAATACATTAAATTTCACCTAGATCAGCCACTTTCGTTCCTGTTAACATCTTGATTATGTTTTGGTATGTCATAAGGATCCTGAAAATGTAAGTTTCGAGGAGTCGGGGGGGGGGGGGGGGTGCACGGTGACCCCCCCCCCCCCCCCCCCCCCCCATTAGGTACCCTACTAACAGGCGTCATCTCCTGCTCGAGTATGTACGCCATGATTTTTTATCATGGCTACTACTAAAACACCGTATCCGGGCACTTACCCCCTGGGCAAACTACCCTCCGATAACTACCACCCCGGATAATTACCCCCCAGGGTCTATTCCCCCTTAGGGCAACTACCCCACCGGACAACTACCCTCCTAGGGCAATCACCCTCCAGGGCCATTACCCCCCTAGGACAACTACCACCCGGTCATGTACCCTCCTAGGGCAACTACCCCCAAGGGCAATTACCCTTAGGACATCTACCCCCCGGATAACTACCCCCGGATAACTACCACCCGGATTACTACCCCCCACCCCCATAACCATACCCCGACTCCCCCCCCCCCCCCCCGCCCCCTCCTGATACTTACCTAATGGACAACCCTCCCTCCCCGCCCCCCGAAAGTTACCACCCTTTGTCATTTTTCCATAAGTTCATAACACCATATCAGAAGATGCACCTTTCTCGTACACTGTCATCATTTACTCTTTTGGCTTGTCATTTTCTACCGTTATACACATTAGAAGATAAACATAAGAAAAGGAGAGTTGATTTCAATGCAATTCATATTCCCTTAACATTAGCGAGGGACCCTCCGATATAAAGCCATAATTTCTGATAGGATCCGGGCACGGTTTTATGAAGTCAGTCCTGACAAGCTGTCAGTTCCACACAATTACCAGTCGTTGTAGGTCGATTGAAGCAGGTCCATGGTAACAAGTCGGTGACTAGAGCTTATCAATCAAGCAGAACCCATGGTTTTATTGAAATTATTTGAGACATGAGTCATAACTGGCAACTTTTATCAAACGGTGCCCTAATCTGTCATAAGAGTAAAATTACAGCTTGTTTTACATACAAGTAGAATTGTGCTAGTTTTCAAATTAAATGTTCTCGACACTTTAAGGGGAAATCCAGTTCAAATATAAGTTAGTCTGATTAGAAAGAGTAAAATATTACGAGTTTAACGGTATTTCTTTTTCTTTCTTTTTTCTTTTTTTTTTTTTTACAAAACACCCCTAGTTGTTAACGAAGTCTTTTGTCCTGCACCCTCTTTTTGAATAGATCTAGGGAGAGTTGTAGTTGACAGAATCCTTTTTACATTATAGGGCTGCTCTGTTTTATCCCGTCCATTCAAAGAGTGTCACACAGTAGGTATCTTTCTTGACTACTCCAAGGCCTTTGAGACAATCAACCATGAAATATTATTATACAAATTACAGCACTATGGGATTCGTGGGAGGGCCTTGGAGTGGTTTAGAAGTTACCTTACTGGAAGAACTCAATTTGTTAGTTTGAATGGCCATGTGTCCAGCTCACAGCCTATAACTTGTGGGGTACCGCAAGGATCCCTTTTAGGTCCTTTATTGTTTATTGTTTATATGAATGACTTTCGCAGTTCGCCCTCTCTGCTCTGTTTTCTACTTTTTGCCGATGACACCAGCATTTTTTATTCAAATCGAAACCCTCATGTTTTACTGAATACCATAAATACTGAATTAAAATCAGTATCTAAGTGGATTCAGGCTAATAAATTGTCATTGAATTTGACCAAGACAAAATTTATGGTTTTTAGCAATATAATCAATATTTTACCGGGTAAGTTGGTTGTAAACGACGTAGAATTGAACCAGGTGGAATATATAAAATTCCTTGGTCTTTATATTGATTGTAAGTTGACATGGAAAGTTCATGTTGATTCTTTGCGTAAATTACTATCAAAAAATGTAGATGTTATATATTGTATAAGTTAAAACAGTATTTTCCTAAACATGTTCTGCATTCATTGTATTCTACTCTATTTTTGCCTTATATAGGTTATGGACTCTTGGCATGGGGAAACTGCTGTACAACTAGACTTAATTCTTTATTATTGATACAGAAAAGAGCTATACGGATAATTAACTTCGCCACATTTTTCAAACACACTAATGTCTTATTCTTTTCCAGTAGAACACTTAAGATCCAGGATTTATATCGTTTTAATATCGGGTCATTTATGTATCAATTAAACTCAGGTGGTCTCCCTGATGTGTTTTTTTCGATGTTTGTCAAAAGTACTGAAGTTCATTCTTACCCTACTAGACAAAAAGATTCTTTTCATCTTTCTCCTGTACGAACCGTATCTGCTTTAAAAACAATAACCACTACAGGACTTAAATTTTGGAATGAGTTGGATAGAGCAATAATCCAATCCCAGTCTCTTTATTCATTTAAGCATAAACTTAAACTAGTTTTTCTGAATTCATATCTATAGCTATTCTTCTTCACATTACTGACATTATCGATTATGTAACATGTGCCTCGCTCGTGATTTCTGTATTATCTCCTGAACTTCCTTTTTTTTGAACATTTTTTGGTATCTCTGCTATTTTACACTGCATCTGACTTGTACCTCGCTCGGGTGATCACGCAACTCTCAAGAAGTCTGTGCCGCGGACATTGCTTTCTTTGTTTTTTTCTTTTTCTTTTTACTTTTTGGCGTTTATATTTCTCCAATTCACAAATTGTCATTCCTTTAATTACATAACCGAGTAAGAAATAATCTCACATCCGCATCTGGGAATCTACACCCTACAAGCAATGCTTCTATGTAGATTCCTCATATTTCACATGTTTTAATTGTCTTATAAGCTGTACTTGACAATTCATCCAGGCTTTTGTATTGTGATGTGTATGTTTTATGTATTTGTTGAAATGTGGAATATGGAACAATCAAAAACAAAACAAACAAGTATTTTTTTCACAAAAACTTGAATCCTTCTTGGAATAACATGCTCTTTAATATTTCGTAAGGGGTTTCTAATTTTCTCACCCAAAAGATGTTTAAAACCTGAAGTTAGGTCTCGACCAAAACCAGACGATATGAAAAAATGTTTTTTTTTTTTCAATTCAAATAGCAAACGTTGTTCGAAAATAACAATGAGAGACGTAATTTTCTGGGGGAGAGTTATTGTAAGAGGGGTGACTGTTTGGAGCCTAATTTTAATAAGGAGTAATTGTCAAGGGAGATAATGCTCTCCGGTGATCATACCAAGGAGGTGACAATCTCTTCCCACATTCTTGATCTACTAGTTGTTAATGCCAAATGATGCAGTAGGGCAATTCTGAAATGAGCGTTAACGGTATAACAGTAAAATAGTTACAAAATTGATGAAACAATGCAAAGATAGCAAATTAAGACAGAGACGAAGTACACAAATAAAGATACAGTGCACTCCCGTTACAACGAACACGATTATAACGAGATTTCGTTATAACGAAGCGAAACTTCTGGTCCCAAAATTATCGCCATTAAAGCCTATGGTACAAAATTCGCTTATAACGAAGACGGTTATAACAAAATTTTCGTTACCACGAAGTCTTTTCTGAGCACCACTGACAAAGAAAAACAAAGGAAATGTGCTCCGTTATAACGAAATGCGGATCGCATTCGAAAATGCGTAGCGGAACAAGCATTTTTAAAGCGTCTCTGCATGAGCGAACGCATCATTGAATGTTCACTCCGTGTATCACGCACAGTTTCCGAGGGGAACTTGCGTTATTGTAATACAATAATCTGAATTCAGATAAGGTTTGTTTCATTGTTCCGAAGTCCTTTAATACAAAACACACAGATTCTGATACAACTAAATGTCCGTTAGTTCGGTAATGAAATAGGGTTTGTTATTAAGCACATTTTGGCGTTATTCCAAAGGTTCGTTAATCCGATAATAAAATATGGTCCTTATTCTCATTCTTATACGGTTCGTTAGTCCGAAAATGATAGGAATTCAAAACGTTCGTTAATCGGAACATTACAAAGAGTATCGTTAATCCATGGTGGAAAAAGGAGAGTACACTAAAAAAAACTTAAGAACCGCAATCCTTATAATCGTCTTAAGATAAATAAATCTTCGAAAAAACTAACCTTTCTCATTTTTTTTTTCATTAACAAAATTTCTTCGGAATAACGAACCTTATTTCATTTTCGGATGAAAAAGCCTTCGGAACAACGGACTTTCTGAATAGTGAACCTTTCTCACTTTTTGATTTATAAACCTTCAAAATGACGAACCTCATTTCATTTTCAGATCAACGAACCTTCGGAAAATGAACAATATATTATTTTGATCTAAATTATGAACTTTCGGAATAATGATTCTTCAGAAATGCGAACCTTCAGATAAACAAACCATCGGAATCCCGGGAATGGCGAAACTTCGGAATAAGGAGCCTTCAGAGTAACGTACTTTAGTAAGAAAAGAACCTTTGGAATAGCGAACTGTAACCAAATCCTACACCGTCATTTTCTACACAATCATGTGTGACAACACAAACAACTTTATGCTCTTTTTAAAATGTAATACTTAAACGAAATTAAAAAGGTATTCTCCCATCTCACATAGCTTTCCAGCGTATGATGAGGATTCAACAAATAGAATATCTTATGCGTGGTTTCCTTTTTTTCGTTATACATTGCATATTATATTTGTTCGGTTATAACGAAATTTCGTTAAAACGAAAAAAAACAAACAAAAAACAAAAAACTGCCGGTCCTGAGCATTTCGTTTTAAAGGGAGTGCATTGCACATAAACACACATGAGATAAATCCCTTGTAATGAGAGAAAGAGGAAAGGTGAGTAATGAATGACAGGAATAGACTACCTTCACGGTGGACAGAGAAAAGCGAGAGGGAAGAGGAAGATGATGGGTTAAAACCAGGGCACGTGAGGCATGAGATATAAGCTCCTCAAAATAAAGAAGTGTTACATGGAGTTGTGCTAAACGATAGACGATTGTGGTTAAAAAAATATTGCAAAAAGTATAACTCATTCTGAAGTGTAACATTTCTTCAAAATGTCTTTAATTCAATGTTAGCATTCAAACTTAAAACTTCTTTTATACTTTACTATCGAGAGAAATCCGAAATTTCGGAACAGTAAAAGAAAATACAGATTTAGCGAAAATAGTTTTGGTTAAAGGCATTGACATTTACTGGATTACTGGGTGGGATATGAAGGGACAGCTTCGTGTTTTATGAACATAGAGTCAAAATACAGAGGGAGAAATTAAGCTTGTACATAAATCGTCCTAAATGCAAACGATACAAATCGTAAATCCTGAAGATGTTGTTTTCATAAAATGATGTATCAGTATGGCATCTCCGTGATTCCTGGCAAATAATACAAAGAACTTCGTTTCCTGTAGTAATGCTTTCCTTTTCATTAAAAGTAAGAGTCGGGGGGTGGGGGGCAATGACCCGGGAGGTAGTTACCCAGGGGGTAATTGACGTGGTGCACTGTCCTGGGGGTAATTTTCCTCTTGATAGTTATAGGGGAGGGGGAGTGGTAGGCCTACTTATCCGGGGTAATCATCCATGGGGAGTTATCGGAGGGGGTAGTTATCGGGTGGAAGTTATCTAGGGTCTAGTTATCGGAGGAGGGGGTAATTAACATGGGGATAATTATCCTGGTGGTAATTATCGGGGGGGGGGGGGGGGTAGTTATCCGGAGGGTAATTATCCGTGGGGTAATTATCCGGGGGGTAATTATCCGGGGGGTATTTGTCCGAGGGGTAGTCATCCGGGGGGTAGTTATCCTGGGGTAGTGTACCCAGGGGGTAGTTCTCCTGGGGGTAGTTACCCAGGGGGTAGTTCTCCGGGGGTAGTTATCCAGGGGGTAGTTTTCCGGGGGGTAATTATCCAGGGGGTAGTTATCCGCGGGGGTAGTTATCCAGGGGTAGTTATCCGAGGGGTAGTTATCCAGGGGGTAGTTTTCCTAAGGGGGAATTGCCCTGGGGGATGATTGCTCTAGGAGGGTAGTTGTCCGGGGGGTAGTTGTCCTAGGGGGTAATTACCCTGGAGGGTAATTGCCCTTGGAGGGTAGTTGTCCGGGGGGTAGTTGCCCTAGGGGGGAATCGTCCTGGGGGGTAATTATCCGGGTGGTAGTTATCCGGAGGGTGGTTTTCCAGGGGGTAGTGTTCCTAGACCCCTAAAACACTGATCAATTTAGTGCTTATTTACATCGATGTAGGGCAATTTGTCAATCAGTTGCAATGAAAACATCATGACGGAAGAATTTCATGAATTTGAATAACAAAGCAGTACCCGCTGCATGCTATATGGATTAGAACCAACACTTGCAGTCGGGCGAAAGCTCGGTGGTCTAGTGGAGATGACGCCTGTCCGGTGATCATGAGGTCGTAGGTTCGAATCCTGCTCGAATATGTACGCCCATGTTTTTTTTTTTTATTATGGCTATTACTCAAAACACTGATCAATTCTGTGCTTATTTACGTCGATGTGTAGGGCAATTTGTCAATCAGTTGCAATGTAAACGTCTCGACGGAAGAATTTCATAAGTTGGAAAAAATAGTTGCTTGGATTTGTTTTTGTTGTTTACCCAGGTAAAAAACACACAGTCTTATTAGTTCCTTTGTTTGCTGCAAAGTTAACTAGGTCCATGTGTTATAGTTTTAAATCTATTACCTTTATCATACAATCACACAAACATTTTGCATTCCAATCTTCATTCAGTGTTCATGATTGTTTACAGTCTTGTTGAAAAAGAAAAAAATGGGAAAATTCTTTGCTAAACTTTGAGCGAAGTCTGAGCAAAATGTTTGTGTGATTGTATGATAAAGGTAATAGATTTAAAACTATGCCACATGGACCTAAATGTTTTTTGCAGCAAACAAAGGAACTAATAAGGCTGTGTGATTTTTACCTGGGTAAACAGCAAAAACAAATCTAAGCAACTATTGCTGCTCTGGTTGCGTCATATCCCCTACCCCTGACCTTTTGCCCGATATTCTGCGTTGGTTACACTCCCTATAATGAGGTGTATTAAATTTAGGGTCGTAATTACATTAAGCGTTAAAATGTATTACATTTAATAGGGTTGACATGAATTACATTTATGATTGTTATTACATTTAGGGTTAAAATGTATTACATTTAGGGTCGATATTACATTTGGCGTTAAGATATATTACATTTAGGGTCGATATTACATTTAGGTTGAAATGTATTACATTTAGGGTTGTTATTACATGGAGGGTTAAGGTGTATTACATTTAGGGTCGTTATTACATTTAGCGTTAAGATGTATTACATTTAGGGTCGATATTACATTCAGGGTTAAGATGTAATACATTTAGGGTCGATATTACATTTAGGGTTAAAATGCATTACTAGGGTTGTTATTACATTTAGGGTTAAGATGTATTACATTCAGTGTCGTTATTACATTTAGCGTTAAGATGTATTACATTTAGGGTCGACATTACATTTTACTAAGGTTAAAGATAATAAAAAGTTTTGGTACCTCAAAAATTTCCTTGTCTTAGTTTGTGTTTCAGGTTAAAGTACCTTTCATATAACTAACACTGTGAGACTTACTCGCCCCAAAGTGCTCTCATGTCTTAGTAATCATGCCATTAACTGCGACCAGCAGCCCCATACGCATAGCGACCAGCAGTCCCATACGCATAGCGTAATCGGGCTTCGCATTGTAGCATTCAGGATCATGACAGATGTAGTATCGCGGAATAAATGTTAACTTAAAATCCCATAAATTCTTCAATTTGAAGACTTACCAATTAAGGTGAAGTATTGAAAACAGGCTTCGGGCAACGTTTGGTTCTGCCTACAGTCCCTTTCTGTTCGAATTGATGACTGAATGTGACTCGGCCGAGAGGACCTTGGGAGAGCTACATACACCATGTACACTGAATACTACAGCCAGTGCATGCGAACACATCACATGCGCACAAATTTCAAATCCCATATCAACGGATAAGATGTTTGTGTGCGCATGCGCTGGCCGTAGTAGTCAGTGTATGCATCGGTCCATGGTGTATGTAGCTCTCCCAAGGTCCTCTCGACCGAGTCACATTCAGTCATCAATTCGAAAAGAAAGGGACTATTGGCAGAACCACACGTTGTTCGAAGCCTGTTTTCAATACTTCAACTTAATTGGTAAGTGTTCAAATCGAAGAAATTTTGGGATTTTAAATTGACATTTACCCGCGATACTAATTCTGTCATGATCCTGAATGTTACAATGCGAAGCCCCATTACGCTATGCGTATGGGGCTGCTGGTCGCAGTTAGCTATGCGTACAATGGGCTGCACGCTGCTGGTCGCAGTCAGTGGTTTCGTACAATATTTATCGACGCTGTACGGCGACGGCTCTGGTACGAAACCATTATTGCATGATTACTAAGACATGAGAGCACTTTGGGGCGAGTAATTCTCACAGACAACGTACTTTAACGTGAAACACAAACCAAGACAAGGAAATTCAGGGAAACTTTTGAGGTACCAAAACTTTTTATTATCTTTATGATGTATTACTTTTACGGTCGATATTACATTTAGGGTTAAAAAGTATTACATTTAGGGTCGATATCACATTTAGGGTTGACACGTATTACATTTGGGGTTGTTATTACATTTAGGGGTTGTCTCCGGTTATTACATTTAGGATTAAAATGTATTACATTTAGGGTGGACTCGATTATTACATTTAATTAGCGTTAAAATGTATTACATTTAGGGTTGTTATTACATTTAGGGTCGATATTACATTTAGCATTGATATTACATTTAGGGGTGATACAGTTGTTACGTCGAAGCCCAGCTCAACTACCGCAGCATGCATCATATGTCACGAACCCGCTCATTGACCCACTGCTTGCCTCGAACAACGCGAATACCGGCTTCTTTGGGCACGACTCACTGCTGCCGCCGCTAGCCGTCTCGACTACTGGCACGACTCACCGCTGCCAGTTACCATCCGACCGTCAATTATCGACACCACATCTACAGGCGACCCACCGTCCTGTCAAGCAATCGTCGATAGCTGCCATCGTCGTCGTTAACGTTGTTTCATTACCTCCGCACGGCTCTTCAGTGTCGCATCTCCCTTTCCATCGTCCCGCATCGCCGTCCTAATGGCAACCGTTTCTCCTCATCAATCGCGATAGTCGGCCTTTCCCCGAGCATGTCAATCGCGTACGATTAGGGCTGCGTTTATCAACTTTCCCCAGTTTAAACGACTTTCGAAAGCCCTTTCGATAGCCCTTTCGATAGCCCTTTCCATAGCCCTTTCGAAAGCCCTTTCCATAGCCCTTTCGAAAGCCCTTTCCATAGCCCTTTCGAAAGCCCTGTCTATTCCCTGTACTATAATGTGCCGTTTGTTTTCGTCGGCTGCGTTTATCAACTTTCGATAGCCCTTTCGATAGCCCTTTCCAAAGCCCTGACTGCCTGTACTATTAATGTGCCGCTTGTTTTCTAAGACGGGACGGCGAAAAGCAATTACCATCATAAAGACATAATCTTCCTTTGAGAGTGACGAGTCATGATACAATGCCACATGAATCAATTGTCTTCCTATCTGTGAGGCAGCTCCAGTTTAGCACATACTTCAAATATTTCTGAGTGGCGGCATGAGACATGGGATCAAAGGGAATGAGACTGTTGTTACTCTATTTCTCAAACCTTGTTGGTGAGAGAAACACCTCCTTGTTCCAAGCATACACCCGTATGCGTGCATTAGGCTGCTTTCACATAGAAGTATACTATTCGGGTATTCGGGCTCGTTTTTCGAGGGCACGCGAATAGCTTGAATCGAACGATAGGATTTCCTCACACCGGTTCACATAAGAGGGCACTATTCGAAAGTACCGAATACCTGCGAAAAGTATAGCAAAGTGGCAATCGAGCTTGTTCGATTTTCTTGCAGCGTATACCGTCTCTCGTTTATGAAATAATGACACTTTTGGTCTGGATTTGCCCGTTAGCAAATATAAGCATGTAGACCGACATTCTGATGCAGTTTAGATTCGTTAATAAGATTTGCTGCGATGTAGGAGGAAGAAATCCTCACTACATGGGATGGTGAGTTGACGGTGCGGGTGATGGTGTATTCGGTGCTCGAATAGCGAATAGCGAATAGCGAATAGCGAATACCGAATACCGAATACTTCTATGTGAAAGCAGCCTTACGCACAGCTGTATTTATACACCTGTGTACACGTACTCGTGTGCACTTTACGTGGCGCGCGTCTTTTCAGAAACCGGAAACGCATGGTTGCGTAACCGCAGTACTTAGGGCGACCTAAAGGGCTTTCAAAACAGCTTTGCGTTTATCAACTCGTGAAAATTCCTTGAAAGCTGTTTGGATAACCTGTTTCTGCCGAGAAAGGAGAGTTGATAAACGCACCCTTTCGTAAAAGGCTTTCCTAAAGGGCTTTCAAAACAGCTTTGCGTTTATCAACTCGTAAAAATTCCTTGAAAGCTGTTTGGATAACCTGTTTCTGCCGAGAAAAGGAGTTGATAAACGCAGCCTTCCACCCATGGATATTGGGCATTTATTTGGTTGTGTGATTACATGCACTTTGTATGCATGTCAATGTCACGTAAGCATCATTCTTGCTGTCTATCCGCATCTTGACGTCCGTTTTATCAAGATTATAATTGCTATGTCTTGTCATGTAGCTACATCACGATGTATGGTGTCATAATAAACATGTGGAAAGGGAATCTCTTGATTCGTTTGTAAGTCACTTGTGTTGTCAATTCACGTAGGTTTAAGGAAAATAAAAATAGGAATTTAGTCAACGATTTTGGTGCACGCAAGCCTAAACAAACGCCTGCATTCACACACGTGCACATGCATTCATTAAAAAAAAAAAAAATCCTAAAAGCCCAAACAAATACACATCAGAATAGAAGGTAAAGAGTTGAAACAAGTGGAAAATTTCACCTACCTATAGGTGGAAGTATCACTCAAAATGGATCCAACACTCCGGAATTCAAATACAGGATTGGAAAAGCAATGGGGGCAGTCCAGAAACTTGATGGAGCTCAACAAATACCGAATTATACAGGATACTAATTCTCTCCATACATGGAGCAGATACACGGACACCCAGGAAAGAAGACGAAAACCGCCTAATGGTTTTTGAAATGACTGCGGAAATAAGAGGAGTAACACGAATGGATAGAATAAGGAAGACAACTATAAGGAACCAATTATGTATAACAATAACGGCATTAAATAGAATATCCCAAAGAAGATTACGATATTTTGGACATCTGAAACGTATGCCGGTAACACGTACGCCTTCCTAAAAATTAGCAATGGAGGGAAGAATCTCTGGTAAGAGACCAAAAGGAAGACCACCCAAGAGATGGACCGACTGTGTAATAGCAGACTGCAGGGGCAAAAACATATGCTCACCAGTAGAAGCCAGCTATCGAGCCAGCAACCGTCGAGAATGGCAGGACATCATAGAGCGTATGCCACCGCTCAACCCTTTGCTGGAGTAACAGGCATAGGTCAATGTATGTCAAGGCTCTGTATTATTTTATAAGTAGTTCCTTAGTATCTCACAAAAAAATTAAGAGCTCAATCCTCAAATCAAGCAATACTCTACAATCCCTTTAAGCTGTCAGAGGAATCATAGAGATTGAAAAAAGTGTCATGAGCTCTTAAACTAGTTTTCAAAGACTTAATTTATCAAAACAGATTTTTTTATCTAGTTTTTTTTTAATTGGTATCGTTTTGCTAGATAAGCCAGATCTGATGTAATTTGATTTGCGCATCACAGCATTTTGTTAATGATTAAAGAGCACGAAAGATTATGCAATCATTTAATTACGTTCGGACAAAATAAACGATATAATACGACAAATATGTTAAAAAAATGATAAAAATCATTAAAACTACACGATTGTGACTCCGACGCAGAACTTTTATATAAATAATTATACAGTTCGCATGTCGTCATTTCTTTTGTCCGTAATGATATAGTCATATCATATTCATTTACATGTTGTTGAGATCAATCCTTTCGATTTCTTGTTCTTTTTATAGTTGTCGTCAGTTAGATTTGATTCTGCTTTCAATGTGGTTATAATATCTATCTTATGCAGTATTTTTGTTTTCATTGGAATAAGTTAATAGCCAAGACTTAAACGGAGCACGTTGCAAACTACGGAGAGATTTTTGGCCCTGATCAGCAGGTCTATAGGAAATTGTTCTGTGAAACATTAAAACAGCGAAACAAGTAAAAAGACAAAAGCTACCCATGAAAGGGATCGTAAAATTGCTATTATCTTCAGTATCCTCAAGGACGTTGTTAGGATCATCTTTTTCCCCACGCAAACACTTTGATAATTCGGTGGATGCTTATCAGTGGGTAATACGTTTCATATACCTCGTAAAGAAATTCTATGTTCGTCATTAAGTCAATGAGAAAATTAATATGCAGCGCCAATGAATTACAATTCATGAATCCATTCGCCGTTGCCTGTTATGACATCGAAGCATGGACACCATTATCTATAAAAAAAGTATATTTTAATTGAAGACAGATCTTTAGAGAGTTGATTGCAACTTTAAAATGAAACTAGCTATTCATAATCATGCCAATTTTCCTAAACATCCGAAATTCGTGATTGGATTAAATACAGTAATGCAGGTGAAAAATGGAATTCGAGAGCAGGAAGGCACCGTAGATAACCGATTCCTCATGCTCAAAATTTGATAGGGAGCGCTTTAGGGGGTAGGCACGAGGATTATACCTCGGGTCACATTTTGACCCGTGTGCAGGTCACCTCTTCGTAATTGCTTGCAGCCCAATTTCCATTTTTGATTGTTTGTTTGCTTGCTTTTGTTTTTTGTTTGTTTTCTGACAGTGAGAGCATTTATCAAAAAGACTATGGTCGCATCCTTAATTCAGACATTTTCTAAACTTTTTTTTTTCATTATCTATCCTATACAATGAAACGTAGCCATGTTGGTAGCTGATGTGAGATTATAGCTCGTGTCCCGGAAGTGGGTAATCAAACTGTCAGATCAAATGAGAATCTTAATTAAAACAACTATTTGGTGTGAAATTCAATGAGTTCTGTTATTAAGCAAGGTATTATTTTCATTGCTCTTTGGCACCATTGCTAATCATTGCACTTTATTATTTAGACAAGAGTACACAGACGTCGGGTTTTATGCTTACGTTAACAACGTCCTCGCCGGAAGCGCCGATATATCTCATGGTCTGTCCACACTCAGCGTACCGGTCCAAAACGAGATCCTCTCTCCGTTTGCTCTCGCCATATTTTTTAATTCATCTCCACAACCCACCATTGGGTCGGACCCACATGATGTGACTGCTGACGCAGGGTCTGGATTCAATGAATCTTTGGTAAGAGCTCATCTTTCTCACACTAAACATACATTATCTCTTTATTCATCGCGTATTTTAAATCGATTGATTTTTGCGTGATCCACGTCCACAAGCCTTGTTTTGGTGGACCATTTCCATTGTTCAATCGTTATACTTGTCTGTAAGCCTTGCAAAGTATGAATTCCTGTTCATGGTCATTTTACTTAATTGTCTGATTGTACGTTTTCATATGTTATCATATGATCCACACCGCATTATGTACCCTGTTTTTCTTACGAATTCATAAAACAGTTTGAATTGTGTAATATATTTCATGTAATATATTTCACTCTTGTTGAATAGAAATGATGATTTACAGAATTCATTGAATTGGATGAAATAAGTTTGCTTGAAAGTATCGAAATATCTATGACAAAGTTTATTTGTTTTTTCTCAATAAACATGCTCCATGCGGCAAATGAAAAAATAAAATCAACCCATATGAAAAGATGCTTTGTTTTCTGATGTTTTATGAATTTTGCTTTCTTTTTTTAGGACCAAAGAATGACTTCTACCTTGAAAGCTTGCGGATTTATTTCTTTTCAAAATTTCACCCTTCAAACAGGCTGGAGGAACAGGCATACCAGCATGGATCTTCATCCTAGTCGGTGTTCTGGTGGTCGTAGTGATAGTCTTGGCTCTCGTGATGATCTTGAGAAGCAGACAGTAAGTTGGCATGGGTGTAAATCCGGGAGGGGGGAGGGTTGGGGGATAGACATCCCCCAGAAATGAAGGAGGGGGAATGGCCTGTACAATGCTGGGCCCGCTCTTGCCCCAGCCTTACACAGTTGCTTCATGATGGAACTAGAGAAGAGAGACAGCCAGATCAAACAGCTTGAAAAGAATCTCGGCATTGCCGAATCCCGCATCAAGGAACTTGAGCAATACTCAAGACGAAACTGCCTTGTTTTTCACGGACTCAAGGAAAAAACCGGCGAGCACACTGACCAACTGATCTGCGATCTCGCGAAGGGGAATCTGAACGTCGACATCAATCCGGAGGACATCGACCGATTGCATTGGATAGGTGAGCAAGGAAGGAGTGATGTATATCTATAGAAGGAGTGATAAAAAGGGACGGCCACTTCATCGCCCGATCATCGTAAAGTTCTGCGGCTACGGACCGGGGTCGTCAGTCTATGCCTCGAAATCCAAACTGAGGTCGACTTGCTTCTACATTCACGAGAATCTGACAAGTGAACGACAGAGTCTACTGAGAAAGTTGAAGCTGAAATACGACCTACATGATCACAAGGTAATGACCCAGGACGGAAAAATCAAAGGCAAAACCACCAACAGACTGTTTACGTTATCATTAAATTCCGACTGGAAAGAACACAGCGAACGGTTTCTGCAGTAACTCACGCGACCGGCAGTGTTGACCGGTAATTATTACTGTTTCTGTGTGTCCTTACTGGCCTAATTTAACTTTAATTTATTCGATGTAAACATAAGCGGCTGTTGAGAAACAAGGCAAGTAAAATTTTGAACTCCTCTTGAATTTTTCTGCTATTTTTTTTTTCGAATTCTGCCTGCCTAAAATTCCGCAGGCGCGTTCGTAGTCACGGTATTATAAAGCTGGGTGTTAGAAAAGGGTGGGATTTCACGGAGCACGCGAATGATTTGCGAAGGACGCGAATGACAAAATCCAACATTCGGAGAAGTTTTTCTCCGAATGTTTTCCGACAATGAAGCCGAAAACTATTCTTGCGCAATTTGTGAGAAGTTTCCACGACGTTTGTGCGAATGTCGTGTGTATCATTGCTAAAGTACAGCATGTTACGTACACGAAGAACACGCGAAGACACGGGGTTTCACGAACATTTTGCGAACATCGCGCGTGTCTTGCGAAGGTCTTGCGCATATGACGAGGCTTTAAAGACACTTTCGAGAACAATTCACGAGCAAATCACGTTCGCGTCCTTCGCAAATCGTTCGCGTGCTCCGTGAAATCCCACCCTGAAGGGTGGGATTTCACGGAGCACGCGAACGATTTGCGAATGACGCGAATGGCAAAATCCAGCATTCGCATTTTAGTCTGCAAAAGATCGCCAAACAAACGTGAGGGTTCGGAAGCGTCGTCAGTTGTTCGCGAATGTCGTTTTTACTTCGGCGAGAATTTCAAAAAAGTTTGAAATTTTTCGCGAACCTTTTCCGCACACTTAGTCGGGATTTGCTCGTGAATTGTTCTCGAAAGTGTCTTTAAAGCTTCGTCATATGCGCAAGACCTTCGCAAGACACGCGCGATGTTCGCAAAATGTTCGTGAAACCCCAAACAGACTCCGAAACTTCTGAGAATGTCTCGCGTATGTTACGTGAAATCTGCGAAGTTTTTCCGATCATTTTACGACGTAATTGCAAACTGTTCGCGTACCTTTTGAGACATTTTCGCGAACGTTTAGCGCACGTTTGGGGGATGTATGCCCTGTACGTTTTCTGCAAATAGAAATCGTAGCATACATCTAAACATCAAACAATTATTAACAACTATAGTAACAAAAGAAATTATAGACTAGCAAAGAGAAAGAATATTTGATGTACAAAAAAAAATCGCAGAATGTACTTAAAATCAATCTAAAGTATGTAAATTTCATTTGAACTATAGAGATTATGTGTTAGAGGAACTGCAAAAAAAAAAAAAAAAAGATCAAATGCTTTACTAGTGGAGATACGTCCTAGGGGAAAAATGTAGGCAATTACACGATGGAGAAATGAGAGAAAACGAAAAGAGAAATAGAGGAAAGAAAAAAAATCAACTCAAGAAAGCTGATTTGAGTTGATTTTTTTTTATTGCTTCCACCTCTCCTTGCTACATTTTCTCCCATGATTATTGAAAATTTTTCGTTGTTCGCATTTCCGTCGCGTGTTCTTCGTGTACGTAACATGCTGTATTTTAGCAATGATACACACGGCAATCGCACATACGTCGTGGGAACTTCGCACAAATTGCGCAAGAATATAGTTACCGGCTTCATTGTCGGAAAACATTCGGAGAAAAACTTTTCCGAATGTTGGATTTTGTCATTCGCGTCCTTCGCAAATCGTTCGCGTGCTCCGTGAAATCCCACCCTTATGGGATTTCACGGAGCACGCGAACGATTTGCGAATGACGCGAATGGCAAAATTCAGCATTCGCATTTTAGTCTGCAAAAGATCGCCAAACAGACGTGAGGGTTCGGAAGCGTCGTCAATTGTTCGCGAATGTCGTTTTCACTTCGGCGAGAATTTCAAAAAAGTTTGAAATTTTTTGCGAACCTTTTCCGCACACTTAGTCGGGATTTGCTCGTGAATTGTTCTCGAAAGTGTCTTTAAAGCTTCGTCATAGGCGCAAGACCTTCGCAAGACACGCGCGATATTCGCAAAATGTTCGTGAAACCCCAAACAGACTCCGAAACTTTGGAGAATGTCTCGCGTATGTTACGCGAAATCTGCGAAGTTTTTCCGATCATTTTACGACGTAATCGCAAACTGTTCGCGTACCTTTTGAGACATTCTCGCGAACGTTTAGCGCACGTTTGGGGGATGTATGACCTATTCGTTTTCTACAAACAAAAATCGTAGCATACACCTAAACATCAAACAATTGAGTATATGAATATAAGAACGACCCAAGTCCATGGATGACCATTTCAAGTAAACTTAAAAAAACTTCATATTTTTTTTATTTGTCCAATAATATTCTATTTAACTGTGATGGGAAGGCAACATTGTATATACAATTTAGAACATATATTATTATGACAATTAACATTTACATTAATTGTGGAGAGGCCATTTTGTGTGATGGACTTGGGTCGTTCTTTGATTCATATGGACTTGGGTCGTTCTTTGATTCATATACATGATATTCTGCTATAGAGATGAGAGAAGGACGAGAGAGGGCGCTATAATATGAATGTAAGAACGACCCAAGTCCTTCATGTTTACATTCATATAAGATTTAACTCATTTATTTCAGGCACTTCCGGGGGTAATTAGGATTTATCATTAATACACAAGATGAGTCCATGCAAAAGCTACAATTTCCTATGTCAAACTAAATTTGGCCAAAAATTGGACTTGGGTCGTTCTTATATTCATATACTCAATTATTAACAACTATAGTAACAAAAGAAATTAAAGACTAGCAAAGAGAAAGAAATGTTTGATATACAAAAAAAAAAATCGCAGAATACAGCTGAAATTAATCTAAAGTATGTAAAATTTCATTTGAAGTATAGAGATTATGTGTTGGAGGAACTGCAAAAAAAAAGATCATATGCTTTACTAGTGGAGATACGTCCTAGGAAAAAAAATGTAGGCAAGCACACAATAGAAAAATGAGAGAAAAAGAAAGGAGAAAAAGAGGAAAGAAAAAAATCCAACTCAAGACAGCTTCCACCTCTCCTTGAGTACATTTTCTCCCATGATTATTGAAAATTTTGCGTTGTTCGCATTTCCGTCGCGTGTTCTTCGTGTACGTAACATGCTGTACTTTAGCAATGATACACACGACATTCGCACATACGTCGCGGAAACTTCGCACAAATTGCGCAAGAATAGTTTTCGGCTTCATTGTCGGAAAACATTCGGAGAAAAACTTTTCCGAATGCTGGATTTTGTCATTCGCGTCCTTCGCAAATCGTTCGCGTGCTCCGTGAAATCCCACCCTTTAGGTGTGATTTCACGGCGCACGCAAACGATTAAGAGATGGAGTTCCAACTGGCTGTAATTATTCAAACACCTGTCACTTTTCTATTGATGTACAAGAGTATTACACACTCCCCTCAGTAGTCTAGCGGGCGACGTATTTTTAGCCTGAATCAGTCTTTGATTGGCAGTCAATAGAGGGCGCGACGATGTGGAAGTCAAGTTGTATTTTTAGTCAACTTGACTTCCACATCGTCGCGCCCTCTATTGACTGTCAATCAAGGACTGATTCAGGCTAAAAATACGTCGCCCGCTAGACTATCCCCTCAGGTGCATCTGTGCCTTTGAAGGCGGGGTTTGATGTCGCCGTCTTGCTGAGCAATCTGAAGTTTCATTTTGAACGTTAACTTAATGTTGGCTTTATTTTGCTTGTTTATCTAGTGAATGAAACGAAATCTCACTTTATGATAAAGCACATTGAACAAAGTTCAATCCCTTCCAGAAATATGACCAAAAGTGTAAATCAGAGCTGTATCATGTGAAAGTGTTTAAAACTGTATCCTCCTGGAAAGCCGGTTTTATCATGTTTCCAATTCATTCCGACAATCTAAAATGATATTAGTTCTTCTCCTCTGATGCTTTCTTTGCAGCATTGAAAATCACCCACTGGTTGTGAATAAAAGCCTTATAATCTTCAAGTATAATTCTGTATTAATCAATATATCAGATAAGTGTCCGGGGATGGCCAGTCGAGTAATTTTCTTTTTGATTTCATCATTTTTTTTTTTTGCGCAATTTCTATTCGCGCATCCCCGTGTCTTTACCATTCTCCTATCTTTTATAAGTAGGGATGGCGAAAAGTAATTACCATCACGAAGGCATATTTTCCCTAGAAAGTGGCTAATGATTATGTTATGAGACATGAGTCAATTGTCTTTCTATCTGCCCGGCAAATTCAATTGCCACATGCTTTAAATACTTTCGAGTGGCGGCATATATCAAACCTGGCTTCAAAGGAAATACGACAGTTGTGACTCCATTCTCTTAAACCTCCTTGATGGAATCAAATCAAACTACTGTAAAACGAGAAATGTTCGCGTGCATTTTAATTTCGCGAATTTCGCGAGCGCCAAGATTCGCGAAATTAAAATGCACGCGAAATTTTTAGTATGTTCATGTGGTAGGCAATGTCATGCAAAATATTCTGGCATCAACTTAGACTTGCACTCTATCCATTGGAAATGTGATTTTTGTACATTAGGCGTTTTCACATCAGCCCGATGTTTCGAAATAGCGCGCTATTTTCTGACTTGGGAAATTAAAAAATATATATCTCGAGCTTGGATTTTTATCGGGCTGATGTGAAAACGCCTACTGAGTGAGCTTCCTTTCAATCATCACATTGATAATCAAGAATTTTAGAGCACTCTGTATTCATGTTTCCATGGCAACAGAAATTCCATTTCCCCAAATCTAGACTCCTATGTGTTTGATGCAGCGCAAATGAACGATTATGTCCTAGGTGATGATATGGAGACTCCATGCAATCATTATTTCAGTGACGATTTCAGTAGAAAATTCTCTAATATGAATACCGATTAATTTTTATATTTTTTTCATATTTCATTTAAATTCAGAAGTTTATCTGCTGATTTTTCAAGTATTTCTGATTACACTTCAACGTTAGATCACAGATTTTCGATCTACGCGTTTACTGAAACCTGATTCAAAGCATAATTTCTATAGTATACCTAGATATTCTTTTATTCACAAACCGCGACAGAACCGAAGAGGTGGTGGCTTCTGCATGTATGTTGACAGCGAATTGACATAATAGAGAACTGATCTGTCCTTCTCGAATGATTTCGCTGATATTATGTATACCCGCACATTGTGGTAACTGAACTAAAAACCCACAGAATGTCATTTAATTTGGCCGCATACGGGGACTGCGAAGTTTACCTGCGTGAGAGTTGCCTGCGAGGTGCTACCTCTAAGGGCCTCCTGCTGGTATTCTGCATGTACCTATGCGGGAAATACCCGCGACTCACCCGGAAAAAAAGTTTTGGTCATGCTCTAAACATGGCTGCGGGCTTGCGTGCGCACCTCCGGGGAATTACGGGCGAAAAACGCGCAAGGTACTGTCAGGTGCGGACCAACTGCGGAGAGCTCCGGGTAGCAAATTTGCTTCCCAGCAAGTCAACCCGCAAAAATTCCCCAGATACAGTATGACAAGGCCTTGAGCATGCTCAAAATATGTTCTGAGTGAGTTGCGAGGGTACACGCAGAACACTAGTAGGAGACCCTTACCGGCAGCACCTTGCAGGCAACTCCAACGCAGGTACTTGCAGAACCCGTAAGTCGCTCATAACAGAAAACGGATCGGTTTCAAAGCTCTCACGCAGGTCACACGGAATACACGCAAGTAGAGGTAAGTAGCATGAGTCTAGCAGGTAGGCCCTAAGACACAAGCGCCAAACTCGCACACATTCTGCATTTCCTGCGTGATAGATAATCCCTTCTCGCAACAAGCCCGCGTAGCTTGCCCGGGAAGATAAGACACGGCCTGTTTGCCCGGAAAGGTGTGACACGGTCCTGCAGGCCTTGTCATATCTTCCGGACAAGCCTTGCGTGCGATTTGCGAAGAACAATGTTTACTACCCGGAGGTCCCTGCAGATGACCTGCACACGACAGTACCCACACGTATCTCACCCGTAGTCGCCCGCAGGTGCGCATGCAAATCCTTTTTACCCGTAACCATGTTTAGGCCTTGTCACACCTTTCCGGTTAAGCTACCCGGGCTTGCTGCGTGCAGGGAGGTGTAAGAGAGGGAGAGGCAACTCTTCGTTTCATAATTCATGCAAACACAGGTTTGGGTTCAAAGCGTTACAATACAATGGGATGTCTAGCATTCCACTATACGCTTTGAAGTCATGCTCTGCACCGCTCTAATTGCAAGGCGAAGTTCGGAGACCAAGAACGCATTTCACCTTTCGTTGAATCACAAGCTTTATTTCCCCGTAAATCTTTAAAGGAAATACTCGAATTGATTAAGAATAGTTTAGGAAAGAATTCAATATCATAAACATGTATTTCTAGTTTCTTCGTAATGCGCAAATCGAAGTGAAATGAAAATTAGGCGCTCTAAAAAACCTAATATTTTTTTATAATGCGCACATTTCCGCATGTTAGTTTTCTATCCTTTAATCTGGGATATTTTGATCTTTCAAATAAAGTACTCCACTAAAGCGTGCTCCGGCGTGCTTTTAAAATATTTGCTGTTGAAATTGTCAGTTTTACACTGCATTTTGATTCGCTGCTCCAATTCAGGGTACACAAATTCACTGTTGCCATCACATTGAAAGAGAGAGAGCGAAATGCACAAGGGGCAAGTATTTCTAGATGTGAGAGCGCTAGTCCCGATTATTGATGCTCTCTTTTGTCAATGGAGAGAATGGCACAGTGATTAAATGCGAGCGAGCTTGAAAATTTTGACATTTTACAGTCCAAAAACTGCGGTTTGTAGCTACATTTTTTCGCTTTGGAAATTAAGGGGGCGCACCGGGCGCAACTGCTGGCAATTACTGGCATCACATCAGGAGAACTGCATAACGATTAGATGCGAGAGAGCGAAGCGAGCGAGCTTAAAAGTTTTGACATTTTACAGTCTAAAAACTGTCGTTTGTAGCTATATTTTTTCGCTTTGGAAATTAAGGGGGGGGGGGGGGGGCGCACCGGGCGCAACTGCTGGCAATTACTGGCAGTAACATCATTAGAATGACATGGCGATTAAATGCGAGAGAGCTAGCGGAGCGAGCTTGAAAATTTTGACATTTTACAGTCCCAAAACTGCCGTTTGTAGCTATATTTTATCGCTTTGGAAATTAAGGGGCGCCCGGTGCGTCCCCCTCCCCCTCCCTTGGATCCGCCACTGGTATAGTCAAGGGTGTCGGTTTATGTTCATGATTGGGGGAGGTATGACCAGCGAGGGGCGTCGAAGTGACCAACCGGGGGAAAGATGTCCAAAATCTGCACTTTAGAGCATCCCCTAATTGTGTGTGTGTGTGTGTGTGTGTGTGTGTGTGTGTGTGTGTGTTTTATATACATGGAAAATGTATGAAATAGGCCAGGTCAAGTCTTATCATTGGCAATGCAAGGCATCTTGATATAAGACTTGTATGTAAAGCAAAACTGCAAAATCAATGATCTAGCTTTGATATAACGAAGCGTTATAGGTACAAAGGTTACCTTCTACATCACATTGCGCAACATCGCAGAGACTCTTTTTGCCGTTCGGATGTTCTGAGTACACTGCGCATATCCTGCTTATATGCAGAATTCCAACCAGGAATCACGCTGAAGGGGTATCCCCCTCCCATACGAGAGAGACTTTGCATTTGTAGAATTGAAATTCAGCAACCTGGTTCACACTTTGGGTGAAATGTTTGGACAGATTTTTATTTAAAAAAAGCAAGAAATTCTTCTCATCTTGGAAATGACTATGTGTGTGTGTGGGAGGGGGGGGGGGGGGGCAAATGATATGCTAACCTTTGCAATATTTTTATGGGGGAACCTTTTTCTGTAAAAAAGCAAGAAAATCCCATCTCTGGAATCATGGGGGGAGGAGGCAAAATTATAATATGCTTGCCCCTTCAAAAATTTTTATAAGGCTTTTTTTTTTTTGTATAAGGCTAAGGCTCGCACTTGGTCTCGCATTTTCAATTTGGATTGGTCAGAAATAAAGTGCAGTACTTACTTGCAGCCATGACACTACTTCCTTGCAGCACACGTATACGTACACGCAAACGTGAACGTGTTCCGTACTGTACGGTCGATAAATAGTGAACACTGCAAAATTGAATCAGTGCTGCCAGAGTCCGGGGTGCGATTTTTTTTCCCCACGAATTTATTGTCCTTGGTGCAAAATAAAAGGAAAATAATAAAAAGAAATAAAAAAAAAATTCTTTAGCGTCCGGCGTTGAGGTCGCTCGCAGACTGATTTTTTTTTAATTAATTAATTTATTTTTTTTTTTGTCTGAAGGGGGGTGCGTTCGCACCCAACGCATCCCCCTGGTGACGCCCATGTAATTTATATGAAAAGCGACAAGCAAGCAATAAAATTACCGTCCTATTTCTCTTTTACCTGCATTTTCGAAAATCATTGAATGCATTTTTTATAATAGATTGTATAATCATTTGCTCTAGAACAAAATACTGGCCAAAGAACAGTTTAGATTTCGACCTTTTTACTCAACTGAATTAGATCTTTTACATACCCTCGAACAAGTCCTTGCTTCCCGTGATAACAAAGAAACCGTAGTTGCCTTGTTCGTCGATCTAAGTATGCGCTCGACCATATTAGCATTTTGCTGCACAAATGACTAACTGGAACATTCTGGTGTTAGAGGTGTACCCCTCAGTTGGTTCAGGGATTTTCTTACAGAATGTAAACAAGGGAGAAAGGTTTGCGGTAACACCATGTGTATGACAGTAGTCCTTAACCGGATCGTTACTTGGCAGAAGAGTCTAGAAATATGAGAATTGAGCAGGGAAGCGACATATGGGGGTTGTAAGGAGGGCAAAAAGTGAAGAGTGGGGGACAGTAATGGGCTGGAAGTTGAAGTTGCACTAGTGGAGACGATAGAAAAGTGAACAGAGAGAGTGGTAAGGAAGAATAGAGTGAGAATCAAGTAAGATGTTCGGACATCCCTAGTAGGAGAGAGATGAAATAGAATGCAAGAGGAAGTGGGAGGAGTTAAAGGTTGGAAAATCATGGAGATAAGAGAGAAAATGGAAGATTCATGAAACCAAAAAAGAAGAAAAAGAAGAACGAAGTCGGCGAAACAAAGTGGACTATGAATTGTGGCATCAGTGAAGAAAGGATGAATAATCCCGCGGAGGAAATGTATAAGTCGAGGAGGGATGAGACTATGTTGAGAAAAGGGAGAGAGAGAGAGAGAGAGAGAGAGAAGGGGGAAGGGGAACTAAAGAAGAAGAAAAAAAAAGGAGGAAGGATAGTTAAGAAAGTAAAGGGGAGGGAGCTTGGGTGGATCCTAGAAATTAATGCTGCAGACTGGCAGAGGAGAGACAAATTGTGGAAAGGAAAGTTAATGACAATTGAATCCTGAAGTGGTTCCTGTGGGAGAAAGGCAAAATGAGAGATAAAAGACAGTTAAAATGTAGTTCTGAGGGGAGAATGCAAGAGAAATAAACCTGTGGAGAAAACTGTAAATTAATACAGTGGTCCTGAAAAGAACCTTTGGGTTGTATGGAAGCAAGACATAAAAAAAAAGGTATAAGAAAAGGTATAAGTAGAGTAGAAGCAGATGATAGTGTAGGAAAGAGAAGAAAGAAAATTGAACTACTGAGTAATACTGAGTTTTTACTAAGTATTTCAATTCTCTTTCCTCTCTCTCCTACACTATTATCTTCAAACAACACAGATCATAAACAGTTCACATACTGTACTGTGTTAATGACACAGACTCTAGTGTGGGTTGCCTCAATGCAGTATTTTGGGCTCTCTTCTTTTCTTGGTATACGTTAATGATATAATACATCAAAATTCGATTCATTCTGTATGCAGATGATACAAATAATATCGTTTTCATATACAGATGTAAACACTCTGTATAGTACTGTTAGCACTGAAATGATGTGCGTTTGTGACTGGCTCCGAACTAATAAGCTGCAGATGCATGTTGATAAGACATTATATATGTTATTTCGCTCTAACAAAAGTTTTCGACGAGATGTTCCATTGATTTCGTATTCAGAAATTAAGAAAGATAATTTAATTATTGATCAAGTCGACAGTATTAATTATTTATGAGTTATTATCGATGATATATTGACTTGGATTTAACATGTGAATAGTATTGCATGGGAAGATAAGTATCTCTATCGGTATAATGTACAAGCTCCGTTCAATACTGCCGTTACATATACTCTTTTATGTTGTATAATGCCTTTATCTTGCCTCATTTTGATTATCATGGTCTGGAACAAGCTTAAAAATTTGCGTCGTTATTTATTTTATACAAAAAAAAAAAATCGAATTTGTTCAAACATCAACTCTTTTGACCACATCGCTTCGTAAAAAAAGAAAAAGAAAAAAGAATACTCTCACACTTTCTGACAGTGTCTCAGTCAAGCTTGGTATTTCTATGTATGAATATTTGAATGCAATTTTACCTGATATTTCTGCTGGTTGTCTTACACTGAATCGAACATTACACAACATTGATACTCGAAGTAAGGACAATTATTGTGTTGCAATTTTGTCGCTTGAGTATAACCCAACCCCCCCCCCCCCCCAAAAAAAAGAAAACAAAAAAAAAAACTATTTTATATAAAGGTGCTAGTTCTGGAATGATTTAGATTCAATTTTTAAGAATGTGTCCACTCAAAGTGCTTTTAAGTCCAGATATAATATCTTTTAAATGTCGTTTGAATTGCATCAAATGTATCAGTTCATCTTTTTTACTAGTTTTGTTCTGTCTGTTTGATTCATTTGTTTAATGTAGTAGCATGTGTCTTTTATTTCATTTTATTTGTATATGTAATCTCTAACTGTCATTAAGAATTCTGAATGTAACTCTGAATCTGTATTTGTATATTCTTATGTATTCAACTCTTCAAAGGGGATCATTTTGTCTCAAGCCTTTGACTTTCTTTGTGAACTCCCCGACACATTTTACACTGTATATATATCTATTTTTATGATGATCAATAAAGTGAATCGAAATTGAAAAGGTGAAAATAAAAAATTCTGGTCGTAAAGACATCATAATTACGTCATTTTTAAACCAATAAGACGCCATAAAGACGTCAAAATATGACGTCTTATCTTACGTCTTGTGCTGGTGCAAACTGTCGACTATAAGACGTAAATATATGACGTGAATATGACGTCTGTCGTGACGTAAAAAGGACGTAAAATCTGCTCTCAGAATTTTTGGATGTGATGGAGTAGAGTGTCGTAGAACAGGTTGTTGTCTTGATTACTATGGGCTGAAGTGGGTGCATAGACCTGGGTGATGCTCATAGTGACTTCCTTCATCTTAAACTTAGCTATTATAAGTAGAAATGAAACTGCTTCACAGCTAACCAGACTTTGTATCATTCTGCCTGATATCATTAAGGGCGACACATTCTCTGCCAAAGTTATGCTCTGTTGGACAAGATGATTGTGATCTCTGTTTGTTGATTACGCAGTTCCATACTGCGTAATCAAGCCCCGTAATCTAATGTGTGTCTCATTGGCCTTATTTGCCTAGTGTCGAAATGGTGTACCGTATAGCTCATGAGTTAATTTTAATTGATGTCAAGTTCGTGGGCCTTGCTCACTTTGTCTAGCTCGAGGACTGCATTACTCATGGGTGCCGGGCTCGTGACGTACACCCGAAAAAGTGATCAGGCTCGAGTTAACCCACTATTTGCAGGCGTGAGAGCTATGAAGATGGTCGGATTACTCGACTATTGATTAAGTGTCTGAGAGGAAGACACCTTTCACTTTCTTACAATAACAATTGCCGTGAAATTCGCCTAAAAACATGTTTTCAGCTTTTTTAAAATAGACGGGTTAGATTTGACGGAACATAATTATTTTATTTTGTCTGATAGGTCGAGGGGAGGAACACACAATCCGTCCATGCCCCTTACTGACGCAGTGCATATCTCGGGCCGTGATGACCTACAGTAAGTACTATTCGTACGGATGTTATTATTACATAATTATGTTGCTGATACCCTCGAATTTTGCTGTAACAACAACAACAACAACAAAACGACAGAAATCATGTCAGTCGTAGTAGGCTGCTAGTTAAATATATATTTGTTTAAAAGCTTTCCCTATGCAATCATCAGCAACCTTAAATATCTTCTTTAACCTGGTCGAGCGTTCAATGGTTATATTGGTTTTATCAAAATGATTGTACCTTCATTACTATTCATTATGATTGTCATTTCTACCGATGTCACAAGTGTGTTGAAGTCTCCATGGATTCAGCATTTTAAGATACATTTTTTAGTGGTGAATTGATATACGTGGCGATTGGTTGATCAGGGGTACGTTGATGCTTTATGATATCAAAACGCAAACTATGATACATGTATTTCCTATGAGAACATTGTTGATAAAGATGTTGTTCAGTTGTCAAAATATATTATCGAGTATTGTATGAAAAATCTTTCGTATACAATGATGTCAAACTGTTATAGCCCGAATTCTTCACTTGCAATAAACAGCATTAAAATCGCTTGTGTGCAATTGCGTCATTGAATGTAATTGTATTCCATTTTTTTTTCAAGATTTATGTTCTGATCAAAGTCCACCTAGTCGGATAATTTATGGACAATTCATGTAGGCACCGTACATGTATATCAACAACTCACTTCCGTCCATCGTCGATTTTATGTTCCTCAAAAATTAGTCATTCCATATATATATATATATATATATATATATATATACCACTCGGGATATAATTATGTTGTTTCTCCTTTTAGATTTATAAGAAAGCGTGTCTACGATAGTCTACAAATGAGATATAGAGTTTGCAGAGGTATTCAACCTCATCGACCATACCCTATAAGTTAAAAGCTTTTACCACTACAGACATATACGACCTTTTTATTTTTTTTTTTCAGATTTATTCAGACTCTTTGGTAGTGAGAGGTGGGCTCTGCCACGAGCCCGCTCCCATTTATACGGCCTGAGAACTCGACATTGAAAAAAAAAATGTTCAGGAGTCATACAGCTCAAGAGAGTCGCACAGCTCAGAGAGCTTGACATTACGCAAGAAAAGGCTCACCAGCTCGACACTAAGTAAATAAGGCCTATGAGTTTGACACTCGGGCAAATAAGGCCCCTATACGTCATAGGCAACCAAGGCCTGTAAGTCCGACACGTCTAGGCCAAAAAGTCCCACGACACCGACACTGCTAATAATCAAGCACCGAATAATGTTAGTCTCGTTGGCCTAATTTGCCTAGTGTCGAAATGGGGGACCGTATAGCTTGTGAACTTATCTTAATTGATGTCAAGTTCGTGGGCCTTGCTCACTTTGTCTAGCTCGAGGACTGCATTACTCATGGGTGCCGGGCTCGTGACTTACACTTGAAAAATGATCAGGCTCGAGTTAACCCACTATTTGCAGGCGTGAGAGCTATGAAGATGGTCGGATTACTCGACTATTGATCAAGTGTCCGAGAGGAAGACACCTTTCACTTTCTTACAATAACAATTGCCAGAAATTCGCCTAAAAACATGTTTTCAGCTTTTTTAAACTGGACGGATTAGATTTGACAGAAAATAATTATTTTATTTTGTCTGATAGGTCGAGGGGAGGAACACACAATCCGTCCATGCCCCTTACTGACGCAGTGCAGAGCTCGGGCCGTGATGACCTACAGTAAGTACTATTTGTACGGATGTTATTATTACATAATTATGTTGCTGTATTGATAACCTCGAATTTTGCTGTAACAACAACAACAACAAAACGACAGAAATCATGTCAGTCGTAGTAGGCTGCTAGCTAAATATATATCTATTTAAAAGCTTTCCCTATGCAATCATCAGCAACCTTAAACATCTTCGTTAACCTGGGCGAGCGTCCAGTGGTTATAGTGGTTTTATCAAAATGATTGTACCTTCCTTATTATTTATTACAATTGTTGTTTCTACCGATGTCACAAGTGTGTTGAAGTCTCCATGGATTCAGCATTTCAAGAGACATTTTTAAGTGGTGAATTGATATACATGTGTACGTGGCGATTGGTTGATCAGGGGTACGTTGATGCTTTATGATATCAAAACGCAAACTGTGATACATGTATTTCCTATGAGAACATTGTTGATAATGATGTTGCTCAGTTGTCAAAATAAATTATCGAGTATTGTATGAAAAATCTTTCAATCTATATAATGATGTCAAACTGTTATAGCCCGAATTCTTCACTTGCAATAAACAGTATTAAAATCACTTGTGTGCAATCGCGTCACTGTATGTAATGGTAGTCCATGTTTTTTTTTTTCGATATGTTCTGATCAAGGTGCATCTAGTCGGAGCAAGGAGGTTTTATACATGGAGTTCAAACTGGCTGTAATTATTCAAACAGTTGTCAGATTTCTATTGATGTACAAAGGAATTCCACAGGTGCACTTGTGCCTTTGATGATCGATGTTCCTTGCCGCCGTCTTGCTGAGCATTCTGAAGATTAATTTTGAACGTTATCATAATGTTGGCCATATTTTGCTTATCTATTTATCAAATGAAATGAAATTTCAATTATTGATTAAGCATGTAAAACAAAAGACAATTCAGTCCAGAAATTTTCGCAAAAGTGTAAATCAGAGCTGTATCATGTGAAAATGTTTAAAACTGTACCATCCTAGAAAGCTGGTTTTATCGCTTTTCCGCTTATTTTCCGCAAATGAAACTAATATGGAATAATCTTCAAGTATAATTCTTTATGGATAGATAGATCAGATTAGTGACCGGGTATGACCAGTGGAGTATTTTTCATCTTTATTTCAGCATTTTTTTTGCTCAATTTCTATTCGCGCATCCTCATGTCTGTACCAACTACCTTTTATAAGAAGGGATAGCGAAAAGTAATTACCATCACAAAGAAATATCTTCCTTTGAAAGTGGCTAGTGATTATGCAATGAGACACGAGTTAATTGTCTTCCTATCTGCGCGGCAGATCCTGTTTGGCACATGCTTCAAATATATTTAAGCGGCGGCTTCGAACATCTAGCAAAGGAAATACGACGGTTGTGACTCCATTCTCTAGAACCTCCTTGGTCGGAGTAATTCATGGACAATTCATATACATGTATAGCAACAACTCACTTCCGTCCATCGTCGATTCTATGTGTTCCTCAAATATTAGTCATTACACACATAGTATATCACTTAGCGTTCCACCTAATTTCGTTTACCTCTTTTACGAAGATCGTTGCTAAAAACACAATTTTTTTTTTTATGCTGGCCGAAATTATTGGAATTCTCTGAATTATGAGAGAAAATATTCCTCTTCTATTCTGTTTAAGAGGAGATTGAAGATCTCTTTATCGCCATTGCATGATTCTACGCTATTGAACTAGATTGCTGGCTTTATAATCCATGGGCCAGGCCTGATATTGGTACCATCTGAGGTGGCAAAACCTTTTTGGTGTTATTTTGTTTGTCGGGCATAGATATGCTTATCAAGCTATGATAGCATTTCCAAATGAGTAGCTTAGTCATAATAAATGAATTTTTAACCAATTTGGTCTCGTTGTTATATCCCTATACTTCAGGGGTGGTATTCTGAGACCGTTTTATCTCTGTTGTAAGTCTGTTGTAACAAATCGGTATTCTGAACACCGTTTTATCTCTGTTGTAACTTCTGTTGTAACTTCTGTTGTAACTTGTGTTTTATCTTGCGCACTCTTTGCCTGCGCATACCATTGTCTTAGGGTATGTGCACGCGCGTAACAGTGAGCGCAAACCTGAACACCCATTAGATTATACGGTATTCTGAAAACTGTTTTATCTTCTGTTGTAAGTCATGCACCGTGCAAATTTATGCTTCTGAGATAAAACAGGGTGGAAGGTGTTTTATCTCTGTTGTAACTTTCATTTTAACTTTTACTAGATAGTGAGATGATTCATTCACTCAGTACTGTGTTATGCGAGTTCAAAATAAAAAAGATGTAAAAAATATATAAACAATGCATGTACAAAATGGCAAAAGATAAAGCAGTGTGGCAAAATGTAAACTCATTCCACTATACAAAATTTGGTAACAGTAACCTAGCAAGTATACTGTAGCACAATGTGCATATAGGTAAAACACACACACACACACACACACCGCACACACACAAATTAACGAAAAGGTTACCTCCACCGTCGGCAGTTTGTTTTAATCACTAAAAGACCAACTCATAAATAAAAAACTTCCTATACCATGCCAAAAAACTTCTTTTAGAAAGTTCCCTCTGAATCATATACTTAATTGTTATACATAAAAAAGTAAAAGTCATTTAACTCTTTCTATGGTACCATTTATGATTATTCATCTTTCAAAATGTTAAACCTTTTTTTAACATGATTTCACTATGTTCACCAATAAGAATTCATTTTTCAGTACCTTTGGGTGTTTTTTTTTTTTTTTTTTTAAATCTCAAGTGCTTGTGTTAAGAGAAATTTCAAAAAGCAGACATTGGATATTAAATTTTTCCCAAATATCCCGAAGTCAATTAATCTTCTGAATGCCGTGAGTGACATTAACAAACAATGAATAGTTAACAAAACACAATCAGCGTGATAGTTTCCCATCCCTCATGGACAATCCTGTACAAATAATGATGATAATAATAATAATAATAATAATAATTATTATTATTATTATTATTATTATAATGATAATAATAACATGGCATTGCAAGGGCCTATTATAATTCAGTAGTATCTAGTTTCCTAAAAACCATGAGATTGGGATTCCTCTCATGAACGCCAAATATCTTATCATTTTGTGAAAAAAAATCAAGACTCAATCTGAGATGGCTTTCGAATCCCCCTGCCCGCACCAACTACAAACGTCAAAGCCGGCAAGAAGGCATACATGATCAAGCTTCTGTGGTAACTTTCTTTTATCTCTAGCTCTCTTTACCTGCGCATGCCATTGTCCTATTAGTGCGCACGCCAGAGAATGAGCGCTTGTTAAAACGCGCAAAGTTCAGCAAGGCGCATTTGCCCAAGGGAGCAATCTTATTGGTTAAAATGTCTTAGATGCTACTTCTAACAATATTTCCCATTGGATATGATTATCTGGGTGGGCGTGGCTTTTACAACTTACAACACCGTTAAAACAGTTTTCAGAATACCGATTTACAATATACAAATGATGCACAGGATAGAGTGCATTAGTGTAGGCGTAGTGCACTCGAGGGTATTTACAATTGTGAAACATGCACGAGGCGAAGCCGAGTGCATGTTGCACTACATTGTAAATACCCGAGAGTGAGCTACGCCTACACTAACGCCACGAAATAATCCTGTGCATCATTTGTTTTATAAAATGGGTCGAAAATTCGAAAACTAACATCATTTTTCAGCGTTTTTCACGTACCTTTGTGGGTCAAGACGTCCGAAGATGTTCGTCCCAAACTTTTACGCACGTCGCACTCGCGGAAGTCCCGCACATACAGTATAAGTATAATGGGGGGTTGGGTTTCCGGACACCCGCATGAAAACTTACTTATTTTACATAGAATATGCACCCTTTACCTTAAAGACTTGATATAGACTCCTCATATAGGCCTACTAGACAACATACTCTGAAAACGGCGTGAGAATTAACCTGCTAAATCGTTGGATTTGCTCTTCAAAGTGACTCCATGTACGCGTCCGGTCCCATAACGCTTGGTCTACTGTACTGTACAAAGTGTACGTATATGTATAGTATAGTACAGTATACGTACGTACGCCACATATGTTATGCACAAGGGAAGACAGGCCGGCCGGCCGGCAGCCCGAACTAGAAGTTGTTTACAGGATTGACAGCGCGTACGCGTATGCATGCAATTCATCAAAGGAGCCGCCGCGCGCACAGACGATCGGCAATCTACCATAGGATTACAGGCAGTGCAATAGTACTGAAGTAAAGGAAGGAGGTGTGTCTCATTTCAGAGCTTCCTATTGGCTACATTCTTGAACCCATTTTATAACAGTTTTTAGCGGTGTTGTAACTCACGGACTTACAACACAAGTTACAACAGAAGTTACAACAGAGATAAAACGGTGTTCAGAATACCACCCCAGCATCGAGCTTCTGTTGTAACTTTATTTTGTCTCTGGCTCTCTTCACCTGCGCATGCCATTGTCCTATTTGTGCGCACGCCAGAGAATGAGCGCTTGTTAAAACGCGCAGAGGTAAGCAAGGTGCATTTGCCCAAGGGAGAAAAAATTTTGTTGGTTAAAACGTCTTAGATGCTACTTCTAACAAAATTTCCTATTGGATATGATTATTTGGGTGGGTGTGGCTTTCAGGACTTACAACACCGCTAAAACAGTTTTCAAAATAGCGATTTACAACTGTTTTAGCGGTGTTGTAACTCACAGACTTACAACAGAAGTTACAACAGAAGTTACAACAGAGATAAAACGGTGTTCAGAATACCACCCCAGGCCATGATACACGGTAATCTTTGAAGTTATTTGTTCGGATGTTATTATTAGCTAGATGTCACAATTAACAGGCTATACTGATGCTCTTTATCGTAAAATAAGGTTTAAAAATTGGAAATCATGGAATTTGTGGTAGCCCTGCTACAATTACGTATCCATGCATTTTTTTTTAATTAATTGCCTTCCCTCTGTAATTGCGCGATGGAGACACCGGTGGAGACGGACGTGGATAGCTAACTCTCTCGGATTGTGGCAAGCGCCTAATTCTTTCTCACCCGGATTCCTGACGAAGCTCTGATTCTTGACCCTGCGGTTTTCCACTTTAAAAGACGATCAAAAATCTTCAATCCATGTGGAAATGAAATATTTTAGAAAAGCGGAAGATTCGTTAATTTCAGTTGTATTGTCGTTCCCAATCGTTCCGAAGAAACTGTATTACAAAATGGCAAGCCACAATACGCAACAGACTAGCGAGGATCGAATGCTCACTTCCTACACTAGCAGACATACAACGAAATGACGAGTATATCGTCAAAAATGCGTGCTAAGCTTGATGCACATTCACACGAGATTGCCACTATCAACAGCAAACTTTCTAAACTGGAGGAATCTAAGACTCTAAGAATCTGAATTCCGACAGGCTCGACGAACTTCAGAGATAGAGAGGGAGAGAGAGAAAAAAAAAACGGTTCCCAACTAAAAAAAAAAAAATACAGATGGAATTTCTAGGCTTGAATTCAGGATAGTTTGACATTGATTGGAACCTGTTGTCGTCGCGTGCACCTAACTGTTCAGTGGAATAAAGAGAAACTCCGACGAAAATATGGAGAATTTGCTCAAGGGCCTCCTACTGGTGTTCTACGCGTACCTCTGCGGGCAACCCCCCGCGACTCACCCGGAACGAGTTTTGAGCATGTTCAAGGCCTTGTCACACCGTGTCTTGGAAAGCAGATTTGCGAGGAAAAATTTTTGCTACTCGTACCTCCTAGCAGTTGGCCCGCACCTGACAGGACATAGCGCGTATTGTCCTGCGTACTTGAAAATCCCCACACGCATCAAGCCCGCGTATCTTACCCGGAGAGGTGTGACAGGGCCAAAACTTGGCTGCGGGTAAAGAAAGGACTTGCGTGCGCAACTCCGGGTAACTACGGGTGAGATACGTGTTAGGTACTGTCATGTGCGGGTCATCTGCAGGGACCTCCGTGTAGCAAAAACTGTTCTTCGCAAGTCGCACGCAAGGCTTGCCCGGTGTGGTGTGGTAGGAGATAATGTTTGTCCGGAGACCTTATTTCCGGGTTCGAATTTAGGAAATAGTATCCTCAGACCGAATATCCGTTCGCAAGGACCTAATCACCGCTTAGGGGGGATCTAATCGCCGGGGTTATACGAAGAAGCCTACACGGGGGGACCAAATCGGCGCTGAGGGGGGATCGAATCGCCGGGTTTATACGAAGAAGCCTATTCGGGGGACCAAATCGCCGCTCAAGGAGGGGGGGTCGAATCGGTGGGTTTATGATCAAGAAGCAAATTCGGCTGGACGAAATCGCGGCCGAGAAAGGACTTGATCGACGGGTTTAGACCGAAGCAATGACAATTTCATTACAAGCAATTTTTTTTCACTCACTCTTCTCCTTCTCTTTTAAATTACTGTATATTGAAGTGACAAGTGAATCTAGATTTAGGCCTAATTGTGCTTCTGTTGATACAAGACTATAAGATTGTACTTCCAAACCTTTACTTACGATTTTTGTCGTCTATTTTTGGAAAATTGAGCAAAGAAAATGGGATTCCATCGGGATTCGAACCCGAGACCTCCGGATTGCTAGCCCAGTGCTCTACCGACTGAGCTAAAGAAAGCTCTAGTTCAATGTTCGTCCCAGCAAGGAGGTTCAAGAGATGGAGTAACAACAGTGTACACCGAAACGGAGACGAAGCCTGGGGGGGGGGGGGGGGATTCTGAACACCGTTTTATCTCTGTTGTAACTTGTGTTGTTACTTGTGTCGTAAGTCTGTGAGTTACAACACCGCTAAAACAGTTGTAAATCGGTATTCTGAAAACTGTTTTAACGGTGTTATAAGTCATGATAACCACGCCCATCGCAATAATCATATCCAATAGGAAATATTGTTAGAAGTAGCATCTAAGACATTTCAACCAATAACATTGCTCCCTTGGGCAAATGCGCCTTGCTTAACTCTGCGCGTTTTAACAAGCGCTCATTCTCTGGCGTGCGCACAAATAGGACAATGGCATGCGCAGGTAAAGAGAGCCAGAGATAGAATAAAGTTACAACAGAAGCTTGATCATTTATGTCTTCTTACCTTTGACGTATAGTTGGTGCGGCAGGGGATTCGCAAAGCTATCTCAGATTGAGTCTTTTTATTTGAAATTTTGTTTAAAAAATAAGATATCTGGCGTTCATGAGAGGAACCCAAATTTCATGGTTTATGGGGAGCTAGACGCTTCTAAATTAAGTTGAGCCTTTGCAATGCCATGTTATTATTATTGTTATTTTATCATTATCATTGTTATTATTGTTGTTGTTGTCACTATCTTCACAAGATATCTCTTGCAGATCAATATCACGTCAAGTTCCATCATGGAACCTTAGACTTCTAATATTTACTTTTCTCAAGATTCGCGCCATCCCCTGCAATAAATATTTTTGAAACACCCAAAGGTACTGATAATGAATTCTTATTGGTGAAGATAGTGAAATCATATAAAAGAATGTTTAAAATTTTGAAAGACATGTTTGAAATGAATAGTGCTTAAAACAAACTGCCGACGGTGCCGGTAACCTTTCTGTTTGTGTTTTATCTGTGTGCATAATTATACTACGCGTATGTACTTGCAATACATGTATATGTTACTGTTAGCAAATTTTGTATTGTGGAATGAGTTTACATTAATTTGTCAAACTGCTATATCTTTTGCCTTTCTGTACATACATTGTTTTTATTGTCTCGCCCACCGGAGGTGAAGGCGAGACTAAGGGATCCAAATGGCGTCCGTCCGTCGTCCGTCCGTCGTCCGTCCGTCGTCCGTTCGTCGTCCGTCCGTCGTCCGTCGTCCGTCACAAATGTTAAAGTTTACCTGCAAGACTCTTTTATGATGCATAACTTGGCAACTGTTACAGCAATGGCAGTCACACTTGGGTGATAGAAGCACTAGGGGTATCTTCATGTTATGGTGTTGTCGCAGGTCATGTGATGATGTCAAAGGTCATTTGAGGTCATATATTAAAGAGTATGTGCAAGACTCTCTTTTCTATGTTAAAGTTTACCTGCAAGACTCTCTTTTGACAAATAACTTCACATAAGTTGCTTGGATTGCAACCTAACTTGGGTCATAGATGCACTGGGGGAACCTTCATGTTATGGTGCCGTTGGAGGTCACAGGATAAGGTCAAAGGTCATTTGAGGTCATACGTTAAAGTTTACTTGCAAGACTCTCTTATCACACGTAACTCGACACATGTTGCTACAATGGCAATCAAACTTGGGTGATGGATGCACTGGGGGTACCTTGATGTTATGGTGCCATCAGAGGTCACATGATAAGGTCAAAGGTCATTTGAGGTCATACGTTAAAGTTTACTTGCAAGACTCTCTTATCACACGTAACTCAGCACATGTTGCTACAATGGCAATGAAACTTGGGTGATGGTAGATGTCTCTTGGGAAGTTGAAGGTAACCACAAGGTCAAAGGTTACAGACAGGGGTCAACGAACTTTTAGGGCCCAATGTTAAGTTTTTAGGGCGCATTTTGTTTATGGCTCATAACTTTTGATCCCTTTGTCCGTTTGTGACCAAACTTGGATGGAAGATGTCCCTTGGGGAGGTGAAGATCGTCACAAGGTCAAAGGTCACAGACAGGGGTCAACAAACTTTTAGGGCCCAATGTTATGTTTTTAGGGCGCGTTTTGATTGTGGCTCATAACTTTTGATCCCTATGTCCGTTTGTGACCAAACTTGGACGGTAGATGTCCCTTGGGGAGTTAAAGGTCATCACAAGGTCAAAGGTCACAGAAAGGGGTCAACAAATTTTTAGGGCCCAATGTTAAGTTTTTATGGCGCATTTCGATTATGGCTCATTACTTTTGATCCCTTGGTCCGGTAAATGTAAAAATTGGATGGTAAATGTCCCTTAGGGTGTTGAAGGTCACCACAAGGTCAAAGGTCATAAGCAGGTCAATTAACTTCTGGGAATTATAAAAAATATTAATTCCTTGTACGCGAATGGGCGAGACACAATTTGGCGATTGCCTTGTTTTTTTGTATATCTTTTTTATTTTGAACTCGCATACCACAATACTGAGTTAATGAATTGTCTCACTATCTACCATAACTTAAAACGAAAGTTACAACGGAGTTAAAACACCTTCCACCCTGTTTTATCTCAGAAGCATAAATTTGCCCGGGGCATGACTTACAACAGAAGATAAAACAGTTTTCAGAATACGGTGTAATCTAATGGGTGTTCAGGTTTGCGCCCACTGTTACGCGCGTGCGCATGCGTCATGAGAGTGCGCAAGATAAAACATAACTTACAACAGAAGTTACAACAGAAGTTACAACAGAGGTAAAACGGTGTTTAGAATACCGATTTGTTACAACAGACTTTCAACAGAGATAAAACGGTCTCAGAATACTGCTGTATGTTAGATGCACTGTCCATTCAAAAACCTAGAATTCAACATTGGTGGGGAATGTGCTTTCTCAGTTATAGGAACATGCAAACTATGGAATCAGTAATATATTCCATGCATCGCGCAAATTTTCATCTGCAAGAGCATTAAAATCTAAACTAAAAACGTATTGAATGTTCCTCTCACATTGAGGATTACCGGTACATTATAACTGCAATCTATGATAAATAGAAAATTGTGTTCTTTACCGGGTATATGTTTCCTTATTTGGTTGTCATTTATTTCCCTGTTGTCATGTTGTGTACATGTAAGCCTTTGTACATTTTCTCTCTTTCTTTCTTTCTTTCTTTCTTTTTTTCTCTCTTGTTTGAAGCACCTTTTTCACCGAAAGGTGAATATGTTCGTTTTATAAAATTGTCATTATCATTAAAAAAAAAGAAGTTCACAAAAGGCATTCACATGGTGGGATTCAGAGAATGCAGACATAGAACTTATGAAACGCTGCAGTTGATACGCTGGAACTGTTTCTGGATGGTAGTGGGGAGTTGGGGTTAACTTTGATACCCTACCCCCCCCCCCCCCCCCCAAGTGTCGCTGCTGGCAGATTTAACTGTATGGGAATAGGGACACTATCGCCTGGCAGTGTTGAAAAGACCTAGGACATTATCGGCGTTTGAAAGCAGGGTATTTCATCCTAAGACATTAAATTTGGTCACCGGAGTGTTTCTCCAGGAGGGACATAATCGCCTGCTACACCGGCAACCAAGGACAGCCTGGTGGTAGTGTTGCTGCCGGGAAAGCAGTAGATGACAGGTTCTAGTCCCACCTGTTCCTTTTTTCCAACATGTTTGTTAATTAATAGATAAGCAGTTGTGATCTCAATAAATTTATTATGTAGAGAGACAAATTGAAGGAACTCATACCTGACCATGGGTGTTCTTCATGAACTCAAGTGAGTTTTTCCTAGTCAAAGTCTGCTTGATCCTTAATCTACTTTGATTACTCTGTACCTTAATTATGGTATTCTTGTATGGGGAGTGAAACAACAGATCTTGATGTAATCTTCGGTATTCAACCATGGAGGAAATTTGTCTCTTACCAACAATTTATTTGAAAAATACTGAAACATCAGAGCTATTCAGCAGATCGACGTATTTATGCACCAACTTTTCTCCAAGGAATTGTCGAACGTTTAACTCGTGTTCAGGAAAAAAAAAGAACACATTTTACTTACAGTTAATTATCTAGGAGGTCAAAGTGACGCATTTCACCTCCACGTTCTCGAACAAAAAAGCCAAAAAAGAAATGATAATGTGCAATTTTGAATACGCCGCATATACTGAATGACCTCTCCCCCGAAGTACTCGTCTGTATATTTCTTCAAACGCAAACTGAAAGAATACTTTTTGTACGTGTTGAATGCATTTTTTGTAGACACTGAATACATTTGTAATGTCTCATGTCAAATTATACTGTTGTTTATCATTCTCTGATCAGCCATACTTGCTAAAACTCTGCATAATGCAATCTGGGTCTTGCTGGGTCTTTATATCCTTCTCCCTCTCTCTCCCTCTCTCTCTCACTTTTTATCCAGAGCTCGACGGCATCAGGCACCAAATGAATCAATAATTGTACTTGTCACTTTGTTGTGCTTACGCTGAATGATTATGTAGTTCTAGTGCAACAACAGTATTGAACTGTAAGGGCCCCCCAGCCCCACCGTTGGTACGGGACTAAGCAAAAATTTACAAGTGTAAAAAGCCCTTAGCAGTGCTTAGAGCAATCCACATGAATAATTAATAAAGCATTCATGTGCCTTGGAGCAGAGCTCTGAACAGGTAGTAGCTATGTCCATTGTTCAGGACCATAACATGCACATGCTCACTTAGACCCCGTTTACAGTGCGGGGCTGGGCCGAGCCGCGGCCGAGCCCAGCCTCGATTGCGAGGCCGAGCCCCGCAATTTTGTCCGTTTACACTGCCGGGCTCGGCCGCGATTTTGATTCAAATCTTTACTTATTTTGACATAGTGGCACTCTGCTTGTAAACAAACGCAATTTCGTATTGTCTGGTTTTCAGTTTATCAGAACTCTTTACCGAAAACAGTCACCTGTAGTATGTTTAAATCTCACATTGATTCAGCATGTCAGTAAATACTAAGTCTTGAATTGATTTATGTGGGTAATTGATTGATCATTAATAAGTTTGTGCTTTATAGTACTCAAATACAAACTATGTTTTTCTATGACAACATTGTTGATAATGATCTTGATACCTTTTTTTTACAAAAGAAATCGTATCTCGTATGTAAAACCTTATGCATATCTTTGTTGATCAAACTCTTATGACGAAGACTTCTCATGCTATAAACATAGGATCGGTTATGTGCAGTGGCTTTGCTTAATGTATAGGTATTGAATGAATTTTCAAACAGAAAAAAAATGGATATTACTGTTTCCTTCTTATTCACGATGAGGGGATTCAACTTGAAAATAATTTAGATTTTCAGAGCATAGGGAAGACAGTAATTAAATGTAATATGAAGCATTTCAACATGTGAAAATCTGTCAAACCGATGTGTTTTAACAAGACAATTAATATGTGATACACAGCATGATTGCATAATATACGGAAAACAAATGCAATCACCATCTTATTTCTACAGAACAAACAAGCGTCTTGAAACAAAATGCAATCGTTTATCGAGTGCAACTCATAGTCTTGTATGAGTAGATACATGAGAAGAAAAGTTTTTCATTGTAGTCATGTTTGAGCATATTCAAGAGCAAAAATCTACATAGTGTTGTGATGGCAAAAATTAGCATCTAAAAGTAGAGGACAATTCAACAAACAATGCGGTAATACTTTCAGAGATATCATGTAATTAAAAAAAATTTGAGAAATTAAAAAAAATATATTTTCGCAGAGCATTTACACTGGTCTAGTAAAGTATAGTTGTATGAATAAGGTGTTGAATTAATTGATTCACAAGTCTCCCAAACAATCGCACACAATTCTTCACAGAATTTATTTTCTCTTTTTTTAATCAAAATTCATGAAGTATTAGGATTAAAAAAAGTTATGGAATGCAACGACTCAGCCATTATGACTTTGTAAATGAGATGGTGGTGGAGTGACAGAGAGAATTGTATTACACCTACTTTTTGTTTTTGTACTCATTCTCGAAACAATTATGAGAGATGATTTAATGTCGAGTTGTTGCCTTTTACATATATGTATCTATAACCATCACCATTGTAGAAGGAAACTATGTTTCAAGCGTGAAAATTCCTAAACTTTATCCCACTGTCCAATTCTATAAAAAATTTTCGTGATCGTGTATTTACTATTACATCTTTTATCATTGCAGTCAATGGAATTCAGAGCGTTCGAAGTTTGCCGTGAATGTTTAATCTAAAAACAACAACAACCCCCAAACTAATCAAAATAAAGCAAAGAATACACATGAGCATGTTTATTCAAAGTCACTGAAAAATCTTCAGCACGAGCAAAAAGAACTGTGAGAAAAGGTGGATGCTGGTACGGACCATCCCACGAGCTTGACATTCACGAAGTCATTGTATAAGTCAAGTGATACCGCCTTCGACCTTGCCACTAGCGAATAAGGCCCACTAAATTGATACCAGGCACATAAGGCCCATAAGCTCAACCCTTGGCTTATAAGGCCCACGAATTCATCACTTTTGAGACCACAAGCTCCACTAAAGGCCAAACACAATAAAATGAAATAAAAACATTAAAAAAATAAATAAAAAGAGACCGACATTGCGTTCATTTAGACTAGTGATGAAATGTCGGTCTCGTGAGTCTTACTATTGCTGAGCGGGTAGACCATAAAATTCTTCGGACTATCTTAAGTGATGTCTAATTTGTGGACTTTCTGACTCGTGGGTGTTGGATTCGTAATGTGCACCCGAAAAAGTGATAGAGCTCAGACTGGTTAACTTCATTTACATTCGTGAGAGCTATAAAATATTCGGCTCCCTTCAAGAATTGTTCTCGTTTCTGCGTAAAAGATGCCTTCACTTTCTAACAGTTATAACAATTGTCTTGACAGATCTGATAGAACGAACCAAGCAACGGAAGGGGATCTGCGAGATTCGAACATAAATGCGGTTAATACAACTCAGTTCTCTTCATTACCACCGAGCGTGGATAATGATCGGCCGTAAGTACCTATTTATTTAGGAATTGACGTAGTGGCAAGACTGAAAAAAATTTAACGAAAACTGCACCCTGGGTTTATAGTTAGACTTCATACAGGTTGTAAATTCAAACAGAGAGTTTGTAACATGTTTTTCAGAAGACAACAGCAAAAATGGATCATGGGCACACTGTGTCGAGCTGATGGTCCTTGTTGGCGTAGTATCGAGGTCGTAGGCGTTATGACTCTTTGGTTATGTAACTATATTATTGACCTTTTTATGGTGGAAAACTTTTGACGGGCAAAAATAAAAGTTATGGGCCTCGGGTTGGTCCTCTTTATTTACAGTTGTGGGAGTTATAAGTTGACTTACTTCACACAATGACAACAATTGTCTTGAACTTTGTCGAAACACGTCGTCAACTCTTTCTCACAGGACGAGCGGTGAGACGGAATCGTATCGCATTTCACCTTTGTCGTCGTTGTGGAGCCAGGAAAATGATGAAAATATGTAAGTAGCTTTTTGTACTGATGTCGAGTAGTTACAGGAACAAAAAAAAAAATAGTTAAAAGAAAAGTGCACCCTGTGATCAGCTTAGATTTCCTATAAAATATATTGGAATTACTCAAAGTATCTTTAAAATGTTCGTCAAAATTGAATGCATAGAAGAAACCTGTTCCAATTCAAATTTTAACATCTTTCACAAAATTTGTGAGGTCATGATAACATCATCCCCCCCCCCCAAAAAAAAAACACTCATGGGTGCAACCAGAAACATATGCTTGTTCCACATTCCCAGAGATACCCCCTTTAAGGATGAAAATGGGTTAGGATTTCGACTCCCTTTAACGGGCTTTTAGAAGGGAAGCCATCGAAATTCCACCCTGCAAATGTATAGACAGGAATATTATTTAGCTACTTAATCATCATGTGCTCATGATGAATATACCACAGAAGATGTTCTTCCCGCAGCACTTTTCTTCACTCAGGGTCCAGGTTGAATAGTACAGATGGACACGTCTGATAAAGGGAAAAGAGATACGGAAATAAGTGAAGTGTATAAAGGATATGCATTTCGGAGAGAGCTTCCAATGACACAGTAATATTTTCTTTAAAAAAAAAAACAAGTAATCTTACATATTCACAGATGTCTGATGATACTTCGAAATTAATAAGATCATAGAGGTTTGAGTCACACGTATGGTCTATGTATGTACTTCGCAAATGGACTACATTCAGTAAACTGCAAAAACATTGTAATAACTTTTGAACATACATTAGCGTAGCATGATGATGTGTATAGGAACAGGCAGTGATGTATCACAGATTTGTCCAACATCAATGTGAATCCTCTGATGAAGGCAAATTTGGTAGGCCTGTTACCAATATCATTCAGATAATAACTTTTCTTATGTTCTCCACCCCACCCTAAATTCTGTCATACCACTCTACACTGTTCTACCCTTGTTAGCTGCTGCAGGCATGCATGCATACACATTTGGCAAGTGGTGGGAGTAGAATCCATGCGGATATGCCCCAGCTAACAATGACATGCTAATGTACAAACTGAAATGGCAAAATTAGTGGGGGAATGCCGTAACAGCCGTAACATTAGGAAATCTTCCTCAGAAAGAAGAAACTTGGGATTACATTTACTGGAGTTAGAAATTCTGAACACCACAGTCTATGATTTGCTTCAAATTACCGGCACACAGGTATTCTGACCTGAATGCAGCACGGCAGGATTAAATAAATGTGGGTCCCCATAAAAAATTGCTCAACTTCAACAATTACGGCACACCTTTTTGTGGAACATATTGCTTGCAACTTGTGTTGTGCGTTCTGCAGTAAATAAAACTATGCCATAACAAGCGTCTTCTGTTAGCAGGGGCGTCAATCCTGGAGGGGAGGGGGTTGCAAACATGTCATTTTGCCACCCCCTCCCCATTATTCCAGAGATGAGATTTCCTTGCTTTGTTTAATGGAAAACTGTTTGAATATTTCACACAAAAAGTGTGTACCAGATCGCTGATTATGAATTTTGAAACTGCAAAATCTTTCTCCCCCCCCCCCTTCGGTCCTTTCCCCATAGACTTAGCACATGTTTTAGACATATTATTTACCAATGTTTCATCCGAAGTGTGCACCACATCTATCACTTCACATAAAAAACACAACAAATGCGAAAGTTTCATCGGGGGCGAGAGGATATCTCCTTTCGAGGATATCTCCTTTCAATTCACCCTTTCCCTGTTTGTTTCCCGTCATAAATTTAGTACACGTGGCCGGCGCCACGTTTTCAAAAGTGAGGGGGGGGGGGAGCACTTTATACTTTTGGTGACACTTCCGGGTTTCATCAGCTGACATTCAGCGCAAAAAAAAAACAAAAAAAAAACAAAAAAAAAAACAACAGAGGTGTTGTAGCGCTCACACTTCAAGTTGTTGTTTGTTTTTCTATTCGGGGTAAAAAAGTGAGGGCCAAAATGGTGACACCCTATGTGTTCCTATGCAAGGTGCAAAAACTAGCGGGAGGGTGTAAAGCCCCCTCGCAACCCCCCCCCCCCCCGATCCGCCGGCCCTGCCTTGAGAGCTTCACAAACTCCATCAAAAATGTGTTTACGAGCTATTTTCATTTCAATTCTGAAAATGCAGAAGCTCCCTCGAATGCAGGGCCATCAACCTCGGAGGACAAGTGGGCAAAAATGTCATTAGTACGTTAGGGGGATTTACAATTTTCATAATATATCATCGAAAAGTATGCTCATGTCTGTCGCTTCATTTCAAATATACTCAACAGTTCCCTCATCCTCTTTTAAGTTTTCCTTCCCCCGCTCGGTTCGTAAACATAGATGTAGACTGGACACACTGGGAATTGACAATTTCCGAGTGTTTCACAAATCTGTGCATCACATTGTTCTCTTTCAATCTTTTTTTTTAAAGTTCCGTGGTTTGGGACCTCTCCCCCCCCCCCCTCGTTAACTTCCATGTATCATTACAATAGACCCTCACATTAATGTCACACGCACACACACTCACGAATCAAGAGGTGAGATACTGCGATTTATTCATTCTGTTATCTGTAAAATATTTACTTTTCTTACGTTTTTTTTTTATTGAAAAAAAAAAAAACATCCGAAAATTTCACCAAAAGTGTGCGCCAGGTCTAAAAATGCAGAATCTCCCTGGTGTGGAAGGGGGAATACACCCTCCCACACCATCCCCCGCTCGGTTGCTTCGGATATAAGTTTTGCTCCCCCTCCTTCTCTTCCTCCCCCCCCCCCCCCCCCCCATCGTGAAAACGGAATGACGCCGCGCTGTCTGCTAGTGTATGTATGTAGACTAGCCGTACAGACAGCATGACGTACGTTGCAACGCATGTTGCGAAATATCCTACGGAGAAAAGCCCAGCATGGCATGCTTTGCGGCAAAACATGCATCCTAATATTTCAGAAGTTTTTTCTGTTTCGGGACTGTTTGGGAAAGATTTGAAAACTATCAATACTTAGATATTTTTCGGGGAAAATAAAAAAAGACATTTTTCCCCGCACTGAGCCCATAAACTGCACCCCATGTCCGAAGGGTTCATCCCACCAGACGGATACCTACGAGTCATACGGTCCTCGCGACTGACATAAACAATACCGCCATACAACGCACGAGTTGTACGGCTCACGAGTCATACAGCCCATAAATTCGACACTAATCAGAAAAGGCTCACGAAACTGGCCGACACCACGCAAATAAAGCCCACGAGACCGACAGTACGCAAAAAAAAAAGTATCATGAGAATGACACTGGACAAGGAAATATATATTGCGCCAAGAGTCGCATGGTCTATTTCGTTAAGAAATCAGTCATTTCGTTGACGGAATGATCATTTCGTTACGAAATGTTCATTTCGTTACGTAATGTTGATTTCGTCGACGAAATGTTAGTTTTGTTACGAAACATTATCGTCGACGCAATGACAGCATTTCGTTACGACATGTTTATTTCGTCGACGAAATGATCAATTCGTCGTTTCGTCACGAAATACAGTATCTCGTTATGAAATGACTTTATTTCGTTACAAAATTATCATTTTGTAATGAAATGATCACTTTTCCTATGTTTCTTTGTTTATTCCGTAAGGAATATTGATTTAGACGACGAAATATTCCTTTCTTAACGAAATACTGTTATTTCGTTACGAAATGATCACTTCGTCGACGCATGTTCATTTCGTTACGAAATGATCATTATTTTCCTCATGTAACGAAATGATAGCATTTCGTTGCGAAATGATCAATGTGTCATTTCGTCAAAAATGACTTTGTCTCGTTATAAAATGACTTTCTTTCGTTACAAAATTATAATTTCGTAACGAAATGATCACGTTTTCTATGTTTTTATCGAGCAGTCACCAGTGGGTTATAATAAAAAAAGAAATCATATACACTGGAAGAGAAAAAGCCTTAATTGAAGCCAATGAGATGAAATAAATGTAGAATCATGCCATTTTGGTTAAATTCCTACCAATGCATGATCTTGCCCGGGGTCTTCGATTGGAGCTTGCTTCGAACCATTTGATTTCATTTCATTACACCTCAGTTTTTATTGTCACACATCAGAAAGTCCGAAGACTAACAGTGTGAGCTTGGACTTTGACATAGAAATAAAAAACAAAACAAAACATGATATTCATAACAGCATTCCAAAATTTTAGAGCTTATAGGAAAAGCATTCTTACAATTAAAAATCATATCAAAAATACATTGCAAATTTAATAAAAATTAGCACCTTCATGAAGATATCTTTGAATCAAAATCATCAAAGCAAAGGAGAGAAAGTGGTAGAGAAAGAAAGGGAGGGAAAAAGAAAGTTGGTGCACTTAAAAAGTAAGACGAATTAAAATTCTACATATGTTACAAAAGGTTACTTTCAAGACTGTGGGTACAATAGGACCAGTCGTGACAGGGCTAACCCATGCAAAGAGAGAAAGAGAGAGATGGGAGGGGCGACTGGTAAGGTGAGAGAGAGAAGGAAAGGCAGACAGAAAGAGCAAGGGAGATCAGATGGAAGAAAAGTGGAGGAATAACAGTACAGCCTACATACTGCATGAGGAAAACCAAAACATAATGGTTCTACAAAAGAATGTGTTTAACTGCCTTGACTGCTATCAGGACGAAGCATTTTTCCCTGTTCATTTTCGAGGCCCGAGACGGTTTGTTACCTCCAAAAATGCGCCTGCATGTGTGCGCCGTTTCTAGTTTGTAATCTACTCCTCTTCATTCCCCAAGTCTATGGGGCGCCAAGTGTTCGCTTGAAAATTCCGTCCAAATAGACACGAAATTACCTTAAAACTACAGAAATCATACACTGAAATCCATTTCGTTACAAAATGAAATTGTACAGACAATTCGTAACAAAACAATTTCATTTTGTAACGAAATCTGCTTTAATTACAAAATTAGGAAGACAGTTACAAAATGAAACAACAAATTTTATTTTGTAAACAAAATCTCATTTTGTTACAAAAAAAGACTTGTGCTTTTTCATTTTGTGACAGAATGACATGGCAAATATAATTTCGTAACAGAATCTTATTTTGTTCAAAAAAAAAATCATTTCGTGTACGGAATTGAACTACAAAACAATTTCGTGCACGGAATGGTTCTACAAACTGCATTTCGTGTAGAGGGTCTAACAGAACTGAACTACACTCCCTTTTGTGTACGGAATTGAACAACAAAAGTCATTTCCCTGTAAGGTACCATACGAAATGGATTGAGTTGCACACAAAATAAATTTCGTTGCACACGGAATGCATTTCGTTCCATATCAAATGGATTTCGTACCATGCGAAACGGATTTCGTGTTACACAGAAAGGATTTCGTGTACGGAATGACATTCTGTCAGTCTCTGCCGAGTAAGGGATATAAGAAGGACGCTGATTGGCCGCCTTGTTGATCCGAGCAAGCTCCGCCATATATTTTGCATATACCGGTACTTGGATGAAGGGTCAGACAACGAACTTTCGAAAGCCGGTAAGACTTGTACGTTTATTATAAACTCTTATTTTTTTTCTTTTTTTTTTTGCTTTTTAACAAACGCCTATAACTGAAGTGAATCGATTAACGTTAGGCCTGCACGATATTAGTGGTCTGATACGCTATTGGAAGCAAATCACTGGACATTCTTGCATCTGTCACTGCCACTGGCTTCAAACTTAACGTTAGTTCAGTCCCACGTGTATCTTTCTGCGATGGTAATTTTCTCCAATACATTACCATCCAAATCCACTTAATACATGAACAAGCTTATCTGAAGATAACCTTAGTTAGGGCTGCGTTTCATGAAACCGTCATAAATATAGGTTCATGACATCCCATTGAAGCATGTACAAACTCTACATTACAATACACGTTTCAAGGGGATGTCCAAGAGGTTAGACTTACGACGGTTTTATGAAACGCAGCCCAGATCTAGATCTACTGCGTAATAATAGTCATTACGCTGGATTTGCTTCAATAGCGTTCCTGTGTATCAGTGGTTGTTGGGCACCGCTAGATCTTTCATACATGAGAGGAAAATAATTTTTGAAATTTCACTTTCAGCTCTGAATCCCCAGTCCGAATTGTGGCAAAGTAGGAGTTATCTCGCTTTGAGCAATTTTGTTGTCTGTTTTTGACTGCTCAACAGTGAATGTTCGCTACAGTCCCGCATAAGTTTGGCCCTATGACTGAGTATGAGTGATGCAAATCATTATCTTCAGATAAGCTTGTACATGTCATGTGTAAGTGGGCATGCAAATGCACTCATAGGAACTTGGTAATGTAGGGTTGTGTAGAACAAAGTTTCCTTGTTGGAGTAGTCGGATAGACTTCCCTAACACTAATAATATTTCAAGTCATACCCATTTTCTTGCAATCAGTTTTAGCGGGAGTTACAAGGAAATCTTGTCGAGTATTTAAAACAGACATCAAAATTTCGCTTAGCAAGATCCGACCCCGACTGCCAGGGGGGGGGGGGGGCACTCACTAACCTAGTGATAATGGTATACTCGGTCTTGGGTGTGCTGCTCAGCTCAGATGGGTCACTTTTTTTGAAGAAATCCCTAACGTTACGTTAAACATGGCCTGGGTTGTAATTTTTAGTCAGAAATTTCCTAAACATGCCTAACAATTTTCAAAATCTGTAATTTTATTGTTTAGAGTACACTCCCAAGGTGGAAAATCCCTATTTTGAATCAGAAAATCCCTAATAATGGGTGCCCTTTTGTAGTCTACCAAGATGATCCTTACAATAGGGTATGGAAATGTATGGTATTACCGGACACTTTTCAGTAGTCACACCAAATATTTATCAAAATCATGCAATAAATAGTCAAATTCCTATAGAAAATAATAATAGTGAACACTTGTAGAGTGCACACACCGTCGAAAGACGCTCCTGGCGTTAGCTCAGCAACAGTTCTTCTAAAGTTTAACTTAACCATAAATAAAGGTTGTACTAATCATATTTAAAAAAAAAAATACTTAAATTTAGCATCACCCTATGTCACTCTCAGCCATGGCCATACGCAGCGGGGGGGGGGGGGGGGGTACGGATTAGATCTAGATCTGGGCTGCGTTTCATGAAACCGTCGTAAGTCTGACTTCTTGGACATCCCCTTGAAACGTGTATTGTAATGTAGAGTTTGTGCATGCTTCAATGGGATGTCATGAACTTATATTTATGACGGTTTCATGAAACGCAGCCCTAACTTAGAAGGTTATCTTCAGATAAGCTTGTTCATGTATTAAGTGGATTCGGATGGTAATGGAGAAAATATTACCATCGCAGAAAGATACACGTGGGACTAAACTAACGTTAAGTTGGAAACCAGTGGCAGTGACAGATGCAAGAATGTCCAGTGATTTGCTTCCAATAGCGTATCAGACCACTAATATCGTGCAGGCCTAACGTTAATAGATTCACGTTAGTTATAGGCATTTGTTATAAAGCAAAAAAAAAAAAAGAAGAAAAAATTAAGAGTTTATAATAAACTTACAAGTCTTACCGGCTTTCGAAATTTCGTTGTCTGACCCTTCATGCAAGTACCGGTATATGCAAAATATAGGGCGGAGCTTGCTCGGATCAACAAGGCGGCCAATCAGCGTCCTTCTTATATCCTTTACTCGGCAGAGACTGACAGAATGCCATTCCGTACACGAAATCCTTTCTGTGTAACACGAAATCCGTTTCGCATGGTACGAAATCCATTTGATATGGAACGAAATGCATTCCGTGTGCAACGAAATCCATTTCGTGTGCAACTCAATCCATTTCGTATGGTACCTTACAGGGAAATGACTTTTGTTGTTCAATTCCGTACACAAAAGGGAGTGTAGTTCGGTTCTGTTAGACCCTCTACACGAAATGCAGTTTGTAGAACCATTCCGTGCACGAAATTGTGTTGTAGTTCAATTCCGTACACGAAATGAATTTTTTTGGAACAAAATAAGATTCTGTTACGAAATTATATTTGCCATGTCATTCTGTCACAAAATGAAAAAGCACAAGTCTTTTTTGTAACAAAATGAGATTTTGTTTACAAAATAAATTTGTTGTTTCATTTTGTAACAAAATGGATAACTGTCTTCCTAATTTTGTAATTATACCAGATTTCGTTACAAAATGAAATTGTTTTGTTACGAAATTGTCTGTACAATTTCATTTTGTAACGAAATGGATTTCAGTGTATGATTTCTGTAGTTTTAAGGTAATTTCGTGTCTATTTGGACGGAATTTTCAAGTGAACACTTGGCGCCGCATACAAGTCTGGCACCTTGCCATCGTCATTTTTTTTTTCTTACGTTTGTTTTTGTTTTGTTTTTTGTTTTTTGTTTTGGTCAAGATGATGTTCCCACGCAGTCACTACACTGCAAAAAGTCCGGTGTTAAATAGTGAACACCGAGCTGGTGTTAAATTTTCGGTGCTCATTTATGGTGTTAAATTAACACCTACGGGTGTCATTTCCAAATTTTAAACTTTTTTTAAGAGTTTCTTAGTAACTGCACTTCTTGTTGATTTTTAATTTAAACAAGACGATCAAGTATTTTACATTAAAATACTAGATTTTTGAAAAAATGTGAAAATAAATTTACACCAAAGTAACACGAGCTGGTGTGGTCCCTTATTGAAGCTGGACGGGTGTTAAACCATTGATATTAACACCAGCAAATATCAAATCAACACCATGTGGTGTCATTTTTGAATTAACACCAGTACAGTGTCAAAATAACACCAGGCACAGTGTCATATTAACACCACGAAGTGTCAGGTGAACACTTTTCAACACCATCACAGTGCATTTTTAACACCTGTGGGTGTGGTCCTTTATTGAAGTTTGATCGGTGTTAGATTTAACACCCGTGGTGTTAAATCTAACACCGATGTTTTTACAGTGTACCTTCTCTATCCTTTAGCCAAGGCGCTCTGGACTTATATCCCGTTTGTGTCTAACAATTGATACGTATCGCGATACAGGAACGATCACATCATTTCGTTACAAAACAAAGTCATTTCTTAACGAAATGGTCACTTTGCCGACGGAATTATCATTTCGTTACGAAATGACTTTATTTCGTAACGAAATGACTTTATTTCGTAACGAAATGAAGTCATTTTTAGGGAATTATCATTTCGTAACGAATGAACATTTCATCGACGAAAAGTTCATTTTGATATGATTTTAGCGTATTTCGTAACGAAATGATCATTTCGTCGGCGAAATGTTGAATTAACTAAATACTTATAACTCACACATACGCACTCACACATACACTCAAACACACACACACACACACACACACACAAAGTGCATGGAAGGTGCAGTCATTACACTGTCAGGCGCCCGCCGTCGAGTTTTCGGTACAAAAAAAAAAAAAAACCACACACACACACACACACACACACATTTGCAACATTGCTTATAGATTCTGTACTTTTGCCCAAGCTTAGTACGGAGCTAGGACAACGTAATGATGGATGTAGTATCATCGTTCAAACATGCAGTGATATATCAGCTTCCTATGAATGCATATCATAAAAACTCGTCAGTATAGCGTCTGTGACTCTGCAGAGATGCTCGATGCTCCAACTTCTTGAAAAAAAAATGGCTACTATCGGGTAAATCAATTTTCTTTTGTTTATCGTATACCATTTAAAAAACAGGAAATAATCTTGATCAAAATGACAACACATTCATACTGGTAAACTGATATCATAGCTCTATATCACCTCGTCACTTTCTATGTGTTATACATGTACGCTATTTGTGCTTGTACGATACTGCACGACTTCGAGACAAGAAATCACGAATGGCTCCCTTTCTTGGGTGTCAGTCAACAACAAATGGTTTGCACACATTTAAACTCATAAACCTACCTGAAAATCTGATACCAGTTAATGTCAGTTGGAACCTAGCTTCTGTTGGTTTCTTTATCGATGAAGGATTTTCAATATAAAATATTAGGAGTATAAAAAGAACTTGAGTTTTGGAGTGCACAGCGCTAGGTAATCTGCTATTTTGTACGTATGAATGCGGCTATCAGCTTTCTTACACTGTTTAAAAGCAAAAAGTAGGAATATATTGACAGTCACAATGCTTATACATATAATAATGATGATGATAAACATGTAAGAAATTTTGTGAAGATGTTGTTGATGGACTGGTGTCATGACAACAACAACAAAAAGAGTATTGATAGTGCAATATGATGGCGGGTAGATTGCTTGTGGTGACACGATGTTACGAGTGATAATCATAGTGATGATGATAACATGATATCCAGTTGTGAAATGATAGTAATGTTGTCTGTGGCCGTGCATAGTAATCTAATTAAAGCAATGATGGTAGTGATGATTGGTTGATATTAAAGGAAACCAAAACCCAAAGAGTGATATGGATTGAGTAAACGCAGCAACATTAGTAGAATATATCAGTGAAAGTTTGAGAAAAATCGGACAATCGATAAAAAAAAAAGGTATTAGATTTTATAGTTTTGTGTTGTAATCACTGATTAAGGAGACTATTAGAGTCCATGACGTCATGTGTGGACAACGATACGTAGAAACTATAATGGGAATTCCACAAAAATTCATTTTCATGAAAATGACACATTCCACCATCTTGATACTGACATAATCTATGTTAAGGGTAGTACCGCGTATTCCTCCTGCTATATTATAAAAGCGGTTAGTCGAAATAATGCTGTTCCATTACGCAAGAAAAATGTTGAATATTCCTCATATTTTCTTTATATTGTTGTCCACACATGATGTCATAAACTCAAGCAGTCTCCTTATCCAGTGGTTCAACACCAAAGCGTTAAAAATTCATAACTTGTACATCGATTTCCTCAAACTTTCACTGATCTGCTCTACTAATGTTGCTGCTTTCACTCAATCCACATTTCTCTTTGCGTTTTGGTTTCCTTTAATGATGGTTGCGATGGTAGATTTGACGATGGTAGGTGATGAGGAGGACTAATGGTTGGCAATGATAAAGTGAACATCAAAAATTATTGATAATTTAATTCAAACAACACTAAAGCAATTTTGTATATACATGGACTGGGAAAATGAACTGCCGTTTGTTGGAAATAGTACGTCTTTGTTGTTGGTTTTTATGCCGATTCAAAATGCCTTTTTAAAGCTGATTAAATGTATCTATTGATGTGGAGATTTTATCAATGGGAATTGATGATTACTCTCCCCCATTTTCTCTTCCCTCCCCATCTTCATCTTGGATGCTAGTACATGAGAATAAAATCAGTTATCTTGATCTACATGAACCTGAACTAAAAAGGAGCCTACAATACGCCTCTCTGTATCATTTTTTAAGCACAATCATCGTGAAGTTGGAGAAGGATTAACCCAAATTAACCCAGTAGTGTATCCACGTGACCCAAGGCCCAATGCCCAATTTGATTCTGATTCTATGGGATTGAACAAACGTGATCACGTTTATGAGTGCAATGGACAGAATATTTCATGAGGTGAAAGATGAAATGATCCATTCAACGAGGCGCAGCTGAGTTGAATGGATCAAACATTTCATCTTTCACCGAATGAAATATTCTGTCCATTACACGAATGAAAAACATTTGTTATTTGTTTTATATAACGCCTAAAATAGATCCTCGTCATTTGATGTTTCATTGATTTAGAAACAGGAGAGAATCTGAGATCGCGAGAGTGCTCAATGAGCGTTTTACGCTAGCTAGCGCGCTGTCGCATACACACATTGCAAACGCAAGCGTTTAAACCCCAAACAAAGTTCTGGCACGCTTGCAAAAGTTGTCAAGTTTTGCTCCAAAATGTGAGCATATGCCTAGGAAATGTGCGGAATAACGCAGTAATAACAAGATATTCGATGGGTAACGACGAAAATGGGAAATATTAACCAAAAACGTTCAGTCTCAGAACTTACCCGAACGGGGTCAGGCTAGACTCGGACTCGGGGATAACTCGGCCTCGCTTTGCTTGACGGCGGGATGAGTTGTATTGGTTGTCCCTATGGATTGTACAGTGTTGTACTATGCATATGGGAGCGGCCTGTATAAACTACATTGTAGCATTCTGGCTACTCGCAGTAAGGCCAAAAAAAAAAAAAAAAATTGTTGCATTGGCGTAACCCGCCCGACCCTAAAAAATCCGCCGACCCCATGTTTTTTTATTATTTTTTTTTTTGCTATCGATATCAAATATCTTGTTGATTGCGATCGCGATCGCACAAACCCGGAAGTGGAAACGGCTCTGGGGATATCGGATGTACGAGGGAGAGATCTAGCGCATCGCATAAGCCTTCCTTGATCAGTACGTCATCTGTTTCCAACACTGACACGTACTCTAACAAGATTTATTCAGTGTATACGTAGCATTCAGACTGCGATGTATTGTGCACAGTTTTGCCATAGGTTTCTTGTGTGGAGAACTTACACGAATCTGTATATGTGGGACTGTAATAGAGATCGCCATGTGCGATGAAAAGATCGTACATATGGGTCAATTTGCATCTATCTTATCTAAGTCAAAATAGTAAAATATGAAGTGAAAACATTCAGGATAGGGATTTCAACATCTTTAAATTCTGTGAAGGGGTATAATTCCAGCAATATCGGCCTCATAAATGATTTGTAGAATAGATGAACACAGCACATTCGGTGCAGCAGTTGTAACTGTTTACTGAGCTGAGCACGAGTTTTACACGTAAAATGCAGGTAGCCAAAAAAAAAAATATATATAATAAAAAATCCGCCCGACCGACCCTATTTGAAAATCTCATGTTACGCCAATGCAACAATTTTTTTTTTTTTTTTTGGCCTAATGGTCCGAGTTGTTACAACACGCGCATCAAAAACCTCTTTGGCGCGCATGCAAAATTATTGTGCGCCTCTCAAGCACCTCTAAGAACAATCAAAGACGTTTGATAAACAACAACAAAAACTTCAAAGACCGCGCGTCTCAGCAACTGAGGTGATGGGCGTATACTAGCAGGCTTGAGGACCGCGCGCTGTCCATTTCTTTTGTACAGGATTAGCACGCACTTTCCTGTCTGCTCAGTAAGGCCTCGTTTGGTACTCGTAGTATTATAGAGTACTGATGAACATGGCGATCACGAACTGTGTGCAGATTATCTGAAATAGGGTCGAGTTTTCCCTGAGACCGAGTTAGTCTGGAGCCTTCTGGAAGAAAAGTCGGTCTACCGACTTTTATTATTTTTCTCAAAATACTCCAAAACGACTCATCATTCCGGCAAACTGCGTCAGCCAGGTAAGTTTCTTCGTAGACTCTTTCGATATATTGCAAGCAAATATGAAATAGTGCCAGACGGGTTCTCAAGCCCTTACCAGAAGTTTGTTTTCATTTTAACCAGCGTAATGTTCCGGGCTCTCAACTAGCGAGCGTGCAATGGAGCAAAAATCGCATGGATCCAAAATTGCACGGTAAATGGAGCCACAATTGCACGGATGATGACGTCATAGTGAAATGGGCCGGTGATGATCAATGTCAAACAACCAATCAAATGACAAGGATCTCTTCAGGCGTTCTATTAATATATTTATATAACGTGTATCTTTTAGTTACCTTTCTGACAGAACGAAATCGAACATTTCACTAAAATGGTGCATTAAATATCTGAAATTAAAGCCTGGAAATGCAAAATTCTCCAACATGTGAGAGTGGGTATCCAACCTGCCTTGCCCTCTCCCGTACATTTCCGTGAATATTTATTTTTCTTACTCTTCTATAACTCGAAACAAAAATCTAATAAAATTATAACAAAATGGTGGACGGAATATCTGAAGTTCAAGTCTGAATGTGTACAAATCTCATCGTGTGGGAGGGGTACCACTCTTTTACACTCCCTTGCGCATTTCCTTAAATATATGTTTGTCTTACTTTTTTAATTCAAAGAAAAAAGAAGTATTTCACCAAAAAAAAAAGTGCACCAGATCTTTAATTTTCAAGTCTAATTAAGAAAAAGTCTCCATTGTAAAGCGAAGGGGCCCCTCGATCTCCAACACCCTCCCACCCCCTTCCCCTACACACACTACCCTTAATGTATGTATTTTAATTACGGGGTAATTTTGTGATAGAACTAAAATCGAATATTTCACTAAAAGGGGCTACTCTCCGATACCCCCCCCCCTCCTCACACACATACACACACATGTAAATGGAGCCGGTCATCAATGAAGCCGAATCAATTTTATTTTATGTCTCAAAGACCTATATCCACAAAATATAGCAGGTCAGCAGGTAACAAGTCGTTTAAGGACGTTCCTCAGTTGAAGTGAAGTCCGTGTCATTGTCTTCAATTTTTCCATACCGTAACTTTGACCCATCCGAAGCCCAAGTAAGTAAATAAAACCATAGGTTCATGTGCTTGTTTTTCTTCTACAGGACTTTGAAAAATATGACTAATACGCCGTCTTGTACCAAAATGATAGCATTACAGGATCAAGACTATGATTGGCAACAAAATCTACAATGACAAACTTAAATCCCCATAATTTTTTCAAAATCCACGTTATTTTCTTCAAATTTGCAAGAATTGCAGAAAAAGGTATACCCAAAACGAGGAAAGGTTTTAAAGTTAGGGTTTACACTCTCATTCTTGAGCAAGCGGCGCCCTAACGCGGCAGAAAACACCGAAATCTGTCTAATCCCTCTCATCGACGTTTTCTGTTAGGGGTGAGCTCAAGGACAAGGTTCATAAAACTTATGCTGTACATTCAAAACCCATGTCATGTTCACGGAACTTGACCAAATTGTAGAAAAAGGGCTCACTAATTCCAGAAAAACAATAAAAAGTGGGGGTTCATGTGCTTCTTTGTGTGCTAGCAGTGCATTCATGGGACATATTATCTCATCGTAATTCCCAAAATCTTGTCAGGAACATATGCAGGGATGCCCTGACAGGGTGGGTTCATAAAACTTATGCTGTACATTCAAAACCAATGTAATTTTCACGAAACGTGACCAAATTGTAGAAAAAGGCTTACTAATTCTAGAAAAACAATACAAATGGGGGTTCATGTGCTAGTTTCTGTGCTGGCAGCGTCCCCATTATGAAAGAAAACATCCTAGGACCCCAAAACCTATCGTTGGTGCCCTGATTAGGTGGAGTTCATGAATGTTATGCTGTACATTCAAAACCCATGTCATTTTCACGAAACTATCAAATTGTAGAAGAAGGGTTACTTAATGCAGGACAATCATTAAAATGGGGTGGGGTGGGGTTCATGTGCTTGTTTTAGTGCTAGCAGAGCCCCCTTGCGACAGAAATCACCGTAAGACCCCCAAATCTGGTCATTAACCAATGCAAGGATATACCCTGATAGGATGCATGAATCTCATGCGGTTCACTGAAAACCCCATATTCTGTAAAAAGCAAAAAAAAAAAAAAAAAAAATGTCACAGTTGCAGTGACATGGTGAAAAAAAAAATATTCAGAAAGGAAGGTCCATGTGAGTTTTTTATGATTTCCCTTACACAGCCATAATGATATCATATGTGGACGCAAGCGTGGAAAATTCCACATTGACATGCATGTTTGTTTTACCCACTTGCTGTAACCATGTGCATGGAAAGAGATAATGGAGGAAGGAAAATAAATATAAGGAAATGGGAGCAGAGTAGCATTAGTCTGACGGTTCTCCAAAGGAAAAACAAATCTTAATAAAATGACGTTTATTGTAAGATTGCATGTGTCAGTTCTTGTAGTGGTTGGTAAAGTGCGTGTTGTTAACTATGAAGATGTATATCTTGAGTACCCGCCCCCCCCCCCCCCCGAAAAAAGAATATTTCTTTGATTCTATTTGTCTAACACCAGATTTGGTGACCAAAAATTAATATCAAAATGGTGAAAGTGATAAATACTTGTTTGATAATAATTTGTGACCTTGCATTTTGCAACCAAAAAATAAAAAAAAAAAAAAAAACATTTTGTATTAGTAATGACAAGTTTAGATCTAACTTAGATTTCAACTCAGATTGTTTTAGTTGTTAGGCCTTAAGATGAAATTTGTGTCATATGTTTGTTTTGTTGCTGTTGTTGTTATTGTTGTTGTTGTTGTTTTTAACATCTGGTCTAGTAGACTAGTAGTCCCCGACTAGGACCTAGGTACCTAGACCCTAGGTGCCGCGGAGAGGAGACGTCTATCATAACTGCTCCTGGAGTTGTGGATATTTTTCCGATATTTACACGTTCCTTCGCACATACTGGTGTTATGCTTTGTTACTGTGACATAGACGTGAGGATATGACAACTTGAACGTCAAAAAGGTACTGTTTCGTCGCTTGATTTTGGTGTAATTTGACAGTCCAAATGTCGAACAACGGGCGATCTGCTGAACACGAAGCTCTGAAAATCCGCGCTCGGTGATTCAAGCACCGATGACCGAGGAACTGACCGCTGATCATCAAACCGAAGCAGGGACAATCGAGGGTAATACCACTCTCGATCTCGCCATTGAAGTGAAAATAAAGGAAGCTCTTTGTTGGGAGGATGTGTTGAAAGCTCCCGTGTGCGCCGTGAAAGAAGCTGTTCTTGAACAAGTTACACAGCAGGTGTACGAGGCTCTCAAAATGGACGCTGACCAACACGAAGTTCATGCGAACAGCTTGGAAAAGAAAGTGAAGGAGCTGGGCGGAAAACTCTCCGTCACGAACTCAGCGCTCGAGGAACAAGAGCAATACAGTCGCCGCAATTGTCTGCGATTCTACGCTGTCAAGGAGAAGCCGGGCGAAAGTACCGATACGCTCATCACCGACATTGTGCGTGTTTATACAGGAGCCTCTCGCATCGGCGCGCATGAGCCGGTATTTTACCTCCCGCATGAGCGCTTATTTCTCGTGTTTATACAGAAGTCAAAATACCGGCTCATGCGAGCCGATGCGAGCCGATACGAGCGGACCTCAGCTGAACCGGACCTCTCGAATTTTGGGGTCAAGCATAGGTCACTTTCGCAGTGCAGTTTATTGCATGATGGGAAAAAATGAAAAAAATCAAGATGGCACCGGCAAAGTCATCAGGACCACCAAGCTTGAAGGTCATTCTTGTAACGTTCCTCTTGACAACCACCCAGCCAAATGATCAATTGAAATCCAGTTTTTCAGTAAGAAGGAGAAGACGTGGTTCGATCATGACAGATATTAAAATACACGCTTTCCGGTTACTCTCGAATTTCGGTCGTCTCTATAAACACACAGCAAAATACGCGAGGCTCCTCTCGCATCAGCCACCTCAAAAGGTGGCGGACGGAACCTCTCGCATGAGCCTGCATTTGGCGGCGTATGCCGGCATACGCCGTGTTTATACAGAGCAAAATTCGAGAGGTCCTCTCGCATGAGCCGGCATGAGCCGGCATGAGCGCGTATTTTGCTTCTCTGTATAAACACGCTCATTGTGAGAGACCACTTGAACATTCACCTGACAGAATCCGACATTGATCGAAGCCACAGAATCACCCCGAGAAGCAGCACCATGACAGGGCCAGAAAGGGGAAAAAGCATCATAGTCAAGTTTGCCAGCTACAATGTGCGTCAAAAGGTCTACGCAGCAAGGACGAAGTTGAAAGGGACATCTGTCTTCATCAACGAGGATCTTACCAGCCATCGCCAGAGCTTGATGTACGCTGCGAGGACCAGTGATGCCATCGCCTTGACATGGTCGCAAGATGGAAAGATCTACGCCTTGACAACTGGAACTGGTGCTGACAGGAGGAAAATCGTCATCCGGACAAAGGCCGACATCGAACGTCTCAACTAGTTGCAATGAGAATGACGGTGATAGGGTAACGTAACGATGATTTAGCAAATCAAGATGGCGCCGCGGACTGAACGAACGTCACGTAAGGTCCGGCGATTTCACGTCTAAAATTTCACCTTTTTGGAGCCAAGATCTGAGAGAATTTGATTATATTTTGATTGTTGGACTACTCAGGACTCCATGTGGATTATTATTGCACTTCCATGAAGGTGAATTGGCAAGTTATAAATGAAGACGAGAGGACAGAAAAAGAGCACCACAGAAACTCAGAGGAAAAGCAGACCCTTGCCGGAGTCCAGCGGGGGGAGCCTGGCCGAGAAGCCCCAGGAATTTGCGATGGACTCTGACAGGGATATGGCTGCCCCGTCAAGCGAGCAAAAGGGGATCACGAGACCAGAAGAGGCGCCACAACATGCTATCCAAGAAGCTATTGTGAACGCTTTTTGTTCCGAAGACACCAAGAACAAGCTTATGAATGCCTTTGTGGATGCCATTGTTGAGCAGGTCACCCAGTCTGTGTATGAAGCTATCAAACTTGACCTTGACGAACACAAAAAGCAAGTGCGTGCACTCAATCACAAAATAAACAATCTCCAACTGCAAGTGAAGACCATGGAACAAAAATGTGAGGAACAAGAGCAGTACTCGAGGAGGAACTGCTTACGTTTTCACGGCCTTCCCGAAACGACGAACGAGAACACCGATGATCTTGTACAGAAAGTGGTAGCTGACAAACTGAGCTTCAACTGACGCCATCCGACATTGACCGAAGTCACCGCATCTCTCCACGATCCGGATCAGCTGACAGGAAGAAACCGACACCCATCATCAAATTCACCAGCTACAATGTGCGCCAGGAAATTTACGGCAGTCGATCAAAAGTGAAAGGTACAAACATCTACGTTCACGAGGACCTGACCAAATCACGACAAGAACTTCTCAACAATGCACGACGATCGGCCCAAGTTCTCAAAGTCTGGACAAACGACGGTCGCATCACGGCTTTCCTGAAATCAAAGAAGAAGGTACACATTGACAGTGAAAGAGACATTGAAAAACTTGACTAAGAACTCAATAGCAGTAGTTTGTTGTGTTAGGCTGTTTCCATGATTATGAACTATAAATACCCGTGCATATATTGTGCAAAATCTGTTTAGCGGAATCAAAGATCTATACTATGTACTAAATGGGCGCATGTTAAATGTGTTGGAGTTTCCGATGATATCTTTTATGCAAACGTTAACTGGATTTGCTGGAAATGTATAATATCTGAACTACCATTTCACTCCGAAGAATCAGTAAATAATGATGAGTTTGATGACAATGTGTGTATAAGTTCACAAACTGAAATAGCCGAGGATAGATCAGCAACTGTTCACTTCCCTAAACAGAAGGGGTTAAAAATAGCCCATTTTAATGTACGTAGTATTCGTAACAAGTTTGACGAATTACGCATTTTTCTGAAAAACAACCCATATGATATATTCACGATGTCGGAGACATGGTTGAATGCAGATTATCCCTCTGCTTCCCTTGTTGTTGACGGATACCATCTGGAAAGATATGACCGTGTAGAAAGAACAGGAGACAGGGTTGGTGTTTTCATAAGTGCCGCTATCACATATAAAAGAAGGACAGATTTGGAAAAAGATTCATTAGAACTAATGTGGCTGGAAATTAAAATACCAAACAGTAAGTCATATTTTGTGTATTTTTTGTGCAAATATGCAATACTCTCCATATGTCACAGATTGTATCCAAGCCAACGAGGATAACTCGATATAGTGAAACATTGATAGATTTGATTTTGGTATCTGAAACATTAGGTGATCTTTTTTCAGATGTATACTCCATGGCCATGTCTGACCACTCTTTAATTTATGTGATTTTGAAAGAGTGTACGCCTAAGTCAGTTCCGAAAATTTCATATATGAGGTCAATACAAAGATGAAGATTTCTTTACTGATATAGAAAATGAACAATGGCACCTTGGATAAATGAAGAGTATTTATTGATTGCCCGTCAACGTGATTATGTGAAATTAAAATCTAATAAAATTAGATCAGAAATATTATGGAATGAATGTAAAAAAGTTACGTAACAAAGTTTATAATTTGAATAAAAAATTAAAGAGAGAATATTATAGTAATGTTTTTCAAAAAATTGGAAGGAATGATTTTAAAGCCAAATGGAAAAAGGTGAAAGAGTTATTACCCCGTAAAAAAGAAAGCAATATATTGAAATTAGAAATTGATGGTGAAATAATAGAAGATAGATATGAAGTATGCAATGTTTTTAATTCATATTTCAATTGTATTTGTGATAAACTGCGGGGAAAAAAAGATAAGGTTGTGATGAATGATAGTATTGTGGTTCCGCTGGAAGTAACGAAACAGGTGTTTGAACTTAAAGAAATTACTGAAAATTTTGTACAGAGGGAACTTGAATCACTTGAGCAAAATAAAAGCTATGGTATAGATGGAATGCACCCCAGACTGCTCAAAGCAGCCGCTAAAGTGATAGCTAAACCTTTAGCTTTTATGTTTAACTACTCTTTGCAAATCGGAAAACTACCAGCTGATTTTAAAGTAGCTAAAATTATCCCTGTACATAAAAACGGTACAAAAACAGATCCTGTGAAATTATCGGCCGATTTTGGTTTTGTCTACTGTAAGCAAGGTATTTGAAAAAGGAATTCACAGCCAGCTTTATAATCATTTGAAAGAACACAATCTGTCAGCACAAAGTCAGTCAGGTTTGCGACCACTGCACTCTACGCACACAAGTCTTCTTGATGTTACCGAGTATTTACTGGCGAATATGAGTTCAGGTTACATTACGGGTGCCATATTTCTAGACCTTCGCAAGGCATTCGATGTTATTCCACATGATAAACTTTTGGAGAAATTTAAACGATTTGGAATAACCGGAAAAGAATATTTGTGGTTTCACTCATATAGAACAGAAAGAAAATAGTGTGTTTCAATAGACGGCAAAATTAGTGACTTCCTGACAATGAAGTCAGGTGTACCACAGGGATCTACCTTAGGGCCTTTGCTGTTCACAATGTTCATCAATGATCTTTGTCATGTCCAATTTTCTTCATCCACCAAGCTATCATTGTATGCTGATGACACGGTTATGTTCAACAGGGGAAAGTCATTACAAGAAATAGAATCTTCGTTACAAAGCCAATGTAATCGCATTATTAACTGGACGTATGCTAATGATATGTTTATCAATGTTGGTAAAACAAAGGTTATGCTGTTTGGGGCAAGAAATAAAGTAAGAAATAAACAACTTAACATTATTTGTGAAAATGAGAGTCTGGAAACAGTTGTAACGATGAAGTATTTAGGTGTAATTTTAGACCCTCATTTAAGTTGGTCTAGTCACGTGGATCACATTGTAAAAAAAAGTGTCTAAAACATATGCATGTCTCCTTAAAATCAAGCCCTATGTTAACCAGAAAATGTTAATTGATTTGTATTTTTCTTTAATTGTTCCTTATCTGGATTACTGCTGTACGGTCTGGGGCAACAAGACTAAAACATGTAAGCAAAGACTGCAGAGATGCCAGAATAAGTTTGCTCGGCTGGCCTTAAATGCCGATAAATTTTCCTCTTATTCTCTTCTGTTGAAAACGCGTCGGGGACAATCAATCGAACAAAGACTTGAATACCAACAATGTATAATGGTTTACAGGATTTTAAATGACAGAGTGCCGGCTTATCTAAAACCACTCATTGCCATTAGACCAGTGTACTACCACACCAGATACGCAGTCAACAGCCCCCTCTTTGTGCCTACACCCGGACAGAATACATGCGAACATCTTTTTCTTACCAGGGAAGTGCAATATTCAACACCTTACCAGTATTCTTACAAACTTGCCCCTCTTTTGAATGATTTAGAAGATTATGCAGTCAATTGAGTTATACGTTCAAAAAAAAAATCTATTATGGTATAATTGTTATTTATTGATTGTTTTAACAATTCTTTTAAAAAACTATTTGTATTGGTGGGTTTTTTTATGATTTTTCTTTTTTGGTTCCATTAACCCCTTTTATGGCATTTTAAACGCAGTTTTTATTTTTGGTGTGTCATTACAGTAATTTCTATTACAAAGGTGTGTTTTTTTTTTTTGGGGGGGGGGATAATACATTTTGTCTATGCTGAATTCAGAATACGTTTTAAGTCAGTCTCCATGGTCTAGTATCTTTAAAAGCCTGTATTGTTTTGTGTATATGTGTTACACTTGTATATGATTTTTTTTTTATGAAGTCTATTGTAACCCAATGTTTTTATCATGTATATGTACACAGGGCTCCCCTGGAAAGCAGTTGTGAAACTGAGAGGACTACCCTGTTTAAATATGACGGAATAAATAAATGAATAAATAAATTTAGCAATATGCCAACACTATATCCATGTATCATATGCTGTAAAGCTGTCAAAAATAATCAAAATGATATGATGTGTGTTAAATGTTCATTATGGTACCATCTCAAATGCACGTCAGTTGACAGAAGAACATTCGAATCAGAAAATGATTCGATATGTGATGTTTGTTCATCCAAAGAATTGCCATTCTACCCATATGCACTCAACCCCGAGTTAAGTGGGCCATCCGATGAGTGTATAAGTACAGACAGATGTGAACCCAACGTTGAAGATTTTGAAGTAAATGTTCGGAGAATTCGTAAGTGTAAAGGACTGAAATTGGCACAATTAAATTGCACGTCTTTATTGAAGAACATAGCTGAACTGAGATCACATCAACATAAACTTTCAGCTGATATTTTTCTCTTGACTGAAACACAAATAATGATTTAATTTCTGATTCTAAATTAAGTATTGATGGATATGACAACATACGCAGGGATAGGGACCGCTATGGAGGTGGTGTCGCCGCCTATGTCAAATCAAATATGAGGTATGAAATGCGTACAGATTTAGTCGAAGACAGTCTGGAGTTGTTGCCTATTGAATTGAAGTTCACAAATAGAAAGAACTTGATAGTAGTTGTGTGGTATAGGCCGCCTAGCGCCAATCATGAAGTATTTGAACGTTTTCAATCATTTTTGAAAAATATCGATGACTTAAACACTGATTTTGTTATTCTCGGTGATATCAATTGCTGAAGCCGTCTGATGTGAATTTATGGCAGACGAAGCGACTTTTACAATAACTTAACGATGTTGTTGATAGTCCGACCAGAGTCACACAAACAACTTCGTCTATTGTACACTCAGCAAAAAAAGAAAGTAAACAGTTTTTCGAGATCATATTTTTCATAGAAGATTGTGGTGAAAATCAATGCATTATATAGCATATTAAAGGTAATTTAATTGGCTATCAGGTTAGTAGTTTATACAAAAATGAAACTTTACGCATGAGTGAACACATCCATTTTTGCCCGCCAAGGCACAAAAGTAAGAATTGCAAAATTTGATAAGCTGTCTTTCATTTGACAATGCCCTTCAAGATAACAATGACAACAAAAAGCCAGTTTAACACAATGAGAGACATGCATGAAATAACAAAAACAAGTTTTTGTTCGCTTTGTCTCTTTATAACTTCAAACAAAAGAAAATTGGAAACTAAAGGGGGAAATAAGAATTTTCTGTCAGCTTAAACTTCAAGCGACATAGAAAGTAATGGCATAAAGATGATTAAATAAACATAATTTCTTGATTTTAGTCTTCTTATTTAGTAATTTAAGGATTCATGAGATAAATTTAAGAACCAAATATCATTTACAATTTTCCTAATTTGAAAACAAATTGAAATTTCGTTTTTGTTTATATTGCTTCTTCTCTTATTTTATTGGAATATGGGTTTAACCTAAGATTCTTCAATTTTCTCCCTTATTTTTGGCCTTTATTTTGGGCTTCAAAGATATTGTAGAGATCAAAAGTTTAATTTTGCAACTTAATTCATGTATCGAATTGTGTTAAATTTGTCTTTTGTTCTTATTGTTATGTCGAAGAGCACTTGCGCATGAATAACAACTTGTTCAATTTTGCAATTTTTGCTTTTGTGCCTTGGAAGAGAAAAACAAAGATGTTCAATCATGCGTAAAGTTTCCCTTTTTCATTGACCTACTAGGCTTATAGCCAATTAAATTACCTTCAATATGGTATATAATTCATTAACTTTTATCTAAATGTTCTATGAGAAATACAATCTTGAATAAGTGTTTACTTTCTTTTTTTGCTGAGTGTAGATTTGGTTATCACCAATAAGTCTGAAAAAATTGGTCAGTCTGGTGTTTTGCCCATAATTTTCTCTAAGCGATTATTTTTTTTTTAATATACTGTACATGGGGAAATAAATCGCCTGGATTACAAGGAAATTGTCATAGATATAGAGGATTGCGTAATGTTAATAAAGTATTATGACAGAATTTGTTGATGTGAGTAATATAATTTGGAGTGATATCACAACTATGAAATTTTTTTTTCATAGTTGTGATATCACTCCAAATGATTTTACTCACATCAACAAATTCTGTCATAATACTTTTTTTAACATTACGCAATCCTCTCTATCTATGACAATTTCCTTGTAATCCAGGCGATTTATTTCCCCATGTACAGTATATAAAAAGAAAATAATCAATGTTGATGCATATCGCTTGGTTGAGGAAAGTTTAATGAAAGTCATTGATAAACATGCACCATTAAGGAAACAAAGAGTTAAAAAGAAAAACTCGCCATGGATTACTGTCAATATACTGGAATTAATTCGCACAAGAAATGTACAAAAGAAAAAAGCGATAAAATCTAAGCAAAAATGTGAATGGTTTAATATTGGAAACTAAGGAATCTCGTCACAGAAGTGAGGAGGGCCAAAGCTGAATTTGTTAGTAATACCGTTAAATCGAATATTAGTAATTCCAGTGCAATTTGGAAACCGTTGAAACATCTGATGCCATCCAAAAGTCGGAAAGAAAATATAATGTCTAGAGAAAAAGAGAATGGAATTATAAGTGACAAATGACAAATAGCAGACTGTTTTAATTGATTTTTTTTTACTGAAGTTGGTGAGTCCATACAAAAAAGTGTGGAGTGTGATGATCATGCACAGTACAGACAGTTCATAAGAGCACGTGACAATACGTTTGAATTTCACCCGATCTCGAAAAGAGATGTAATAGGCATATTACCAGATAAAAAGTCTTGTGGACGTGATAATTTACCATTGTTTTTGTTGAAACCTATTTCAAAATATATTGCGATTCCTTTGACCCAAATATTCAATCTGTCAATTCGAACAGGGAAGGTGCCAATGAAACTGAAATGTTCCAGAATTACACCCAATTTGGAGAATGGTAAAATGACTGATATGAATAACTATAGACCGATATCTATATTACCTCTTTGCGCTAAGATATTAGAGAAAATTGTGTACCATCAAGTTCATGTTTATTTGAAAGCTGCTGATATTATCAATGTAAACCAGTCCGGCTTCCGTTCTCTACACTCCACTCAGATCACCCTCCTAAAAGTGACGGAAGACTGGTTAAAGGTCCAGTTTACCTTTGGGAGCAGTCATTTGCAAAATGTTCAAGATATCGCCTTTCATGCATTATATACGTGTAGGTCTGTTGTACCACAAAACACCCTTCCATGCGAAAGTTTTACAATAAAGCCTAAGTTATAAGGAGATGTCAGCATTTTTCTCAATAAACCGTTGCAGTATACGGTTTAGTTTGGAAAATGTTTTATTATAACTGTTGTTCACATTTTGTATATTTAACAATACTTAGAATCGATTTTACTGATTCAAATTTTCACAGTGGTTGTTTCTATCCCTAACTCACACTTTAGAACTATTTTAAAGCACTAATGATGGACTTTTGTTTCATCTGCAAATGGTAAATTATGCCTTTAAGTTCTATGGACAAAGGGAAACTCGTTGGCATGGTTACTATTGACCTGCGAAAAGCGTTTGATACAGTCGATCACTCTGTACTTCTTGACAAACTGCGCTTGATTGGTATGGATCCTCTCGCCTGTGAATGGTTTGGGGATTATTTGAATGGTCGCTTTCAGTACACTGAAGTCAATGCTGTTAGATTCCAGCCTTTGAATGTGAGATGTGGCGTCCCACAGGGATCCAATCTCGGTCCTCTTTTGTTTATGGTTTATGGTCTACATTAACGACCTACCCAATTGTTTGCAGCATTCATCTGTTGCGTTGTACGCGGATGACACATGCATTTATTTTTCTGGAGAGAGAATCAGTCAAATTGAAGCCAAACTTAATACCGATTTGGAATATGTATCTAAATGGCTGAAGTGTAGGCCTAATCATTTAGTTTTAAATTGCAATAAATGTGAAGCTATGATAATTGGTTCACATAAGCGAGTTAAAAAGCAACATATCAATATAGTAATTAATAAAACAACCATTAAACAGGTTTCTTGTTGCAAATATCTTGGCGTTTATGTTGATCAATCACTTGACTGGAATGAACATACTGATTATTTTTGTAAAAGTACCGAGAAGATTTTGTACTTGTTGAAACGAATTCGGTCTTTTATTTCTGATGATATTGCTCTTTTGTTTTATAAATCCATCGTTCAAAGTAAATTAGATTAGTGTGATGTTGTATGGAGGAATATAAAGAAATCTCATATTCAAAGACTCCAAATTCTTCAAAATAGATCACCGCATGCAGTGCTAAACGTACAAGCTATAGGTTCCCAACTGAATTACTATACACAGCACTACCCATTGATAAACTGGATAAGAGACGAAATAAATATACTCTACATATTATGTTAAAACTGCACACAAGCTTTGTCCGAAATCTTTGCTTGATATGTTTCAATTCAAAATTTTCAGCAATAACATAAAGAATTCATGGTTTAATGTTGTGTTACCTTTGATTAAGACTTGTTTCAAACATAAAAGTTTGACATATTCTGGATCAATACATTGGAATAAGTTACCATTGGAACTGAAACAAAAACCAACGTTTCTAAGCTTTAAAAATGCCCTTGACCGAAACAGATGTTAATAGACAACATTCTCAGTTTTTTCCCCTTTGCATGGGCTTCTCTTTACCTCTCTTTATCTCCTCTCTCTCTCTCTTTCTGTCTGTGTCCCTCTCTCTCTCTCTCTCCTGAACTCTCCTTTGTTTTCGTCTCTTTCATTTTAAACTACCGCAGTATCATCACCATGTTTTTCTGTTTTCTATGTTTTTTTATGTATGAGTTTTGTTTGGTTTGGCTTTTTTTTTCATTTCTGTATATCTATGTTGTATTTTATCCGCACGGACCTGCGGAAGAACAGTCTTCGGACTGAAGTATGTTGCCGTGCATAAATAAATGAATGAAATGAAAATAAACCAGTACTTTAGCACTCGACTTGACCATGTTGATGAACAGATAATGAATTGCATGTCACGAAACAGATCTATGGATTGAAAATGGAAACAGCTCAGTCCAACTTCCAAACTTCCCGATTCCGTCGATCAGTGTTGTGCTACCATGGATATGCGGCTCGGACCGCTGAACTTTGAGAAGTACGTATTGTAACGCGTACAGTCGGCACGCGAGCCGAGCGAGGCCGCCCAGCGCGACCGCGGTGGGGAGTTGCCGGATACTTGTATCCGTACTTACCACACTCCAGCTCGGCTTGTGCCGAAAGGGTGGGTTGGGTGGTGGCGCGTCGCGTTAATGGGAACACCACCCTTCGTCCAAAGCCCCCCCCCCGGTTTTGTCGAAAGGGTGCGTTGGTCGCGTTTGGTCGCGTCGCGTTGACTGGAACCCCGCCCCTCGTCCAAAGCCCCCCCCCCCCCGGTTTTGCCGAAAGGGTGCGTTGGTACTTTTACTCATGTACTATTGAAAGACGAGGTTTGAATTTATATTTAACCCTCAAACAACCATTTCAAAGAGGCTATCGTCCGGATCTAATATTTAGTTCGTCCAATGTTCATTTGGTCCAATATCCATTTTGGTCTAATATCTGTTTCTGTTTTACATTACAGGGCATGGATCATTTAGATAATTAGTGGCTTATCTATATATAGTCCAGCTGCTGGGGGTGCTGGTCTGGCACCATGGGGGAGGGGCGAGGGACCCTAAACTTTACCCTAATCTTATTTCATGTGTGTGAACATCTGTTTTCTCCCTCAATGCAGGGTCAGAGGGTAGTCCGTAGTCGTAGAAAAAGGCCCCCCCCAAAAAAAAAAAAAAAAAATAGCCCAGTTGGTCATATAGACGAAACGATGATTGGACCAAATGGTACCTGATTAGACCAGGAGGCTGGCTATTAGACCAATGACAATAAGATCAATGGTTATTAAACTAAATGGGTGTAGACTAAATGATGATAGACAGAGGCTAGACCAACTGGGCAATGGACCAAAATTAATGATGTTGACACCAAATTTATATTGGACAAATTTGGTTTTATTTTAGACCATTTGATGATTAGACGAAATGGAATTAGACCAACTCATAATAGACCAAAACGGTATTTGATGATATAAATTGTAGTTAGACCAAAAATAGACCAAATGGCTATTATTAGACCAATTGACTGTACACCAAATAGTAATTAAACCAAATAACAATTAGACCAATCAGTAATTGGACGAAATGATGACTAGACCAACTGGTTATTAGATCAACTGATATTAAACAGTCTATTAGACCAACTGGCTGTAGACCAAGTGGTAATAGAGTGTAAACCGATCCGGACGATAGCCTCTTTGAAATGGTTGTTTGAAGGTTAAATATAAATTAAAAACTTGTCTTTTAATATTATTATATGAGAAAAAGTACCAACGCACCCTTTCGGCAAAACCGGGGGGGGGGGGGGGCTTTGGACGAAGGGTGGGGTTCCAGTCAACGCGACGCGACCCAACGCTCCAAACGCACCCAAAAAAAAAAAAAAAAAACGCGTCCTCAAGCGCTAGAAGTGACGTAACTCTCAGAGTAAAGTTGTTGGGCACTGTAAGATTCTTGGATGTTCCGTAATCATCTCAAACCTAGAGCTACTTGTGAGTTGAAGATCCTCCTAGACACCCGAACTCACTGTGGAATTATATAGCTACCGCAAAGCACTGGGCTACAAACATGTAGTGTACAGTATATTTACGTGTACTTGTATTTTATCACGTAGCCAAATACGTGGGCACTTCTACAACATTCTGGATTGGATGAGCCCTGTACTTTCACATGCACATATTAGCAGCATGGTTACAATTTAAACATTCTCCACTAAGAATCTGGTCAATTTCTAAACATACACACATTTACCCATACAAATCATCATTTACGAGTATTTAGCAGTATGTAGGCATTCATGACACCTTGAAGGCCTGCTTTGTTTGTGGAAAAAAGTAAACAGGAATCAGGGAAGCTGAGGAATGCTCCCTCCCCTTGAAGCTTTACATGTACATTCATACGCAGGGTTCATAATAATGCCCCTGTGTATGTAGAATTTAGTGTTTTCGTTTTATCATGTGACCTTTTCTTTGAAATTATTTAACTATATATTTGTATTCTGTAGGGGTCCACATTTTATAAGATCTGCTTTTCCAGACAATCCCTCCACATATGTATTTTTATGCAAAAATATCACGATTTTTTCGTACCTGATTAATGTCCACTATGTGAAATATGAATAGATTTTAAAAATTTCAAGAAAATATTTTTGCCGGCGTTGATTTTGTATAATTATTGCTTTGTTGGTGTTGTTTGGTTTATTTGTTTGCTGATGCAAAATGATAAAATATAAATCACATAATGCCGACGATCTGGATACTAAGCAAACAAGGACCCCAAGCTCTATCTGCACTATGCAAAAAAAAAAGAAAAAAGAAAAAAGGCAACAAAACTGACACTGAGCTCCTGATGTAATATCGGTTTCGTTCGCCCTAATTATGGACGTATATGCCTAGCATCGAGCTGGTGGACCATGAAGATTGTGGGCCTATTTTACTTGATGTCGAGCTCTTTGGTCCATAAACTTGACCCTAGACCAACAATAAAAAAAGGCAACGAAGTCGACACTGCGTACTTCAAGCCTCGTGGTGAAATATCGGTCTTGTGGCTTAATATGCCTATTGCTGAAATTGCCGTGCTGGTAGACCATAAAGCTCGCGGGGCTTTATTGGTTGGTTTCAATCTAATGGGCCTTGCTCTTTTAGTATCTAACTCATGGGCTTTATGACAAAGGCTGTATGACCGTTGATATCGAACTCGTGACGTGCATCAGAAAAAGTGATGGTGCTCGTGAAGCTATGAAAATATTCGGCTTCTTCCATATTGTTCTCGCCTCTGCGGGGAAAATGCGTTCACTTTCTAACAGCCATAAAATTGTCTTGATAGATCTGATGAAGCGGAAGGGGATCCGTCAGATTTGAACACGAATTCGCTTAATACATCTCGGTTGTCTTCATTTACATTTGGCCCGGACAATGATCGATTGTAAGTAGCTTTTTATATAATAGTTGAGTAGTGACAAGACTGAAAAGGAGAAACAAAAACTGCACTATGTGTTAGTTAGACATCATATTTTTGGTATAGGTATAGATTTAAACAGAGACTTAGATATAGGTTCTTCATAAGACGAGGGTAGAAACGGATCAAGAGCTTATTTGCATAGTTTCGAGCTGGTGGGCCTTGTTTGCCTACTCTCGAGGTCCTAAGCGGTATGACTCGTGCAGTTTATGACTTCTATGGTGAGATTTACTCTAATGGGCACCTAAAAAAGTGATGAGGCACATGTTGGTCCACTTTATTTACAGTCGTGAGAGCTGTAGTCGGCTTACTCGACAGTGCCAGTTTCTACCAGGAAGATGTCTTTCACTATCTTACAATGATAACTATTTCCAATTGAAGATAAGTATGTTATGATCTGATATCCCTGGATGAATACAGAGAATTCTGGATGTGTGGTGAAAATGAGATCAACTATGTTGCCTGATCGAAACTTACCATGTACTGTCTCTAGCTGTTTCAAACGGCAATTACTGTAGCTAATTGCAATTCCCAATTTATGTTTGGATGATTGAAATCTCCAGCGATAACGATATTTGGCTAACGCCTGCCATTGTCGCTCGGGCTTTAGTCGATTGTAAGAAGCTATGCGGTTGTTATTATTAGCTATGTGATTATTAAGAGGTCTACAGTGACATTCTCAATAATTGCGAAATTTAGGTTAGAGAAAGATAAAAAATAACATGTCAAACTTTACACTAGTTAAGTTTCCATCTAATCGCTTTCTCTCTGTAATATGCAAATGTAAATCTGTTCGTATTCCTGTTTCAAATGTTCAAGAGTTCCGTTCATAGTGTCTTAAATCAAGTAAATGAAACACGTTGCTAGCTCTTTTGACCAAAAACTTTAACAGAAAATTATTGCTTTTATTGTGTCTGACAGGATGAATGGATATCCGCATGACAGGAATATGGTCTCTCGGTCTCTTCCATTTACCGAGCAGAGCTCGGGCCATGGTCGATTGTAAGTATCTATTTACACGAATGTTATTTTTAGCTATGTCATTATTAACAAGGCTTTTCAAATAATCTTAATTAGGTGATACGCTATCGGATTATCACCTATTCTACATGTATGTGTACGGAATCTTCCTTTTTTTTTAGGTGATACGCTATTGGTGTGACACCTGTAGTGTTTGATCGAAATCCTTTACTATTAATTTTGAGTTTATTTATAACAACAACAACAACATATGTACAGGAAAGTTTGAATACATGTTTAGACATCAATATTAATACATAGCACATGTATCCGTCTAAACGATCTAAACACAACATATTGAATATAATCTATAATATATAATTATAAATGATTATGTAATCTAAAATTATTAATCTAAAAAAGAGCTACAATATGGCAATGTTCTACACAATGAGGTTGCTAAAAGAACCAAGAGGTAGCACAGGTGCTAGTAGGTGTTGACCCTTTTAAACACATATTACATAATGAACTATTGAAATACATTTAAAAATACTGTTATAACATTATTGATTTGTAGCACCATTGTCTATACAGATTTAATGTTTTTTTTTTTTGCTAAATTACTTCGGAAATTTTTCCTGGTATTAATACTCCTTATTTTTTTTTTTTGGCAAAGCATTCCACAATTTCACTCCTATATAAGAAAGTGAGAGTTGGCCATACATAGTTTTGCATTTTGGTAGATACAGCAAGCCTTCTTTTTTTACCCCTTGTTGAATAAGAATGTTGCATGTTTTGACAATATTCTGCTAGATCATGTGGCATATTTCCCTTTGATAAATCAAATATAAATGTGGAGATACAAAGTTTATGCAATTCAAATACATCCATTACTCCCAGATTTTGAAAAAGGGGATCAGAAGGTGTTCTGAGTGGACTGAAAGTGATAGCTCGCATGGCCATTTTCTGACTAAGACGAAGGCAGTTTAGATAAGATTTGCATGTACTCCCCCACACTTCAATTCCATATGTTATGTTGGACTGGATAAAGGATTTGTAAAGTGTATTTGTAGAATAAGTGTATGTTGGAGACACAGTGTCATAATTTAAACAGAATACCAACCTTCCGTCTTACACATTTATTCACAGCTTGTATGTGACTTTTCCAAGTCAAATGACTATCAATGCATATTCCAACAAAAGATGCCTCATTTACTCTACTAATGACATTATCTGATAGTTTCATTGTTCCTCAGTTTTACTGTAACTTCCCACTTTTTACTTTTTATAATCATATAATTTGTCTTTTTCAAATTAATTGTCACTTTATTAGAATTGCACCAGTCTTGAATTTTCCCTAAATGCAGATTGATAATCCCCATGTCAGCAAATAGTCTAAAATTAAAAAATGAAGTTGAATTTGGTAGGTCGTTTACATTATATCAAGAAGAGCGTTGGCCCGAGAACTGATCCTTGTGGTACACCTCACTTTAAGGTATTCGGACTACTGACTGTTTCCTTGTAACATTTTACTTGTGATCGATTCGCAAGATAACTCTGAAACCATTGTAAAGGTTTGCCGCGAATGCCATAAAAACTCAACTTGCTTAAGAGGATCTTGTGGTTTATTATTTCGAAGGCCTATTGGAAATCAATAAATACACCAATAGTGTGTTTACCTTTATCGATAGACGTTAGAAGTGAATTCACAAGGTTGATTACAGAGAGCTTAGTACTGTATTTTTTACGGAAACCGTATTGATGTTAGTAGAAAATACTGTGTGCGTCCAAAAAATCCACCTACCGCTTGTTGACAATTAAAAAAATAATCTTAGCAAATACTGAAATTGGTCTGTAATTGCCCGGTTCTTCCCTAGAACCTTTCTTGTAAATTGGAGTAACTTTTGCTATTTTCAGAGAATCTGGGAAAACTCCATTTTCGAGTGACAAATTGAAGATATAAGCCAGTGGCTCAGAAATTAGGTGCACCGAGTCCTTTAGCAAACGTATTGGTATATTGTCAAAACCGTGTGCTTTCCTTTTATCCAATGCCTGGAAGTAATTGCAGATTTCCCCAGGTGTAACTGGTGCCCAAAATAATGATTTTTCATTTCTCAATTTATTTATTTATTTATTTCTAATCTTTTGTCAGGGTAGTCCATTCATCAGTAAATAGTGGTCTTCCATGGAGCCCTGAATGATATTGATGAACATATGTACATTAAATAGCAAAACGTATATGATACAGAAGATAACATATACAGTGTAGATACATACAGTACCAGCATACTGTACATTGCAAAGTAACATAAAAAAAGTACATGCCACAGCAAGGGTTCACCAGAATGCCGAAATAACAATTAAAATGCTATTATACAGGAATGATAAAGCTCAGAATGAATTTCGTGTGTTACTTACAAGTAGCAACTTTGCTTAAACAATCTCTTAAATGAATATAATGGAAGAAGCTGATCTAATTGAATGATCTAGCCTGTTCCATTCAAGTACAGAGGATACGATTGGGCTGCACTTGTGACAATCAGAGCGAAATCTTGGCACACGTAGATTTCCACTGTCTATTAGCCTTGTATGATGTTCGTGTACATCACTAGGCTTAACTAAGTGCACCTGAAGGTACGAAGGTGCTAAATTATGGACGCATTTATATATCATCATAACGCGGCTGAAATCAAAACGTTTGTCTACTGTCATCAATTTAAGACTTTTGAATAAATCAGCCGACGGTGTGTCATATGTTTTGTCCAAAATTATTCGTGCTGCCCTCTTTTGATTTTTTTTTAGCTTAGTTTTATGGGATTGAAATCTGTTTGACCAAACAACAGAACAGTAATCAAGTTGTGGTAACACTAGACTATTATAAAGTAATTTTAGGAATTGTTGGGGCAAAAAGGCCTTCGCTCTCTTTATCATGCAGACACTTTTTTGGGTACGTTTACATACATTTTCGATTTTTTAGACCATTTCAGTTCCTCAATGAGAGATATTCCATATGATTTCCACTCTTTGCTGGAATCATTTCTCCTAACTTTGGGCCAATGTTCACGAAAAAGTCATTGAAGGTCTCAGCTATATCTTTTTCTGTTGTGATAATCCTTTCTACTCCATCAGTATTTGTTACCAATTTATCCACTTCAGTATTCTTTTTACCTCTATTTCCGCCATTCAGTAATTCATTGACGGTTTTCCAGGTTTTGCTAGTATCATTCTTATGCTCATGAAATAAATTACTGTAATACATTCTCTTTGCATTTTTCAAAACAGTTCCAAGAGTATTTCTGTATCTTTTATACTTTGCGGTATGAATTCCTTCAAAGTTTACTGCCTTGCATGCCTTATATAACTCATGTTTTTTGTTGATAGATTTTAAGATTGCTGAAGGCACCCATGGTTTTCTACGGGAGTTTCTCTTTTTGCCTATAAAAACATTTTGAATCGGCGCATGCTTGTCACATATGTCTTTCAGAAATTCATAAAATGTAAAGTAAGCAATGTTAACATTACTACATCTATAAACTTTACTCCATTCTACCTTGCCCAAATCCTCACAGAATGAAGCAGCATCATAGTTTCTATATGACCGTATAATCCTTTTAGTTGGGCTTTTCTTGCTTTCACTGGAGAAATGTTCAAAAACGACAAATACAGGAAAATGATCGCTTAAATCAGTTTCTATGATCCCTGAGTGCATTCTGAATTGAGAGATGTTGGTATATGTGATCAATAAGAGTAGAGCTGTCCCTAGTCACTCTGGTGTGAGATGCGATTATTTGATGTAAACCTATGCTCTCCAGGGAGGTCAATAATTCGACAGCTTTACCATCTAAACTTGTTGGTATTAAATTCACATTGACGTCACCAATATGACATTCGACTTGTCAACTGACAAATTATCAAGAACACTCAACAAGCTATTCTGGAATTGGTCCAGATCTGTATTTGGTTTATGCCCACTACAATTTTGCGCTCTATGTTAATTTCTATCCATAAACTTTCTGCAGACATAACTCTATGATTCAACATGACAGTGTAGAATTAATGTAAGCTCCCACACCACCTCCCCTTAATCCACCATCTCGGCATTTGGCTTCAAGACTATAACCATTTAAAGAGAAAATATCTGTATTGGAAACATTCCAAACTTCTGACAGTGCAATGATATCAAATTTGAAATTCAACGTATATTCAAAAAGAAAGCTAAGATCACTGATATTTTTAGGAAGCGATCGTCGTGACATATGCTAAAAGAATCATGTAATTTGTCTTGAAAACTGCTGTCGAAAAGATTAGGGTCTATATTATATGAAGCAATATTGGGTATATGATTGTCATCCATAGATAGTATGGTGCATAGTGAAAACTAAACGGCATTTCACTAGCAAACAGTTACAAGATTCGAAGCTTGAAGTCATATACTTGACATCATCACACCCAATGTCAAACAAGTCATCAGGTGATCTGAGCGTCACAAAGTCATTGTCTCACATCTTGCAAACGATGTTTCCATGTCTCGTTGTCACCCCCTTCACAGTCGGAGTGTTCTTTGCTCTCATCAGGAGAGCATAACGGAGAGGTGTTAAATCTTCGTTAACAAACACGCCCTTATATTGTGCTTTGCCTTTGAGTTTGAAGCGAACATCGAAGAACTTATCGCGTACTCTCCTGGTGGTAAAACGCACAAAAGACTGACGGGCCTTTCCTCCGGAACCTCTTTTTCCAATGCGATAGCATGAGGAGATGGATTCAGGGGGGATTTCAACCCCCACCTCCTTGGCACACTTTGTTGACCAGCACATCTTCGGTTTCCTCTCCCTCTCCCCCCTCAGGAACGCCGGTTATCCGCAGGTTCTCCCTCTGCATGTGCTGGTCGAGGTCGTCCTGTTTATATTGATTTATGAGGAGAGTCGGATTCAACTCTCCTCTCATTGCTTGAATGCAGGCTTTCTTAACAGCTGCCACGATGGATGGTATGGCAGCTGACGACGTATCACCTATTGTGTTTGCTCAAAATTCTTTATTATTAGGTGATACAATATCAGCGTATCACCTATTGTGTTTGTCAAAATCTTCCTTTTTATTCTTCTTTCTTTCTGCCACATTTTGTGAGTAGCATATGTCAATAATGACATTACGGAAGAACACGAAAGTTTCAGTCAACATATGTCATGACAATATCGATAGCGACAAGTCATTGCTTGGCTACTTGATAACGTCATCATACTTGGAATGGTGATTAAAGGTAAATACTCAAAATCAGCCTATTTAAGGTATTATGTCTATGGAAGGTAATTTTTTTTTCCAAACCATGCATTGACTTGACAACGTTCTGCAATCTTTATTAGGTGATACGCTATCAGCGTATCACCTATTGTGATTGTCAAAATCCCTCTTTATTTTTTAGGTGATACGCTATCAGCGTATCACCTATTGTGATTGTCAAAATTTCTCTTTTTAGGTGATACGCTATCAGCGTATCACCTATTGTGATTGTCAAAATCTCTCTTTATTAGGTGATACGCTATCAGCGTATCACCTATTGTGATTGACAAAATTTCTCTTTTTAGGTGATACGCTATCAGCGTATCACCTATTGTGATTGTCAAAATCTCTCTTTATTAGGTGATACGCTATCAGCGTATCACCTATTGTGATTGTCAAAATTTCTTTTTAGGTGATACGCTTTTAGCGTATCTCCTATTGTGTTTGTCAAAATCTTCCTTTCTTTCTTTTTATTCTTCTTTCTGGCACATTTTGTGTCGTGAATATCTCAACATTGACATGACGGAATAACATGACATTTTCAGTCAACATGTCTCATAACAATATCTAGCCACAATAAGGTTTTCATGACAGTAACATATCTATGACGTCATCTAGGCGCCATTTTGTGATTTTCGGACCATGTTACATGATCGATCATAACTTCATAAATGAAGGTCATTTCTGTATTATTTTCGGTGGACATAAAGTTCAGGTCACGCTCTATCTTACATTTTAATGCTAATTACCTAGGACATCATTACGCGCGCATTAGCGCGCGTCAAAGTTATTAAATGCTTAAAACGACTTCCCAATGGGAAATCTCGAAGTTTCAGACAATTTTAAGCGTTCCGCGCGTTCGCGTCCGTCCGCGCATTTCCGCGCGCAGTGCGCGTAAGCAACATGAAAATGCATATTTTTTGACAGATTTGGATTCCTGATACATTAAGTAACAATATCCATTGATTTCCGATCAATTTCGACCTATAACAAACAAATGCGCTGGCGTCAAAGTTGAAATTTCGTGTGCGCGTCTAAGTGGAAATATAGCGAAAAACATGTCTTTGTTTATTTCGCCACAGCTCTTTAAAACGTCAGGTGACCCTATGTTTTTATTGCATATTACAAAAGCATATGAATTGAAAATAACGTTTCAAGTATTAATATTTCCCTAAATACATTATGACGTCATCATATCATCATCTGAAATCAAAAAAGTGAAATTAATTTTTTTGAGGTACTGTTTCTGACATTCATTTGCTCGTATCTCTGTTGTTTAAGCTCAATATTATCCCAAATTCAGATATGTTGTACTTTGAATATTTGCCTTTCAGGTCCATGTCATGGTTTTGAAATTTTATGACGTCATCATACCTTAAATTGTGATCAAAGGTAAAGATGCAAAATCGGACACGTTTACGTGTTATGTCTATGGGAGGTGATTTTTTTTTGAAACCATGCATTGACTTGACAACGTTTAAGCACCTTCATCTCAGCTGATTTTGCTTCATTTCCTCTGAAACTTAAGTATGTTGTAGCTGAGACAATAAGCTTCAGTAATCATGCATTTTATTTTTTGAAATCTCTTCATCAGGTTGACAATTTTGCAGTTTAAAACTGAAAATGAGAATGGAATGTGGACAAAACGATTCCCGATTCATCTTTCACATACATAAGTTTACGTTCCTCATATTTTCTCGCCGAGACGTATGGCCGAGTGGTTAAAGGCGCCGTCTCAGAGACGTGAGGTTGCGGGTTCGAACCCCACAAGATCACGAAACAAAATACTTAGCTATTTAGGTGATCCGAGTATCCTCTCGGATCACCTTCTGTTTTTGTACGGATTCTTTCTTCTTCTTTTTCTTCTTTCTCCCCAAAAGTTGTGTATCGATTAGCTCAGAAAGTCCTCTTCCTATCAATTTCAAACTTATACCATATATGTATCGTCTCCCGAAGACGGCAATCGAACTAAAATCAAAGTGATCAGTCGACCGTGACGTCACTATGACGTCATTATATGAAAACACATTCTCAATCATATCTCATTAATGGAATGGAATTTTTCAATGAAATTTACGTCACATATATTTCAAGTTATGCGCATTCTACTCATATTCTCAAAATTCATATTTTCTCTTAAAACGTGCGCGTACGCGCGCGTTGAAATATTTGTATGCTCAAATCGAGCTCAAATTTTTTTTGCACACGTTTCAGACCATTTGGAGCATTTTTTGAAAAATTGAAAAAATTGGACGGACGCGTACGCGCGCGCACATATACGCACGCACAGCTCATATGCAATGGAAATTTCCCATTTTTTCACACTTATTGGATGCCTGAAATGTCAAGGAATATTTCTACCAAGTTTCAAGTCAATCCGACTCAATATGACGTCATACGGGCCCGTCAAAGTTGAAATTCCGCGCGCGCGTCAATGGCGATATACAGTCCAACAATGCCAAAAAACCGCCAATTTTGAATCCGATTTTACTCGTCAGGATGGACGGTGACCCCCCATTTTCTTGACATATTCTGAAAGCTGATGAGTTGTACATGTCAATTCATGGGTTGGCGATGCTGGAAAAATAATTAAAAGATATCAAATTTCTTAATACAATTAAAAAAGTAAATTTTCAAAATGACGTCATCAAATTTCAAGTTCACTCGAGCGTATCTCACCTATCCTTTGCCAATTTTCACCCAGATTTCAGTATGTTGTAGCTTATTAAATACTCTTTCATTCATGTAATAACAACATTTTGATTGGATGACGGTATCACCTCGTAAAAATGGATTTAAAGTAATCATGTCAAATTTGACCAGTTTACGTGTTATCTCTATGGGAGTGCAGTTTTTCTGGAAATGAAAATTGACATGACTGTCTTTTTCGAGCACTAGCTCACTAATGCTTCGGTGAATTTCTCCCAGATTTTGATATGTTGTAGCTGAGACTTTGCGCTATCGTGAATGTGCCTTTCGTTTTTTCATACGGTGTCGGGATCATGTCCAAAAACTTGGTTGAAATTAAAGCTTATCTTCGATGTATTGAGATATTCCTTTCTTTTTGCAACTTTCTTTACAATAACTCAAGAAAAACAAGCTCTATCAGCCCAATATTTTGCACATGTTTAGTTCATGTCACGTACATTATTTCATAAAATAACAACTACTTGATCAGACGTCATCTTGGGTATGTAAATTAGGGTCAAAGGTCATAAATGTATCATCTTGTATCTTGGTGAATACATGTCCAATCTTGTTCATATTTTGCACACGTAACGACCATGTTACAAGGATCATTTCACAAAATAACCACTTTTTGCTCAGATGCCATCTTGGCTGTGCAAAGTGGGGTCAAAGGTCACATGTACTTCTTTCTTTATCTTCGTTATGACGTGTTATCTCTATGGGAGGGAATTTTTGTAGATGTGAAAATTGACATGATTGTCTTTATCGAGCACTAGCTCACTTATGCTTCGGTGAATTTCTCCCAGATTTTAATATGTTGTAGCTGAGACTTTGGGCTATCGAAAGTGTGTCCTTTTTTTTTCACACGATGTCGGGATCACGTCCAAAAACTTGGTTGAAATTAAAGCTGATCTTCGATGTATTGAGATATTTCTTTCTTTCTGCAACTTTCTTTACAATAACTCAAGAAAAACAGGCCTTATCACCCCCATATTTTGCACATGTTTAGTTCATGTCACGTACATTATTTCATACAATTACAACTACTTGATCAGACGTCATCTTGGGTATGTAAATTTGGGTCAAAGGTCATAAATGTATCATCCTGTATCTTGGTGAATACATATCCTATCTTTCCCATATTTTGCACACGTAAAGACCATGTTACAAGGATCATTTCACAAAATAACCACTTTTTGCTCAGATGCCATCTTGTCTGTGCAAAGTGGAGTCAAAGGTCAAATATACTTCATTCTGTATCTTCGTTAGTGTATACAGAATTGTGTACCATAGATGGCAGGTCTGACTCCCTTTTCTAAATGAGAATCCAAACATCACACGGCCAATGTCCACTAAACACAGATGAAACCGGTATGGTCATGCCTATTGGGATCAGGAGACTCAAATCGTTGATTTACGAACAGATCGGATCACCTAATTTGTCAGTCTTGACAAATTCCGAATCTAGTTTACTTTTTTTTTTCTTCAATTTTGTATTACATATTCGTCCATGTAGAAATCACGTTCGTATATAAACGCACCTATACACACACACACACAGACACACACCATATCCCTCTTTTTTGTGTTGGAGACCACATTGCTTCGACTGCTGCAAAATTTTGCAGGCTGACTTTGTCAAACCGATCATAGTATGTAATGACGACGACGGAGGTGTTGTACTTTGAACAATTGTCTTTCAAGACCATGTCATTGTTTTCTACTTTGATGACGTCATCACACTGAAAATTGTGATTAAAGGCAAGGTATCAGAACCAGCCGATTATAGGCTTTATGTCTACGGCGCGTATTTTTCCCATGTTCCCAGAAATGGCATAGCGACATCAGTCGTTACAAGGCCGCATTTCCGTCTAGCAATGCAATACATGTTCACGCGGCCACGATTGTTGAGTGGGCATTGACTTTTTCCCCCTGTGATATCTATACATTTCTTTTTTGCCTTACCATTTCCGGGGATGTCCCGTGGCCGAGTGGTTAGAGAAACGGTTTTGCATGCACGCTCAATATAACTTCAAGGTGCCTATATCACATTCTTTTCTTTGTCGATCACAGATGACCGACACCTGATGACCCCAAGCGTATCACCTAACTCGTCAGCGTGACGAGTTTCATATCTCGTTTTTTATTCTTCTTTCTTCCTGCCACATTTTGTGTCGTCAATATCTCAAGAATGACATTACGAAATAACATGACATTTTCAGTCAACATGTCTCATGACAAACTCTAGCCACAATAAGGTTTTCATGACAGTAACATATCTATGACGTCATCTAGGCGCCATTTTGTGATTTTCGGACTTTGTCACATGATCGATCATAACTTCATAACTAGATGTCATTTCTGTATCATTTTCGGTGGACATGAAGTTCAGGTCACGCTCTATCTTACTTTTTAACGCTAGTTACACAGGTCATCATTACGCGCGCGTAAGCGCGCGTCAAAATTTTAAAAGGCTCAAAACGACTTCCCAATGGGAAATCTCGAAGTTTCAGACAATTTTAAGCGTTTCAAACATTTTCTCGCGTGCGCGTCCGTCCGCGCAATTTTGCGCGCAGAGCCCGTAAGCAACATGAAAATGCAATTTTTTTGACTGATTTGGATTCCTTATACTTTGAGTAACAATATCCATTGATTTCCGATCGATTTCGACCTATAACAAAGGAATGCACTGGCGTCAAAGTTGAAATTCCGCGTGCGCGTCTTTCTGCAAATATAGTGAAAAAACATGTCTTTGTTTATTTCGCCATAGCTCTTTAAATCGTCCGTTGACCCTATATTTCTATTGCATATTACAAAAGTATATGAATTGTAGATAACATTCCAAGTATCAATATTGCCAGGAATACGCGATGACGTCATCATATCGTCATTTTAAATAAAAAAAAGTGGAATTGATTTTTTTGAGGTACTGTTTCAGACATTCATTTGCTTGTATCTCTGTTGTTTAAGCTCAATATTATCCCAAATTCAGATATGTTGTACTTTGAACACTTGCCTCTCAAGTCCATGTGATGGTTTTGAAATATGATGACGTCATCATACTAGAAATTGTTATGAAATGTAAAGACTCAAAATCAGACGAGTTTACGTGTTATGTCTATGGGAGGTGATTTTTTTTTTAAAACCATGCATTGACTTGACAACGTTTAAGCACCTTTACCTCATCTGATTTTGCTCCATTTCCTCTGAAACATACGTATGTTGTAGCTGAGACAATAAGCTTTAGTAATCGTGCATTTTATGTTTTCAAATCTCATTAGGTTGATAATTTTGTAGTTTAAAACTGAAAATGAGAATGCAATCTGTACAGAAAGATTCCCTATTTTTCTTTGCAACTGTATATTGATCGAATCCACGCTGCCACTTGTGAAAAGTTGAATAGCGCCATCACAAGTCAACTAGTCACGATAGTATTATTATATATTTAAGTTTCGCATTCACTCTTCAGGACAGCCGTGTGGCGTAATCGCTTAGCGCTGGGTGTTCATAACGCCATACGGGAAGGTGAGAAGTTCGACTCCCGCAGGACTTTTCCCGTTCTTTTTGTTTTTCTTTTCTTTTTTTTTCGGCAGGTCAGCTTTACCCCGATGTCATTTATCATATTATTTTATCAAGTGTACGTAACCCGTGAACACGGCTGCTCTATTTCCCTTGTTTTGTATTGGAGTTTGGAGGTTGGGTTTGCTTCATTAATTTTGTCACACTTAATGTTGTAAATTGCCCCTTGTTACAGTGTCCCGCTTGCCACCTTTCGTTTGCTCTTTCCTTTTCTCTTCATTGGTTATTGTTATACTGTAACAGGATAGGTAGGAACATGTACGTTTGAATAACTTGCAGGAATGGGAGCTGAATTGATTAACTCTAGTCCAGGTGTATGGCGTCTCGCTCATCTCTTTGAAATTCCAGGTTGTTATTGTTTGACCCAATAACGGAGATGTAGACAGGTTTTATGTTGCTATAGAGGTATCTTGTGCCACATGAATGGAAGGCATCACTGTTTAGTAGTAGTAATGAACTTTTTCATGTTGTAAATGATATAAAGATATGAATTTCACATCCAGTCTTCGGGACAGCCGTGTGGCTTTATAGTCGCTTAGCGCGCTGCATGGTCATTATGCACTGCCTTAGGACGAGATGTTCGAGACCCGCAGGACGCTATTATTTTTTTTTCTCTCTCTTTCTTTGTTTTTCTTTTGGCAGTTCAGCTTCATTCCGATGTCATTACCCCACGACACACAGTCACTCAAGTTCCCTTTTTTTTTGTCGGAGGCTGGAGGTTGGATTTGCTTCATTTATCATACGTAATGTTGTAAATTGCCCTTGGTATACAGTGCCCCGATTGCCACCTTTCGTTTTCTCTTTCCTTTTCTCTACGTTTGTTCCTGTTACACTGCACAAGACAGGTCGGGAAATATTTTACATAACTCAACTGGAGCAGGAATGGCAACTGAATAAATTAACTCTATGCCAGGTGTATGGCGTCTAGCTCATCTCTTTGAAATTCCAGATTGTTATTGTTTGACCCAATAGCGGAATTGTAGACAGGTTTTATGTTGCTATAGAGGTATCTTGTGCCACATGAGTAGAAGGCATCACTGTTTAGTAGTAGTAATGAACTTTTTAATGTCCCTCCATGTCAGTTATAGGGGTTATAGGGGTTGTGTGTCTATCTGCCAAAGAAAAGGAAAACTTATTTTCGTCATGGCTGTTTCTCTATACGTAGCCGTAGGTGATGAGTGTTGTTGGTATCTGAGCAGTGAATAACACAACATCAGGCTGAAATCCCCCTTAGTTATACGCGCTAACCGTTCAATTGATATTTATCATCTTGATTTATGTAGTCAATCACTGCTAATGGACGGTTACAGAATTATGTTATGACACCTTTCACTGAAAGTTTGTAAAGCAAAGTTTGTGGACAAGGCAAGCAATTGTACGTGAATAATACCATTGATTTCAGAGGGAAATTATGGTATACCTAAATGTAAGGGTATCATTGCTTTGGAATTGCTGAGACAATATTATCTTGGCACGAGGGCTTCCACTTCTAATAACAGATCCCTTTGAAGATGTGTCAGTCACGGGTGATCGTCATGATTCACCTTTCACGTAGAAGGTATACGTTCCACACTCTTAGTTCGAGAAGACTTACCATCATACTTCAAATTGTGATTAAAGGTAAAGACTCAAAATCAGACAAGTTGACGTGTTATGTCTATGGAAGGTGATTTTTTTTAACCATGCATTGACTTGACAACGTTTAAGCACCTTTATCTCAGCTGATTTTGCTCCATTTCCTCTGAAACTTAAGTATGTGGTAGCTCAGACAATAAGCTGCAGTAATCATGCATTTTATTTTTCAAATCTCCTCATCAGGTTGATAATTTTGCAGCTAAAAACTGAAAATGAGAATGGAATGTGGACAAAACGATTCCTGAATCATCTTTCACGTATAAGCTTACGTTCCTCATATTTTCTCGTCAAGACGTACTGTCATGGCCGAGAGGATAAAGGCGACGTCACAAGAGACGTGAGGTTGCACACGTACGGGTTCGAACCCCATAAGAGCACGACACAAAATATTTATATCTTTTGCTTTTTTCCTTTTATGGAGTATTCACCTTCGTCCATGTAGAAATCACGTTTTCATGTAAACGTACACACACACACACACACACACACACACACACAATATCCCTTTGTTTTTTGTTGGAGACCACATTGCTTTGACAGGCAACTTGGACTTGAAATTACAAATGTTAAAGTGAAGATGACTTTTAAAAGACCGCATTACCATGTTTGATTTTTTTTTTTACAATATAAAGACCTATTGGTAAATATTCATTCACATATCCTTTCCAATCAACTTACTTGGACACGCCGACACCACTACACGAAATTTTCAATTAGTTGCATGACAGAAACAATTTCATCTGAATTATGTAGGACTGTATAAAGAATTGGACTTCACGAACATTTCTCAATATTACTTCAAGTCGCTACTTTACATTATTTTCGTTGTCGATCACTGAAAATGAGAATGGAATCTGGTTGAAACGATTCCCGATTTATCTTTGTAACTGTATATTGATCGAATCCACGCGGCCACTCGTGGGAAGTTGAATAGCGCTATCAGTCACTTGACGTATATAGCCAAAAAACTGAATATCAATGTATAGCATACATAGATATATTTAAGTTTCGCACAAGATCTTCGGATCTTCCGTGTGGCAGAATTGCTTAGCACGCTGCGTGTTTATAATGCCCGACCGGAAGGAGAGAAGTTAATCGAGTCCCGCAGGACTTTTTCCTTTTATTTCTTTTTTCTTTCTTTTTTTTCTGCAGTTCAGCTTCACTCTGATGTCATGAACACAGCTACTCTATTTCCCTTGTTTTGTATTGGAGTTTGGAGGTTGGGTTTGCTTCTTTAATTTTGTCACACGTAATGTTGTAAATTGCCCCTTGAATTAAAACAGTACCCCGCTTGCCACCATTCGTTTTCTCTTTCCTTTTCTCTTCATTTGTTCTTGTTATACTGTAGCAGGATATTTAGGAACGTGTACGTTTATATAATTAACAGGAATGGGAACTGAATTAATTAACCCTAGTCCAGGTGCATGGCGTCTCGCTTATCTCTTTGGAATTCCAGGTTGTTATTGTTTGACCAAATGAAGGAGTTAAAGACAGGCAGGGAAGGAAGTGACGTGATATTGCTTCATAATGAGGAATTTCGGGCAACACCTTTCCAAGTGTAGTGATTATGACGGCGTTCTCTGTCGTTTATTTTCGTCATGGTTGTTTCACTAGTTCAGCCATAGGTGACATATGTTGTTGGCATCTGGGAGAATAGAACAGATCTGTACCAAACTGGAATAGCCCTATAAGCAATGTGGTAAGCGTTCAATTTTTTGCATTATCTTTCTTCTTTAAAGTCAGTCACTACTGATCGAAACACACAATATAATATGACACGTTCTACTGGTAGTTTAGGAAAAGGGAGTTACTGCACGATGCAATGATAAATGTGCTACCATTGATTTTAGAGACGTCATTGTGGTGTGGTACTGGTGATGGTAAGGGAACCATAGATTGCTTTTAAAGTAATGAGACAATCATTGGACCTTTGCATCAAGACCGTATTCCCATCTAGAATATAATGCATGTTCGTGCAGCGTTTTTTTTTTAATCCTGACGTGGGCATTTTCTTTTTCTTGTTTTTAATTCAAGAATGTTATATCTAAATTTGTTTCTTTCCCCTAACATTTTTTTTTGTTGAATATAAAGTTGGACGTTCCGTGACCGAGTAGAAAAGCAGCGATTTAGTTACAGTTTCAATGCATCTTGTTTACCATCTTCTCTTACATTAAATTGATGGTTTTTATATTTGACATGGTCTGTCTATTTGCCAGTTTATGCTCATAGAACACTGCTATAACAACTAATACATTTGCTTCACTTGTCACACGCAATGATATGGATTGCAGTTGTGCATGCAGTTTTCCTTTTGCCACCTCTCGTTTTTCTCTCCCCCTTTCCCTCACTTTGGTTTTGTTATACTGCAGATGGGAATGATTCAATGATTACAATAACATAACCCAACTTGAGGTAGGAATGAGAACTGAATAAATTAACTCTAGGCCAGGTGTATATAGCGTCTCGCTCATATCTTTGAAATTTCAGGATGTCATTGTTCGACCAACGGAGTTGAAGACAGGCTTTATGTTGCTATAGAGGTATCTCGCGCCACATGAATGGAATGCATACGCTGTTTAGTATTAGTAATGAACTTTTTCATGTCCATCCCTGCCAATAAAAGTGTGTTTGACGAGGTTCTGTGTCATTCTGCCTACGAGAAAACAAAGTTTTATTTTCGCCATGGCTGTTTCGCTATGCGTAGCCGTGGGTAATGGATGTTGTTGGCATCTGGGCAGTAAAGAACCGAGTATCATGCTATAATACCCCCCCCCCCCCCCGTTAGGTTCAAAGCGTTCAATACGGTGATATATCTTTCTTCTTTATTATATCAATCACTGCCGATGGAATTACTAAATTATGTTATGACACGTTTCACTGAAAGCTTAAAAAAAAAAGTTTATGCACGATACAAGTAATGGTGCATGAGTCATATAGACCATTGATTTTATGTGAGAAATTATGATATGCCTATAGTAGGGGTGTCATTGATTAGGAATTAATGAAACGATTAAGCACTCCTTCCACTTCTAACTGTCCCCTTTGAATGTGTGTCGATCACGTGAGATCGTCATAAATTATCATTCACGTATAAGCTTACGTTCAAAGTGTACTCTTAGTTAGAGGAGACCTATAGTTACATGGTTAAAGGCGATGTCTCTTTCGCTGGAGCCGTACGTTTGGCCCATTTTTCTTTTGCCCTTTTCTCTTTAATTGAGGTATCACTTTCGTCCAGGATAAATCACATTCTCATGTAAACAGACTCACTTGCTCTATATCCCTTGTTTTGTATCGGAGGCTTCATTGGTTTTAATGCTGGTTAATCTCACAGGCTTGTATAGCTGTAAGAGATCTCTGAACTGAGCATTGTAATAGCAAGATTAGAGGGAGTCATATTGGTTATGTAAATAATGATCAAAGGTCATGTTTTAAAAGGCCACTGTTAATGCCATAATGGTTATAAACACTTAATTGTCATATTTTATTTGTACGTGCCGAGGATCGCTTGGACCCCGTTTACAGTGCGAGGCTCGGCCGCGGCTCGGCCGCGCCGAGCCCACCTTCATTTCGGTGTAAACGCGCAAAAGGCCAAATGCGGGGCCAAAATTGGCCTCGCATTATGCCACGCTCTGGAGGTGGTCTCGGCCGCGGTCGAGCCGCGGTCGCGCCCGGCCTTTTTCTCAGTGTAAGCGCAAAGTGGGCTAAATGCGCGGCCAATTTTAGTCTGGCTTCCAAACCCTCGCCTGTACTATTTCGCTATTCAGGATATTAACCACTTTAACGTCGAAAACTAGGATAGTTTAAGGTGGTTTTGTCCTGCAAAGGATTTTCTCCTTCGGCAAAGGCCTTTGCCCGAACGGCGACTTCGTCGCCATGGAATTCAGTTGGCAAAGGATCTGAAAACCAGACAATACCAAATTGCGTTTGTTTAAAAGTAGAGCGCCACTACGACAAAATATTGAAAGGTTTGAATCAAAAGTGCGGCCGAGCCCGGCAGTGTAAACGGACTAAATTGCGGGGCTCGGCCACGCAATTGAGGTTGGCCTTGGCCGCGGCTCGGCTGCGGCTCGGCCCAGCCCCGCACCGTAAACGGGGTCTAAGTTTATGCACTGTACGTACTCAAAAAGTCCGTAAATCGATTTAGTCGCACACGCACAGAATTTCCACTTAGTTTGTGTGACAGAAAAACAAATGTGATCTGAATAATGTAGGCCCAAAAAAGTTCAACTAAGTATCTCATTATAACTTCAATGTGCTATATTACATTCTTTTCTTTGTCGATCATGGATGACCGACATCTGATGAACCCAAGCGTATCACCTAACTCGTCTTCAGTGTGACGAGTTTCATATCTCGTTTCTTTTTATTCTTCTTTCTTTCTGGACAATTTTGTGTCATCAATATCTCAAGAATGACATTACGGAATAACGGTCATTTCTGTATTATTTTCGGTGGACATTAAGTTCAGGTCACGCTCTATCTTACATTTTAATGCTAATTACCTAGGACATTATTACGCGCGCGTACGCGCGCGTCAAACTTTTAAAAGGCTCAAAACAACTTACCAATGGGAAATCTCGAAGTTTCAGACAATTTTAAGCGTTTCGCGCGTTCGCGTCCGTCCGCACATTTTCGCGCGTAGTGCGCGTAAGCAAAATGAAAATGCACATTTTTTGACAGATTTGGATTCCTGATACATTAAGTAACAATATCCACTGATTTCCGATCAATTTTGACCTATAACAAAGGAATGCGTTGGCGTCAAAGTTGAAATTTCGTGTGCGGGTCTATGTGCAAATATAGCGAAAAACATGTCTTTGTTTATTTCGCCATAGCTCTTTAAAACGTCTGGTTACCCTATGTTTTTATTGCATATTACAAAAACATATGAATTGCAAATAACGTTTCAAGTATCAATATCTCCTTAAATACGTTATGACGTCATCATATCATCATCTGAAATCAAAAAAGTGGAATTAATTTTTTTGAGGTACTGTTTCTGACATTCATTTGCTCGTATCTCTGTTGTTTAAGCTCAATATTATCCCAAATTCAGATATGTTGTACTTTGAACATTTGCCTTTCAAGTCCATATCATAGTTTTGAAATTTGATGACGTCATCATGCTTTAAATTGTGTTTAAAGGTAAAGACGCAAAATCGGACAAGTTTACGTGTTATGTCTATGGGAGGTGATTTTTTTAGAAACCGTGCATTGACTTGACAACGTTTAAGCACCTTTATCTCAGCTGATTTTGCTTCATTTCCTCTGAAACTTAAGTATGTTGTAGCTGTGACAATAAGCTGCAGTAATCATGCATTTTATTCTTTGAAATCTCCTCATCATGTTGACAATTTTGCAATTTAAAACTGAAAATGAGAATGGAATGCGGACGAAACGATTCCTGATTCATCTTTCACGTACATAAGTTTACGTTCCTCTAATTTTCTCGTCGAGACGTATGGCCGAGTGGTTAGAGGCGTCGTCTCAGAAACGTGAGGTTTCACACGTACGGGTTCGAGCCTCACAAGAGCACGAAAGAAATTAATATTTTTTTTTGGTACTGTTTTTCTTCAATGGAGTACTACACCTTCGTCCATGTAGAAATCACGTTCGCATGTAAACACACCTATACGCACACACTCACACAGTATCCCTTTGTTGTGCGTTTGAGATTGCGTTACTTCGACTGCTGCAAAATTTTGCGGACTGGGCTTTCCAACTTATGTAGCATATTGTAACAAAATGAAATTTGTTCATATCAATTCAGTAACACAATGTAGTCGTGGTTACTTTGTGTTGATTTATACATGTAACAAGCTATACATTGTAAAAAAGGTATTTGAATTGTTCCTTTAATTCAGTCTTCTGTATTGCTGATTATTTGTCAATTAGTGGTTTTTGTGGAGTTTCAGATAGTGATGAAAAGTATGGATGATAAGTGCAGCGATAATTCCTACAGTTAGTTCAAAGTTGTGTTACAGAGGTTTGATACATACATTTAGCATTGTGTGTGTATATACGTGTGTATACAGGTTGGCCATATGACACATTCTAGACAATTAATCTTAATTAATTAGCAAACGTGACCAGCTATGGAACTGAATATGGTACTAATGTATAATGTTAATGAGAGGAAATTTTAAGGGAATCTGATAACCATGCCTATAATAATTTCATACAGGTACTTATAGCTGCCTCATTTTCTGTGATCGACTTTCACATCTACAGCAAACTGAAACCGTGCGATGAATATGCTACACATTGACAAGTCCATATCGATGTTTTCTAAATTGATTACGTCATCATGCTAGAAGTTGTGATTAATAAATGGCAAGATACCGAAATCAGCGAAGATTATACGTTATGTCTATGGGAGGGGATTTTTGTTTTTTAACCATGCATTGACTCGATAACGCTCGAGCACCTTTACCTGACTTGATTTTGCTTCATTTCCTCTGAAACTTAAGTATGTTGTAGCTGAGACAATAGGCTGCAGTAATCATATTTTTTTTTTTTAATCTTCTCACCAGGTTGAGAATTTTGCAGCATAAAACTGAAAATGAGAATGGAAGGTGGACGAAACGATTCCCGAGTCATCTTTCACATATTAGCTTACGTTCCTCATATTTTCTCGTCGAGATGTATGATTGAGAGGTTAAAGGCGACGTCTCAGACACGTAAGGTTGCACACGTGCGGGTTCGAACCCCATAAGAGCACGAAACAAAATACTTATCTATTTTACTTTTTTTCTTCAATGGTGTATTACACATTCGTCCATGCAGAAATCACGTTCGTATATAAACGCACCTATACACAGCCACACACCCACACACACACACATTCACTCTGTTTTGTGTTGGAGACCACATTGCTTAGACTGCTGCAAAATTCTGCAGGCTGGGTTTTTCAAACCGATCATAGTATGTAATGACGACAACGGAGGTGTTGTACTTTGAGCAATTGTCTTTCAAGTCCATGTCATTGTTTTGTACTTTGATGACGTCATCACACTGAAAATTGTGATTAAAGGCAAGGTATCAAAATCAGCCGATTATAGGTTTTATGTCTGCGGGACGTATTTTTCCGAAATTGCCAGAAATGGCACAGCGACATCAGTCGTTACAAGGCCGCATTTCCGTCTAGCAATGAATACATGTTCACGCGGCCACGATTGTTGAGTGGGCATTGACTTTTTCCCCCTGTAATATCTATACATTTTTTTTTTTTTGGCCTTACCGTTTCCGTGGATGTCCCCTGGCCGAGTGGTTAGAGAAACCGTTTTGCATGCACGCTCAATATAACTTCAAGGTGCCTATATCACATTCTTTTCTTTGTCGATCACAGATGACCGACATCTGATGACCCCAGGCGTATCACCTAACTCGTCAGCGTGACGAGTTTCATGTCTCGTTAGGTGATACGCTATCAGCGTATCACCTATTGTGATTGTCAAAATTTCTCTTTTTTTTTATTCTTCTTTCTTTCTGCCACATTTTGTGTCGTCAATATCTCAATAATGACATTACGGAATGACATGACATTTTCAGTCAACATGTCTCATGACAAAATCTAGCCACAATAAGGTTTTCATGACAGTAACATATCTATGACGTCATCTAGGCGCCATTTTGTGATTTTCGGACTTTGTCACGTGATCGATCATAACTTCATTACTAGATGTCATTTCTGTATCATTTTCGGTGGACATGAAGTTCAGGTCACGCTCTATCTTACTTTTTAACGCTAGTTACACAGGTCATCATTACGCGCGCGTAAGCGCGCGTCAAAATTTTAAAAGACTCAAAACGACTTCCCAATGGGAAATCTCGAAGTTTCAGACAATTTTAAGCGTTTCAAACATTTTCTCGCGTGCGCGTCCGTCCGCGCAATTTCGCGCGCAGAGCCCGTAAGCAACATGAAAATGCAATTTTTTTGACTGATTTGGATTCCTTATACTTGGAGTAACAATATCCATTGATTTCCGATCGATTTCAACCTATAACAAAGGAATGCACTGGCGTCAAAGTTGAAATTCCGCGTGCGCGTCTTTCTGCAAATATAGTGAAAAAACATGTCTTTGTTTATTTCGCCATAGCTCTTTAAATCGTCCGTTGACTCTATATTTCTATTGCATATTACAAAAGTATATGAATTGTAAATAACATTCCAAGTATCAATATTGCCAGGAACACGCGATGACGTCATCATATCGTCATTTTAAATAAAAAAAAGTGGAATTGATTTTTTTCAGGTACTCTTTCAGACATTCATTTGCTCGTATCTCTGTTGTTTAAGCTCAATATTATCCCAAATTCAGATATGTTGTACTTTGAACATTGGCCTCTCAAGTCCATGTGATGGTTTTGAAATATAATGACGTCATCATACTAGAAATTGTGATTAAAGGTAAAGACTCAAAATCAGACAAGTTTACGTGTTATGTCTATGGGAGGTGATTTTTTTTTTTAAACCATGCATTGACTTGACAACGTTTAAGCACCTTTACCTCATCTGATTTTGCTCCATTTCCTCTGAAACATACGTATGTTGTAGCTGAGACAATAAGCTTTAGTAATCGTGCATTTTATGTTTTCAAATCTCCTCATTAGGTTGATAATTTTGTAGTTTAAAACTGAAAATGAGAATGCAATCTGTACAGAACGATTCCCAATTTATCTTTGCAACTGTATATTGATCGAATCCACGCTGCCACTTGTGAGAAGTTGAATAGCGCCATCACAAGTCAACCAGTCACGACAGTATTATTATACATTTAAGTTTCGCACTCGGTCTTCAGGACAGCCGTGTGGCGTAATCGCTTAGCGCGCTGGGTGTTCATAATGCCATACCGGAAGAAGAGAAGTTCGACTCCCGCAGGATTTTTCCCGTTTTTTCTTTTTCGTTTTTTTTTCGGCAATTCAGCTTTACTCCGATGTCATTAATCATATTATTTTATTAAGTGTACGTAACCCGTGAACACGGCTGCTCTATTTCCCTTGTTTTGTATTGGAGTTTGGACATTGGGTTTGCTTCATTAATTTTGTCACACTTAATGTTGTAAATTGCCCCTTGTTACAGTGTCCCGCTTGCCACCTTTCGTTTGCTCTTTCCTTTTCTCTTCATTGGCTCTTGTTATATTGTAACAGGATAGGTAGGAACATGTACGTTTAGATAACTGGCAGGAATGGGAGCTGAATTGATTAACTCTAGTCCAGGTGTATGGCGTCTCGCTCATCTCTTTGAAATTCCAGGTTGTTATTGTTTGACCCAATAACGAAGTTGTAGACAGGTTTTATGTTGCTATAGAGGTATCTTGTGCCACATAAATGGAAGGCATCACTGTTTAGTAGTAGTAATGAACCTTTTCATGTTGTAAATGATATAAAGATATGAATTTCACATCCAATTTTCGGGACAGCCGTGTGGCTTTATAGTCGCTTAGCGCTCTCCATGGTCATTATGCACTACCTTCGAGACCCGCAGGACGCTATTATTTTTTTCTCTCTCTCTCTTTCTTTGTTTTTCGTTTGGCAGTTCAGCTTAATTCCGATGTCATTACCCCACAACACACAGTCACTCAATTCCCCCCCCCTTTTTTTTTTGTCGCAGGCTGGAGGTTGGATCTGCTTCATTTATCATACGTGTAATGTTGTAAATTGCCCTTGGTATACAGTGCCCCGCTTGCCACCTTTCGTTTTCTCTTTCCTTTTCTCTACGTTTGTTCATGTTACACTGCACAAGACAGGTCGGAAAATAATTTACATAACTCAACTGGAGCAGGAATGGCAACTGAATAGATTAACTCTAGGCCAGGTGTATGGCGTCTCGCTCATCTCTTTGAAATTCCAGGTTGTTATTGTTTGACCCAATAACGGAATTGTAGACAGGTTTTATGTTGCTATAGAGGTATCTTGTGCCACATGAGTAGAAGGCATCACTGTTTAGTAGTAGTAGTCCATGGGCCAAGAGCCGAAAAATGGGTTGTTGGTACCATCCGAGGTGGCAAAACCTTTTTGGTGTCATTTTGTTTGTCGGACATAGATACGCTTATCAAGCTATGATAGCATTTCCAAATGAGTAGCTTAGTCATAATAAATGAATTTTTAACCAATTTGGTCTCGTTTTTATATCCCTATACTTCTGAATCGAAACTAACCGCTATACAAAGACGAGCACTGCCTTCTGTATGTCCATGGAGCTACTAACAGAGCTCCATGGTATGTCCACAGGTGTTCTGTTGTAAACGCGGTGCGCTTAGTCTTTATTCAAGGCAGCGAAGGGAATATCCAAAGGGTTATGATGTCCACAGCTGTCACGCGGTACGCTTAGTCTTTATCTAGACCAATGTACCGTTATCATATCTAAAGTTCCTAATAAAAGGGATTATCTATACTGTTTTTATACCACCCTCTCAACAAATACATCAGTTTTAAACAAAAATCACTCTGTTCATTTCCAACATTATTAATTATAATGTATTGTAGTGTACCGGTACATTGTTTTTGCATAATCTTTCATTGTTGGATGGAAATAAAGCGACATTGGCGTGGTATTAGCGTTTTCACGGTAGCGTTTTCACCGGAAAATGATAAATAATTGAAAAATACGCTAAAATTCACGAGAAATTGCTTTTTTTGTTGTTGTTGTTTTTAGATAAAAGGATATACACTGTATTATAAGCTTTGGATATTCCCTTCGCCGTCTTGAATATTAGACTAAGCGCTGTGGACATCATAACCCTTGGATATTCCCTTCGCTGCCTTGAATAAAGACTAAGCGCACCGCGTTTACAACAGAACACCTGTGAACATACAGAAGACAGTGCTCTTCTTTGTATAGCGGTTGGTCTCGATTCAGAAGTACAGGGATATAACAGCGAGACCAAATTTGTTTAAAATTCATTTACTATGACTAAGCTACTCATTTGGAAATGCTATCATAGCTTGATAAGCATATCTATGCCCGACAAACAAAATGACACCAAAAAGGTTTTGCCACCTCAGATGGTACCAATATCTGGCCTGGCCCATGGACTATAGTAATGAACCTTTTCTTGTCCCTCCATGTCAATTATAGTGTGTTTAAAGGGGTTGTGTGTCTATCTGCTAAAGAAAAGGAAAAACTTATTTTCGTCATGGCTGTTTCTCTATACGTAGCCGTAGGTGATGAGTGTTGTTGGTATCTGAGCAGTGAACAACAGAGCATCAGGCTAAATTCCCCCTTAGTTATACGCGCTAAGCGTTCAATTTGATATATCTTTATTTATGTAGTCAATCACTGCTAATGGAGTTACAGAATTATGTTATGACACATTGCACTGAAAGTTTGTAAAGCAAAGTTTATGGACAAGGCAAGCAATTGTACATGAATAATACCATTGATTTCAGAGGGAAATTATGGTATACCTAAATGTAAGGGTATCATTGCTTTGGAATTGCTGAGACAATATCTTGGCACGAGGGCTTCCACTTCTAATAACTGATCCCTTTGAAGATGTGTTGGTCACGGGTGATCGTCATGATTCATCTTTCACGTAGAAGCTTCCGTTCCACACTCTTCGTTCGAGAAGACTTACCATCATACTTCAAATTGTGATTAAAGGTAAAGACTCAAAATCAGACAAGTTGACGTGTTATGTCTATGGGAGGCGATTTTTTTTTTTTAACCATGCATTGACTTGACAACGTTTAAGCACCTTTATCTCAGCTGATTTTGCTCCATTTCCTCTGAAACTTATGTATGTGGTAGCTGAGACAATAAGCTGCAGTGATAATGCATTTTATTTTTTTCAAATCTCCTCGTCAGGTTGATAATTTTGCAGCTAAAAACTGAAAATGAGAATGGAATGTGGGCCAAACGATTCCTGAATCATCTTTCACATATAAGCTTACGTTCCTCATATTTTCTCGTCAAGACGTACATGGCCGAGAGGATAAAGGCGACGTCACAAGAGACGTGAGGTTGCACACGTACGGGTTCGAACCCCATAAGAGCACGAAACAAAATACGTATATCTTTTTTTTTTATGGAGTATTCACCTTCGTCCATGTAGAAAGCACGTTTTCATGTAAACGTACACACACACAGGCACACACACACACACGCACACACACAATATCCCTTTGTTTTGTTTTGGAGACCACATTGCTTTGACTGGCAACTTGGACTTGAAATTACAAAGTGAAGATGACTCTTAAAAGACCGCATGGCCATGCTTGATTTTTTTTAACAATATGAAGACCTATTGGTAAATATTCATTCACATATCCTTTCCAATCAACTTACTTGGACACGGTGACACCACACGAAATTTTCAATTGGTTGCATGACAGAAACAATTTCATCTGAATTATGTAGGACTGTATAAAGAATTGGACTTCACGAATATTTCTCAATATTACTTCAAGTCGCAACTTAACATTATTTTCGTTGTCGATCACTGAAAATGAGAATGGAATCTGGTCGAAACGATTCCCGATTTATCTTTGCAACTGTATATTGATCGAATCCTCGCGGCCACTCGTGGGAAGTTGAATAGCGCTTTCAGTCACTTTACGTATACCGCCAAAAAACTGAATATCAATGTAAATTTGTGTTGTGTATAGCATACATAGATAGATTTAAGTTTCGCACAGGATCTTCGGATCTTCCGTGTGGCAGAATCGCTTAGCACGCTGCGTGTTTATAATGCCCGACCGGAAGGAGAGAAGTTAATCGAGTCCCGCAGGACTTTTTCCTTTTATTTCTTTTTTCTTTTTTTTTTCAGCAGTTCAGCTTCACACTGATGTCATGAACACAGCTACTCTATATCCCTTGTTTTGTATTGGAGTTTGGAGGTTGGGTTTGCTTCATTAATTTTGTCACACGTAATGTTGTAAATTGCCCCTTGAAACAGTGCCCCGCTTGCCACCATTCGTTTTCTCTTTCCTTTTCTCTTCATTTGTTCTTGTTATACTGTAGCAGGATATTTAGGAACGTGTACGTTTACATAACTAACAGGAATGGGAACTGAATTAATTAACTCTAGTCCAGGTGCATGGCGTCTCGCTGATCTCTTTGGAATTCCAGGTTGTTATTGTTTGACCAAATAACGGAGTTAAAGACAGGCAGGGAAGGAAGTGACTTGATATTGCTTCATAATGAGGAATTTTGGGCAACACCTTTCCAAGCGTAGTGATTATGACGGGGTTCTCTGTCGTTTATTTTCGTCATGGCTGTTTCACTAGTTTAGCCATAGGTGACATATGTTGTTGGCATTTGGGAGAATAGAACAGATCAGTACCAAACTGGAATAGCCCTATAAGTAATGTGGTAAGCGTTCAATTTTTTGCATTATCTTTCTTCTTCAAAGTCAGTCACTACTGATCGAAATACACAATAATATGACACGTTCCATTGGTAGTTTAGGAAAAGGGAGTTAATGCACGATGCAATGATAAATGTGCTACCATTGATTTTAGAGACGTCGTTGTGGTGTGGTACTGGTGATGGTAAGGGAACCATAGATTGCTTTTAAAGTAATGAGACAATCATTGGACCTTTGCATCAAGACCGTATTCCCATCTAGAATATAATGCATGTTCGTGCGGAGTTTTTTTTTTTTTTTTAATCCTGACGTGGACATTTTCCTTTCCTTGTTTTTAATTTAAGAATGTTATATCTAAATTTGTTTCTTTCCCCTAACATTTTTTTTTTTGTTGGATATAAAGTTGGACGTTCCGTGACCGAGTAAAAGAGCAGCGATTTAGTTACAGTTTCAATGCATCTTGTTTACCATCTTCTCTGACATTAAATTGGTTGTTTTTAAATTTGACATTGTCTGTCTATAAAGCAATTTGCCTGTTTATGCTCATAAAACACTGCTATAACAACTAATACATTTGCATCACTTGTCACACGCAATGATGTGGATTGCAGTTGTGCATGCATTTTTTCTTTTGCCACCTCTCGTTTTTCTCTCCCCTTTTCCCTCATTTTGGTTTTGTTATACTGCAGATGGGAATGATTACAATGACATAACCCAACTTGAAGTAGGAATGAGAACTGAATAAATTAACTCTAGGCCAGGTGTATATAGCGTCTCGCTCATCTCTTTGAAATTTCAGGTTGTCATTGTTCGATCAACGGAGTTGAAGACAGGCTTTATGTTGCTATAGAGGTATCTCGCTCCACATGAATGGAATGCATACGCTGTTTAGTATTAGTAATGAACTTTTTCATGTCCATCCCTGCCAATAAAAGTGTGTTTGATGGGGTTTTGTGTCATTGTGCCTATGAGAAAGCAAAGTTTTATTTTCGCCATGGCTGTTTCTCTATGCGTAGCCGTGGGTGATGGGTGTTGTTGGCATCTGGCCAGTAAAGAACCGAGTATTATGCTATAATACCCCCTCCCCCGGTTAGGTTCTAAGCGTTCAATACGGTGATATATCTTTCTTCTTTATTATGTCAATCACTGCTGATGGAATTACAGAATTATGTTATGACACGTTTCACTCAAAGCTTAAAAAACAAAGTATATGCACGATACAAGTAATGGTGCATGAGTCCTATAGGCCATTGATTTTAGATGAGAAATTATGACATGCCTATAGTAGGATTGTCATTGATTAGGAATTAATGAAACGATTAAGCACACCTTCCACTTCTAACTGTCCCCTATGAATGTGTACGTTGGTGGTACGAATGTGGACAAAACGATTCCCTATTCAGCTTTCACATACATAAGTTTACGTTCCTCATATTTTCTCGCCGAGACGTATGGCCGAGTGGTTAAAGGCGCCGTCTCAGAGACGTGAGGTTGCGGGTTCGAACCCCACAAGATCACGAAACAATTTTTTTTTTTTACTTTTTTTTTTCTTCAATTTGTATTATATATTCGTCCATGTAGATATCACGTTCGTATATAAACGCACCTATACACACACACAGACACACAGACACACAGACACACACCATATCCCTCTTTTTTGTGTTGGAGACCACATTGCTTCGACTGCTGCAAAATTTTGCAGGCTGACTTTGTCAAACCGATCATAGTATGTAATGACGACGACGGAGGTGTTGTACTTTGAACAATTGTCTTTCAAGACCATGTCATTGTTTTGTACTTTGATGACGTCATCACACTGAAAATTGTGATTAAAGGCAAGGTATCAAAACCAGCCGATTATAGGCTTTATGTCTACGGCGCGTATTTTTCCCAAGTTCCCAGAAATGGCATAGCGACATCAGTCGTTACAAGGCCGCATTTCCGTCTAGCAATGCAATACATGTTCACGCGGCCACGATGGTTGAGTGGGCATTGACTTTTCCCCCCTGTAATATCTATTCATTTCTTTTTTGCCTTACCATTTCAGGGGATGTCCCGTGGCCGAGTGGTTAGAAAAAACGGTTTTGCATGCACGCTCAATATAACTTCAAGGTGCCTATATCACATTCTTTTCTTTGTCGATCACAGATGACCGACACCTGATGACCCCAAGCGTATCACCTAACTCGTCAGCGTGACGAGTTTCATATCTCGTTTTTTATTCTTCTTTCTTTCTGCCACATTTTGTGTCGTCAATATCTCAAGAATGACATTACGAAATAACATGACATTTTCAGTCAACATGTCTCATGACAAAATCTAGCCACAATAAGGTTTTCATGACAGTAACATATCTATGACGTCATCTAGGCGCCATTTTGTGATTTTCGGACTTTGTCACATGATCGATCATAACTTCATAATTAGATGTCATTTCTGTATCATTTTCGGTGGACATGAAGTTCAGGTCACGCTCTATCTTACTTGTTAACGCTAGTTACACAGGTCATCTTTACGCGCGCGTAAGCGCGCGTCAAAATTTTAAAAGGCTCAAAACGACTTCCCAATGGGAAATCTCGAAGTTTCAGACAATTTTAAGCGTTTCAAACATTTTCTCGCGTGCGCGTCCGTCCGCGCAATTTCGCGCGCAGAGCCCGTAAACAACATGAAAATGCATTTTTTTTGACTGATTTGGATTCCTTATACTCTGAGTAACAGTATCCATTGATTTCCGATCGATTTCGACCTATAACAAAGGAATGCACTGGCGTCAAAGTTGAAATTCCGCGTGCGCGTCTTTCTGCAAATATAGTGAAAAAACATGTCTTTGTTTATTTCGCCATAGCTCTTTAAATCGTCCGTTGACCCTATATTTCTATTGCATATCACAAAAGTATATGAATTGTAAATAACATTCCAAGTATCAATATTGCCAGGAATACGCGACGACGTCATCATATCGTCATTTTAAATAAAAAAAAGTGGAATTGATTTTTTTGAGGTACTGTTTCAGACATTCATTTGCTCGTATCTCTGTTGTTTAAGCTCAATATTATCCCAAATTCAGATATGTTGTACTTTGAACACTTGCCTCTCAAGTCCATGTGATGGTTTTGAAATATGATGACGTCATCATACTAGAAATTGTTATTAAATGTAAAGACTCAAAATCAGACAAGTTTACGTGTTATGTCTATGGGAGGTGATTTTTTTTAAAACCATGCATTGACTTGACAACGTTTAAGCACCTTTACCTCATCTGATTTTGCTCCATTTCCTCTGAAACATACGATTGTTGTAGCTGAGACAATAAGCTTTAGTAATCGTGCATTTTATGTTTTCAAATCTCCTCATTAGGTTGATAATTTTGTAGTTTAAAACTGAAAATGAGAATGCAATCTGTACAGAACGATTCCCAATTTTTCTTTGCAACTGTATATTGATCGAATCCACGCTGCCACTTGTGAGAAGTTGAATAGCGCCATCACAAGTCAACTAGTCACGATAGTATTATTATATTATTATATATTTAAGTTTCGCATTCACTCTTCAGGACAGCCGTGTGGCGTAATCGCTTAGCGCTGGGTGTTCATAACGCCATACCGGAAGGTGAGAAGTTCGACTCCCGCAGGACTTTTCCCGTTCTTTTTGTTTTTCTTTTCTTTTTTTTTTTCGGCAGGTCAGCTTTACTCCGATGTCATTTATCATGTTATTTTATCAAGTGTACGTAACCCGTGAACACGGCTGCTCTATTTCCCTTGTTTTGTATTGGAGTTTGGAGATTGGGTTTGCTTCATTAATTTTGTCACACTTAATGTTGTAAATTGCCCCTTGTTACAGTATCCCGCTTGCCACCTTTCGTTTGCTCTTTCCTTTTCTCTTCATTGGTTATTGTTATACTGTAACAGGATAGGTAGGAACATGTACGTTTGAATAACTTGCAGGAATTGGAGCTGAATTGATTAACTCTAGTCCAGGTGTATGGCGTCTCGCTCATCTCTTTGAAATTCCCGGTTGTTATTGTTTGACCCAATAACGGAGATGTAGACAGGTTTTATGTTGCTATAGAGGTATCTTGTGCCACATGAATGGAAGGCATCACTGTTTAGTAGTAGTAATGAACTTTTTCATGTTGTAAATGATATAAAGATATGAATTTCACATCCAGTCTTCGGGACAGCCGTGTGGCTTTATAGTCGCTTAGCGCGCTGCATGGTCATTATGCACTACCTTAGGACGAGATGTTCGAGACCCGCAGGACGCTATTATTTTTTTTCTCTCTCTTTCTTTGTTTTTCTTTTGGCAGTTCAGCTTCATTCCGATGTCATTACCCCACGACACACAGTCACTCAAGTTCCTTTTTTTTTTGTCGGAGGCTGGAGGTTGGATTTGCTTCATTTATCATACGTAATGTTGTAAATTGCCCTTGGTATACAGTGCCCCGATTGCCACCTTTCGTTTTCTCTTTCCTTTTCTCTACGTTTGTTCCTGTTACACTGCACAAGACAGGTCGGGAAATAATTTACATAACTCAACTGGAGCAGGAATGGCAACTGAATAAATTAACTCTAGGCCAGGTGTATGGCGTCTAGCTCATCTCTTTGAAATTCCAGATTGTTATTGTTTGAACCAATAGCGGAATTGTAGACAGGTTTTATGTTGCTATAGAGGTATCTTGTGCCACATGAGTAGAAGGCATCACTGTTTAGTAGTAGTAATGAACTTTTTCATGTCCCTCCATGTCCGTTATAGGGGTTATAGGGGTTGTGTGTCTATCTGCCAAAGAAAAGGAAAACTTATTTTCGTCATGGCTGTTTCTCTATACGTAGCCGTAGGTGATGAGTGTTGTTGGTATCTGAGCAGTGAATAACACAACATCAGGCTGAAACCCCCCTTAGTTATACGCGCTAAGCGTTCAATTGATATTTATCATCTTGATTTATGTAGTCAATCACTGCTAATGGACGGTTACAGAATTATGTTATGACACCTTTCACTGAAAGTTTGTAAAGCAAAGTTTGTGGACAAGGCAAGCAATTGTACATGAATAATACCATTGATTTCAGAGGGAAATTATGGTATACCTAAATGTAAGGGTATCATTGCTTTGGAATTGCTGAGACAATATTATCTTGGCACGAGGGCTTCCACTTCTAATAACAGATCCCTTTGAAGATGTGTCAGTCACGGGTGATCGTCATGATTCACCTTTCACGTAGAAGGTATACGTTCCACACTCTTAGTTCGAGAAGACTTACCATCATACTTCAAATTGTGATTAAAGGTAAAGACTCAAAATCAGACAAGTTGACGTGTTATGTCTTATGAAGGTGATTTTTTTTTAACCATGCATTGACTTGACAACGTTTAAGCACCTTTATCTCAGCTGATTTTGCTCCATTTCCTCTGAAACTTAAGTATGTGGTAGCTCAGACAATAAGCTGCAGTAATCATGCATTTTATTTTTTCAAATCTCCTCATCAGGTTGATAATTTTGCAGCTAAAAACTGAAAATGAGAATGGAATGTGGACAAAACGATTCCTGAATCATCTTTCACGTATAAAGCTTACGTTCCTCATATTTTCTCATCAAGACGTACTGTCATGGCCGAGAGGATAAAGGCGACGTCACAAGAGACGTGAGGTTGCACACGTACGGGTTCGAACCCCATAAGAGCACGAAACAAAATATTTATATCTTTTGCTTTTTTCCTTTTATGGAGTATTCACCTTCGTCCATGTAGAAATCACGTTTTCATGTAAACGTACACACACACACACACACACACACACACACACAATATCCCTTTGTTTTTTGTTGGAGACCACATTGCTTTGACAGGCAACTTGGACTTGAAATTACAAATGTTAAAGTGAAGATGACTTTTAAAAGACCGTATTACCATGTTTGATTTTTTTTTTTTTACAATATAAAGACCTATTGGTAAATATTCATTCACATATCCTTTCCAATCAACTTACTTGGACACGCCGACACCACTACACGAAATTTTCAATTAGTTGCATGACAGAAACAATTTCATCTGAATTATGTAGGACTGTATAAAGAATTGGACTTCACGAACTTTAGTGGGGGCGCTGTGGCATAGTGGATAAGACTCCCGACTCCCGATCGGAGGACCCGAGTTCGAATCCCGCCCAGTGCTTACGTCCTTGGACAAGATGTTTTTACCCACTGTGTCCCTCTCGACCCAGGTGTATAAATGGGTACCTGGCAACGCTAGGGTAATAATAATGGCAGGGCCCTCTGGTAGAGCAGTGTCAACACTGAAGAGGCTACCCTGGATAAATAATACCTTATTATTATTATAACATTTCTCAATATTATTTCAAGTCGCTACTTTACATTATTTTCGTTGTCGATCACTGAAAATGAGAATGGAATCTGGTTGAAACGATTCCCGATTTATCTTTGTAACTGTATATTGATCGAATCCACGCGGCCACTCGTGGGAAGTTGAATAGCGCTATCAGTCACTTGACGTATATAGCCAAAAAACTGAATATCAATGTATAGCATACATAGATATATTTAAGTTTCGCACAAGATCTTCGGATCTTCCGTGTGGCAGAATTGCTTAGCACGCTGCGTGTTTATAATGCCCGACCGGAAGGAGAGAAGTTAATCGAGTCCCGCAGGACTTTTTCCTTTTATTTCTTTTTTCTTTCTTTTTTTCTGCAGTTCAGCTTCACTCTGATGTCATGAACACAGCTACTCTATTTCCCTTGTTTTGTATTGGAGTTTGGAGGTTGGGTTTGCTTCTTTAATTTTGTCACACGTAATGTTGTAAATTGCCCCTTGAATTAAAACAGTACCCCGCTTGCCACCATTCGTTTTCTCTTTCCTTTTCTCTTCATTTGTTCTTGTTATACTGTAGCAGGATATTTAGGAACGTGTACGTTTATATAATTAACAGGAATGGGAACTGAATTAATTAACTCTAGTCCAGGTGCATGGCGTCTCGCTTATCTCTTTGGAATTCCAGGTTGTTATTGTTTGACCAAATGACGGAGTTAAAGACAGGCAGGGAAGGAAGTGACGTGATATTGCTTCATAATGAGGAATTTCGGGCAACACCTTTCCAAGTGTAGTGATTATGACGGCGTTCTCTGTCGTTTATTTTCGTCATGGTTGTTTCACTAGTTCAGCCATAGGTGACATATGTTGTTGGCATCTGGGAGAATAGAACATATCTGTACCAAACTGGAATAGCCCTATAAGCAATGTGGTAAGCGTTCAATTTTTTGCATTATCTTTCTTCTTTAAAGTCAGTCACTACTGATCGAAACACACAATATAATATGACACGTTCTACTGGTAGTTTAGGAAAAGGGAGTTAATGCACGATGCAATGATAAATGTGCTACCATTGATTTTAAAGACGTCATTGTGGTGTGGTACTCGTGATGGTAAGGGAACCATAGATTGCTTTTAAAGTAATGAGACAATCATTGGACCTTTGCATCAAGATCGTATTCCCATCTAGAATATAATGCTTGTTCGTGCGGCGTTTTTTTTTAATCCTGACGTGGGCATTTTCTTTTTCTTGTTTTTAATTCAAGAATGTTATATCTAAATTTGTTTCTTTCCCCTAACATTTTTTTTTTTGTTGAATATAAAGTTGGACGTTCCGTGACCGAGGAGAAAAGCAGCGATTTAGTTACAGTTTCAATGCATCTTGTTTACCATCTTCTCTTACATTAAATTGATGGTTTTTATATTTGACATGGTCTGTCTATTTGCCAGTTTATGCTCATAGAACACTGCTATAACAACTAATACATTTGCTTCACTTGTCACACGCAATGATATGGATTGCAGTTGTGCATGCAGTTTTCCTTTTGCCACCTCTCGTTTTTCTCTCCCCCTTTCCCTCACTTTGGTTTTTTTATACTGCAGATGGGAATGATTCAATGATTACAATAACATAACCCAACTTGAGGTAGGAATGAGAACTGAATAAATTAACTCTAGGCCAGGTGTATATAGCGTCTCGCTCATATCTTTGAAATTTCAGGTTGTCATTGTTCGACCAACGGAGTTGAAGACAGGCTTTATGTTGCTATAGAGGTATCTCGCGCCACATGAATGGAATGCATACGCTGTTTAGTATTAGTAATGAACTTTTTCATGTCCATCCCTGCCAATAAAAGTGTGTTTGACGAGGTTCTGTGTCATTCTGCCTACGAGAAAACAAAGTTTTATTTTCGCCATGGCTGTTTCGCTATGCGTAGCCGTGGGTAATGGATGTTGTTGGCATCTGGGCAGTAAAGAACCGAGTATCATGCTATAATACCCCCCCCCCCCCCCCGTTAGGTTCTAAGCGTTCAATACGGTGATATATCTTTCTTCTTTATTATATCAATCACTGCCGATGGAATTACAGAATTATGTTATGACACGTTTCACTGAAAGCTTAAAAAACAAAGTTTATGCACGATACAAGTAATGGTGCATGAGTCATATAGACCATTGATTTTATGTGAGAAATTATGATATGCCTATAGTAGGGGTGTCATTGATTAGGAATTAATGAAACGATTAAGCACTCCTTCCACTTCTAACTGTCCCCTTTGAATGTGTGTCGATCACGTGAGATCGTCATAAATTATCATTCACGTATAAGCTTACGTTCAAAGTGTACTCTTAGTTAGAGGAGACCTATAGTTACATGGTTAAAGGCGATGTCTCTTTCGCTGGAGCCGTACGTTTGGCCCATTTTTCTTTTGCCCTTTTCTCTTTAATTGAGGTATCACTTTCGTCCAGGATAAATCACATTCTCATGTAAACAGACTCACTTGCTCTATATCCCTTGTTTTGTATCGGAGGCTTCATTGGTTTTAATGCTGGTAAATCTCACAGGCTTGTATATAGCTGTAAGAGATCTCTGAACTGAGCATTGTAATAGCAAGATTAGAGGGAGTCATATTGGTTATGTAAATAATGATCAAAGGTCATGTTTTAAAAGGCCACTGTTAATGCCAGGATGGTTATAAACACTTAATTGTCATATTTTATTTGTACGTGCCGAGGATCGCTTGGACCCCGTTTACAGTGCGAGGCTCTGCCGCGGCTCGGCCGCGCCGAGCCCACCTTCATTTCGGTGTAAACGCGCAAAAGGCCAAATGCGGGGCCAAAATTGGCCTCGCATTATGCCACGCTCTGGAGGTGGTCTCGGCCGCGGTCGAGCCGCGGTCGCGCCCGGCCTTTTTCTCAGTGTAAGCGCAAACTGGGCTAAATGCGCATCCAATTTTAGTCTGGCTTCCAAACCCTCGCCTGTACTATTTCGCTATTCAGGATATTAACCACTTTAACGTCGAAAACTAGGATAGTTTAAGGTGGTTTTGTCCTGCAAAGGATTTTCTCCTTCGGCAAAGGCCTTTGCCCGAACGGCGACTTCGTCGCCACGGAATTCAGTTGGCAAAGGATCTGAAAACCAGACAATACCAAATTGCGTTTGTTTAAAAGTAGAGCGCCACTACGACAAAATATTGAAAGGTTTGAATCAAAAGTGCGGCCGAGCCCGGCAGTGTAAACGGACTAAATTGCGGGGCTCGGCCTCGCAATTGAGGTTGGCCTTGGCCGCGGCTCAGCCGCGGCTCGGCCCAGCCCCGCACCGTAAACGGGGTCTAAGTTTATGCACTGTACGTACTCAAAAAGTCCGTAAATCGATTTAGTCGCACACGCACAGAATTTCCACTTAGTTTGTGTGACAGAAAAACAAATGTGATCTGAATAATGTAGGCCCAAAAAAGTTCAACTAAGTATCTCATTATAACTTCAATGTGCTATATTACATTCTTTTCTTTGTCGATCACGGATGACCGACATCTGATGAACCCAAGCGTATCACCTAACTCGTCTTCAGTGTGACGAGTTTCATATCTCGTTTTTTTTTTTATTCTTCTTTCTTTCTGGACAATTTTGTGTCGTCAATATCTCAAGAATGACATTACGAAATAACATGACATTTTCAGTCGACATGTCTCATGACAAAATCTAGCCACAATAAGGTTTTCATGACAGTAACATATCTATGACGTCATCTAGGCGCCATTTTGTGATTTTCGGACCTTGTCACATGATCGATCATAACTTCATAACTAGATGTCATTTCTGTATCATTTTCGGTGGACATGAAGTTCAGGTCACGCTCTATCTTACTTTTTAACGCTAGTTACACAGGTCATCATTAAGCGCGCGTAAGCGCGCGTCAAAATTTTAAAAGGCTCAAAACGACTTCCCAATGGGAAATCTCGAAGTTTCAGACAATTTTAAGCGTTTCAAACATTTTCTCGCGTGCGCGTCCGTCCGCGCAATTTCGCGCGCAGAGCCCGTAAGCAACATGAAAATGCAATTTTTTTGACTGATTTGGATTCCTGATACTTTGAGTAATAATATCCATTGATTTCCGATCGATTTCGACCTATAACAAAGGAATGCACTGGCGTCAAAGTTGAAATTCCGCGTGCGCGTCTTTCTGCAAATATAGTGAAAAAACATGTCTTTGTTTATTTCGCCATAGCTCTTTATATCGTCCGCTGACCCTATATTTATATTGCATATTACAAAAGTATATGAATTGTAAATAACATTCCAAGTATCAGTATTGCCAGGCAAACGCGATGACGTCATCATATCGTCATTTTAAATCAAAAAAGTGGAATTGATTTTTTTGAGGTACTGTTTCTGACATTCATTTGCTCGTATCTCTGTTGTTTAAGCTCAATATTACCCTAAATTCAGATATGTTGCACTTTGAACATTTGCCTTTCAAGTCCATGTAATGGTTTTGAAATATGATGACGTCATCATACTAGAAATTGTGATTAAAGGTAAAGACTCAAAATCAGACGAGTTTACGTGTTATGTCTATTGGAGGTGATTTTTTTTAAAACCATGCATTGACTTGACAACGTTTAAGCACCTTTACCTCATCTGATTTTACTCCATTTCCTCTGAAACATAAATATGTTGTAGCTGAGACAATAAGCTTTAGTAATCATGCATTTTATGTTTTCAAATCTCCTCATCAGGTTGACAATTTTGCAATTTAAAACTGAAAATGAGAATGCAATCTGTACGGAACGATTCCCAATTTTTCTTTGCAACTGTATATTGATCGAATCCACGCTGCCACTTGTGGAATGTTGAATAGCGCCATCACAAGTCAACACTGTCACGATAGTATTTAGATTTCAGTTTCGCACTCGATCTTCAGGACAGCCATGTGGCATAATCGGTTAGCGCGCTGGTTGTTCATAACGCCATACCGGAAGGCGAGAGGTTCGACTCCCGCAGAAGTTTTCTCTTTCTTTCTTTTTTTTTCCGGCAGTTCAGCTTTACTCCGATGTCATTTACCGTATTATTTTACCAAGTATACGTAACCCGTGAACACGGCTGCTCTATTTCCCTCGTTTTGTATTGGAGTTTGGAGATTGGGTTTGCTTCATTAATTTTGTCACACTTAATGTTGTAAGTTGCCCCTTGTTACAGTGTCCCGCTTGCCACCTTTCGTTTGATCTTTCCTTTTCTCTTCATTGGTTCTTGTAATATTGTAACAGGATAGGTAGGAACATGTACGTTTAGATAACTGGCAGGAATGGGAGCTGAATTGATTAACTCTAGTCCAGGTGTATGGCGTCTCGCTCATCTCTTTGAAATTCCAGGTTGTTTTGTTTGACCCAATAACGGAGTTGTAGACAGGTTTTATGTTGCTATAGAGGTATCTTGTGCCACATGAATGGAAGGCACCACTGTTTAGTAGTAGTAATGAACTTTTTCATGTTGTAAATGATATAAAGATATGAATTTCACATCCAATCTTCGGGACAGCCGTGTGGCTTTATAGTCGCTTAGCGCGCTGCATGGTCATTATGCACTACCTTAGGACGAGATGTTCGGGACCCGCAGGACGCTATTATTTTTTTTTCTCTCTCTCTTTCTTTGTTTTTCTTTTGGCAGTTCAGCCTCATTCCGATGTCATTACCCCACGACACACAGTCACTCAAGTTCCCTTTTTTTTTTTTGTCGGAGGCTGGAGGTTGGATTTGCTTCATTTATCATACGTAATGTTGTAAATTGCCCTTGGTATACAGTGCCCCGCTTGCCACCTTTCGTTTTCTCTTTCCTTTTCTCTACGTTTGTTCCTGTTACACTGCACAAGACAGGTCGGAAAATAATTTACATAACTCAACTGGAGCAGGAATGGCAACTGAATAAATTAACTCTAGGCCAGGTGTATGGCGTCTCGCTCGTCTCTTTGAAATTCCAGGTTGCTATTGTTTGACCTAATAACGGAATTGTAGACAGGTTTTATGTTGCTATAGAGGTATCTTGTGCCACATGAGTAGAAGGCATCACTGTTTAGTAGTAGTAATGAACTTTTTCATGTCCCTCCATGTCAATTATAGTGTGTTCAAAGGGGTTGTGTGTCTATCTGCCAAAGAAAAGGAAAACCTTATTTTCGCCATGGCTATTTCTCTATACGTAACCGTAGGTGATGAGTGTTGTTGGTATCTGAGCAGTGAATAACACAACATCAGGCTAAAATCCCCCTTTTATACGCGCTAAGCGTTCAATTTGATATATCTTTATTTATGTAGTCAATCACTGCTAATGGAGTTACAGAATTATGTTATAACACCTTTCACTGAAAGTTTATAAAGCAAAGTTTGTGGACAAGGCAAGCAATTGTACATGAATAATACCAATGATTTCAGAGGGAAATTATGGTATACCTAAATGTAAGGGTATCATTGCTTTGGAATTGCTGAAACAATATCTTGGCATGAGGTCTTCCACCTCTAATAACTGATCCCTTTAAAGATGTGTCGGTCACGGGTGATCGTCATGATTCATCTTTCACGTAGAAGCTTCCGTTCCACACTCTTAGTTCGAGAAGACTTACCATCATACTTCAAATTGTGATTAAAGGTAAAGACTCAAAATCAGACAAGTTGACGTGTTATGTCTATGGGAGGTGATTTTTTTTTTTAAACCATGCATTGACTTGACAACGTTTAAGCACCTTTATTTCAGCTGATTTTGCTCCATTTCCTCTGAAACTTAAGTATGTGGTAGCTCAGACAATAAGCTGCAGTAATCATGCATTTTATTTTTTCAAATCTCCTCATCAGGTTGATAATTTTGCAGCTAAAAACTGAAAATGCGAATGGAATGTGGACGAAACGATTCCTGATTCATCTTTCACATACATAAGTTTACATTCCTCATATTTTCTCGTCGTGACGTATGGCCGAGAGGATAAAGGCGACGTCACAAGAGACGTGAGGTTGCACACGTACGGGTTCGAACCCCATAAGAACACGAAACAAAATACTTACATCTTTTGCTTTTTTTCTTTTATGGAGTATTCACCTTCGTCCATGTAGAAATCACGTTTTCATGTAAACGTACACACACACACACACACACACACACACACACACAATATCCCTTTGTTTTGTGTTGGAGACCACATTGCTTTGACTGGCAACTTGGACTTGAAATTACAAATGTTAACAGGCGCCGTGGAGCACCCCAATTATCTCGCAGAAATCCATCGGCAGCCGAGCCTCATTTGCATAAAGTAAACAACATGTACTCGCGTAGTTGAGAAAAAGTAAACAACTTCTCAAGCTAATAACAATTTAAGGAAACCTATTTTCGGATTAAAATTGAGTTAGTTTGAATTTGAAAACATGTCCGAATATGCACATATAACACATTAAAGGATTTGACAATGATAAAATGTGAAATTTTAGCGAAAACCTTGCGAGCAAAATTACCAAAAATATGCCTCGAAAATCATCCTAAAATTCACGAAGTGTGATTGCGGAACCAAAGCGCCATTCGAACAAAGTACACCAAAATTTATTTATCTGTTTGCATTTTAAATTTCATACCGTAATATTCCCGGCCATGGTTGTGTCGGAAAAAAAACCAGAAGGTGATGTCAAAAATGACACGAACGCAAAGCGTACAGGTTGGTCCCATGTATATATAATCGCGTCACTGTAGTGTTGCATGTCACAGCACACACAACGCATTGCTGCATGCTGAGTGCGCGGCAGCAGCTTAGCAGTCACCGCCGTGCGACACTCAGCAAAATTGACTGCGTCACATGCAAACCAACAATGAGCACGACATCCTGAATCTCACGTACCACGCATGCCCAATATTACGGGAAAGGAAATGACGTCATTTTCAATTGTTTCGCTGACTACAATTTTCTATTCCAAATCCTGTAGAAACAAGTTGATTTCTCAAAAATTGCAGGTGGAACCAAGCGAAAACTTTCACCATATATGGATTGAGGCCTGATGAACTTATGTTGCCAAATTCAGACACATTGGAGCCCGGCCATAGTCCAGTCGGAAAAAAACAGAGAGCATGTTTTGCGAGAGGTGATTTTCAAAACGCTTTAATATCTCAAGTTTTAGTGCAGCAAATTTCATAATTTTTTCATCAAAAGGAAGGTTTTTAAAAACTTAGATAGTGTGGGAAGTTTGAGTTTACTAGCGGCACGCATAGCGGCACAAGGAGAAGGTAAAGATTTGACTTTTTCATGCACACAGTTTCGGGCAGCCGTGGATGCCCGTTGGAAATTCAAATAGAACGGGGCGATAATGAGATGCAAATTGGGGTGCTCCACCGCGCCTGTTAAAGTGAAGATGACTCTTAAAAGACCGCATGGCCATGTTTGATTTTTTTTTTTTACAATATAAAGACCTATTGGTAAATATTCATTCACATATCCTTTCCAATCAACTTACTTGGACACGCCGACACCTGACACCACACGAAATTTTCAGTTAGTTGCATGACAGAAACAATTTCATCTGAATTATGTAGGACTGTATAAAGAATTGGACTTCACGAATATTTCTCAATATTACTTCAAGTCGCTACTTAACATTATTTTCGTTGTCGATCACTGAAAATGAGAATGGAATCTGGTCGAAACGATTCCCGATTTATCTTTGTAACTGTATATTGATCGAATCAACGCGGCCACTCGTGGGAAGTTGAACAGCGCTATCAGTCACTTGACGTATATCGCCAAAAAAACTGAATATCAATGTAAATTTGTGTTGTGTATAGCATACATAGATAGATTTAAGTTTCGCACAGGATCTTCGGATCTTCCGTGTGGCAGAATCGCTTAGCACGCTGCGTGTTTATAATGCCCGACCGGAAGGAGAGAAGTTAATCGAGTCCGGCAGGACTTTTTCCTTTTATTTCTTTTTTCTTTTTTTTTTCAGCAGTTCAGCTTCACTCTGATGTCATGAACACAGCTACTCTATTTCCCTTGTTTTGTATTGGAGTTTGGAGGTTGGGTTTGCTTCATTAATTTTGTCACACGTAATGTTGTAAATTGCCCCTTGAAACAGTGCCACGTTTGCTACCATTCGTTTTCTCTTTCCTTTTCTCTTCATTTAGATTTTGTTCTTGTTATACTGTAGCAGGATATTTAGGAACGTGTACGTTTACATAACTAACAGGAATGGGAACTGAATTAATTAACTCTAGTCCAGGTGTATGGCGTCTCGCCTGTTTGGAATTCCAGGTTGTTATTGTTTGACCAAAACGGAGTTAAAGACAGGCAGGGAAGGAAGTGACTTGATATTGCTTCATATTATATGAGGAATTTCGGGCAATACCTTTCCAATTAGTGTAGTGATTATGACAGGGTTCTCTGTCGTTTATTTTCGTCATGGCTGTTTCACTAGTTTAGCCATAGGTGATATGTGTTGTTGACCTCTGGGAGAATAGAACAGATCGGTACCAAACTGGAATAGCCCTATAAGCAATGTGGTAAGCATTCAATTTGTTGCTTTATCTTTCTTCTTTAAAGTCAATCACTACTGATCGAATTACACCATATAATATGGCACGTTTCACTGGTAGTTTAGGAAAAGGGAGCTAATTCAATGCACGATGCAATGATATGTGCTACCATTGATTTTAGAGACGTCATTGTGGTGTGGTGCTGGTGGTGGTAAGGGAATCATTGCTTTTAAATTAATGAGACAATCCTTGGAACTTTGCATCAAGACCGTATTCCCATCTAGAATATAATGCATGTTCGTGCGGCGTTTTTTTTTTTAATCCTGACGTGGACATTATTTTTCTTTATCTTGTTTTTAATTCAAGAATGTTATATCTAAATTTGTTCGATTTAGTTACGGTTTCAATGCATCTTGTTTACCATCTTCTCTGACATTAAATTGATGGTTTTTAAATTTGACATTGTCTGTCTATTTGTCTGTTTATGCTCATAAAACACTGCTATAACAACTAATACATTTGTTTCACTTGTCACACGCAATGCTATGGATTGCAGTTGTGCATGCAGTTTTCCTTTTGCCACCTCTCGTTTTTCTCTCCCCTTTTCCCTCACTTTGGTTTTGTTATACTGCAGATGGGAATGATTACAATGACATAACCCAACTTGAAGTAGGAATGAGAACTGAATAAATTAACTCTATAGGCCAGGTGTATACAGCGTCTCGCTCATCTCTTTGAAATTTCAGGTTGTCATTGTTCGATCAACGGAGTTGAAGACAGGCTTTATGTTGCTATAGAGGTATCTAGCTCCACATGAATGGAATGCATACGCTGTTTAGTATTAGTAATGAACTTTTCCATGTCCATCCCTGCCAAGAAAAGTGTGTTTGACGGGGTTCTGTGTCATTGTGCCTATGAGAAAGCAAAGTTTTATTTTCGCCATGGCTGTTTCTCTATGCGTAGCCGTGAGTGATGGATGTTGTTGGCATCTAGCTGGGCAGTAAAGAACCGAGTATCATGCTATAATACCCCACCCCCGTTAGGTTCTACTAATAGCGTTCAAGCGTTCAATGTGATATATTTTTCTTCTTCATTATGTCAATCACTGCTGATGGAATTACAGAATTATGCTATGACACGTTTCACTCAAAGCTTAAAAAGCAAAGTTTATACACTATACAAGTAATGGTGCATGAATCCTATAGACCATTGATTTTAGATGAGAAATTATGATATGCCTATAGTAGGGGTGTCATTGATTGGGAATTAATGACACGATTAAGCATTTTCATAATCCTTATCCTTCACTCTAACCTCCGTGAAAATATCATATTTGAATTCAACCAATAAGATGGTAAAAAATGCATGCATTCATGTTTTATCAATGTACAATATATGCACTTTCCAAACATTCAACAGCGATTATCTCAAAATGAACATTGTGTGGGTTAGCACTATATTGCACCGACCCCTTCAATTGTCTATCAAGTTCATGTCGATGCTTTCTAATTTGATGACGTCATCATACTAGAAGTTGTGATTAAAGGCAAGATATCAAAATCAGCGAAGAATACTAATCGCTGCCTCATGTTCCTGTGTTTGATCGTCCAGTCAATACCAAACTGACGACATACGTTGAATATGTTATACTTTGAACAATCAAGTCCATGTCGATGTTTTCTAATTTGATGACGTCATCATACTAGAAGTTGTGATTAAAGGCAAGATATCAAAATCAGCGAAGATTATGTGTTATGTCTATGGGGGGATATTTTTTTTTTAACCATGCATAGACGATAACGCTCAAGCACTTTTGCCTCACTTGATTTTGCTTCATTTCCTCTGAAACTTAAGTATGTTGTAGCTATGACAATAAGCTGCAGTAATCATTCATTTTATTTTTTTTTCAAATCTTCTCATCAGGTTGACAATTTTGCAGCTTAAAACTGATAATGAGAATGGAAGGTGGACGAAACGATTCCTGATTCATCTTTCACATACATAAGTTTACGTTCCTCATATTTTCTCGTCGAGACGTATGGCCGAGTGGTTAAAGGCGACGTCTCAGAGACGTGAGGTTGCACACATGCGGGTTCGAACCCCACAAGATCACGAAACAAAATACTTTGCTATTTTACTTTTTTTCTTCAATGGTGTATTACATATTCGTCCATGTAGAAGTCAAGTTCGTATATAAACGCACCTACACACACACACACAATATCCCTCTTTTTTGTGTTGGAGACCACATTGCTTCGATTGCTGCAAAATTTTGCAGGCTGACTTTGTCAAACCGATCATAGTATGTAATGACGACGACGGAGGTGTTGTACTTTGAAAAATTGTCTTTCAAGACCATGTCATTGTTTCGTACTTTGATGACGTCATCACACTGAAAATTGTGATTAAAGGCAAGGTATCAAAACCAGCCGATCACAGGTTTTATGTCTACGGCACGTATTTTTCCCAAGTCGCCAGAAATGGCATAGCGACATCAGTCGTTACACGGCCGCATTTCCGTCTAGCAATGCAATACATGTTCACGCGGCCCCGTTTGTTGAGTGGGCATTGACTTTTTCCCCCTGTAATATCTATACATTTTTTTGTTTTGCCTAACCATTTCCGTGGATGTCCCGTGGCCGAGTGGTTAGAGAAACGGATTTGCATGCACGCTCAATATAACTTCAAGGTGCCTATATCACATTCTTTTCTTTGTCGATCACAGATGACCTACATCTGATGACCCCAAGCGTATCACCTAACTCGTCCTCAGTGTGACGAGTTTCATATCTCGTTTTTTATTCTTCTTTCTTTCTGGACAATTTTGTGTCGTCAATATCTCAAGAATGACATTACGAAATAACATGACATTTTCAGTCAACATGTCTCATGACAAAATCTAGCCACAATAAGGTTTTCATGACAGTAACATATCTATGACGTCATCTAGGCGCCATTTTGTGATTTTCGGACCTTGTCACATGATCGATCATAACTTCATAACTAGATGTCATTTCTGTATCATTTTCGGTGGACATGAAGTTCAGGTCACGCTCTATCTTACTTTTTAACGCTAGTTACACAGGTCAGCATTACGCGCGCGTAAGCGCGCGTCAAAATTTTAAAAGGCTCAAAACGACTTCCCAATGGGAAATCTCGAAGTTTCAGACAATTTTAAGCGTTTCAAACATTTTCTCGCGCGCGCGTCCGTCCGCGCAATTTCGCGCGCAGAGCCCGTAAGCAACATGAAAATGCAATTTTTCTGACTGATTTGGATTCCTTATACTTTGAGTAACAATATCCATTGATTTCCGATCGATTTCGACCTATAACAAAGGAATGCACTGGCGTCAAAGTTGAAATTCCGCGTGCGCGTCTTTCTGCAAATATAGTGAAAAAAACATGTCTTTGTTTATTTCGCTATAGCTCTTTAAATCGTCCGTTGACCCTATATTTCTATTGCATATTACAAAAGTATATGAATTGTAAATAACATTCCAAGTATCAATATTGCCAGGAAAACGCGATGACGTCATCATATCGTCATTTTAAATTAAAAAAGTGGAATTGATTTTTTAAGGTACTGTTTCAGACATTCATTTGCTCGTATCTCTGTTGTTTAAGCTCAATATTATCCCAAATTCAGATATGTTGTACTTTGAACATTTGCCTCTCAAGTCCATGTAATGGTTTTGAAATATAATGACGTCATCATACTAGAAATTGTGATTAAAGGTAAAGACTCAAAATCAGACAAGTTTACGTGTTATGTCTATGGGAGGTGATTTTTTTTAAAACCATGCATTGACTTGACAACGTTTAAGCACCTTTACCTCACCTGATTTTGCTCCATTTCCTCTGAAACATACGTATGTTGTAGCTGAGACGATAAGCTTTAGTAATCGTGCATTTTATGTTTTCAAATCTCCTCATTAAGTTGATAATTTTGTAGTTTAAAACTGAAAATGAGAATGCAATCGGTACAGAACGATTCCCAATTTTTCTTTGCAACTGTATATTGATCGAATCCACACTGCCACTTGTGAGAAGTTGAATAGCGCCATCACAAGTCAACACATTCACGATAGTATTTAGATTTAAGTTTCGCACTCAATTTTCAGGACAGCCGTGTGGCACAGCCGTGTGGCGTAATCGCTTAGCGCGCTGGGTGTTCATAACGCCTTACCGGAAGGTGAGAAGTTCGACTCCCGCAGGACTTTTTTCCGTTCTTTCTTTTTCTCTCTTTTTTTTTTCGGCAGTTCAGCTTTACTCCGATGTCATTTTTCGTATCATTTCATCAAGTGTACGTAACCCGTGAACACGGCTGCTCTATTTCCCTTGTTTTCTTTTGGAGTTTGGAGTTTGGGTTTGCTTCATTAATTTTGTCACACTTAATGTTGTAAATTGCCCCTTGTTACAGTGTCCCGCTTGCCACATTTCGTTTGCTCTTTCCTTTTCTCTTCACTTGTTATTGTTATACTGTAACAGGATAGGTAGGAACATGTACGTTTAAATAACTTGCAGGAATGGGAGCTGAATTGATTAACTCTAATCCAGGTGTATGGCGTCTCGCTCATCTCTTTGAAATTCCAGGTTGTTAATGTTTGAGCCAATAACGAAGTTGTAGACAGGTTTTATGTTGCTATAGAGGTATCTTGTGCCACATGAGTGGAAGGCATCACTGTTTAGTAGTAGTAATGAACTTTTTCATGTTGTAAATGGTATAAAGATATAAATTTCACACCCAATCTTCGGGACAGCCGTGTGGTTTTATAGTCGCTTAGCGCGCTGCATGGTCAATATGCACTACATTTGGACGAGATGTTCGAGACCCGCAGGACGCTATCATTTCTTTTTCTCTCTCTTTCTTTGTTTTTCTTTTGGCAGTTCAGCTTTATTGCGATCGATGTCATTTATCGTATTATCTTATCAAGTATACTACCCAACGACACACAGTCACTCAAGTTCCCTTTTTTTTTTTGTCGGAGGCTGGAGATTGGATTTGCTTCATTTATCATACGTATTGTTTAAATTGCCCTTGGTACAGCCTGTACTGAGTGCACTGAGTGCCCCGCTTGCCACCTTTCCTTTTCTCTACGTTTGTTCCTGTGTTGAATACACCGTCACACGACAGGTCGAAAAATAATTTACATAACTCAACTGGAGCAGGAATGGCAACTGAATGAATTAACTCTAGGCCAGGTGTATGGCGTCTCGGTCATCTCTTTGAAATTCCACGTTGTTATTGTTTGACCCAATAACGGAGTTGTAGACAGGTTTTATGTTGCTATAGAGGTATCTTGTGCCACATGAGTAGAAGGCATCACTGTTTAGTAGTAGTAATGAACTTTTTCATGTCCCTCCATGTCAATTATAGTGTGTTTTGTGTGTCTATCTGCCAAAGAAAAGGAAAAACTTTTATTTTCGTCATGGCTGTTTCTCTATACGTAGCCGTAGGTGATTAGTGTTTTTGGTATCTGAGCAGTGAAGAACAGAGCATCAGGCTAAAAGACCCCTTAGTTATACGCGCTAAGCGTTCAATTTGATATAATCTTTATTTATGTAGTCAATCACTGCTAATGGAGTTACAGAATTATGTTATGACACGTTTCACTGAAAGTTTGTAAAGCAAAGTTTATGGACAAGGCAAGCAATTGTACATGAATAATACCATTGATTTCAGAGGGAAATTGTGATTTAAGGTAAAAACTCAAAATCAGACAAGTGGACGTGTTATGTCTATGGGAGGTGATTCTTTTTTAAACCATGCATTGACTTGACAACGTTTAAGCACCTTTATCTCAGCTGATTTTGCTCCATTTCCTCTGTAACTTAAGTATGTGGTAACTGAGACAATAAGCTGCAGTAATCATGCATTTTATTTTTTTTTCAAATCTCTTCATCAGGTTGATAATTTTGCAGCTAAAAACTGAAAATGAAAATGGAATGTGGACCAAACGATTCCTGAATCATCTTTCCCATATAAGCTTACGTTCCTCATATTTTCTCGTCAAGACGTACATGGCCGAGAGGATAAAGGCGACGTCACAAGAGACGTGAGGGTGCACACGTACGGGTTCGAACCCCATAAGAGCACGAAACAAAATACTTATATCTTTTGCTTTTTTCCTTTTATGGAGTATTCACCTTCGTCCATGTAGTAATCACGTTTTCATGTAAACGTACACACACAGGCACACACACACACACACACAATATCCCTTTGTTTTGTGTTGGAGACCACATTGCTTTGACAGGCAACTTGGACTTGAAATTACAAATGTTAAAGTGAAGATGACTCTTGAAAGACCGCATGGCCATGTTTGATTTTTTTTTTTTTTTACAATACAAAGACCTATTGGTAAATATTCATTCACATATCCTTTCCAATCAACTTACTTGGACACGCCGACACCACACGAAATTTTCTATTAGTTGCATGACAGAAACAATTTCATCTGAATTATGTAGGACTGTATAAAGAATTGGACTTCACGAACATTTCTCAATATCACTTCAAGTCGCTACTTAACATTATTTTCGTTGTCGATCACTGAAAATGAGCATGGAATCTGGTTGAAACGATTCCCGATTTATCTTTGTAACTGTATATTGATCGAATCCACGCGGCCACTCGTGGGAAGTTGAATAGCGCTATCAGTCACTTGACGTATATAGCCAAAAACTGAATATCAATGTAAATTTGTGTTGTGTATAGCATACATAGATAGATTTAATTTCGCACAAGATCTTCGGATCTTCCGTGTGGCAGAATCGCTTAGCACGCTGCGTGTTTATAATGCCCGACCGGAAGGAGAGAAGTTAATCGAGTCCCGTAGGACTTTTTCCTTTTATTTCTTTTTTCTTTTTTTTCTGCAGTTCAGCTTCACTCTGATGTCATGAACACAGCTACTCTATTTTCCTTGTTTTGTATTGGAGTTTGGAGGTTGGGTTTGCTTCATTAATTTTGTCACACGTAATGTTGTAAATTGCCCCTTGAAACAGTACCCCGCTTGCCACCATTCGTTTTCTCTTTCCTTTTCTCTTCATTTCTTCTTGTTATACTGTAGCAGGATATTTAGGAACGTGTACGTTTACATAACTAACAGGAATGGTAACTGAATTAATTAACTCTAGTCCAGGTGCATGGCGTCTCGCTTATCTCTTTGGAATTCCAGGTTGTCTGTTTGACCATATAACGGAGTTAAAGACAGGCAGGGAAGGAAGTGACTTGACATTGCTTCATAATGAGGAATTTCGGGCAAAACCTTTCCAAGTGTAGTGATTATGACGGGGTTCTCTGTCGTTTATTTTCGTCATGGCTGTTTCACTAGTTAGCCATAGGTGATATGTTGCTGGCATCTGGGAGAATAGAACAGATCAGTACCAAACTGGAATAGCCCTATAAGCAATGTGGTAAGCGTTCAATTTTTTGCATTATCTTTCTTCTTTAAAGTCAATCACTACTGATCGAAATGCACAATATAATATGACACGTTCCACTGGTAGTTTAGGAAAAGGGAGTTAATGCACGATGCAATGATAAATGTGCTACCATTGATTTTACCGACGTCATTGTGGTGTGGTACTGGTGATGGTAAGGGAACCATAGATTGCTTTTAAAGTAATGAGACAATCATTGGACCTTTGCATCAAGACCGATTCCCATCTAGAATGTAATGCATGTTCGTGCGGCGTTTTTTTTTTAAATCCTGACATGGACATTTTCTTTTTCTTGTTTTTAATTTAAGAATGTTATATCTAAATTTGTTTCTTTCCCCTAACATTTTTTTTGTTGTTGAATATAAAGTTGGACGTTCCGTGACCGAGTAGAAGAGCAGCGATTTAGTTACAGTTTCAATGCATCTTGTTTACCATCTTCTCTGACATTAAATTGATGGTATTTATATTTGACATTATCTGTCTATTTGCCAGTTTATGCTCATAAAACACTGCTATAACAACTAATGCATTTGCTTCACTTGTCACACGCAATGATATGGATTGCAGTTGTGCATGCAGTTTTCCTTTTGCCACCTCTCGTTTTTCTCTCCCCTTTTCCCTCACTTTGGTTTTGTTATACTGCAGATGGGAATGATTACAATAACATAACCCAACTTGAGGTAGGAATGAGAACTGAATAAATTAACTCTAGGCCAGGTGTATATAGCGTCTCGCTCATCTCTTTGAAATTTCAGGCTGTCATTGTTCGACCAACGGAGTTGAAGACAGGCTTTATGTTGCTATAGAGGTATCTCGCGCCACATGAATGGAATGCATACGCTGTTTAGTATTAGTAATGAACTTTTTCATGTCCATCCCTGTCAAGAAAAGTGTGTTTGACGGGGTTCTGTGTCATTCTGCCTACGAGAAAGCAACGTTTTATTTTTGCCATGGCTGTTTCTCTATGCGTAGCCGTGGGTGATGGGTGTTGTTGACATCTGGGCAATAAAGAACCGAGTATCATGCTATAATACCCCCCCCCCCCGTTAGGTTCTAAGCGTTCAATACGGTGATATATCTTTCTTCTTTATTATATCAATCACCGCTGATGGAATTACAGAATTATGTTATGACACGTTTCACTCAAAGCTTAAAAAACAAAGTTTATGCACGATACAAGTAATGGTGCATGAGTCCTATAGGCCATTGATTTTAGATGAGAAATTATGATATGCCTATAGTAGTGGTTTCATTGATTAGGAATTAATGACACGATTAAGCACTCCTTCCACTTCTAACTGTCCCCTTTGAATGTGTGTCGATCACGTGAGATCGTCGTAAATTATCATTCACGTATAAACTTACGTTCAAAGTGTACTCTTAGTTGGAGGAGACCTATAGTTACATGGTTAAAGGTGATGTCTATTTCGCCAGAGCTGTACGTTTAGCCCGTTTTCTTTTGCCCTTTTCTCTTTAATTGAGGTATCACTTTCGTCCAGGATAAATCACATTCTCACGTAAACAGACTCACTTGCTCTATATCCCTTGTTTTGTATCGGAGGCTTCATTGGTTTTACTGCTGGTAAATCTCATAGGCTTGTATATAGCTGTAAGAGCTCTCTGAACTGATCATTGTGATAGCAAGATTAGAGAGAGTCATATTGGTTATGTAAATAATGGTCAAAGGTCATGTTTTAAAAGGCCACTGTTAAAGCCAGGATGGTTATAAACACTTAATTGTCATGTTTTATTTGTACGTTCCGAGGATCACTTGGACCCCGCTTACACTGCGAGGCTCGGCCGCGCCCACCTTCATTTCGGTGTAAACGCGCAAAAGGCCAAATGCGGGGCCAAAATTGGCCTCGCATTAGGCCACGCTCTGGAGGTGGTCTCGGCCGCGGCCGAGCCGCGGTCGCGCCCGGCCTTTTTCTCAGTGTAAGCGCAAACTAGGCTAAATGCGCGGCCAATTTTAGTCTGGCTTCCAAACCCTAGCCTGTACTATTACGCTATTCAGGATATTAACCACTTCAACGTCGAAAAACTAGGATAGTTTAAGGTGGTTTTGTCCTGCAAAGGATTTTCTCCCTCGGCAAAGGCCTTTGCCCGAACGGCGACTTCGTCGCCACGGAATTCAGTTGGCAAAGGATCTGAAAACCAGACAATACCAAATTGCGTTTGTTTAAAAGTAGAGCGCCACTACGACAAAATATTGAAAGGTTTGAATCAAAAGCGCGACCGAGCCCGGCAGTGTAAACGGACTAAATTGCGGGGCTCGGCCTCGCAATTGAGGTTGGCCTTGGCCGCAGCTCGGCCGCGGCTCGGCCCAGCCCCGCACCATAAACGGGGTCTAAGTTTATGCACTGTACGTACTCAAAAAGTCCGTAAATCGACTTAGTCGCACACGCACATAATTTCCACTTAGTTTGTGTGACAGAAAAACAAATGTGATCTGAATAATGTAGGCCCAAAAAAGTTCAACTAAGTATCTCATTATAACTTCAAGGTGCTATATTACATTCTTTTCTTTGTCGATCACGGATGACCGACATCTGATGACCCCAAGCGTATCACCTAACTCGTCTTCAGTGTGACGAGTTTCATGTCTCGTCTTTATAGTTAATTTTGCTTAATTTCTTCTAAAACTTAAGTACATTGTGGCTGACACAACAAGTTGTAGTAAATCATGCATTTTATTTTTACAAATATCCATATCATGTTGACAATTTTGTAGCTTAAAACTGAAAATGAGAATGGGATCTGAACGAAACGATTCCTGATTTATCTATACAACTATGTTGATCCAACCAATACATTGCTAGAAATTGCAAAGCGCCATCACATACAATCACAGTCGCTTGAAGATCGCTTCCAGGCTAGCAATAATGGAGTTCATGGTTAGTGCATGTCTCATTTGACCCCTACACTACAGACTTTGAAATAACATGGACATGTGTTGTGATCAAGAATTCCTTCTTGAAGCATGGCATCTTGTATTAAATCAATGTTGAGAAAGTGCATGGAGAGATTTTGCTAAACAGTGTTGATTAATGACTTACACCTGTACATTCCAATTTAGTCTGAAACACATACATTGTACTGACATAATTCAGATTCTCATAGTTGCCCGAGAATTCTTTACGTTTTAAAGTCAGTGGCAAATACACAGACATTCTCATTTGTCCTTTGTTGTGCACATGCGCAAATCACAACCGTGAACTCCCTTATACATTGTACAATGCATGTTTACGTGGGTCCGTTGGATTTTTGCTCTATTTGATTTGAGAAACATACTTGAGAATCAAATATGTTTTAGCTGAGAGAACTAATCTTCGTAATTTAGCATTGAAATATCGATCAGACATCCCGATCAGGGCAAAAACTTCAATATCAAAGTAAATTTGCGTTGTGAATGGAATCAAGACGAAGAATTTTCGTATTCATCTGTCTTTTTTAAACCAAAGTTTCCATTGACTGACGGGAGAGCCATGTGGTTAAAGCGGTTGGCGCGCTATATATTCACAATGCTATATCTGGAGTTCAAGTCCCGCAGGACGCTGGGTTTTTTTTTCTCTATCTCTCTCTCTCTCTTTCTCTTTTTTTTAATTTTTGGCAGTTCAGCTTCACTTCGAAGTCATTTATCTTACTATTTCATCAAGTATACGCACTCCCACGAACACACAGATGATATTTCCCTTGTTTTGTATCGGAGGTTGGAGTGCTTCACTTGCTCATGGGAATTTTTTGTTGTAGCCTAATTAAATCCATCTAGCTGGATATGAATACTCAAGCAGAGCCCTATAAAGGGCTCTGTAAGTAGTATTGATATAGCGCCATCTCAGGTAAACTATCGTATATTATTTACTTTCTGTAAGTCACATCCAAACGCTCGAAAAGGCTTTCTTTTTTTTTCATCCATAAGGATATTGTGACGTTGCTCCAAGATTGTTGTCAAATGACCCTGAAAATAGTATTGGAACAGACACACATGCATGTGGTGATGAACATGCTGTCGGTAATAATTGGAATGCGTAGTGAATAGTGAAACCGTGTTCTTTAGGGATGGGCGAATACAGGATGTCAAGGGAAATACAGTAAATAAAGGGAAATTTTGTGTGACACACAGGTGAGAAAGAAGCGTCATGAGTAACCCGCTGCATCACACACAAAAAAAACCCCCAAAAAGACATGGGTTAAGGAGAGATGCACAAGCCCCAATGTCGCATAACACTGTAGTAAAAAGAGCAGGTGGATAGATTTGTCTGAACATTGCAAGCGTAAACGAGGACTTAAAACTTTATTGAGAACAAAATTCAGCGTGAGTTTTTATGAAGCCAGGATATGGGTCTGCGAAAAATTACAATCGGAGAACATTGCAATTAATGAGAAAATATACTCAGTACTCTTTCCACTTCTAACTGTTCCCTTTGAAGATGTGTCGATCAAGGGAGATCGTCGTGATTTATCTTTCACGTATAAACCTACACTCCACACTTTTCGTTTGAAGAGACCTATAGTTACGTGGTTAAAAGGTGCTGTCTCTTTCACCGGAGCCGTATGTTTGGACCTGTGAAGTTTCAAACCTCATAGGATGCAAAGCAAAAACAGTTGTTCTTTTGATATGTGTTTTCTTTCATTGAGGTAATGCCACTTTCGTCCAGGTATAAATCGTGTTGACATGTAACAGCACACATTCACTCTATTTCCCTTTGTTTTGTATTGGAGGCTTCATTGCTTCTACTGCTGGAAACTTTTAAAGGCTTGTAGCTGTAATAACTCTCCCAACTGATCAAATTATGTAATGACAACAAGATTAGATATAGCACTCTTGGTTATGCAAATAAGGGTCAAATTTCGTATTTGAAAAGGCCAATGTTAGAGTCGAGATGATATTTGAAACACTTCATTGTCATGGTTCAATTTGTTCGTATCAAGGACGACATGGTAATACACTGTTCTCAGAGAGCGTGTAAATCGACTTTAGGCCTGTACTTGCACATGCAGACACACGCACGGGATCTCCATATGGCTTGCATGATAAAAACAATTTGATCTTAATTATAGAGGTACAAAAAAAATCGACTTCACGAACATATCATTTCAGTATAACTTCAAGTCGCTTTATTACATTGATTTCGCTGTCGATCGCGGGTAACCGATATCTGATGACCCCCAGCGTATCACCTTACTCGTCTTCAGTGAAGAGTTTCATATATCGTTCTTTTTGTTGTGCATGATAGGATGAATGGATATCCGCATGACATGAGCATGGTCCCTCGGCCCCCTTCATATACAGAGCAGAGCCCGGACCATGGTCGATTGTAAGTATCCATTCACGGTTGTTGTTATTAGCTATTTCACTTTTAACAGGTTTGTTTGTTTGTTTGTTCTTGTGGGTTTTTTTTTTGATAGCTTCATTGTCAAATTTAGGTTAAAAAAGGTATATCATTCATGTTACTAGTTAAGTATCAGCCTGATTGCTTTCTCACTGTAATATTCAACAACCGTCAATCTGTTCGAAATGCTGTTTCGAGTGTTCAAGGATTCTATTTTTGATGTCTGGTTTGTGGTTTTATCACAGTTACTGTTTGCTCATGAAAAGTTTGATGATTTATTCTCTTTGCGGTAAACACTATAGTGTGTTTAAGTCTCACAATGATTCGACATTCAAGTGTACACTATAGTCGTCTGTGCTCGTTGCTGATTGGTTGATCAGGGATAAGTTAGTGCTATAAAGCAGTGGCCGATGGCCCCCCCCCCCCTGATTTTTTTTTTTTTTGGTTTTTGTTTAATTTTATTTTTAATGAAAGTAGGCATGAACCTTGCCAGCCGATTGTAGTGGCACAAGTCACCCCTTTACGGAATTCCAGGATACTCCCCTGAACTGTGAAAAAATGCAAACTATAATATCACACTGTAGATAATGTTTGGTTGTCAAAAGAAACTATTGTAAAGGTGTACTGTAAGCAAAATCTTTCACATACATTATCTATATTGATGTCAAAATCTCTTAGTACAAACTCCTTATAAGCAATGAACACTTGAATATCAGTTGTGTACAATCTTGTTTCAAAATATATTGACATTCCAAGAATACATTATTTCATGCTTTTTTTCCCAGGATATGTTCTAATCTTCCCCTTTTAGTCATTATGATTGCCAAATAAGACGAGGGTAGAAACGGATCAAGAGCTTATTTGCATAGCGTCGAGCTGGTGGGCCTTGTTTGCCTATTCTCGAGGTCGTAGGCGGTATGACTCGTTGGGTATATGACTTCTTCTATGGTGAGATTTACTCATAACGGGCACCAAAAATCAAACCCCCAAAAAAGGCAATGGGTTGATTTGGTCCACTTTATTTTCAGGCGTGAAAGCGGCCGTCGGCTTACTCGACAGTTCCAGTTTCCGAGTGCCAGGAAGATGCCTTTTACTTTCTAACAATGATAACAATTCCATTAATATTCGTACTGAAAGAGCTCTTTAGAAAAAAAAGTCAACAGCTTAGCTTTGACAGAATATGATTCCTTACGTCGTGTATGATAAGGCGAGGACAGAAACGAATCACGCGCTTACATTTACATAATGTCCAGCTGGTGGGCCATGTTTGCCTAATGTCGAGGTCGTACATTTTGAGCCCGACTAGACACAGTGCGAACGACTTCTGTAAAGCAGCAGAGCAGTGTGTAGTGAAGGCTCTGTCACACCTTTCCGGGCATGCTACGCAGGCTTGTTCCGTGTATGGATTTTTTTTTTTTTTCAGCATGCAGGGTAATTTTCTGCGGGCGGACAAGGATCTGGAAGAGTTTCGCGTGCGTCTTCTGCTGGACGTTTGCTACGGGTTGTACTTAGTTCTAATTACGTTCTAGTTACGCGCTAGTTGCGTGGGAGTTGCCTGCGAGGTGCTACCGCTACGGCCCTTCTACTGGTGTTTTGCGTGTACATGTGCGGGCAATCCCCGCGACTCACCCGGGACAAGTTTAAGCATGCTCAAGGGCCCGTCACACCTTTCCTTTGCTGTGACTTTCCTTGCCTGTGACTTGCGGGGAACAATTTTTAGCTATCTGGAGGTTCCCGCAGAGGGCCTGCACATCTAGCACGTAGCTGCGCACGCAAGTCCGATTTACCCGCACCCAAGTTTTGAGCATGATCAAAACTGACTCGCGGGGATTGCCAGCAGAGGACCACGCAGAACACCAGTAGGAGGCACGTAGCTACCATAATTCACACAAAGTTAACCCGCGTACATGTTGAGGGACAGTTACTGTCTTTCTGCTGATAAGTTGAGAGTCGACTGCGTCCAGGATTATGACATTCTCAGGGACCTCTGCAAAATAAATATTCCCTCAAAGGAATTCCTTCACAGGGTTCAGCCCTCACGCGCCTGACACGCAGGTAACACAGAATATCGCGTCTAGCAAGTAAGACACATGCCAAAGTCGCCCAAATCCTTACCCGCCCTCAGAAATTGTCCGGTATGCTGGAAAAATGTCCCCACACGCAAAGAGCCAGGGTAGCTTGCCCGGAAGAGAATATTTTTTTTTTCCGTTCATGGAAACGCTATGGGACATGAATTATTCATAAGTTGAGCTGAAATTTTGAAGTGCGCAAGCGCGTGGACTTTTGTGCATAAGGTAACTATGGAATGCTTATCCCACGAGGCGAAACCAAGTGGGTTTAGGCTAAATTCCATAGTCTAATACCGCATGCATAGGCCTACTATATTCCGACTGACGCACGAAAAGACATGTGCGTCATCTGTTTTACAGAATGGGTAATTTTCTGGCCAAAAAACCTAATTTTTGTATCATGTTACCCGATTACAAATTTACTGGATGCATTTCCTTTTGGCTTGCCGTAGACGAGAGCCCGCAAACCATGCATCAGTTTTTACTGGACGCATGGCCAACCGTGTATTAGTTTTTATCATATCCCTCACAAATTGCTTCTCGCCCTCTGATTGGTCGAGAGCACTGAAAACAACAAAACATAATTCTACCATACAAATCCGCGTCTCGCTATTCTCCCTAGGGAAATAGTAAAAAAAAAAAAAAAAAAAAAAAAAAAACTATATCACGCTGGTGAAATTGGCGCCTTTTTTTTCTTCGCGTCGCGACGCGAAATATTTCACGTGTAAATGAATGGGTATTGCAGCACCTTCGCTTCGCGAGATATTTCACTTACAAATGAACGAGTATGGCATACCGTAGACAATGCACTGAATACGCGTGACGTTAGAGAAAATATTGAAATAGACTCAGAGATCGACTCTTATAAAGCCACCATTGTAACTAATAATATGCCCATGGCATTGCGGAATAGAATACTCAGTACATGTACTATGTTATAACAGAATAGGTCGTAGGTGTTATAACGTCCGGCCATATGACAACAACAATCTGAGCAAACATGGGTTCTAGATTCTATACGTTAGAGATCTACACGTAGGGCCTACCGTTGTCCGTAGATCTTGGCCTCATTCAGGTTTTAAAGTTCGAGTGTCGTAGACCCTCTTTATAGAGATGTAATAGGAGGTTGTTCCAAAGCCGTTTTGGGGCCATGTATGAGAAAGTAATAATGATCCCCTTACTATGGTATGCTAGATTCGAGGTAGTGTCTATGCCTATCATCCCAGTGTAGGACTGTCTGTAATTTTGGGGAGTTCATGCTTGAATTTCGCCGCTTGAAATTTGGTCTTGCAGTTCATAAACTCGAGCGACCGACCCAAATGAACCAAAAGATGTTGACAATAACGTAGTAGATCTAGATAGATCTAGGCCTGCTTAATTATTTCTAATGTAAGTTAGATCTGGCTAAGCCTATTTCTACCTGTCTAACCGTAGTCCCCGCTGATCCTTAGAAACCCTAATAATTATTACAAGAGTGTCTAACATTAAGCGTTAGAAGTAGAACACGTGCGAATCACACGAATTTACGAATACTAACCTTCGACTTGCCGTTACTGAATTTCCCACACAAATTTACAATGTATAGGCCCTACTTGCATTTTTAACAGCAAAGGATAGTCCATGTATAGACAGCTAGAAAACGGTAGAAAGACAATAAAAAAAATAACAGCTGCAGCTAGCTCACATCGTTGATCAGCTGGAGCACACCAACGTACAGCGTACCGTACCTGTATCGTTCGTGCACCAGTTTTCGACAGGACCCAGATTTCGACACCCATCAGATAATTCTTATTAAATTTTATACTCAATACAAACGTCTCACTTCAACAATCAACCAAGTTATCAATCACATTTCTAGTCTTATATAAACACCGTTTGTCACTTGTCATAATTCCACGATAGAATATTTAGGAGAAAAGCAACACCGTGTCAGCAGAAATTTTGATGTCGGCCATTTTTAGGGGATCAAACAATATGACGCATTTTGTAAACATCGCCGTAAAATGAAAGTCACCCATGCTGGTTATCCTACTTTAGTATCAGTTTGTTTGCCAAATCCTGGGCCCCGTTGCAAGAAAGCACTTTCATGCAATCAATTGCAAATAATTGCCAATTTTGAAACAACCATTCTGATTGGTTCAGGGTCTGCCCTATTAAGAAGACATGTATGCAACAATGATTTTAATTGGCCAGTGACAATCAGTTGCAAGTTGCGTTTAAATGCAAAGTTTCTAGCAACGGGGCCCTGATGTTTGATTTCATAATCGTCTTTAGTAATTTCATGGCTGAATTCGTGATTAATGAGCAAACTTGTAGAAAGAGTTGGCTTTGAGTATGTGGCACCAGTCGGATTTCGACATTCCCATATTAAGGCATGTTATAGAGGAAACAACAAGTTCTTGCGCCGGTACTTTGCTGCTTTGCGTCCACAATGCAGTGTACGCATACTGTACGCGCCATGGGCATTAATGCGTGATGCGCGCTGTGATTGTGTCGAAAAATGATGCTTGGTGTTGAAATCTGATGCCAGCGACGGCGTGACGGAAATCGCTAAAATTGAACACGAGTACATTCAAATTGGAATTCGTTCAAGACATATCATTATTGGCCTTTGTAGCTCAACTTCATATCAAAATTCCGAGGTAAAACGGTGCAGTATTGATGGTAAACAAGGAAATGTGCTAAAGTGTCGAAAACCGGTACCCTAATTGTACTATACTTGATTGACAGACCGGATGAAGCGCGTATTGAGTTCAGTTTGCGCATGTTTACCAGTACTGTACGTTGTACGGGCAGTCGAGTACGTTAGCGGCTGAGCGCGCAGTTGTCTCTTCATAATGCGCGTACGCGCTGCCTTTCTCTGTTTTCCCGAGCATGATTGACCTGTCAATCTTCTCGAAAAGAGTGAAGCAAGATGTCCTAAAAAAAGGGTAAATTACAGAATACCAGCAGTCAATTACTCTTAAATTCGTTGGGAGGGATATAAAACAGATATACCAGGGTCCCGTTGCATAAAACTTTTTTAACAACCTTACAAAATTCAGGTTGGTATTTGCCCAACCTGAATTTTTTAAGGTTGCTAACCTAAGAAGGTAAAATCCGTTGCATAAAAACTCTGGTTGGGAGCTTCCAACTGGAATTTTGTGATTTCAACCGGAAAAAAATCCGGTTGGAGTTTTATGCAACGGGCCCCTGGGGGTGTTTCATAAAGCTGTTCGTAGAGTTGCGAACGACTTACGAGCGACTGGTGATCAGTTCTTGTGCTGAATTATGGAAATTCTGATAAGTATAGCACATCAGAACTGATCACCAGTCGCTCATAAGCTGTTCGTAACTTTATGAACAGCTTTATGACACAGGGCTCAGGCCATTGTTCGAGGCACCGGTTGAAACTATGGGCCTTCGGTGACTTCAGTAGCACTATTTTTTTTTTCGGGGCTGCGCCGCCCCTTAGAAAATAGTGCTACTGAAGTCACCTCATGCATATAGGGTGCGTTCGAGCGCTCTAAAGCGAACCAAAGCGAACTGAACTAAAGCGTACCGTACCGTGCCATGCCAATTTTGGAGCGTTCGAGCGCTCTGTGGAGAAAGCGTACTCACGAGTTATTAGGGAGCTTTAGATTTTAGACGCGCGGACGTTCAAAGGGGAAAAAACATGGTCTGAGCGTGCGCAGTAGCACACGTCAAGCTACTGCGCACGCTCAGACCGTGTTTTTTTCCCTTTGAACGTCCGCGCGTCTAAAATCTAAAGCTCCCTATTTTTAGAAAGGTCACTCTTGTTTGTAGCAAGAATGTCATTCACCCCTGGCGCTTGAACTACTTACAGCTGTCCAGAACAAAGAGAATGATGTTTTTGCATTGTGACGTATGCGCATGATACGCGCATGCTTTACAACGAACTTTTGGTACGCTTTGGGTGCGTTCGAGCGCTCTCCTAAAGTGACGTACCGCGCCAGAGGAGCGTTCGAACGCTCCAAAAGTGTACCGTACCGTACTGTACCGAGCCAAAAGTGGATCACTTCCCGATGTGCTCCAAATAGTAGGCCAGCCAAGACGATTTTTTTTACTTTGGACGGCAAAATTTGTTAATGCTAAGTTTTCAAGCTGAAAGTCTTGCAAAAATACTCAAGTTTAGCGTACGGCCGGATGTCAAGCGCGTTTTTGCCGAAAAATGCCTTTTTTAGCACAAAATTTGAAAGAATGTCAAAAATCACGATTTTTATTTTTTTACCGAAATAAGTAATGGTTGATAAGTACCTTTCAAACTAGAAATGTGTTATCTTCCATTTCAAGTTTAGAACCTGACTAATATGCATTTGAATGCAGAATTTTTACACGCACATATATGGCGCAATGAAACATAAAAACTTGATTTACTCAAAATTGTACTTTGTAAAATCTACCAATATTTCAAAGTTTTTTTAAACTACCTAAATCAATCTATTCAAAAGTTTTATTTTTCCGAAATATAATATATATTCTGATATCTTATGCAGCAAAGAAATTACAAGATAAGGCGAAAGATAACTCGTTTTATGTTATCCTAGATGGGACGATGTATTTTTACCGAACGCGCATTTTGAATGAAAAATCGAATGTATAGCGTAAGCCCATATATATTGTACAAGGTATAGTGCGTGTAGGTAGTTATCTTACATAATTGGCGAAGTCAATGGACAGGTTGGATAGCTGACTGCAAAACCCTTTGTAGCACCTTGATATAACTGAAATGTGCTCTTCCCCCCCCCCCCCCAAAAAAAAAAATAATAAAATAAAATAAAATAAAATCAGTAGTGTTGTTACCATGGCAACTGATCATCATTAGGTCACTCCCTGAAAATTTCAAATATTCATAATTGTAAAACGTACGAAAGTGTTGAAACATTTTGTGTGTGTGTGAAAAATGTATCAATCTAACTAATCTATGTTTAACAATGAAACCTAAGAGTTATATATAAATTGTTTACTATGTTCGGAAATGGTTGTCATGGAAACCGTGATAGCAAATCACGTGTTACTGGGAAAAATTACGATACCAAATCTCCCATCCTGCATACTAACCCCTTCCCCCGAGAATGCTTTGGAATTCATAATGCTATATAGTTTGCATTCTCAGGCCCTGAAACGGAGCCCTGCAAGGGATAGGCACGAAATCACTTTTACTTTTGTAATGTTCTAAGGCGAGGTGTTTGCATTTTATTTTGATTTATTCTCCCGCAGAAGACTTATACTAAATGTGACCCGCTACAACAAAATGATCCTAAAGTCGGGCGAGGTCGATTATTTGAAAATTGCATGATATAATCCCCTAATCTTTCTGCTTTAGATTGATATATAACACATTTTATAAAAATAATCGGCTGCGGAGATATCGATGTTTAAAAGAGAGAATGTCGAGACGTCTGGAAAATCACTGTTTCGAGAAAAGCGCCCTAAAAGTCTTCCTCTCGACGCAATCGCGATCAAGGGACACGCAAGTCAGTTTTCACCTCTGGAAAATAGAAGGTTAGCCCTAGCAACCCCCGAAGAGTTCATTCAAGCACATCAGCGTCGGCGGTCTCCTCACCAACCAATCAGTGACCAGGATGTGAGAAGCGGCTGAGCATAGCGCACCCCGCCCGCACGCACCAGTCGACTGGGCAAAGTGCGAGCTTCACGCTTCGGTTAGCAGCAAGCAGCAAACTGACCAATGAGATCACTCTGGTCGTTGTTAGGGGCGGAACCTATCTGTGGCGCTCAATCCAAATTTTCGAACCAGTTTCTACTTCGTTGAAACGCCAAAAAAACATGGCTCAGAAAAACGCTATTTTTTTTGGTCTTTCCTTTGATCATTTTGCTTCAAAATTTCGACAGATGATAGAAGACATGTTAGACTCCAATAATATATCAAAATCAGAAAATCGTAAGTTTTGACCAATTTTAATGCTCTGACTTCAAACACGATTTTCACGGCTTCGACCGTGCGCGACTTTAGGACCTTTTTGTTGTAGCGGGTCACAAATGTTTATTTTAGGATGGTTGATTGTTTACATGAACGTTGTTTGGAACGCACACTTAGTCGGCGACATAAAAATGTTATTATGTATCCCGGATTTGTGTGAAAAAGTAAGGCAAATATCACCCTCAAAAGAGAAAACAAGAAGTAAAAAGGAAGTACAGCCTTATAGAAGTGAAATGCGTACAATGCAATAACAGCCTCATTTCCCCCTTCCCATCGGTTATATCATCGAGTCTATAGTGCAGATTATACATGTATTAATCCTTAGCCAAGTTCTATGTCCTTGGAGCAGACATGTAACAACTTGTTTGTTTGCAATTCGATTTTTTTTCTATATCATCACAAATTTGTGAAAAAAAAATCATTTCAGTTATCACCAACACTCTAAATTCCCAGTCAACCAACAAAACGTACTACACAATGTGCACATGCCCGCAACCACCGTCTCAAACAGCGTTCACAAATGAAATACAGTAAATAGTAAACGAGGCAATTTCTCTTTTTTAAAGCAATGATTTGCCATTAGCGTACATTTACTAGAATAGCAGCACTTGACATCTATGTTGCTGGTTACCAAAATGCTGATTAGAATACCATACACAGTAAGAACATGCTTGAATCCTGCAAAATATATATACAAATGTAATTATTTCTCTTCAACAGTATTTCGTTTCGAAAGGTAAAGAACCTCAGTCTCCATTTGTGGACATCTAAAAACAAACAAAAAAATCCATCTGAAAGCAATCTTCTTAAATGATTAAAAGCATTAGAAAAGAATGAGTCCTCAGTGAAAATGTCTTTCATGAACAAATCTGTGACATACATCCAAAGAGTTTGAAAAACAACACAAATTGCGCTGACTACATTAACTGCATTGATAGCCTCAATTTTTTTTTTTAATGTGACATATACTATGTGTCCAGCATCACAAACGTTACACCAGTTAGAAAAACACAATGTTCTCTTTAAGCAATATTTCAATATCTCTATCTTTTTAACAATTTGTGGTTACATATCCTAGCTAATTATGACTGTACGCTGTTGCATTGAACTTTCGTCAATGTACAACTAAATTAGAATGGTGACTGCCAAATTTTTAAAAATCTACTTTTAGTCTGATATTATTTTTGTGTCCTGCAGACCAGTGTGATAACATATCTGTACTGAATACTTGTCTCTCAGTGAAGAAAAAACAAAATCACCTCTCCAAAATGCATGAGTGTTTCCCTCTCATACTTTCCCTTATTCCAAGTACCAGAATATATTGCTGGGGCCCTGAATAGCTAACATATATTACAGTATTACCAACATCATGACAATTATGGCACATGTGAAAGAAACCTGGCAAAACATACATCTTGACCAGTACATTTTCTTTTCACTACTTCTTGTACTTGGCGTTTGGATTGAAACATTTTACTTATGTTCGTTCCTTTAAGCTACATAGAAAAAACATGCTCTATGCTATTTCCCTTCAGATTCACCAACTGTTACTTTGTGAAATTTTCTCTGTTTAAGCACTTCAACGTGAAGTTTTCTTTTTTTTTCTGACTAACATGTCACATATTTTCCTCCATCTGATGAAGAAAGGCAACGTTCACTTCCCTTTTGTTGCCCCCCCCCCCCCCATAAAAAACAAAAATAAAAGACACCCCAATCTGACAGGATTAAAATGTTGGCGTTTGGGCTTCAAAGGAAATAACATGATCAATTTCCATTAACTACTAGTATGCGGCTTGTAACTCTGAGTCTCAAAGGCATGGTATAGTTTTGGTTGAGATGGAGATTCAGACTTTAACTTTTTGCAAGCAAATAAAAACAACTTATGAAATATGAAAGAGCATCAAATTCTTAGAGTAATTTGAAGTTTGTTTGATTAAAGTTCTTGGTTTTGAAACGGCCGAGAAATTTTTTTTTTAAAGTGACACAGAATGATATTTATTAGAAGTGGGTGCCACCTTTATTAGGACCTCTTTGTTTTTGTACATCTCGGCCTTTTCAAAACCAATTTTTAACAAATAAATTTGGAATTCCTCTTGGTATTGTTTATTCTTTAATATTTCATAACAGGGTTCTCATCATTACATAAAATCTCCATCTCAGCCCCCATCTCAACCAAAAAAAAAAGACCATCCCTTATCCCTTTAATGCTGCCATCAAAATTGGAAGTAGATCTACATCAAATCATATTGTAAATGCTCTTTGCCAAGTAGTGTTGTGCACATTTTGATATCAGACCTTGTTTTACTTCATCACTAAGGAAAAAAAAAAAGAAGCATTTAATCTGGATTAGTAGAAATTTCTAATATATACACATGTCTTTTATATATTCAACTTCTATAATAGTCCTGAAAGCACATTGTGATTATATTTGAGAAGTTTAGATGGATGCATTTTCCACATTAGTTCAGGTTCTGATGACATCCTTCATACGGAATCTGGATGCGGACCGGATAGCCTGGCAGGGTTGTTTCTGGAGAGAGAGAGAGAGAAAGAATGCTGTATCTGTCTTTACTTGATGAGGAAAGTGACATGGGCATTTTAATCTTTGGTGAAGACACAGTGACATATACGCTAATAAAGATATACGGTTACTTGATTTCCTCTATATGTAGTGTTTCCTTGAAACTGTAAAGTATATTATTTTATACAGTAGATCCTAATTGTAGCAATTTAACCGTGAGTATACGATGAAATATAAAATGTAGGAAACTTTCAGGATCCAAATATCCAATTCTTTCCATTAAGCTTTTTATTCCATTCAGAAGAATTTCAAGGTAGTGCTTGCCTGATACTGCAACTGGATACATTCAACACTTTCGTGCATATAATGTCCCCGTGACCTTTCACATCAATACCCTCATAACTAATCAAAGTCAAATTGCTTAGAGGTTATGGTAACTTTGCCATCCGAAGGTAAATATAATGTCATGGTAGCAATGCTCTACAGTCAATAAAAATCAGGGTTTCCCTGTAATTTACAATCAGCAGCAAAATCACAACAATAACTAAAATGCTACTTGTACAAGGCTCAGCAGGAAATCATCTCTTCTGTATAAAACCAAAGTTGAAGATGATCTGCTGAGTAAATGTTAAGTTATTGCAAGATGAGAATAGGACAGATGTGCGTGAAAATGGATGATTGCAACAACATATAAACTCCTGCAACCATCTTTGACAGAGGCTAAAAAAAAAAATAATCAGCGTTAATTCATGTAAATCTTCGTTGTTGGAGTGATTGACTACATGCATATGCAGTACTGCATTCTTTTAGCAAAACATGCGTTAATTTTCTGCCCAATGAACGATCGACAGTCAAAAATTTGGTCAAGAAGTCAAAGGCTTGACAAAATATTCCAACATATTTGGGGTTTACATTTTACATTATTGTATTATTGCTTACCTCCCATATTTCCTTTCGAAATAGAGTACAGGATGCACAGATTAGAAGTTGGTAGTCAGGACATCTGTCTCTTTCTTTTTTTTCCCTCTCTCTCTCTTGTCCGTAGTTGGCTGTGGTTTGCAGGGTCCATTTTGTCCACTTTGTGCTAATTCTGGTCGAAAATACAATTAAAAAAAAACTTAAATAAGTTATCATTTTTATGAGTGAAACAAGATAATCATACTGCAACAAAAAACAAACACATTCATCATGAATTAGAATTAATCATCACGATCTCATGAATCCCTTAGTATGAGATTTTGGATCTTCAGGTCACTGTCATTAATTTGTCTTACATGTAATACATTAATCATGTCATTGTTATTATCATCTTTGATGCTCTAAAGCCATATCTAACTGAAAATGAATTATGTAGGATGGAAGTCATCTTGACACCTGTAATTCCTGTACACAAATATTTGATTGTATCATGCTCTCATTTGTATGTGGATTAGGATATGATTTCCTTGCATAAATCGGTTTGTATTCATGAGATGATATTCCTAATTTCAAATCGTTAACACTTACTTCTGAGCTGGAAAGGGCATTCACATCGCAGTCAAGACATCTTTCTATCTCCCCCTCACTCTAGTGGATGTGATCCCAAACTCAGCATGTCCATTTGTTGCTGACACCTTGATAAAAATAAAGAACAATACATCACAGCATATCACCCTTACGTCATACTTAACGCAACGTAATAACAATGGAAAGTTAATTGATCTGTGACTACAGACGTATTTTCATCTGTGCACACATTAAACACTTGTGCCAATTGACATGGTTGAGAAATATTGCATTACATATAATATCTTACTTGATTATATTTATGTTTGATTTTTATATGATCTCATCTTCAGTAGATAGAATACCGTTCTTTCATATGATCCTCTACAATAGAAGATGCAATGAATTTACAAGAAAACAAGAATACACATTTGATCATAGATTTGCTCCCCTTTTTATGGAGATACACGTGTATAAGATTATTCTCCTCTCTTTGTTTGCAAAGTACTTGTACACTGCATTGTAATGCAACTGTCAAAGTGAAAACATGGTTGTTACAATTTATTCAAATGAAATAGGAATATTTGATACTCAATGTATTTAGATTTGGCATTATTTTCCACTGGGCACTGAAGTGATACATTTGATACTCAAACACTTAGTAAGTTAGTATTTAAAAGATATTTCAAATTATATTTAAGACATTTATTCCGTTTCTTACCTTCTGGTCGTTCTGCACTTTGTTGCAGGTAGAAAGAGCTCAGTCTTTACAATTAGATTTTGGCAAGTCAGGATAGGCCTATGTCTCTCTCTCTTTGGTGAAGTTTGAAGACAAGACTCAGTCTGTCCACTTGTTGGTACATCTAGCTGAAAACAGAAATCAACATGACTCAAATAATTTTTTTTTCATCTTTAAAGCAGAGCATTATAAGCTAACAGTGAACAAAAAATAAAATCAATTTGAAATTTGATTGTTTTGAAAAGGCATCTTGACAGTGACATATTTTTCTTTGTTCCCCATGCAAATCAATTATAACTAAAAATATATCTCTTTTATTAAGATGATATTTTTTTTAGCTTTTTAAAAAGTTAAAAAAGAAGAAGATATTTAGGATTCAGTGAGTCGGTATAAATGATCCATTAAAAATGTAATATTTACATTTTTTTTTTCAAATGAACCTTTATTCTTTGAGACATTAACATAAGAACTTGGAACTTATGAGTAAAGACATTTCTAAATAGTTCCTCTTTGACTAGATCTATTTGTAAACTAGAAGAGTACATGTACAAAGTAAATGATTCACAGATAAGGAGAGGTTGGCAGTCAGGACTGAACACTTTCTCTCTCTCTCTCTCTTTTGGGCATATATTCGAATGGCAAGATCACTTGGTTGTAGACTCGCTTTTATATAAAACACCTAGGCCTAAATCCTAGACTCTTTTTCTGAACCCACAAGTCTACAAATACCAGAAAGAGTGGAATCAACCTTAGACCTCTGCTCTAGAGAGGTAATTAGTCTAGCTAATTCACGTTAGAGCTAATGTTAGGATCTTCTAATGTTAGATCTAACATTTACTTTTTAATCAAAGTTAGCCTATACATATATAGTATGATTATTATGCATAGATTTTAGAACCTGGCTCTAGATTCCTAAACTTAGGTCTAGCTAGGCCTAGTAAGCTGGGTCTTTGCAACAAAACTGCCTAGATATGAGTAGTAGGTTACTAGAAACCTCTATAACGTTAGGTAGAATCAGTGGCCCAGATCTTGACTAAGGTAAGACCTGGATCCTAATTCCAGACGCCAGCTATTTATGCTTCAGACCCTAGATAGGCCCTAGATTTTATATTGTACTTGTAGGTCTAGTATATGAGACTCTAAACGTTGGTAGATCTACATCTACATCTTCTGTATAGACTACAGCCCCTTGCCCTGGACCTGGCTCTAGCCCTACAAATACATCTAACCAGCGCAGTAACCTAGTCCTTAGTAGTAGTGGGCCTGTACTGTCCACGTTATACAACTGCTAATGTGCTAACGTTATACTATCATAGGGCCTAGCCCGATTGAATTGTTTTGGCATAATAACAGGCGTAGCCGTACATTCTAACACTATAAACACTAACGTTCGTCGTTAGAGTATAAACACTAGATCTAGGGCCTACCCGTACTAGCTAGAATGTCTAACACTAACGTTAGCATTAACAGTTAGAGAGAGAGTGTAACCGTTAGATAGATTAGACCTAACAGAAGACGAGGATTCAGTCCAACTGCATGTGATGAGGCCATAGATTAAAAACCTAGATCGAACGAACAAGACATGCACCTAAATCTAGACGTAGACCTAATGTTTGTTAGGCCTCTTTTCTCACCGTGTCAAGACGTGCTTTACGGAATAATTGGTGTTCCACTAACAAGCACCGCCGGCACGGTCGGGTGGCGGCCCGGGGGTTGGTAGGCATGCCCGCGCCCACGGGATCGGTGCGAAATACAGTAATTCAAGACATCGGCCTAACGTAGTACTAGCGCTTGAACCTTGATATTAACCAAGTCTCAGATCAAAGTTGTATATCTTACTGTTAGATAAGTTCCGTTATGCAGTGCAATAAAGAACTATGTATTTATTTAATAAGTTACTTACATTCGAAGGAAATAGTCCCTTTTCCAGTCACCACGTTTCCAACTCAACGACCGAAACATGCAGCACGCTCTCGCGCGAGAGATTTTACCTGTAGCGAGCTCGTAGGGGTAGACGTACGCACACGTATTAAGTATTCGCGCGCACACAAGCTGCGCTGGGCTACTGGAAAATGCTCGAAAATGCATTTTCTGAGTTCCTGCAAGTTCAGAGTTTTGATTAAAAGTAAAGATTTCTTCAAGAAAACTAGAAATAATATTGACACATTCAATTAAAGAAGCACTTGTAGTTTTATAAAACATTAAATTACTTTTGGAAGATCGTCTAATTAGCTTGGAAAAGCAAACTTTGCAGAACGTTAATTAATCTGTGAATATTATTTCGAGAAAACAACACCCAAACATTTGAGAGCCCCATATATGGCTGTACAAAATGACTTTTTAAATTGCTAAGGAAACACATTTAAATTGCAATTTCACTAAAAGGGACAATTGAAACTCAAGATCTTTCACATATCAATTGAATGCAAGCAAAAAATAAAAATCGTGATTTTTTACATGCTTCTGAATTTTGTGCTAAAAATGACATTTTTCGGCAAAACGCGCGTGACATCCGGCCGTACGCTATTCCTTAGTATTTTTGCAAGACTCTCAGTATGAGAACGGAGCATTAACAAAAAAATGCCGTCGAATCCTTATCTAGAGCCTTTTTTGAGGTTTGGCTGGTCTACTAAAAAGCGTACCAAAGCGTACCAAAAGTTCGTTGTAAAGAATGCGCGTATCCTGCGCATACGTCACAATGCAAAAACATCATTCTCTTTGTTCGGGACAGCTGTAAGTAGGTCAAGCGCAAGGTGAATGACCATCTTGCTACAAACAAGCGTGACCTTTTCTAAAAATAACTCGAGAGGTACGCTTTCTCAACAGAGCATTCGAACGCTCCCAAACTGGCAAAGTACGGTACGGTACGCTTTAGTTCAGTTCGCTTTGGTTCGCTTTAGAGCGTTCGAACGCACCCTTTGGTACGCTTTTGGAGCACATCGGGAAGCGTGTTTTTTTTTTTTTAGACGGCACAGATTGGGGAAACTAAAAATCTATCGGGGACCCTATCCCTAAACCTAACCCTAATCCTAACCCTAACCATCAAACCCTAACCCTAACCCTAACCCTAACCCCAACCCTAACCCTAACCCTAACCATAACCAAAAACCCTAACCCAACGTTTTTCCCATAGGTTTAACACGCGCCATGCCCCAATCTGTGCCGTCTTAAAAAAAAAAACGCCATCGGGAAGTGGTCCACTTTTGGCTCGGTACAGTACGGTACGGTACACTTTAGGAGCGTTCGAATGCTCCTCTGGCGCGGGTACGGTACGGTACAGTTCGCTTTAGGAGAGCGCTCGAACGCACCCACATTTTCAACCAGAGCCTCTCAGGCCTGGTATAGACCGATTCAAGCGACTGTTCATGGAAGTGCGCCCTCTTAAGGCGACGCCATAACTGGGGACCAAACAGGCCGGGTCGGCAAGCGCCGTGCGTGCGTGGCAAGGGTGCCAGCGGCAGCCAGTGCTTTTACCACCCGGCGCCAGCCGGCCAGCTAACTATCTCTGGCGCTGGCAGCGATCGACGCATCTGGATTTGTGACAACTAGAGTCTACTTTTTTTTTTTGCTAGCTAATTAAAAATAGATAAAATTACACAACTTATACCGACTATGAGCGAATGGGTAGATGACATACGGCTGTAGCCAAAACTTGAATTTCAAGGTAAATATCGGTACGATCCGTGAATGTTTGTAACAGTTAGACTCTTGGCGATGACTTGGGTACTCGCGTGTAAGCCCCGTACGGTATATTCACATTAATTGTGTAAGACTTGCAAGAGAAAACCGCTGGGGAGAATTATTGCTAGGCGCAGGCAGACGTCTTGCTAATAAGCGTAGGCTGTTGACAAGTTAACTGATATAATCAAATACAATTAATGAATATAGAATCTTGAGCTAGATATGGCGCAATAAATTGCAAGCTATCAGTTAATTTAACCTTTTTAGGGCAGGCTTTTGCCTTTACTCGGGAGTGTCGGGCCAGCTGCAGGGTAGAATCTGTCTAACGTTAGATCTTGTCTAGAAATCTAGGCAAGAGTCCAGACTAGATCAAGACCTATTGACTTCTAGAACCCTACATCCTGTATCATTTTCGGTTGTCGATAACTTCAGGCAAGCCTAACTGAGTAAACCAAACGGAATATAAATCTAGGCGTTTCTAGGCCGTATTTTATATGCCTAAACTTAAGTTACGACTTCGACGCCTGATGTCTACCACCAAAACTTCTACTGTTTTAGGTCTAAGTAACCTTGTACAACATCACGCTAACGCCTAATATTATAATCTACAAAAGTGATTTTTAAATCATACTTTCTTAGTATATGATTATGAAACAGATGTTTGCCACCGTCCATATAAAGTATCACTTTATCAAAAGTCAAATTCAGAGTTCCAGGCCAAAATTGAATAGGCCTATGGTCAATTCAGTGCTGAACATTGAAGAAGTGAAAACAATATAAGAATTTAACGCATCTTGAAACATTTATTTAGCTGTAGTGTAGGCTGTAAAATGTTTGTCATAATAATAAAGTCTAGCCAGGAAGTGTATTCTAACTTTGGCAAGTAGGACACCAAGGATTAAAATAAAAAATAAAAAAAAAATCAGTGAATCATCAAATTCTTTGATCTAAACTTGTCTTCTAAGATGAACAACATATTTTACGAATATGCAGTGATAACCTAATTAGAGAATCTAGCAGACATAGTTTGTTTCGAAATCTGTGCATTTTTATACCGTTGTATTTCACTTAATTGTCTTTAATTTTGCCTTAATTTATCATGCGTCAGCGGTGTCTGAATTTCACACACTGCCGTGCAGCTTCCATTTCCAGTTCTTTTGTCCCTGCCGAACGAGTTCGAGCAGGGGACTATGAAACGGGCTCCGTACGTGTGTGTGTCCGTGTGTCCGTCCGTCCGTCCGTCCGTCCGTCCGTGTGTCCGTCCGTCCGTGTGTCCGTGTGTGCGTCCGTGTGTGATCAAAATCTTCAATTTGCTACTTCTCTGTCATTTATGAGCCAATTTTGATTCTGTTTGCTTTATATGATAGCACTACATGGGAGCTTTGAAACTTATACACAGAATTTCAGTCGTGACCTTTGACCTTGACCTTTGACCTATATTGTACATTTTGCTACAAAATGCTACTCCTTCGCCATTTCTAACCCGATTTCGATTCCGTTTGCTTTATGTGATGGCACTAGGTGAGGGCTTCAAAACTTCTACACAGAATTTTGACCTTTGACTTCTTTGACCTTTGACCTTGATTTTTTGACCTATATTGTACATTTTGCTACAAAATGCTACTCCTTCGCCATTTTTAACCCGATTTCAATTCCGTTTGCTTTATATGATGGCACTAGTTGAGGGCTTCAAAACTTCTACACAGAATTTTGACCTTTGACTTCTTTGACCTTTGACCTTGATTTTTTGACCTATATTGTACATTTTGCTACAAAATGCTACTCCTTCGCCATTTCTAACCCGATTTCGATTCCGTTTGCTTTATGTGATGGCACTAGGTGAGGGCTTCAAAACTTCTACACAGAATTTTGACCTTTGACTTCTTTGACCTTTGACCTTGATTTTTTACCTATATTGTACATTTTGCTACGAAATGCTACTCCTTCGCCATTTTTAACCCGATTTCAATTCCGTTTGCTTTATATGATGGCACTAGTTGAGGGCTTTAAAACTTCTACACAGAATTTTGACCTTTGACTTCTTTGACCTTTGACCTTAATTTTTGACCTATATTGTGCATTTTGCTACAGAATGCTACTCCTGCGCCATTTCTAACCCGATTTCGATTCCGTTTGCTTTATGTGATAGCACTAGGTGAGGGCTTCCAAATTTCTACACAGAATTTTGACCTTTGTCTTCTTTGACCTTTGACCTTGATCTTTTACCTGTATTGTACATTGGCTACAAAATGCTACTCCTTCGCCATTTCTAACCCAATTTCGATTCCATTTGCTTTATGTGATGGCACTAGGTGAGGGCTTCAAAACTTCTACACAGAATTTTGACCTTTGACTTCTTTGACCTTTGAACTTGATTTTGTACCTATATTGCACATTTTGTTACAAAATGCTACTTCCGGCGTGGACATATGTTACGCACCGCGTAATTTCTACTTTTCCTTGTTTCTGTTATTGTGCACCCAATAACTGCACAATGTGTTTTTCTGATCCTTCCTTTGAAGCTTTCAAAGTAGATCAATATGTCTGAATCACACAATTTGTCCAAAAGAAGGCATTAAAAGCCGCTGAATGACTTTTCCACACAGTGAGTAAACAATCACAATATTTAATAGCGGTCGCCGGCCGCGGCGCAGCGGCCGCGCCCGGCTAACTATGCGCGATGGGTATGCTAGCCTGCTGGGCTGCAAGTGCAACTCGCTGGGTAGCTAGATCGCTGGAAGCCCCCGTTGGCCCCCAGTTATGGCGGCCGTTATAGCGCCGCTAGCGGCGGTAGGTGAATAGGCTATCGAAATTGAATCGGTCTATACAGTTTTGGACGCATGGCCAACCGTGCATCAGTAAAACTGAGGCGTGGTTGTTTTAGCCAATATGCGTCTCGTACTGAGTGCGCGAACGCTTGCTTAATGCGCGAACCTTTGTTACAAGTGCGCGATAAACGTGTTTACCACTGTGACTCACCGTGCGGCCAGAATAAATAAACACATATCTCTCGACCAATGAGATCGCCGATTCCTGCTACCCATTCTATAATGTATGTACAAGGTACATGCATAAATGACCAAATAAGAGCTCTTCCGAAATCTTTTGCCGATCGGGTACAAGTAGGCCTATTCGTAACCTGTTATACACCGCTACCGCAGTACTTTAAGGCCTACTTCGTACTTGGCTATGAAGCGGCCGCGGACATTTTAATTCACAATCGACTTCTCAGTGTTGCAATGCCAGTGACTCGAGCATCGCGAGCAAGTCGCGAGTGCACTTTCTATATAAGATCGTTACCAATCCACATGTAAACTAATAATAGTAGATCGAACTTCAGTAGTCTAGTTCTGGGTTTTTAAACTGATTAGTCAATTAGACGTACGTGATATGTGAGCGTGATTGTATCCAATGGGTGATTTCAAGTTCGGTGCTAGTGCTAGTGCTATCTCAGCACCAGCACCGGCGATAAAACCGAACTTGAAATCACGTCGGTGTTGGGATTTGACCTCAAAATTATGACGTATTTCCGGTTGCTGGTGCTGGGCTCGGTGCTGAATGTCGTCTGCTGAACCGAGCTCCGCCGTTTGTGTTAGCGATTTACGTGCTTTTCCGCCATTGACCAACACTAGCCCCTAGGGATTAACATTTTCGTCATTTCAAGTTCGGTGCTGGTGTTAGCGTTGCCAGTGCGAGACTCTTCACGTCCGTAATAGATGCACGTTTTACGTGCAAAGTCTATGCTAATGCAGTGGTCGCCCACGTAACATACACGAACACTCTCGACATGGCTCTATAAATCTGAGCCTAAGAGCAAAATAAGGGTAATTGTGTTTCAAAGAATTGATGAAATTTGTGGCATTTTAACCCTATAAAGCCCAAGCTATTTTGACCCCTTCCAGGCCCAAGGGGGGGCACATTGTGCCCCCCCCCCCCTATATAACTTCTTTATTATATGATGTATGACCGTCATATTTGGCACATGGGTAGAGCAACTCATACTCTACATGACCCAACATTTGAAATTTCTCAAGGTCATCCACTGAGGGCGCTATTTACCAAAATATACAGAAATACATAGGAAATATGCTAAAATCATGTATTTTTCTTTTTATTTCTTTATCCTCAGTATATATATGTTTTTATTTCACAGCAATCATTTTCATATTGACCAGAAAGGAAAAGCAAGTCAACCTTCACTATTTGTTATGGTTGAAATTTCTCAAGGTCAACATATGGGGGCGCTACTCATTACAATATAAAGAAATATATGAAACCTATGATGTATTGCTTTGAATGGGTACATATATTGGTATCACATTTCATATTTCCAAAATATTGAAATTTTGAGTTTACAGAGTGATAATATGATAACAAAATGAAATTACAGGCAAGCTTGTGTGAAGATAACACAAAATAAAAGGGTACTCTTTGGAAAATGCTTTATTTTTGATTATTTCTATTATATCTATTGTTTGATGCATATGTCATATAATAAATGAAGGAAATAATAAGAAGACCATTTCAGGGTAATTCACAACCATAATTACTTCACATTTTGGTCCTTCAGCAAATTACAGCCAAGAAAACCCCCATTTCATCCATTATTATATTGTTAAGTGAAATTGGAACAGAAAATCACTCAAAATCTGACTGACATGGTTGTCAGTTTACGGTTGCCATGGCAACCAGCAATGTCGGACATAGCTAAATTATATATCAAAATGTTTGCAATAAGATTTTAGGAAAAGTCACCAAATTTGGTTGAAATCGAGTAAAGGGTGTAGGAGTGGCAAACGAAAATGTGGTGGGGGGGCACAATGTGCCCCCCCCCCCCTTGGGCTTTATAGGGTTAATCCATCTTCCTCACTATATGTCTAAAACTAAGCAATTCTAGCTACATTTTTTAGTATTTGACTGTAATGACACGCCATCACTTTTCTCGTTGCGCATTTAAAATTGAACCTGTATCATCTTGTATATATGTTTTCCACTACCTTAATACTCATTTAACTTGCATGCGTATAAAGTTGAATTTAACTCCCTTAATGATATTGTGCAAATCACATATTACATAATTTATTTCTTTGTTTGACTTTCCTAAAACTGAATTAAAATGAAATTTCTCAAATCTATCTATTTATCGGCTAAATTTGACTGTATGCATCGCAATTTCTTTTTTAAGCCAATAAAACCTGTATGGAAATAATTTACACATAAATGTCTATCCTTAATTTCTCTGTTTCCAATGTATGAAACTGTATGCACGCATACATCTATTAAAGCCAATACTTCAAATATTCTTAAAAAGTGGTATCACTCATTTGCACACAATGTGGAATCCTGAAGAGAACCACTTAAGCAAATCGTCAACTGAATGGACAGACATAAACCAAACTAAATGTGACTTTAAACAAATAAATTTCCCAATAACAATTAAGGAAACATTTGGACCTAGAACTTCCCACATTTGTTTTGTTTTGTTTTGTTTGTTTTGTTTTGTTTTTTTTTGTAAGAAGTCATCTATAAGATGGTTGCAAATGAGTGTCAATACCTTTACTCTCTGCACAAGGTATAACATGTTTATTTATGCAACAACAAATACAAAACTTCCATATGCATTGTCATGCAACACATGGTGAATATATGAACATAGTTCTCAGACTTTAGTGTTCGAGTCTTTACTCATTTTCTTGGTTTTGGCATTTTGTTAATTTGGATGCATTCCAAATGCGATTGTCCTGAAGAATGCATGTGTAGGGGCCCTTCTTGCCTACAATGCGCTGTGGTGGGTAGTATTTTGAATTGCGCACTTTAACGGCACGCTTTGCTCTGACCAAATCCCCTACTTTGAACATAGGGACGGTTGCACCCCTAGTTTTGTCTGCGTATTCACGCGATTTGGCTTGCATTTTCTCCACGCGTTCGCGAACAACTGTGTCATTGCGCGCAGTACTTCGCTCACTATTGCGATCTTTGCGAATGTTGACAGGTGTTACCATGCGTCGACCGTGGAGTAACTCAGCAGGTCGTTTGGTGCGGTGTTGAGCGATACGCCATCAGCAATTCAAGCGCTGCATCTTTCCATGGTTTCCTTTCCATGGAAGCAATCTGCACGGTTTGCTTTAGCACTCTATTCCACCTCTCAACTTCTCCGTTGGCACGCGGATAGTACAATGAAGATTTGCGATGTTGAATGTTGAGCGGTTTCAGAAACTCCTCAAACTCTGTAGAAACGAACTGCACACCGTTGTCGGTGACAATTTCCGATGGCAAACCTTCCCTCGCGAACAGCTGGCTAAGGAAACCAATAACTGTGCGCGATGTCACTTCACGAACGAATGCTACTTCTGGCCATTTGGAGTAGTAATCAATTGCCACAATAGCATACTTGCATTCACATGAATTGAATAACCCTGTGATATCAATTCCAAGCTTTTCCCATGGGCCACAAGGAAGTGGAACGCTTTGAAGTGGCGTATTGCGAGGACGTGCCACTTTATCGCTCGTCTGGCATGAAATGCAGTGTCGAATGGAATCTTCCACCATGCCATCCATCTTTGGCCACCAATACGTTTCGCGCAATCGTTGTTTTGTGCGAACAATCCCTTGATGAGCAGAATGTGCAGCTGCAATCAAAACGGATTGACATGTAGAAGGAATGACAACTCTGTCACCCCTGAATAGACACTGATCTATCACTGACAACTCATCGCGAACCATGTAGAATGGTTTCATCGCGTCATCCCTGCATGCTTCCTTAGACCACCCATTCACTGTGTATGAAATAACACGCTGTAGCACTGTATCCGTAGCGGTCGCTTTTTGAAGCTCAGATATTGTCATCGTAGCGCTAGCAAACATCGCGTTAACATGCTGAATGACAACTTCATCGTCGTCATCGATGACGGGATCAGTGGTTGGCCGCGGAAGCCGCGAAAGTGCGTCAGCTGTCGTGTTGTGTACTCCAGGACTGTACTCAACTGTGTAGTTGAATCGCATTAGTCGTGTTGCCCATCGTGCGATTCGCATGGTCTGTCGTCTGGTTCCCTTACTCGATAGTAGAGTCGTAAGAGCCTGATGGTCAGTACGTAGGATGAAGTGGCGACCCCAGATGTATTGAAACCACTTGTCACAAGCCCATACGCAAGCAAGGGCTTTTTTCTCTCCAACCGAATAATTTCGCTCTGCGTTGGTGAGCGTGCGTGAGGCAAACGCGACAGGAACTTCCTTTCCATCGCGCACTTGAAGCAGGACCGCTCCAAGACCATACGCAGATGCGTCTGTTGCAACAATCACTGGGAAGTCGGGGTTGAACAACTGCAATGTTGTACTGTTTGCGATGAGATCCTTGATTTCGCGAAACGCTCGATCTGTCTCAGCGGTCCACACAAAGGGAACTCCTTTTCGTGTTAACGCTCGGAGTGGTTCAGTCACGCTTGAAAAGTTTGGCAAGAAGCGAGAGTAATATGCCAAACCGATGAACGAGCGCAGTGAGGATATATCAGTAGGAACTGGGGCATCCCGAATGGCATCGACATGTGATTCATCTGGTTGTAGTCCCTTGCTGGATATCACATGCCCCAAGTAGTGGATCTCATGTAGACTGAAATGACACTTTTGACCATTGAGTGTCATCCCAACATCCTGCAACTGCTGAAGTACTAAACGTAGGTTTGCATCATGCGCAGCTTGAGTATCACCATAGACAACCACGTCGTCAAGGTAACACTGTACACCTTCCAGACCACAGAGAACTGAAGCCATGAGTTTTTGAAAGGCTGAAGGTGCTGATGACAGTCCAAAACACACACGTTTGAATCTGAACAGTCCGTCATGCGTGATGAACGTAGTGAGATCACGTGATTCTTCATGCAAAAGCAACTGGTGGTACGCTGATGCAAGGTCTAAAGTACTGAATACTGTCGCACCTCTCAGTTCAGCGAGCAATTCCTGTATGTTAGGAAGTGGGTATTTGTCCTCCACAACAGCCTTTTTCACATCACGAAGATCTACACAAATGCGAATGGCACCATTTTTCTTGTGGACCATCACAAGTGAAGAAATCCATTCACTGGCATCCACTCGCTCAATGATATCTGCCTGTTCAAGTCGTTTCAATTCTGCAGATACCTTGTCCCGCATTGCAAAGGGAAGACGGCGAAGTTTATGCTGCACTGGCTGCACAGCAGGCCTTATTTTGACACGGTGAACATAGCCCTTTGCAAGTCCTACATCATTGCTGAAGAGTTTTGGGAACTCATTGCACGAAACATGCATCACAATGTTGTCCTGTAGCGCAAGATGTAATGAAGAAATCAAATCGCGTCCCAAAATGTTGTTGCCACGTGCGACGACATACAGCAGGCATTCAGTTGTATGTTGTCCATGTGAAACTGTAGCTGGAAACATACCAACAATGGGAATGGGCTCATGGAGGTACGTAGTCAATGTCACGCCCGGCTTTGGAGGTAACAAAGCCTCGCGAAGAAAATGTTTGTCGAAAATGTCCAACGGAAGGAGTGAAACAGGCGAGCCGGTGTCAAATATCATGTGAACTGGAGCCCCATTGACAGATACAGTGCACTTAATATCTGGATCGGAAATGGAAAGGACCTGTAAATTTTGTGCACCACCACTACCAGGATCACTGTCATTGCGTGCAAGTTCATCTGTATTCATGTGATCCGATTGCTCACTAGCAGAAATCTGATTGACGGATGATTTACACACACGAGCAAAATGTCCAAGTTTATGACAAGAAGAACAGTGTACATTCCTGGCTTTACAGTGAGGATCATTAGCCTTATGACCGCTGAGACCACAGCGATAAAAAACTGGTGAAGATGCGGACTTACCAGCTTTCTGATGTGAAATGTTCTGCTTGTGTTTTTGTTGACGTTTTTGTTGAGCTTTTGGCCTGAATCCCACAGCACAAACATCACTAGAAGTAGAGTCCAACTGCAAGGCACGGGCATCGCGAACGGCAGATTCAATTTGCCGTGCAAGCACACAAGCGTTTGAAAGAGTTAGCGATGGTTCAGTCAGTAATCGATCCCGAACACGCTCAGAATTGGTCTTCTCGACCAGCTGGTCTCTGATGAATTCATCCCTCATTGTTCCGAAGTTGCACGGTACAGCAAGTATCCTGAGAGCACTTACATACTCGTCCACAGTTTCATTTGGAAGTTGAGCTCTCTGCCGGAATTTATAGCGTTCAGCTACTACATTGACCGCAGGCGTGAAATGTGCCGTAAGTCGAGCCAATGTCTCGTCGTACGTTTCGACCGCAGTTGCGCTATGTGCACGTGCTTCGGCATCTCCGCTGCCTGACGAATCCGTAGAAACACTGGGCGGGAGTGTATTGTAGATGCGCTGCCCCTCAGGCCCAAGGCAGTGTAACAGCATAGCCCTACGGCGATCGTCAGCAAATTTGTTCGCCCCACTTGCGAGTAAGAAAGTCTTGAAAAGTCCTTGCCATTGCGTCCATGGCATAGAAGGAGGGCCAGGATTCGGTAGGAATGGTGGCGGAGGCTGTAAATGCGCCATCTCGTCGCCAAAATGTTATGTCTACTTCCGAAAGAGACACGAATTTAGGAAAACTGGAGGCATGTCGTAGGTTCAACGTAGTTTAATCACGATCCATTTTGTAACTCCCCTAGCCTTATTCCAGGCCGTTTCATGACATAAAATAGTCTTGATTCAGACTTAAACGATGTATTAAAACAGTAACCACAACACACCACACACACACACACACAAACACACACACACACACACACACATATATACACTGGTACTAGTAGCTAGTTCGCTGCATTCGGGCGTGCGCTGCATGCACACGCGATCCACACAATAATACGTATAATAATATTAAATACGCTCTATGTGTACACAGAGAGTAGGCCTGTGCGTCAAATATGCCATAAATACTGCAGTTTTGAATGTCGTGACCGTTTCGTTGATTATGAATCTCCGTTTTAAAATAGCGCAATTTTAGTGCGTGCGTTCCGTTTTCTTCGCGCAGCTAAAAAGGGAACTGCCTTGCGATCGGCACCCCCTCCCCTTCATAGGTATACACGTGAATTTCACAGCATAGGTAATACACGTGAATTTCACAGGCCATAGGTAATACACGTGAATTTCACAGCCATGCGTCGTTACTGAGCGGATGTGTAATTTTTAGCTTGGTTTGTTTGAGTTTGATTTTCGTTTCTTCGTTTTTATTGTTTTTATAGCTAATGACACTTAATCCCGCGCGTACTTTTTCGTTCTATACGCAAACAGCCATGATACGCAGGGTGCCGATGGGAAGGTGCCCTGCCGATAGGTGGTGCCCCAACCATACGTGTTAACAAAAGGGGATGAGCGCACTTCCTCCGTGCGTATTACCTACTTCCAAAATGCGTGGTGAGTACTACTACCGTACTTGTGAAGTACGTTACACTCAGACGACGAACGTGATCAGCACGATAAAAAGTGCGTCAGAAGTAGGTCTACGTGTTCAGACATGCTCAGGTGCATCGTGCTCCTATATAAAAGTAGTCCAGATACTGGACGATTTTTATCATCCGCAGTCCCCACACACTCGGCACCCACCCAATGCGCCCAACCGCTGATTGTGACACTCCGCCAATTGGTACTCCCGAAAAAAAAAATGTGTTCAGGAGGGGTGAATTGTGTAATACAGTGTACATACAGACACCATCAACGTACGTCCGTACACACGCGGGCACACTACGAATACAGTCCAGGAAGTGGACTAATATAAAAGCTGATACGGACAGCGTGCTTTCAGTTCCGCGTCGACATTTTCTGCAGTGAGTCCACATGAATTATGAAGAGACTCAGTGCACCCTTTTATATTATTGTGATTATCCGTGCGTTCTTCCAATTTGACGCACGATTGTCTTGCTTAACACTACCGTGCTCCTTACGTTTCTCTTACGTTTCTCTTACTTCGTAAGTACGATTTCTGAAAACGTGCGCTTCACTTGCAATTCAAGTACAATTATCCCACTCATTGTGTGCGACAGAAGTAGAGATCTTATTATGTGTACTCCTTACAGGCTGCTTCCAAAGAGGCGTACAGACCACTTGCGGGTCTCACTTTTTTGAGCAAGGGTGAGCTTATGCTCAATTTGCGAAGGCAGAATCAGCGTTTTCAAACGCTGATTCAAAACGCCGTTCACGGGAGAACTGTTTATGCTCACTTTCTTCGAGCCTTGGATAGAGCGTTTGCGATTGCTTCGCTGACCTCAGCAGAGGCAGGTCAAATTGGGGCACGCGCTGCGATCGGTGGCCTGGCCTGGGAGAGCAGCTGGGAAGGACATGCGTATGCACAGTACATGGGAAAATTGCACAGGCCAGGGTAGCTGGCTGGCCGGGCGGTTGTTTTTTTTTTTAGACGGCACAGATTGGGGAAACTAAAAATCTATCGGGGACCCTATCCCTAAACCTAACCCTAATCCTAATCCTAATCCTAACCCTAACCCTAACCATCAAACCCTAACCCTAACCCTAACCCTAACCCCAACCCTAACCCTAACCCTAACCATAACCATAACCAAAAACCCTAACCCAACGTTTTTCCCATAGGTTTAACACGCACCATGCCCCAATCTGTGCCGTCTTAAAAAAAAAAACGCGGCCGGGCGCGCGCTTTTTGACGTGAACCGGAAAGGCGTGAGATGACGTCACTCTAAACGCGTATAGAAACGCTGTTGCGTTCATGCTTCCCTGTCAAACGTGATTACTAAGTAGTCATAAACGCCGATCGTAAACGCACCTTTTTGTGCGTTTTGGATCGGCGTTTTGAATCAGCGTTTCTATCGAAGTGAGCATGAACACAACAGCGTTTTGCACTAATCACGTTTCAAAAGCCTGATTTTGGCCCTCAAAATGGAAGCATAAACGCACCCCAAAGACACACCCACTCATTAAGTACTTACTACATACTTCCCCTCCGATTTAAGGGTGTGTTTATGCTCACTTTGCGTAGGCAGAATCAGCGTTTTGAAACGCTGATTCAAAACGCTGATTCAAAACGCCGTTCACGGGAGAACTGTTTATGCTCACTTTCTTCGAGCCTTGGAAAGAGCATTTGCGATTGCTTCGCTGACCTCAGCAGAGACAGGTCAAATTTGGGTGCGCGTTTTTGTTTGAAAGTTCTGGCCTGATGAGTGTGTGCATTGTTCATGTTCCGTAGCATGTCTAATGTAATTTCGATTGCTTTACTAACAGGAACTGCAGACAGTGATGGGAAATACGAGTTTCTATTTTTTTGTTTGTTTTTATTTCCGAAACAATAAAATCATATACAGGATAAACAGTGTTGAACATGACATAACTGAAACATGAATCAAGATTGAAGTATCAAAATACAATGAAAACAAGTCGACATATGACAATGATGATAACATGTAACGGTGAATAGCCCATTTCAGATCTATCAACATGTTTATGTAGGTCTGTTCTTCCATGGGGTCCAAGAATTATTAACATATAATAATTAACATGTCTTTAATCCATACCAAACATGATATCTAAAATCATATCACAAAACAATCCCTCAAACCCCCCTCCCCCCCCCCCCCCGACTTACCTTAATTCTCCGGTGACATAGGTTAATATACATGTAAATACATACAACATATATTCATCAATTCATTTGCAATAATTCTACTATTTTACGGTTCAAAATCTACATATACAATTTTTGATTTCTCTATTGAAATCAGTAAGGCTGCTGTCTGTCTAATAGACAAAGGTAGGTCATTGTACAATGCACTACCACGTTATAAAAATGTACGTTTACAATTTTGAGAATTAGGTTTCGGTAACATCATATTTCTCACATTGTCTTAAAGAGTAACCGATTTTTTTTTTGTAAATAAATTTATCACGTGAATAAGTAGGTGCCATTTCATGAAGAATTTTGTACATTATCAAATAAACATGCCTTGTGCTGCAACTTTGTAAAGTTTCCCACTTCAGATTATCATGAATTTCACTTATTGATTTATGTTCAGACGACTTTACTTTGAGTATTATCCTGCCTGCTCTGTTTTGTAGTTTCTGTAACGTTTCTACATGGGATTTGGCTGCTGAGTGCCAGATCATATCACCATAATCAAAATGTGGTAAAATTACGGAATTATACAGTAATTTCACAGTTGATTCGTTGACGAATCCTCTCACTCTGCCCCCCCCCCAAAAAAAAATTATCATCTTACTAATCTTTTTACACAATTGCCCAATATGTAAGTCCCATTTTAACTGCGAATCAATGATAATGCCTAGATACTTGAAACTTTCAACTTGAAATATAAATTTGTTCTTTATTCTTAGGTTGAGTGTACTACATCGTGTATGTTTATGAAGCATATGTTTTGTGCCGATTAACATAGAGACATTTTTTGAACAGTTTACTTCTAACTTATTATGATTCATCCACACGCTTAATTTCTGTAATTCTTCATTAAGTACACTGATGTTCTATTATTTTTGGATCTCTATTTGAATAGTAGATGACAGTGTCATCTGCATAAAAATATTTCGAACATTTTATCGAAGCAGTTTGGCAAATCGTTTATGAATAACAAAAACAATATCGGACCAAGTATAGATCCTTGTGATACCCCATGAGTCATCGGTAATTCTGATGATAACGTACCATTAACTGCAGTTCTTATATGTCTGCCTATTAGATAGCTATGAAACCAGTCTGAGGATTTAAGTCCTAAGGTAGAAGCAAGCTTCTCCAGTAGAATGTCAATGTCAACCAGATCAAAAGCCTTTTGGAGGTCAACAAAACAGCTGCAGTGTACATGCCATGGTTAAGTGACATAAGCCAATCATCTGTCACCTTAAAGATAATATAAAGTTTTGGTACCTCAAAAGTTTCCCTAAATTTCCTTGTCTTAGTTGATGCTTCAGGTTAAAGTACCTTTCATATAAGTAACAATGTGAGACTTACTCGCCCCAAAGTGCTCTCATGTCTTAATAATCATGCAATGATGGTTTCGTACCAGAGCCGCCACCGTACGGCGGCGAGGTAGTACACGTATTGTACGACACCATTATTATACAAATGATGCACAGGATAAAGTGCGTTAGTGAAGGTGCGGCGCACTCTATCCTGTGCATCATTTGTTTTATAAAATGGGTCGAAAACTAACAGCATTTTTCACGTACCTTGTGGGTCAATACCAGTCAGCTACATGTAGCACTCGCTCAAGAGTCAAGATGTCCGGAGATGTTCGTCCCAAACATTTACGCACGTCACACTAGAAAATCCCGCACATATAAGTACTGTACGTATAAGAGTATACGTACGCCATATGTTATGCACACAAGAAAGGCCGGCCGGCAGCCCGAACTAGCTAGAAGTTGTTTACAGGATTGACAGTGCGTATAGTAGCGCGCGACGCACTTGTAACAACTGATTGAGTGCGCACTGCTAGTGTAAACATTGTGACGTCAGGCCGTGAATGTTAGTGAGAAATTAATGCACGCACACGTGACTCAGTTCAGCGCTTCCAATTGGCTACATTCTTGAACCCATTTTATAATGCATGATAACTGCGACCAGCAGCGTGCAGCCCCATACAAAACACGTGTACGCATAGCTAACTGCGACCAGCAGCCCCATACGCATAGCGTAATGGGGCTTCGCATTGTAGCATCTAAGATCATGACAGATTTAGTATTGCGGGTAAATATCAACTTAAAATCCAAAAAAAAAATCTTCAATTTGAAGACTTACCAATGAAGTTAAAGTATTGAGAACAGGCTTCGGGCAACGTTTGTTGACTGTTGATGACTGAATGTGACTCGGTCGAGAGGACCTTGGGAGAGCTACATACACTGAATACTACGGCCAGCGCATGCGCACACATCACATGCGCATGAATTTCAAATCCATGAATGGATAAGATTAAAAAATAAACTCATTAATCCATGGAGAGTGTTTCCTCGTTACTCTCTTGACTCTGATTGGCATATGCTTATCTACAACTTCCATTACCGATTTCTTCCATTGAGACACTGCATCATCTAAACAGCCACATTCTACTACTTCAGACCAATTTTGTGACCACATTTCATCTTTAAGTGCATCTATATCAACACCAGAAGTTTTTCTGAACGTGATTACATTTGCATAATTATTTGTATTGTTCATCTGCTTTACTTTCCATGAGAGATAGCTCAGAGAATGATCACTGAATCCCACGTCATGTATGCCCCAAGATATTACCTTATCAGGTTGACTACACAACATAATTATGATCTATGAGGGATCGTGAATCAGAAGATATACGCGTATATTCACATGTATTAATTTGATGAAGATCATGAATTTCATTTATCTGACAATACCTTCGGAAATCAGTACTTTCATGAATGTATACAGCAACACCACCACCTTGTCTATTACGATCTTTCCGAATCAACCTATAATGGTCAACTTTAATTTCCGAAGAATGAATACTTTCATCAAGCCGACTTTAATTTATAGCAAATATATGAATATTATTACTGCAAAGTATAGCTTTGATCTCATCAAAATTCTTCATTAAACTCACAACATTTAAATGTGCACAATTTAGTCCATTCTGACTCATATGCGAAATTTGTTAACTTTCATTCTTTACACTTTCTGAATTATCACTTTTCTGATTACATGCACTTGCAGTTTTCTTTTCATATTCATGATATTGTTCACCGTAAAACGGCATACGCCTCATAGTACATTTACGACATTCCCAGCCTACAAACTGCTCTGTTACATCATTGTACAGCTTCTCTGCGTTACCATTACATGAGATATGAACCCATCTCTTACACTGAGTACATTTCAAAACCTTTTTGATTTACCCTTACTGACTTATTACATAAACCACATAAAAAATCTTTACCCATAAATTCAACTGAATTACAACACATCTAGTTTATGACTTTAAAAAAATCAATCAATTTAAAAGTGAAAACAACAGAAAAGTGCCGCCATTGGGAAGAATTATAATGACAACAAGCACCCTCGTTATTCATCGGGTCTGACGTGATTTTTTTTAACATGTTTTACAACTTTTGCGCGTCCTGGAGAGAGGTCACGTGCTTCCTTTCACTTTTCCCAACAATGGTAACATAGACCCTGCCGTCTTGAGACCACGCAGCAGAAACGTTTTTGGATTGTCTGGCTGTTTTGAGAATTCTGTAGTTTGATGCTGTGAGATCCTCTGCAATAGAGATTCCCGATTGTTTGAGTTTGCGCTTAACTTTCATGACGACTTGCCGTGCACGATACGTTGCGAATTTGACAATGATAGGCCGATGATACAGCTTGTTGTCCGCCTTGGAAGAAGACGAGGCTTCACTCACGCGCGATGACGATGACGATGATGACGTCGATGTCGCTGGATCTTGCGAGTGCGCTCGTTGACGCTCTGCTTTTTTGTGGGCATGCGATCGCTCTGGGGTTCGATGGGGTCCTGTTCTATGACTTCTGTCGATGTCATTGATGTCGATTTCGATTACGAGCTTTTCTTTGGCGAGCTTGAGGACAATATCTTCAGTATTCTCACCCCTGACTTCCGGGATTCCGAATATTAAACAGTTTCTTCTCGAATATTGCTCCGATTCTTTCGCTTTGTTTTCCAGTGATTGTATTTGCTCTCTTTGTTCAAGTAGTTTTCTCTCCAATTCATCAATTTCCTTTGACTTTTGGTCATTGCAAACTTCTAGAGAAAGTATTCTGGATTCGTGGAGAAATTCATCATTTTGAGAGAAATCTGTCATGGCGGCATTCATCGGCTTGTTGTTTGACACTTGGTTTTGACTTTGCGACTGCCTTGTCTGTCTGGTGGACATTTGAACAGATTTCGACATTTTGATTCCTATGCAGATACACGTAAGGCGCTAGATTGTTGTGAATAGCAAGTTTCGAGACGAGATTTTGTACAAGATAATGAGTCTTGAGGAGGTCTTGAGGAGCGTAGCGGAGGCACGATGTGGTATATTGTCATGTAAAGTAGTTCAAGACCAGTAATCCGCTTACCCTTGGGTATCCGTGCAGTAGCACAGGCTGTTCTCATGTCCACTGATGTTTCCGAGGCAAACGTATACCCCTCAAGAATAGAGGGGACGTGATCACGAGTAACTTCGGGGTATGGTCCAAGAAGTGCTCGTTGAAGTTTTGCCCAACTATGTGATCTCGTCAGGCATCGGGAGAGAGAATGACTTTTCCAGACCACACATTGCTGACTGAGACATGATTTTGATCCCATGGCGACACTGAGTAAAAACAGTAGTTTCTTTACATAATATTGACGAAGATGACGTAAATCCAAAACCAGAAAATTTCACCCATATTTCAGGAAAATTGTTAGCGGAATCTACTAGATACGTCATATGCTGACTGGCGCCCTCTTTATTTCATTGACAAATTGTTGACAAAGTCGGAATGTATGATAATAGTGAGCTCTTCATGCATTAATTCATAGTTATGTCTGTCACCATGTACAGTAATGTACCAACAGGGAGCTCGAAGGATCAGCACATGCAAATTGTGTTGCACAGCACGTAGAGTTATCGAAAGGTCGGCTGGCCTGGCGCGCTCATTTTCAAGTGAACCGCGAACCGGAAAGGCGATGGAGATGACATCATTTAAACGCGTTTGTGATGTGAGTTTGGATCGGCGTTTTGAATCAGCGTGTCTATCGAAATGACGAAATGAGCATGAACGCAACAGCGTTTTGCACTAGTCACGTTTCAAAAGCCTGATTTTGGCCCCTAAAATTGAAGCATAAACGCACCCTAATTTTCACCCTGCGACAACTCCACGCCTGACAGGAACTCCGAGTCCGCACGCTCTCTAAATACGCACGACGGGATGTAAGAGAGGCTTTAGGTGTGACGGGGCCTAAACATAGGTGCGGGTAAAAAGGATTTGCGTGCGCAGCTCCGAGCGACACGGGCGAGATACATGCTAGGTACCTCGTCTAGATTCTATATGTAATAGAGTAAGCGCTCACCATGAAAACGGGGCCAATTGAACGTCAATATTGTTAATAACTATTATTAACAATATAAACATTAAATATCGTGAATAAATATCGTGAATAAATGTCTGGATGTCGTGAATATTGTTACAACTGGTCATTACATGTTAATTCAGACAAGACAAAAATTGTTATCTTCTCTAGAGTTAAAGGTAGGAAACTACCTTCCTTTCATTTCAACAACAGCGAATTATCTGTAGTAGATGATTACGTATATTTAGGCACAACATTCAATTATAATAACACATTTAAAAAAGCGCAGATGAAACAGTTGAATCAAGCCAAAAGAGCTATGTATAGTTTGTTATTAGAATCACAATCATTGGATCGACCTTTTGATATACTGTTAGAATTGTTTGACCAACTTGTCATTCCAGTTCTTCTCTATGGCAGCGAAATCTGGGGGTTTGAAGTTATACATGATCTCGAAGTATTTCATGTCAAGTTTTGTAAACAGATTTTGAAATTACATAAGTCAACGGCAAATTGTATGGTGTTAGGCGAACTAGGTTGATATAGTCTTGACTAATATATTATCAATAGAATGATTAATTTTTGGAATAATTTAGAACACTCTGGAGAAAACAAACTTTCGGGGATGATATATAGAGTTTTGAAAGTTTTGTATAATCAAAATGTATATCAGTCTTTGTGGCTGAAAAAAATTAAACTACCATTGATATGTTGGGAATGTCAGATTTGTGGTTTAGATGCGAAACGACAGATAGTACTTGGATAAAATTTTCAATTGATCAACGTTTGAAAGATTGTTTGTCTCAAAACTGGTACTCTGCTATGTAAACTAATCTTCAATGAATTAACTACAGAATCTTTAAAAAGTCTCTTCAATTAGAAAAATTCATTACTGATCTTCCTAAAAAATATCGAATACGTTTTTGTAGATTCCGCTGCCAAATCATCGTCTTCCTATAGTTACAGGGAGATATGAGAATGTTAAGAGAAGCAATAGAGTATGTAATCTTTGTCAATCACAACTAATAGGAGATGAATTCCATTATTTGTTTGTTTGTCCGGCTCTTTCCACGGAAAGAAAATTGTATCTAGACAGTAACTTCACAAAAAGGCCAAATACTTTCAAAATGGACAAATTATTTAATGCAACCAACTTAGGCACACTTTTAAATCTGACTAAATATTGCGATACCATAATGCTTCGTTTTGAATCTTCTTTAGTCATGTAATTAATCAAATTAGCTTGACCAATCATCAAGCAATTGTTTTTTTTAATACTTTGTCCTGTATATTATGTACAAAATTTTACAATTATTGTTATTTTTTATTTTCTGTTGCTGCTAGTGCCCTGCTACGCATCATTGTTTTACTGTTAAAGTTCACCTTTAGATGTATCAATATGCCAAATAATTTCACATTATTTCTTATCTAAGGTTATACAAATTGATTTTTAATATATACATATTTTTTCCTCTATGTGTAAATACATGCCGTCAAACCCCCGTTTGAGACGAGACCCCACTGGCAAACAAAGCTGATGGGGTGCTATACCCCCCTAACGAATCCTCGTTTGAGAAGTGGGAGGATATGTATTTGCCCATTGCAAAATAACTGTTTACTCAGGCGTGGCAAACCTGGAGGCCAAGCCAGTGTTTAATGACTACAACAGCTGTCATATTACGTAAGAGCATGATAAGGATATCTGCCTGTGGCAGACCATTCAAAGTGAACTCAATTTTCTTTATTTTTCTAAATTTTTCAATTTTACATTCTATTGAAAAATTCTGTGGTCATCCATTTTAAATTTCGAGCGAAAAAATTTTAATTTGACCCATAAATAACGAAAATACAGGAATAAGAAGGAGAGCATTGTCACTGCAGTACATGCATGCTCTGTCTGCATACACTTCGCACCCACAAGCCTATTAATACTGAATGTATACACTGACACACACACACACACACACGTACACACACACGCACCATGGAGCTCCATAGCCCATGCCAAAACCTAAACAATCTCCTCCTCTCGCGGGTGCCCCCCCCCCCCCTGGCGGTGACTGATGCTTAGATTAGGTCAGGGTCAAGAAACAGGTGTTTTTATATCTTTGCTTTTTAAGTCCTTGATTGCCACGATATACACTGGCATTGTCAGGGGTGTAGCTTCTTCAAACGAGAGATTTGCCTCATGATGTTTTATACTTCAGTGTAAATATGTTTCATCATATTACTGTGTAAATAAGTTTCAAACTGGATTAAGTGTGAATATGTGTAATAGTGTAAACGTGTTTAAAAAAATAATGCATCAAAGTGTAAATATGTTTCATGTTAATATGTTGAAATTGCGTTCTCCAATACCCTAATGGGGTGACATGAGAATAAATTACTGTCATCATTACTGTCATTACTGTCATCAACAGTGGCGCGCGCGCACGAAAGAGGTCGACTACCAGAAGCCTGAACCCGGAAGTGCCTATAGTAATACACGTAAAGTACAGCTTCGAAGATGGGGTTGGGTTGGAAAAATCATTCTAATTTTAAGGAAAATCAATATTTGTCCATATGCCTCCGGATTTTATAAGAGAGACACATTCTCAACACAGTATAAGTGTTTTGAAGAAAAATGTCAAATATGTGCCTTAAAGCCAAAACATAGTTCTGGTACGCCTGCAAAAGTTGTCAAATTTCGCTCCCAAATGTGAACGTATGCCTAGGAAATGTGCGGAATAACGCTGTAATAACAAGATATTCGATGGGTAACGACGAAAATGAGAAATATCAACCAAAAAGGTTGTCTCAGAACTTACCCGAACGGGGTCAGACTTAACTCGGACTCGGGGATAACTCGGCCTCGCTTTGATGGCGGGCTGAGTTGTATTGGTTGTCCTCTGGATTGTACAGTGTTGTACTATGGGAGCGGCCTGTATAAACGAGCGCTTCGCGTTCTGGCTTCGCGCAGTAATGGTCCGAGTTGTTACAACGCGCGCATCAAAAAAAAAAAAAAATCTCTTTGGCGCGCATGCAAAATTAGTGTGTGCCTATCAAGCACCCTTAAGAACAATCAAAGACGCTTGATTACAACAAAAAAAGAAACTTCAAAAACAGCGCGTCTCAGCAACTGAGGTGATGTGCGTATAGGCTTCAGGACCGCGCGCTGTCCATTTGTTTTGTACAGGATTAGCACGCACTTTCTGTCTGTTCACTTTAGGCCTCGTTTGGTATAATAGAGTAGAATATGGCGATGACGAACTGCGTGTAAATTGTCTGAAATAGGGTCGAATTTTCCCTGAGACCGAGTTAGTCTGGATCCTTCTGGAATAAAAGTCTATTAAGTTTATTATTTTTTCTAAAAATACTCCAAAACGACTCATCATCTCGGCAAATCGCGTCAGCCAGGTAAGTTTCTTTGTAGACTCTTTCGATATATTGGAAGCAAATATGAAATGGTGCCAGACGGGTTCTCAAACCCTTACCAAAACTATGTTTTCACTTTAACATGAAGCCAAAATTACCAAACAGGCATTCATGCATTCATAGTAGATAATCGATTGCAGAAAGGTACAGTGTATACTCTTTGGTATGGGAGAACTGATTCCACATACAACACACACTTCCGCACACACCCACAACAAACACACACACAACAAACACACCACACATACGCTAATAACGTACACACATGTACACACCAAACCCCATTTTTTTTATTTCAACACACACACACACACACACACACACACACACACGCACAGTGTGTTGTGTTGTGTGGGTGTGTGTTTAAATTTGGGGAAAAAATGTAGTTTGGTGTGAGCCCAAATCTCCAGCCTAGAAGTGAGACGCGAGGAGTTGTCTCTGAAATTTGCCCAGAAACCGGCAAACTCTGTATACTTCCAGAAATGGTTTGTGTTGAATGCGTCCTCTCGAAAACTCAGACACACAAAGCGCTACATGGAAAAAAGATGTCGCATTAAGCGCTTTGAGAATAGTGCAATTCCTTACCTCACACCCAGTCCTTGACCAAGTGGTACCTTGTTCCATCATAGTACCCGAACTGCTATGAGTCCTAGGATGCTTCCAGTTTAGGTCATGTATAGCAGACATCCCTGCCGCACTGCTTAAGTGTGTTCTATGGAGGTGCTGGGCCAGCAATCCGGTCCTCCTTACTCAATCTTCTCGCTAGAAACAAGAAAGCAAAGCCTCGAACGGATGGATTTAAACGGAATCGACCCCTGACCGCCCCACGACTACGAGATTCGGATCTGACTATACTGGAAGTCAACATTAGAGGTCTACGAACAAACATAGGAGAACTGAGTAACATTTGCCACAAACTTAAGCCTGCCATTGTTGTGGTGGTGGAGACCTTCTTAGATTCTACAGTAAAGGATGAAGCCGACTGCATCGCCATCTCTGGTTACTCACTTTGCTGCCGTAGAGACCGTCTCAACACATCTGGCGGAGGGATTGCCGTCTACTGCCTTGAAGGGCTTGCCATCCACCATGACCGGGAGCAAGACCCTGCAGACTTTGAACTCATGTGGTTCACAGTGTCCTTGAAAACACAGAAAGTCCTGTGTGCAGCCGTGTATAGACCGCCAAAAGCCAACAGCGACATTATCAACTATCTTGACTCTGTCACTTTCTCAAAACTAACAGAATGTCATGCCCAGTCTGTGATCCTCCTCGGAGACTTTAATGTGCATCACACAGAATGGCTAGGCAGCCACACTACAGATGCTGTTGGTAGACGTGCACAAGAAATGTCCAACTCTCTTGGACTACAACAAGCTGTACATGAGCCCACTAGAGAAGACCAAATCCTGGATCTTGTCCTGACTGATATGACTGTCACTACAGAAACGCTAGCAGCAGTGGGTACATCAGATCACAACCCAGTTTTTGTCAAGTTTAAGGTACCAGTCTTCAGAGACAAGCCCTACAAAAGGAAGGTATGGCGATACGATAAAGCTGACTATTGGGGAATGCGAGGTTTCTTCTCCTCTACAAACTGGAACCAAGCCCTCAGTACTGACCCAGAGACTGCGTGCAGCAATATTACCAACATCATTCACACAGCAATGGATATTTACATCCCTAGTAAGCAAGTTGTGAAAAAGACAGGAGATAATGTAAAGATATGTAAAGATATGTAAAGACCCTGTGATTCCATTTAATTTACCCTGTTATACTTTCAATCATTCAGGTAGAGTTTTTGGTCGTGGAGGAGGTGTTGGTCTCTTTATAAAGAATGATATTTTTTTTTTTCAAATTCGATCAGATATTTTGCTTTTAAGTGAAATTGATAAAGGTATTTGTGAGTATTTGTTTATTGATTTTGTACTTGATAACTCCAAGTACACTGTTGGTGTCATTTATAGAAAACCGGACTCAAATGTTGACGATTTCATAGAATTTTATTCTGAAGCCCTATGTACTGTAACGAAGGAACATAGAAATATATTTATAACAGGTGATTTTAACGTAGACCTCCTTAAGTATTTAGAAAATCAAGGTGCTTATAAGTTTTTAATTGCTAATTTCTCATTTGGGTTTGAACCCCTTATAAAGAGTGCAACTCGCGTTACTTTAAACAGTGCAACTCTTTTGGATAATTTTTTCACAAATGTTTTGAATTGTCAATTATGTTGTGGTACATTTAGTAATGATATTACAGACCATTTACCTATATTTCTAATGCTGAATAAGATAAGGAAAAACAAAAACATTAATCAGAATTATTCCTGTAAAATAACAGATGAAGGAATTTGTTTATTGAATGAGAAACTTATTAGTGCAGATTGGTCAGCAGTATATGATACTTCCAATGCAACTGCAGCATATGATATATTCATTGCGAAATTGATTTTTTTATATGATGATATATTTCCCTTAATGAAAGTAAAAAAGAAAAAGATTCGCAAACCGTGGATAACTCCTTTTCATCTTCGGTGTATAAATAAGAAGCATAAATTATATAAGAAATTTTTATGTAATAGATCTTTAACAAATGAAAAGAAATATAAAGACTATAGGAATAAAGTAAATAATTTATTACGACACGCCAAGAAAAAATTTTATTGTAGTAAATTAAATGAAAATAGAAATAATGTGAATAAAACTTGGTCTGTTATAAATTCACTGCTTAATAAATCACCAAATGAAATGCCTACATTTTTTCTAAGAAATGACGAAAAAATAACAGGTTCTCAAATGATTGCAAACAATTTTAATTCATATTTCACAAATATTTGTAATGAAACATTATCTTTATCAAAACCTAGTTCTGATATGCATTTTAAAGATTATCTCCTATGTGATTTTTTCCATTCTTTATTTTTTAACCCTACCACAGAGAGTGAACTCTTGGAAATTTGTAATGCTTTAAAAACAACGTATTCTTGTGGTTTTGACAATCTAAGTTGTAATATTTTGAAACAAATAATATTTTCCATTGTTAAACCTCTTGTTTATATATTTAATTTGTCTTTAAGTTCTGGTGATGTCCCAACAAAATTGAAAATTGCAAAAATTATTCCAATATACAAGAAAGATGACCCGCATTTATTACAAAACTATAGACCTATATCAGTTCTCCCTGTCATATCAAAACTACTTGAAAAGTGTATATATAACCGTCTGTATTCGTTTCTAATAAAATTTGATATACTTTCTAATTGTCAATATGGCTTCAGACGAAATCATTCAACCACTCATGCTGTTATAGATTTACAAGATAAGATTATTTCTGCTCTAACCCTTAACAAATATGCTATTGGAATATTTATGGATTTGTCAAAAGCTTTTGATGTTGTTGATCATACTATTCTTTTATATAAGTTAGAACATTATGGGGTACGTGGGACACCTTTACTCTGGTTTAAAAATTATTTGTCTGATAGATTTCAATATACATCATTTAAGAATTGTTCCTCAAATTATTCATTAATAACCCGTGGTGTTCCGCAAGGTTCTATTTTAGGTCCTTTATTGTTTTTGATTTATATTAATGATATTGTTCAAAGTTCTACTATGTTTAAGTATGTGATGTATGCTGATGATACTACTTTGTTTTATACTCATCCAACTTTGATTGATATTGAGATTAAAGTTAATCAGGAGTTAGATAAAGTTAGTAGTTGGTTTAAAGTAAATAAATTAATTGTTAATCTTGTTAAGACAAATTATGTTATATTTCACCGTAATGTTTGTGATGATAATTATATTTTTGATGATGTGATAATTTTATGTTCTATTGATTCTGTTCCTCTAAAGAAAGTTGATTCGGTAAATTTTCTTGGTGTTTATATTCAGAGTAATATGCATTGGGATGTACATATAACGAATGTAGCAAATAAGGTATCTAAATGTGTAGGTATATTATATAGATTGAAAAATATTCTTCCAGAGTTTGCACTTTTTTTGCTGTATAATACATTTATGCTTCCGTATCTTAATTATTGTGTATCTGTATGGGGCAAATATAATAAAATCAAGATAGAAGTTTTACATAAATTGCAGAAAAAAGCATTACGAATATGCTCTGGTAGTCATTATCTTGCTCATTCGGCTCCTCTTTTTCGTAAATTTAATACTTTGAATATATTTGATTTGTATACTTATAATACCGCTGTGTTGGGATTTTATTATTTCAAAGATATGTTACCTCATAATATTTCATGTATGTTTTCAACTAATAATGAAATTCATCAATACAATACACGAAATTGCAATAGATTTCATATGTGGGTAGTAAAAACAAATCTGGTTTCAAACTCCGTACGTCACCAATTTCCGTTAATCTGGTATTCAATTCCTAGAGATATTTGTTCACGCAATAGCCTGTCTTCATTTAAGAAATTTTTGAAAATATACCTTCTAGCAAATCACACATAGTCATAGTCAATTTATCATATCAGTTGTCTTATGTTTTTGTTTTGTTTTGTTATGTTATGTTTTGTTGTATTTGTTGGTTTTCTGTCCATGTCTACACTTTGTACCTTAAAAATCAATTATTTTGTGCATAATCGTAAGGGAACTTACTTCACAAGGCCTTTTGGCTTTTCTCAAGTTCTCTTTTTTCATTTTCACTGTTATATGTAAATGATTGATTATCCTTTTGTGTATTGTAAAATCCAATACTGTTGTATTGTTTTATCCGAAAATGAGATGAATAAACGAATTGAATTGAATTGAATAAACCATGGTTTGACGAACACTGCCGGAGAGCCACTAACAGAAAAAGGCGGCTCTACAAGCAAATGAGAAAAAAAAAACAACACAGCAGAAACCAGACAGAAATTCAAAGAAGCAAGAGCTGTATACAACAAGGCAGAAAAAATTGCTAAGAGACAACACGATGAGAATCTGAAAAAAAAAAAAAATCTAACAAATGGGAGTCTGAGTAGCAGGGAATGGTGGAATAAGGTGAATTCCCTGTTTGGAAAGAATACCAATGTAGATATACCGGTCCTGAAGGAACAAGACCAGGTTTACACTACTGCAAAGGAGAAAGCAGAGCTTCTCAGCCAAACCTTTGCCAAGAAGTGCCATCTTGATAATGCCAGAGACTCTGCACCGGAGGTTCAGGGTGATACACAACATGTGCTAGACAACATCACCTTTAGGGCCAAAGACGTCAAAAGAACCCTTAGGAAACTCAAACCAGACAAAGCAACTGGACCTAACGAAGTTACAACGCGAATTCTCAAAGAGTGTAGTGCAGAACTAGCAAGACCATTTTGCCGCCTCTTCCAGTTATGTTTCTCAAATGGAATGTTTCCCCACCAATGGAAGATGGCGCACGTCATTCCGATCCACAAAAGGGACTCAAAGTCAGACCCTGCAATGTACCGCCCAATCTCTCTTCTGAGTAATATAAGCAAGGTTATTGAGTCGATTGTTCAATCCCAACTTCAGACCTACTTATTCAAGCATCATCTTATCTCAGACAGATAATTTGGCTTTAGACCTCACCACAGTACTGCAGATCTGCTAACCCTCCTCTCTCAACAATGGTCTAACACATTAGACAGAGGGAATGAAGTTCAACTGATTGCGCTGGACATTAAGGGAGCTTTTGACAAAGTCTGGCACAACGGCCTCTGTTCCAAGCTGGAAGGGAAGGGTATCAGAGGAAAACTGCTCAGCTGGATTGAAAGCTACTTGTCAGATAGATCAATAAACGTTGTCTTTTGCAGGCCAGTCATCCACAACTATATCCATCAATGCTTTAGTACCACACGGATCAGTTCTAGGTCCCCTGCTGTTCTCAGTCTTCATTGACGACCTGGGTGATCTCTGTGAGAATGCCCTATATCTGTATGCTGATGACTCCACCCTGTTCTGTGAAATTAGATCATCAGAAGAAGCGGAGCCAGCTAATGCAAGCCTAAAAAGAGATCTGGGAAACATGAAGCAATGGGCTGATAAATGGAGGACGTCTTTTGAGCCAGCCAAGTGCAAGGCTCTAACAATATCAAGAAAGAGACAACCATCGAGGGTAGACTTGCACTTTGGAAACACAAAAATCACCGAGGAAGACGAACTGGAGATACTGGGCGTCACGGTTGACAAGAAGCTCACCTGGAATAAGCACATCAGGAACATTTCGTCCAGAGCTGGACAGAGACTTGGTGCTCTTAGGAGGGTAGCATCTAAACTGGATGCTCCTGGGAGAGACACAGTGTACAAGGCCCAGATAAGAAGTATCATGGAATACGCCTCTCTGTGCTGGCTGAATCCATCTCCTACAGTACTTCAACTACTTGATCGTATACAGAAGAAGGCCCTACGCATAATTGGAATAAATGAGGACGAGGCACGCTCCAACTTCAATATTCCTTCGCTTCACCATAGACGTCAAGTTGCAGCTGCAGTTGCCATGTAAAAAATGCAGACAGGCCTCTGCCCTCAAGACCTGAAAAAGCTGGTTCCCCCACCTTATACAACGAGAAGAACAACTCGCTCCAGTGTGTCAACTCCGAGACATGCTCTCGTGGAACCCAAGTCCAGAACACACTCAACTGGCAGGAGTTTTGTACACACTGCAGTCAGAGTCTGGAACAGCTTACCAGAAGACATTGTAGGCATGATTAGTGACAGAGGGTCTCAGTCATTCAAGAGTCGCGTCCACAACCACCTTCTGCAGATTGTATAGTATATTATTTATTAGGCCCCACTTTTCTGTTTTTGTCATTATTCTTTTCTTAAGCTGCTGTGAACACTTGATTAGGCCATGACGTTGTTATGTATAGTGCACAGCATTGTATGCATATTCTTGATACATGTTACTTGTTGACTATTTTTCACAATAGCATGTTATGTAAAAAAAAAAAAACCAAACAAACAAACAAACAATCAAAAAAAACCAAGGCTGTTGAATTCTAAATCAATGTAAATTATTTTGAATGGTTATCCCGGGTTAAGATTACTGACAAGTCTCTGTGTGGTCAGAATGATGACACGCCCCTCATACTCATTCCTTACAGTTTTTTACTCTCTCTCCTTCAGCTTTTTACTTCTTTCTCTCCTTTTAACCTCCTCCTTTCTTGTTCATAAAAGGTCATCAAGGTCACATCTTTTATATCATTACCCGATTACATAATACAAATGAGTTTTATCATGCTATTTTCTTTATGATGGACAACTTTCCCGATCACGTCACTGTTGGACTTCTGAGTAAGGTTGTACATGCATCTATGGCTGTGTTCGTATATGTATACCTATTTGTGTATACACACATTCACATATTCCTTTCTTTATCCCTCCTCCCTCTCTACACTGTAAAAACATCGGTGTTAGATTTAACACCAAGGGTGTTAAATCTAACACCGATCAAACTTCAATAGAGGATCACACCCACAGGTGTTAAAAATGCACTGTGATGGTGTTGAAAAGTGTTCACCTGACACTTTGTGGTGTTAATTTGACACTGTACCTGGTGTTATTTTGACACTGTACTGGTGTTAATTCAAAAATGACACCACATGGTGTTGATTTGATATTTGTTGGTGTTAATATCAATGGTTTAACACCCGTCCAGCTTCAATAAGGGACCACACCAGCTGGTGTTACTTTGGTGTAAATTTATTTTCACATTTTTTCAAAAATCTAGTATTTTAATGTAAAATTCTTGATCGTCTTGTTTAAATTAAAAATAAAAAAGAAGTGCACTTACTAAGAAACTCTTCAAAAAAACAGTTTAAAATTTGGAAATGACACCCGTAGCTGTTAATTTAACACCATAAATGAGCACCGAAAATTTAATACCAGCTCGGTGTTCACTATTTAACACCGGACTTTTTGCAGTGTATCTTTACTAGACCCCTCATTTACCCATTCTACCCTGGTCTTTCCATCTGTTCTACCGTCAGGTGAAAGCTTTCATTGACTCTGTTATCATTTTGATGCGGGCCACCTTCCCTTTCACGTTGTTGTATGTCTTTATCTTTGCAATTGTAAAATGTGCGGTCCATGATATGTATGTATGCATTTATTACTGTGAAAGCTAAATAGGATATAAATGTGTCATTTTTTCATTCTGCATCCCCATACAAACGTCTCCATTTATGTACATGCATATGACTGTGTATGTATGTACAGTATGATTATAGATGTATATGTATGTATTATATAAACATCCAAATATCTGTTAGACCCTTTTTTTTTTAAATCCAGTTTGCCTTATCCTTCCCATCTGCTCCGGCAGGCGAAATTTTTCACTGATAGTGTTATTATTTTGATTGGGATACTTTTCTGATTATGTTGCTGTTCATTACCGAGTATCTTTTTATTTTTCCAATATCTGTTAAAAATATGTGTGGTTTATGATATCTGTTTTACTGAGAAAGCTATGCAGGACATAAATATGTTATTTTTTTAACTCTGCCCCCCCCCCCCTAGAAAGATTCGTTTATTTGTGTGTGCATGCAAATGACTGTGTATTTGTGTGTATTGTGTACACCTGTATATGTATTGTATACACATATCTACTTATTCCTATCTTTATCTCCCCTTCTCCCCTATCTCTCTCGTATCTCTACTCCACATCTCTTCCGTGTTGATACTTACGTTGAGAGTCACTCTCATAACGTTATCTTTTCCCCATATTTCTGCAAATTCTGAATGGAGAAATATGACATTTTTATCCATATTTTGGGACAGTTAGACGAATTATTCTGTGAATTTGATGTTGTTATTTTGATGATGTTTGATGAAGAATGTGGGTCACGAGGCTTTGTATGGGTCGGTTGAGAGTGCTAGGATATATAAGTTACATGTGATAATTCAGCCATCAGAATAAAATTTTGTTATGAAATTTAAAAACAGTTGATTTAATAATATTGGGGGTTGTGCAATCACATTTCTAATTATCTTATATTTATCAGTCATGTAAACCTGATGTTTTGTGCATGATGTTTTGTAGTTTTCTTGGAGTAGAGGCACATCAGTCGTCACAGTATTTTTTGTGTAGTTCTGTTTGTTTTGACAAATGCGGAATATGTTCTTATCTTGCATAATGCTCAACTTATTGATTTGTGTAATTATGATATTTTCCCACTCATTTCTATCACACGTGTAAATGCTTTATTCTGTAATTGTCTGAATATTTGAATTTTTATGTATATATTTTGTTATATTATACGCAATTTAGCCCTTGGGCTACGAGATGTGATATGAATAAATAAACCTTTCAATGAACAAATAAAAATACATGTGTGTGCGTATGTGTGTGTGTGTTTGTTGTGGGTGTGTGGGTGTGTGTGGGAGTGTGTGTTGTATGTGTGTCTGATGTCTCTAAGTGACATATATTATGTGAAATCAGTACTCCCATACCAAAGAGTATACTGTAGTACACTGTACCTTTCTGCAATCTTTATATTATGTAGTATGAATGCATGAATGCCTGTTTGGCAATTTTAGCTTCATGTTAGTTGACACATTTGAGCAAGTCCCTTTCTCATCAAAACACGTATACTGTGTTGAGAATGTATCTCTCTTATAAAATCCGGAAGCATATGGGCAAATATTGATTTTCCTTAAAATTAGAATGATTTTTCCAACCCAACCCAATCTTCGAAGCTGTACTTCACGTGTATTACTATAGGCACTTCCGGGTTCAGGTTTCTGGTAGTCGACCTCTTTGAAAATGGCGAGCGCGCGCTCTTTTATAATTATAGAATCTCTTTGCTAGGTACTGTCATGTGCGGGCTATCTGAGGGGATCTCCGGGTAGCAAAAATTGCTCTCCGCAAATCACACGCAAGGCTTGCTCGGAAAGGTGTGACAGGGACTTCAGCACCACGGTTTGACTCGGGGGCTGTGTGACTCATTCAGCGGTGGAAACTCCTTACCTGACGTCCACTAAAAAAGTTGATGATGCTCGGGTTGGTCCACTTTATTAGCAGGCGTGAGAGCGGTAGCAGGAAGGTGTCTTTAGCTCTCTAACAATGATAACAATTTCCTTGAAACTCGTGTTGAAACACGTTACCAGCTCTTTAAAACTTGATAGGTTAACTTTGACAGAAAATGATTGCTTTTATTGTGTCTGATAGGATAAGTGGATATCCACATGACAGGAACATGGACTCTCGGCCACCTTCATATTCAGAGCAGAGCTCGGGCCATGGTCGATTGTAAGTATATTACACGGATGTTGTACATTGTAGCTACGTCTCTATTAACAAGGCTATTTTGATATTATAATGTCAAATTTAGTTTTAACGAAAAGATAGAAAACGATGTCATTCATGGTACTAGTGAAGTATCAATCTAATCGTTTTCTCTCTATAACAATTAACAACCACAAATCTCCTCGTAATCTTGTTTTGAGTGTTCGAGTCAGAGTTCCATTCTTAGCCTGTATATGGTTAGTGGTTTTATCAAAGTGAGTGAAGCACGATGAGTTCTCTTTTGGCAGATTAGCTTTTACAACAAAGAATAATTATTTTTGTTGTTCCTGGTAGGACGACTGGATACCCGCACGACATGATCATGGTCTCTCGGCCCCCTCCTTATACAGAGCAGAGCTCGGACCATGGTCGATTGTAAGTATCTCCGGTTGTTACTATTAGCTATGTCACTTTTAGTCCTAATGTATAGTTGATGCATGGTTTTATCAAATTTAGTGTTTGCTGGATCACAATGATTCAGCACTTCAACGGACATTGAGTCGTTAATTAATACTCGCGAATGATTGATTGATTAGGAATGAGTGGACCGTATTGACTGTACGTAATTTGTGAGAGACTCATGACGTGCACCCAACCCCCCCCCCCCCAAAAAAAAAAAAAAAAAGTAACCAAATGGGACGTGGGTTGGTTCACTTTACAGTGGTGAGAGCGGTAGTCGGCCTACTCGACAGTTCCAGTTTCTGCTAGGAAGATACCTTTCACTTTCTAACAATGATAACTATTGTCTTGAAATTCGTATTGACACACGTTGTCAGCTCTTAAACCATGTAAACAGTCGACAGCTTAGCTTTTACGGAACACGATTCCTTTCGTTGTGTCTGATTAGACAAGGGGATCAACATGGTCTCTCGTCCCCTTCCTTATACATATATGCAGAGCAAAGTCTGGCCATGGTCGCTTTAAGTAGCTATTTATACGGATGTTATTATTAGCTATGAAAATATAAACATGGTTATACTGATACCTATTGTTATATTTGTATTTTAAAAAAGGGAAAATCATGGCATTCGTGGTTGTCTTGACGGAACAATATTCCTTTTGTTTTGTCTGATATAGGACAAGTGGAACTACGCTAGATTTGAACGACGTCCCTCTGCCCCCTCCACCCCCTCTTGTTGTTGTGCAGAGCTTGGTCAATGATCCACGGTAAGTTTTCATTTAGTATAGGGATGTTATTGTTAGCTATGTTACAGTACTGTATTAACAGGGCTATATTGATGCCCCAAATCGTCAAAACATCGAAGAAACAACAACAACAACAACAACAAATCATGATATGCTTGGTACTAGATAAAAATTCATGATCTCTGTAATTTAATGAACAATCGTAAATTATTCGTAAACTGTTGCGAGTGTTCAAGGGTTCTACATTATAGTCTTTGGTTACTAGTTTTATCAAAGTATCAAATTTGCATCAATAGTTTTGCAATAAATCTCTTTGCTGATAACATAAGTGTGTTTCAGTCTCACATTACTTCAGCAGTGGACAATTGGTTGACCGGGGATTAGTTTGTGCTCCATGTAGTGGGGCAGATACGTAGCAAAAATTGTTGAGATGCTCACATCCGGCGGAAAGTGTAAAATTTTGAATAAAGAGTTATTTGGGGCGCTGATTTAAGAAAAAAAAAAATGCCGGATCCAAGAGATCTGACCACTGAGTCATTTTGAATTCCAATATGGCCGCCGTCACTAAATATTAAAAGATCCCCATATCTTGGATTCTAAATGACCTGTGACACCGAAATTTGGCACACGAGAGCGTTTTGACATTTGAAATTCAATGACGGATTAATTTGAAATGTATGACAAACATCTCTGTCTCGGGTTTGTAATTAGGCTACCTGATTGAGCGCGCGTTTGTAACTGATTGAGTGCGCGCTGACGTCAGTGAAAGTGTATTATGCTTTGTTTTTGCTGCACAATTTTGCATGCCCATAAATGCTAGTCGTGATGTTTGTCTTGACAGCATTATTCAAAATGGCGGGCATAGCGTTTATCACACACATCACATCATTCCATTTTTAACCCAGCATGATAAAATATTACCTGTTTGCACCAAATTCATCGTCACTCATTTAGAACTCGAGATATGATTTTAAACATTTCGTCGAGGAGGCCATATTGGAATTCAAAATGATGGCCGACCCAGTGGTCAGATCTCTTTGATCCGGCAATTTTTGAAATCAGCATCACAAAAAAATCCACTCTTTCCGCCGAGTGTGAGCATCTTTTTCACATGATATCTGCCCCACTAATGGTATCAAAATGCAAACTTTGTTTCAAATTCAAATTTATTTCCGTTTTTCGGCAATAGAAGTAACAGAATATACATCTCATTTTCTTTAGTGATAGAAATCATGTAAACAAAACAATGAACATTATAGTAACGTACGCGATACATTGTAATGGGACTACATTGTAATGATACATTTTGATGGGACCAGAGTAAAATGAGGCAAAGGGAAATATCAATATGTACTTTGGAAAAAACGGAGGAACCCACTGAAAAGGCAATGTTTGTAGAGTGTGGGCCCCTCGTGGAAAAAAAAAATATTTCCGACGAGAACATAAAGTTGATAATGCTGTGGTTTGGTTGTCAAAAGAAATCCTGTGAAATCTTTGGTAGATCTATATTGATATCAAACTGTCATGGCACATACTCCTAATATGAAATAAATCGTATCAATATCAGTCGCAGGCAAATATGTCTTTCACGTTTTAATAATAACAATCGTCTTGAAATTAGTGTCGAAACCCGCTGTTGCGACACAAATTGTCGTCTCGTCACAAATTGTCGCCCCCTGAAACAGCCGACAATATTTGTGCATGGAGCTGACGGCACAAATTGTCTCCCCAGCACCAATTGTCGGCTGGCGACAATTTGTCGAAGCACATTTTTTGGGGTAACATCATTCTTGACATAGTCATTGAAATACCACCACATAACTTACATGGCTTCATCCATGCAAACAGGCCATGTAAAAAGTCAAGTGAGGTTTCAAGGAAGTGTGTATGTGCGCGCGCACATGATAATTGAGTGTCCGTACGTGCTTGTGTTTGTGTGTGTGTGTTATTGCATATCATGGAAGAATGTGTGTTGAGGTGGTTTATTTATTATATGCATTATGAGTATTTGTTTGAGTGTGTGTTGGTGTTTGTTTATAAATACGTATGTATTTGGGGTGCGCATATGGCAGTTCGTTTGTGCTAAAGATCAACTAACGATTGAGAAATTATTTACGGCGTTTCGAAATTGTTCGCTCATGCATAAAGAATGACAAACTTATTCTTTGACGAAGAATAGTGATAAGAAGTTGAAGTTAAGAGTGATGGAAGGATGTGAATACAGTGGAAAAAAAAATGAACAAAGACAGATAACATTTAGGGAGGGTACCTCACTCGTATGCCTTTTCTCTCCGTCTCTCTCTCTCCTAGCCCGCCTCACCGTTGAAATTGACACACCCATATCAGCAGACACACGTACGCACACAGGCACACGTTACACACGTATACGAACAGACAAACCAAACACTATAGAACCACTATACAACCACCACACATGCACAATTTTCACATATTGTATCATAATACTCCAAACACACACACACACACACGCACACACACACACACACGCGCGCGCACACACACACACACACACAGAGCTATGAGCAAACGCATACACAATTCATATAATACGCACCTACAAATCATACACACCACATCCCATGCAGTCCCCCCCCCCCCAACACACACACACACACACACACACGTACGCATAACTTACAAGTCTCGATTTGTTGCTGCCAGGCAACAATTTATGCAGAGGCGACAATTTGTGCCGTTGTCACAGGCGATCCTTTCCGGGATCTGAGGAAACCGATATACTAGCCGAATTCAGTTGATTGGTTCCACCGGAACGAATATACCGCACAATAGGCAGAACGCAGAAACGTCCCGCAACCGCCGAACGGATCCTATCCGGGTTGCATGTTTGTTTTCGACGGCACAGATTGGGCACCCTAACCCTAACCCTAACCCTAACCCTAACCCTAAACCCTAAACCCTAACCCTAACCCTAAACCTAACCCAACGTGTTTCCCATAGGTTTAATACGCGCCATGCCCCAATCTGTGCCGTCTAAAAAAAAAAAAAAAAAAAAAAAAAAACGCATCCGGGTTGTGCGAGTCCTCATCAAAAACAAAATAATATCTGTTTATTGTAGGACCTATACCAAACAAAACAAAAACACAACTAGAAATGTCGCTTTGGCGACTGGTATGCCTCCGCCATAATACATGATTTTCCCAATAGGTCTAGATAGTACATGTGGACAATGTGTGATTACATTTTCACAAAATTGGCAAAATATTGAAATGACAAGTTTGTCACAAATGTGTTGAATGTTCACCTTCCTTGACCTAGGTTTAATTGGATGAATAGGAGAGCATGTATCTAGGGATTTAAGGACTTTAACTCGACTTTGACCCATTCATACATTTAGGCATTGAGTAATTTTCAAGGTACAGGTGTGGAGAAAAAGTGCAATTTCTGAATTGAATAGTAAATTGTTACTATTTTCATCTGGCCCTTGACCCTAAAATTCATAAGATAATTACTTTCAGGTAGAACATGCATAATATGTACTAAGTTTCAAGGTAACTTGAGCCACTTCCGAGATATGGAGGAAAAAGTTAGTTCAGCACTTTCACTTGATCTTTGACCTTTTGACCTTTGATGCAATAAAAGAAGAAAAAAAAACTTTCCAGAGAATTTCTATTAGGTTACACATGTATGCATACACCAAGTGTAAAAAAAAATAACCCTGCTGGCATTGCATGATAGGAGGGAAATAGTAAAATTTTGAAGTGTTGCACTTGACCTTTGACCCCTGACCTTTGACCCCATGAACCCTACATTCTCTAGATAATCACTTCCAGTCAGTATATGTATATACTATGTTCCATGAAGATACCTTGAACAATTTTCTAAGGTAGTATGGAGAAAAAAAAGAAGTTTTAATATTTTTACTTGACCTTTTGACCTTTGACCTTTGACCTCATGACCCAAACTTTCACCAGATAATCTTAATTGGGTAATACATGTATACACTAAGTTTTAAGAAAATATCTTCAGTGTATGGTGGAAATAGTGAAATTTTACGTATTTGACCCTGACCTTTTGACCTTTGACCTTTGACCTCATGACCCAAACTTTCACCAGAGAATCTTAATTGGGTAATACATGTATACACTAAGTTCCAAGAAAATATCTTCAGGCATTCAATAGATATGGTGGAAATAGTGAAATTTTATGTATTTGACCTTGACCTTTTGACCTTTGACCTTGAGCATGTGCACCCAAAAGTTGATAGGCACAACTTCACCCCCTAATACACATACATGCTAAGTTTCATTAGGATACCTCAACAGGTTTTGATAGTTACCTTGTCCACAAAATTCATTACGGACGGACGGAAGGACGGACGGACGGACGGAAGGACGGACGGACGGACGGACGGACGGACGGACAACCCGAAAACATAATGCCTCCGGCACCACTTCGTGGCGGAGGCATAAAAAACACGATATTTCTTCATTTCTTGAATTATCTTAATGACAAACCTATTTTTACGTTCTGATAATGTCCCTTTAACAGAATTATATTATAGCCTCGTACTTGAATTGCGCTCGAACAAATGGCGCGAAGAAATGAATAACTGCACAATGTAATTAGTAAGCCCTTGTCGCACTTTGCCGGATAGGCCCACCGTACAAAAAAAAAAAAAAAAAAAAAGCGGGCGATATTTTACTCATCCGTTGTTGAAATCATCAGTCCGGTGGACAAAGTGCAAGGTTTCCGTTTTGAACGAGCGTAAGTGGACGGGAGAGGGGCCGAACCAAAAGAAGAAACAACGAACCTGGGGCGATCGTGTACAGGGCAGTAAAACGTGCGCAAACAAATGAGAAACGAATATGAACTGCTTGCCCACAGGACAAAACGCACGAGGAACATATAGGTGATGGATGAGACGTACATCGAACGTCAGAGATCCATTGACGTGACGGCAATCGGGCTATACATTTATTACATCACCTTGGAGCGTCCACCACTCGACCAGTTCTGCTTCTACCACCTGTACACTTCACTTCACATCTCATATCAGCTCCCATCAATATGCCAAGGGATCGAAGGCTAAGACTTAGCCTCCTTCTCAATATGTTTTGTACTTGTTGCTAGACCTTTGACACTGTTTCTTCATTTTGGTCCTAAATATCACTTACATGCAGATTTACCAAAAAGTTTCTCACTTTAGACAAAAACACTTTCATTCATACCTGATGTTACTTCACAAATGTAACCTTCTCTATTTTTTGTTTCTGATTGATTTGTTTTAGATGTTCTTTATAATGATTAACAGCCGGATGAACGTTGATTTAAGGCACATAATTGTTCTTCATTGAACAATCATACAACGCTATTTTGACTGCATTCAGAAAATCAATGTCAGCAATACAGATTTCAAGTTTGGACATTGACTCAAGGTTTGAGGCAATTTCTATTTTCTCTCGAACAGTTTCTGTGATACATCAAATCAAATGCATCACAGTCACATGACAGTAAGATGGCTCATTTAGATTTCCTAGTGGTATTCGAATCTTGACGTCCATGGGTTTTGATTTTGATGGCTTCGACTCATCGTCTCGTGCATTTTCAACCTAAAGTTCACTCATAATTTTTAACCTGTGAATATCCAACAGTTTATCTCAACCGATGCTCACTCATATCGAAAATACTTCATTGCCGCATGATAGAGAATCTGATCAAGGCTTCCCGTTTTGCTGGTATAAAAACCTACAACTTTAGTGTATTATAAGTGATAATAATCTATGCATGCTTCCATAAATTTTGTTCAGATCTCTGCAGTTCCTCAGTATTTACAACAATCTTACAACAGCCATGATAGTTATCTGGCTGAAACTGGCTTTCCGAAAGACTTGTTTCCCTGTCATAGAGGGATGAGAATTTTTCCCCCAAGAAGATGATGATCTTTAAAACCTTGAAACATTATGATGCGTTTTGCTTTCTTTTTGATGTGCCTCTTACCTTTTCACCTGAAACATAACATTTGCATGGTAAATTCGGGGAGACTTTGCAAAGTAGTTCGAATTTGTTTCGCCTTTGTGTCTATGACAATTGGTCATACAAACCAAATTGCCTGTGTCCTACTCTCAGGACCACGTTGCCACTTCTTGGACCGCATCTGCCTTCTCTGGTGCTTGCTTTACCTCCTCCAGGCGGCAATGTACTTTTGGAGGGCCAAATTGGCATTCTGCAGCAACGTACTTTACAGGAGGTCTAGCGGATCGAAACGCGAGGAAAACGACAAAGTACAGTACAGATACAGGAAAAAACGTGCAACTAAAGGTCAAGGGTCGGATCGCGCTATCCGTTTTTGGCGAGGAAAAACTGTGTGCATGCACATATATTTCTGGCCGCTCTGACTGGAAGACAACGTCCATCCCAAGGATAAAAAGGACACGAAACGCATTTTAACGGATATCAATGGATGCCAAAAATCGCCCTTCGCTTCCCATGCGTTTGCCTTATCCGGCAAAGTGTGACAGGGGCAGTATTAGCTAAATAGCATGCACACAAACGTAGTGAGTCGATCATCTGGAGCCATTCGTTGCACAGACAGTGTGATGCGATTAGCCTTTATTTAGATAAAACTTCAAAGAATAGTTCACTAAATAGCATGCACACATACGTAGGGTGAGTCGAACGTCTGGAGCCGTTTGTTGAACAGACAGTGTGATGCGATTAGCCTTTATTTAGATAAAACTTCAAAGAATAGTTCAACGAAAGATCATGATAATGCTGTAGTTATACATGAATAAGAGACTGCTTGAAGTGGGAAAGAAGAGAGAGGGAGGTTTGCTGGTAGGGTACAGCGTAGATAAATATGCTTTTTCAATGAGCTCTGTTCTGATAAGAAAATGATTGTACAGCTGTACTTCAAAAAAAGAATGTTAGTCTGCAAAGAAGTTGTTAATGTGTGTGCAGGGGAATAAAATGGAGCTATACATGTGGATTTCATTTCATTCATTTCATTTATTTTATTTCGTTCAATTTATTCTCATTTTTCTCTCAACAAAAAACAAAACACAAAGTAAATCAAAAATTCAATCATAAGAATGCATTACAAAGTATGACAATCAATGGTAATCAACAAACTAATAAAGATATGCAGACATACTGGAATTACAAAGTTATGTTTTGAAGGGAAAAAATTAGAACTGACAGGTCCACTAAAAAGCATTGCTCTTCTTTCTTCTCTCCTTTTCCTTTCCTGTCTATTGTTCTTCGTAGACTTGTATTGTTACCGTCTTCTCTCCTCTCGGTACTGTCTCGCGTCCAACAGTGTATATGCGTGTGGGTAATTGAATGTGTGTACGAATGTATTGTCCTTGTCATATTTTCCCGGTACACGTGGTTCAATGAACAGTGTCCGGGTACTATAGCATTGGTACTCTATATTTTTTTCCCGACCTGTGTATCTCAAAATAACTACATGTATATTGTTATAGAATAGTATATCATTCACTCATTATTTATCTAGCGATCCACGTCCGACAAGCTTTGCTTTTTAGTGGATCACTATTTTCCATGATCGAATTTATTTTCCGCTCGCCCACGTAGTATTTGTACAGTGTTCCTCTTTATTATTGTACATATATGTTGTTCTATAATTTGTCTCGTATATTACATGAATCTTTTGCAAGCGTTTGAACAATATCATTTAATGACATGTATACATTGTACTATGTTTTTGATTTTCGTTGATTTGAAATAAACTATGATTGAATTGAATAGATTGTGGACCACTCTAAAATATCTTCAAAAATACTTATTGCATCAGGGGCGTCACACGCTTTTTTTTTCAAGGGGATGCGTTTTGACACTAAATGTAACCTGCGAGATTTTTTTTTTTCATGCCTCCGCCACGAAGTGGTGCCGGAGGCATTATGTTTTCGGGTTGTCCGTCCGTCCTTCCGTCAGTCCGTAATGAATTTTGTGGACAAGGTAACTATCAAAACCTGTTGAGGTATCCTAATGAAACTTAGCATGTATGTGTATTAGGGGGTGAAGTTGTGCCTATCAACTTTCGGGTGCACATGCTCAAGGTCAAAGGTCAAAAGGTCAAGGTCAAATACATAAAATTTCACTATTTCCACCATATCTATTGAATGCCTGAAGATATTTTCTTGAAACTTAGTTTATACATGTATTACCCGATTAAGATCCTCTGGTAAAAGTTTGGGTTATGAGGTCAAAGGTCAAAGGTCAAAAGGTCAGGGTCAAATACATAAAATTTCACTATTTCCACCATATCTATTGAATGCCTGAAGAGATTTTGTTGAACCTTAGTGTATACATGTATTACCCAATTAAGATTCTCTGGTGAAAGTTTGGGTCATGAGGTCAAAGGTCAAAAGTCAAAAGGTCAGGGTCAAATACATAAAATTTCACTATTTCCACCATATCTATTGAATGCCTGAAGATATTTTCTTGAAACTTAGTGTATACATGTATTACCCAATAAAGATTCTCTGGTGAAAGATTGGGTCATGAGGTCAAAGGTCAAAGGTCAAAAGGTCAAGTAAAAATATTAAAACTTCTTTTTTTTTCTCTGTACCATGGAAAATTGTTCAAGGTATCTTCATGGAACATAGTATATACATGTACTGACTGGAAGTGATTATCTAGAGAATGTAGGGTTCATGGGGTCAAAGGTCAAGTGCAAGACTTCAAAATTTTACTATTACCCTCATATTTATGCAATGCCAGGAGGGTTATTTTTTTTTACACTTGGTGTATACGTGTGTAACCTAATAGAAATTCTCTGGAAAGTTTTTTTTTTCTCTTTTTGCCTCAAAGGTCAAAAGGTCAAAGATCAAGTGAAAGTGCTGAACTAACTTTTTCCTCCATATCTCGGAAGTGGCTCGAGTTACCTTGAAACTTTACATATTATGCATGTTCTACCTGAAAGTAATTATCTTATGAATTTTAGGGTCAAGGGCCAGATGAAAATGGTAACAATTTACTATTCAATTCAGAAATTGCACTTTTTTCTCCACACCTGTACCTTGAAAATTACTCAATGCCTAATGAATGGGTCAAAGTCAAGTTAAAGTCCTTAAATCCCTAGATACATGCTCTCCTATTCATCCAATTAAACCTACGTCAAGGAAGGTGAACATTCAACACATTTGTGACAAACTTGTCATTCCAATATTTTGCCAATTTTGTGAAAATGTAATCACACAGTGTCCACATGTACTATCTAGACCTATTGGGGAAAATCATGCATTATGGCGGAGGCATACCAGTCGCCAAAGCGACATTTCTAGGTTATTTCAAGGTCAAGTTCAAATCTATTTGTTTTTCCACAATAAAGATAATGTTAATCTCACTTTCTTGAGTAACAGAAACAATGCATGTAAATTTGTACAGAGAAAACATTAATAACAGAAAACTAACAGTAGCGATACATTGCAATAGTTGCTGAGGTAACGAAAGTGAAATGATTGTCAATATGCACTGTCTGAAAAAAAAACGGAGGGACCCACTAAAAAGACAATGCTTGTAGAGTGTGGACCCCTCTTGTATTAAAAGCTCGATGCAAAATTGATTGAAAACAGCAACAAAACAGCACAAAAAGTTTGGCAGCACACTAAGAGACAGACGAACAAACAGTTACATACAAAACAATAACAAACAAAATAATGAGCATGAGACAAGACTGGGACAGCAAACAAGAGTACTTGTAGGGAAAAAAACCGTCTTGACGACACGAGACGAAACAAGACTATAGCGTGACAAAGAGTTAACAGAATAGACATGAATATGCAACAGAGACAACGATCCTCGGAGGTCTGAGGAAGAAAGAGAAGAAGAAAAAAATATATACGACAAAACCTTCAACTGCGAAGTATAGGTTAAAGAAGATCTTATCATAGTCAGAGCTTAGGCAATAGTAACAATAAAAAAAAAAAAAAAAAACGGCGATGCAGATTTTGCGGACGGGTAACCATAGCCTATAAACTAACCTGACTCTGGCGGCCGTCATTATAGGATTGTAAAAGAAAAAAACTTCAATCTCCTTTTAAATGAGTATATAGAAGGAGCAGAAATTATATCGTGATTCAGAAATTATGGTATTATCGTGATTCAGGGAATTCCAATAATTTGGTCCAGTGTAAATAAGTGTATTCTTTGCTAGAATCGTTCGAAGAAGTGGGAAGTGAAACTCGTTAGAGTATCGAGTGGGGTGATTATGGAATGATTGATTTTTTTTTTAAACATAGAACCAAAGATAGTTTGGAGTAAACTATTATCATACATGTACATAAATTGGCCTCAGTTAAATAAAAATCATTTGTTGATTTTAATAGCTTATTACAGTCAAACAATGCATTTGTATGTGCACGTGTGGGAGTATTGGAAATGATACGGAGGGCTTTCTTTTGCAGCAACTCTATTCAGCAGTGTCTGATGAGTATTGCCCCAAGCTAAAATTCCATAATTAAGGTAAGGGAGTATCAAAGAGGAGTATAACACGAGTAATGTCTTTTCAGGGATATAAAATTTCAGTCTATTCATAACACCTATATTGCGAGAAATAATTTTGCAGATATGATCAATATGTTTTTTTCCAAGAAAGTTTATTATCTACAAAAATACCAAGAAATTCAAAAATTTGTCACACTTTCTAAATTACAATCATTCAGAACTATTTCTGAATTCAACGAAACAACGGTATTGCTGAAAAGCATATATTTTGTTTTTTGAACATTCAATGATAACTTGTTGGCTCTGACCCAGTTGGTCACTTTTTTCAACTCTGTATTTAATTTATTGGTTCCTGTATCAAGCACATTTACACGCGTACATAATATTATACACTGTACATATTACATGTATACATACATTGCTATAGTGGCGCGTATTCAAAAGCATAAATTGTTTTCAACGTACTTTTCTACATTACCTTTACAATGTAAACGTATTTGGGATGTGAAATTGTGCGACCTGATGCAGACCTGATTTTTAGAGACATTATTTCTTTATTCAGTGTTAGATACGAATTGTCACGGGAAGTTTACATGTGCTTTACTTATGGAATTGAAAATAAGCCATGGTTTACTTGAACACACAAAGTGACACGCGCCGGAACACTTCTGGTTTTTGTTTTTGTTTGTTTGTTTGTGTTTTTTTTTTCGTTTTTTTTTTTTTTTTTTTTTTTTTGGGGGGGGGCACTGTGTGACGGTGTGAAATGCTCTGGAGATCACGGCGAGGGAGCAAAGCGACCGAGCGATTGAGGATGTGGGAAGGGGATACCACTTTTTGTAAAAACAGAACGTAAGTCGCGTTTACAGAGCATTTAAATCAAATTTCTAGGGAAGTAAACATAGTTTAAAAAAAACGACATGAAGGAATACTATTTTAACATATACGGGGTACATAATATGTGACGGTATGTTATCCTCGGCGAGGGAATGAAGCGACCGAGCGGGGGAGGGTGTGGAGGGGAGATACCCCCCTCCCACGGTAGGGACTTTTCGTAAAAACAGAGTGTAAAAGTCGCGTTTACAGAGCATTTTGAATAAAATTCCTAGGAAATTAGACATAGTAAAGAAATAAATGCGAAGGACTATGATCATAACTTGTGAAAATTATTCATTTTACTATAAGTACGGGCAGACCAAACGGACCAAATAGACCAAACGGGAGAGGGTGTACGAAGGGGTATGCCCTTCCCACACGAGAGAGACTTTGCATTTTTAGAATTGAAATTCAGCAACCTGGTGCACACTTTGGGTGAAATATGTGGACAGATTTCTATCACAAAAGCGAGAAAATCTTCTTATCTCGGGAATTATAATTATGTGGGGAGGGGGGCAAATGATATGCATACCCTTGCAATATTTTTATGGGCGAACTTTTTGTTTTTGTTGACACTGTGCATATTCATTGAGTAGAACTTGCATTATACTGCCATAATTAATGATGATGCAAATAAAGAGAAGACATGTTCCCATCTCGGGAATTATTGATTATGGGGGGAATTATGATATGCTTGCCCCTCCAAAATCTTTATGAGGCTAAGACCAGAATACTCGCACTTGGGCTCGCATTCTCAATTTGGATTGGTCAGAAGTAAAGTGCTGGACATAAACCCTACATAGCACACGTGCACGTACACGCAAACATGTGTACACGTGCTCCGCACCGTACGGATACAGTATAAATACAGTGTAAAATCAGTGCTACCGGATCCTGGGGTGCAATTTTTTTCCCACGATTTTTTTTTTTTTTTTTTTTTTTTTTGGTCCCTGATGCAAAATGGAAAAAAAAAATATTATTTAGCGTCCGGCGTTGAGGTCACTCGCAGACTGAATTGATTTTTTTTAATGTCTGAAGGGGGATGCGTTCGCATCCCCCCCCCCCCCGTGACGCCCGTGTTATTGTAATTACAGTGTACATAATACATAATACAAAAAATTAGACAAAATGAAACAAACAAACGAGACACAACAACATGACATGACTAAACTGAGCTGGATACGATGGAAAGGAATGGAGCAAAAACAAAATTAAAGGAAGAAAGGAAAGAAAGAAAGAGAGACAATGCCTACACGCTGACCAAGAGAAACGGAAGAGGGGGTTGAGGAAGTATTTCGGACAACTGGTGACCACAGCTGTGGAAAAATTATGGAAATAAAATGTCGAATTTCATTACTTTCTAATGCCGTTTTTTATTGCGTAACGATGAATTTTATAGCTGATGATGAACCTTAATATGTTTGCTGTAACCAGTATATATAGATAATGAAAAATAGATATCTCAACCAGAATTTACCCCCCCCCCCCAAAAAAAAAAAAAAAAATCAAATTACGTTAAAGAGTATAACGATAGAGAATTTTTTTTTTTATTTCAAACGTAATGAATTCCAAAATTTAGGGCCGGTGTATAAAAATGTATTCTGAGCTGATAATGTTCTCAAAAGGGGTAGATGAAACTCATTAGACCGCCAAGTAGGATGATCATGAAAACATTGATTTCGTGGAAACATTGAATAAGAATTATTAGAGAGAGCATTTGTGTTGTAGTTGAACATGAATTGACCCAGTTGAAATAAAAACCAAATCTTTGATTTGTTAAAATCTTGTAGTTGATGAATAATGAATTTGGGTGGGAACGTGGCGAAACCCCACAGAAAATACGAAGTACTTTTTTTTTTTGCAGTAACAATAATTTATCTAACAAAATTTAATTCGCGCTGCCCCATGCTATAATTCTGTAATTGAGATAAGGTAATATTAAAGAAAATACAATGTTAACAAAGAAGACGATGGAATGTGAAACTTATGTCTGTTCATAATACTAATATTACGTGAAATTATTTCACTTATATTAATAATATGAGGTCTCCACAAAAGTTTGTCACCCCCTGTCATACCAAGAAATTTCATATGGGATACACGTTCTAATCGAGTATCATCAAAAATAATATCTGTGCTTAGTATTTCTAAGGACTTACTAAAAAGCATATAATTAATTTTATGAAGATTTTATGAAGATCTTATCCACTGGGTTATTTTTTCCAACTCAGAGTTGACGGTGTCTACGAGAGTAACTGGGTTTTGATGTCAAAAGAAAACATTTGAATAATCAGCAAAGAGTATATAAAAATTATTGAAATATGTCAGATGATTTGCAGAAGTCATTGATATAAACAAGCAAGTAAAGGACTTGATATACTACCCTGAGGGACGCCACATTTAATAAATTTAAGACTTGAGTTATTCTCGTTCAGAGATACATTGTTTTTCGGTTCTCATGAACCACTCCAAGGCCTTCACCCGTATGGCCATCCTGCTGGTCAGAGAGACAATTAATGGATTAAAATTTCATGATTTAAAGCTGTTGATTTAAAGCTGTTATAAATCGAGATGAATAATAATTTTCCTTTGTATCATTTTCTCCTTATTGTTCTCTTTCGCACTCTCAATCTCTTCTTTATTTCTTGTTTTTTATTCTATTATTTTTTTTTTCTCCGTTAGCCCACAGCTTTTACCCTTTTTAATTTTTGTTCATATAGATTCCATTTTGGGATATATTAAACCGTATATCTGTCTGTTTCCTGTCAATTCATGTCACAGGTAGTTTACTAGCTGTTTTTCATTCTCTTATCTCTTTTAATTTCTGTCTATCCCCTTGCCACTATTGGCTTCACACCTTTTACATGAGCATTTAATATGTATTTCCCATTAAAAATGCATATACATGACTTAATTATGAAACTTAATGTGTACGAAGAGAACATTTACCTTTTTGTGTGGAACACCAGATTTTGGACACAGGTGCACTGTTTAAGTATTCAAGTTAGGGTATTATTAGAAGTCAAAAATTTAATTTTACATGCACTCTACTTTCTTTAAACAGAAGATTGAAATATTGGTCGTTAGATCGTACTAGTAGTAACTGATTAGTTTCTGAGCGCTGAAAATATACATCAAAATGAAGGTGGACTATTTGAGCTCATACGTGTATTTAATATGAAGCTCCTTGTATAAAAGTAGTTAACATGAAGCATTCCGAACATCCCTACTACAGTAACTCATTCGGTTATTCTGTTCAAGACGATTCAAATCAGAGAGAGGTTGGCATGACCAACGCCATATCGGTACCCGGTGCGTGCATGTACTGTATCATGGCCACCATGACGACGAAAGAAATAAGGGGAAAAAAGAATCGCTTTGTAGTACGGGTGTCAAATTGGCAACTTTGTTCGAATGGCTGGTTAGAGATCTTTGGAACAGTTCATTCAGATTGACTGTGGAGGGAGACTGGAAGAGTCGATTTCACTGAAGGGCTGTTTCCCCATTACCACTGTGTATACATTGTACGGTAGAGACCAGGATCGAATCGGCGATGGGGGATCGTATCGGCGGTGAGGCAAAAATCCCTCCGATTGCATCCGGGGGATCCGATATGCTGGCCAAATTCCACCGATTCGTTCCGGCGGAACTTTGTATCTACTGGCCGGAACGGATCGCCTGTGGCACCGTAACACACGCTGTCAGCTCCTTATAGTCCAGGCTAGGATCCATGGAAAGTGAACATTGCCCTGTTTGTATTTTTGATTTATTTGATTTTATTTATTTATTCTCTGTAGGCCATTTTTTTTTCAAATACATCAGCTTTCTGCAATTTCATTAACAAAGTACAAAATACCGGTAGTATACTTTCATTAATTTTCATCATTTTCATCAATTATACAATACATCTGTAGTATAATTACATGAGTAACATGTTAATAATTTGCATACAGAACGATTGCCAATAATAAGCACAGCGCTTGACTGTTTGGCAACCGATAACAAATAACATTACAATGAAGAAAAACAAAAGGGTCCAACATGATGCTCGTGGAATAAGGGTTAGAGAGAGAGACAGAGAGAGAGAGAGAGAGAAAGAATGGAAGCGGAGGAGATGATAAAAACCTCCTATACTAGTCTCGCCAGATCAACTCGACATACCTCTATACCTACGCAACGGCGTAAATCCATACTGAGGAGTGGGGGGGATGGACAACATCACCACGATTACAAGCCCATATACAACCGGACCGGCGCAGCCTTTTTTTTTTTTTTGGGGGGGGGGGGGTGGGGAGAAGCTTTGTGCCCCCCTCCCCCCCCCCCCCCCCCCCCCCCCACACACACACTTTACAGGGATCGGATGCCCCACTCTTTTGCATGAAATATAAAGTGGGAGAAAAGTGGCAGCAACAACATAAAGACTTTTTGTTCTTGTTGCTTTTTTTTTTTTTTTTTTGCTTGTCAGACGACTTTCGGCGGAAAATCAGACCTTAAAAGTATGAAAACATTTTTTTTTTTTGAAATATCTGTGAGAGGGAGCGGAACGACCGAACGGGGGAAGGGTGTGTATGGGGGGGGGGGGGGGGTATCCTTCTCCTACACGAGGAAGGTTTTGCATTTTCAGACCTGAAATTCAGCGATCTGGTGCTCACTTGTGGTGAAAATTTTGTTTTCTTTTCTTTAAAAAAACACTAAGAAAATGAAATATTCACAATATATTATTGAATGACAAAATCGTGGTATTTCAGCTCTTGCTGTGCGACATCACTGTGAAGGCCTACTAAATAATGGGGCCTATCATCAGCGTAGGCAGGATTTGATCTTAGGAGGAGCGGTTATGTGAGGGAACGAATCAAGCGAGGGGGGAGGGTATGGTAGGGGGGTTTCCCCCTCCTACGGTGAAATCACTTCGCGTTCAAAATTTTGACATTTTTCAGTCCAAAAACTGCCGTTTGTAGCTATATTCTTCGCTTTGGAAATTAAGGGGGGCACACCAGGCGCAACTGCTGTCAATCACTGGCAGCAACATCAGGAGAATGGCATAGCGATTAAATGCGAGCGAGCAGAGCGAGCGAGCATGAAAATTTTAACATTTTACAGTCTAAAAACTGCCGTTTGTAGCTATACTTTTTTGCTTTGGAAATTAAGGGGGGCCGCATCAGGCACAACTGCTGGCAATTACTGGCAGCAACATCAGGAGAATGGCATAGCAGTTAAATGCGAGCGAGCGGGGCGAGCGAGCTTGAAAATTTTGACATTTTACAGTCCAAAGACTGCCGTTTGTGGCTGTATTTTTTCGCTTTTGGAAATTATGGGGGCACACCGGGCGCAACTGCCGGCAATCGGGCAGCAACATCAGAATGGCATAACGATTAAATGCGAGCGAGCGAAGCGAGTGAGCTTGAAAATTTTGATATTTTACAGTCCCACATGTCCTTTGTGGCTGTACTAGTAATTTTTCGCTTTGGAAATTAAGGGGGGGGGGGGCGCACCGGGCGAAAACTGCTGGCAATTACTGGCAGCAACATCAGGAGAATGGCATAGCAGTTAAATGCGAGCGAGCGGGGCGAGCGAGCTTGAAAATTTTGACATTTTACAGTCCAAAGACTGCCGTTTGTGCTGTATTTTTTCGCTTTTGGAAATTATGGGGGCACACCGGGCGCAACTGCCGGCAATCGGGCAGCAACATCAGAATGGCATAACGATTAAATGCGAGCGAGCGAAGCGAGTGAGCTTGAAAATTTTGATATTTTACAGTCCCACATGTCCTTTGTGGCTGTACTAGTAATTTTTCGCTTTGGAAATTAAGGGGGGGGGGGGCGCACCGGGCGAAAACTGCTGGCAATTACTGGCAGCAACATCAGGAGAATGGCATAATGATTAAATGCGAGCGAGCGAAGCGAGCGAGCTTCAAAATTTTGACATTTGACAGTCCAAAAACTGCCGTTTGTAGCTATATTCTTCGCTTTGGAAATTAAGGGGGGAACACCAGGCGCAACTGCTGTCAATCACTGGCAGCAACATCAGGAGAATGGCATAGCGATTAAATGCGAGCGAGCAGAGCGAGCGAGCATGAAAATTTTAACATTTTACAGTCTAAAAACTGCCGTTTGTAGCTATACTTTTTTGCTTTGGAAATTAAGGGGGGCCGCATCAGGCACAACTGCTGGCAATTACTGGCAGCAACATCAGGAGAATGGCATAGCAGTTAAATGCGAGCGAGCGGGGCGAGCGAGCTTGAAAATTTTGACATTTTACAGTCCAAAGACTGCCGTTTGTGGCTGTATTTTTTCGCTTTTGGAAATTATGGGGGCACACCGGGCGCAACTGCCGGCAATCGGGCAGCAACATCAGAATGGCATAACGATTAAATGCGAGCGAGCGAAGCGAGTGAGCTTGAAAATTTTGATATTTTACAGTCCCACATGTCCTTTGTGGCTGTACTAGTAATTTTTCGCTTTGGAAATTAAGGGGGGGGGGCGCACCGGGCGAAAACTGCTGGCAATTACTGGCAGCAACATCAGGAGAATGGCATAGCAGTTAAATGCGAGCGAGCGGGGCGAGCGAGCTTGAAAATTTTGACATTTTACAGTCCAAAGACTGCCGTTTGTGCTGTATTTTTTCGCTTTCGGAAATTATGGGGGCACACCGGGCGCAACTGCCGGCAATCGGGCAGCAACATCAGAATGGCATAACGATTAAATGCGAGCGAGCGAAGCGAGTGAGCTTGAAAATTTTGATATTTTACAGTCCCACATGTCCTTTGTGGCTGTACTAGTAATTTTTCGCTTTGGAAATTAAGGGGGGGGGGGGCGCACCGGGCGAAAACTGCTGGCAATTACTGGCAGCAACATCAGGAGAATGGCATAATGATTAAATGCGAGCGATCGAAGCGAGCGAGCTTCAAAATTTTGACATTTGACAGTCCAAAAACTGCCGTTTGTCGCATAATGATTAAATGCGAGCGAGCAAAGAGAATGAGCTTGAAAATTTTGACATTTTCCAGTCCTAAAAACTGCCGTTTGTGGCTGTATTTTTTCGCTTTGGAAATTAAGGGGGCGCACCGGGCAAAAACTGTTGGCAATTACTGGCAGCAACATCAGGAGAATGGAATAATAATTAAATGCGAGCGAACGAAGCGAGCGAGCTTCAAAAATTTGACATTTTACAGTCCCCAAACTGCCGTTTGTCGCTATATTTTTCGCTTTGGAAATTAAGGGGGCGCACCTGCGCACAATCACTGGCAGCAACATCAGGAGAATGGCATAGCGATTAAATGCGAGCGAGCGGAGCGAGCGAGCTTGAAAATTTTGACATTTTACAGTCTAAAAACTGCCGTTTGTAGCTATACTTTTTCGCTTTGGAAATTTAGGGGGCACACCGAGTGCAACTGCCGGCAATTACTGGCAGCAACATCAGGAGAATGGCATAGCGGTTAAATGCGAGCGAGCGGAGCGAGCGAGCTTGAAAATTTTGACATTTTACAGTCCAAAGACTGCCGTTTGTGGCTGTATTTTTTCGCTTTGGAAATTAAGGGGGCACACCGGGCGCAACTGCCGGCAATTACTGGCAGCAACATCAGGAGAATGGCATACTGATTAAATGCTAGCGAGCGAAGCGAGTGAGCTTGAAAATTTTGACATTTCCAGTCCTAAAAACTGTCGTTTGTAGCTATTATTTTCGCTTTGGAAATTTAAGGGGGCGCACCGGGTGCACCTGCTGTCAATCACTGGCAGCAACATCAGGAGAATGGCATAGCGGTTAAATGCCATTTGTAGCTATATTTTTCGCTTCTGTTTGTCCCACTTTTCTTTGAGAACCATCCCCCCCCCCCCCATCGACGCCTCTATACATATTAGGTTGCTTTTGTTAAGTGAAAGATCTGCTGCACACTCTTTGATAGATTAATGAATATACGTCTATGTCAAAAGTGCATGTACAAAGTTTATCCCTTATCCTGTATAGCGGACCTTTTGCATGTTCATGATTGCAATACAACGATCTGGTGCATAGTTCTGGCGATATTTGGACAATTTTCCATTAAGAAAGTTCGAGATTTGTCCTCATCTCGGGAATTGCTTGGGGGATAAATGATTTGTCTGTCTAAACACTTCCTTTGGGGCGGGGCAAATGCCCCTTTGCCCCCCATAGATTCGACGTCCCTGATCTTCCCTTGGTATGCCCATAGATGTGTCCTGACTGAGTCATCGGTCACTGTCGTTTCTCAGGAATGATTCATGAAATGGAGGGGGTTCAATTATGGCGATAAAGTTGTTGTTATTGTTTGTTTGTATGTTTTCGTACATATTTTGCAGATGGTCCCCAGTTACTCGCGTCATAGCATGTTTATATGTAGACCTATACTATCTGACGTTGTCAACGCCTGAGCCATACCTTACAGTGTATGTCGATGTTACTTTCTTCGCGAGCGAGCGAGCGCTTGAGAAAATTATACATTTTCCTACAAGATAGAATACTGTTCAGCTCTGTTACCTGTCTGAAGGCCGGCGTACAAACGTCATGCAATATGCCAAAATTGATACAATCACATTTCTGCTTCCTCCATTTTTTCCCCTCAAAATTCAGGGGGGGATGATTGTACAGGCCATCCCCCCCTCCTCCATTTCAGGGGGGGATATATCCCCCCATCCCCCCCGGGATTTACGCCATACATGCACATACTGTATTTATACTAATAAATTACGGTGATGTATTCACATAATAAGTGTTGCTTTTGTAATGTAAAAGTTACATTGAATGAGAAGGAGAGAGAAGGAGAAGAAGATGACAAAAAGCAATCATCTATATACACAGCATAAATTTCTCCGTGCCCTTTCAGGGCATGACGTTATAGTGAACCATGATTCGCCCGACATAACATGAATAATGAACAGCAGAGAAGGAATGAATCCCAGTGGATCAGAGGAGCACAGTACTGCAGGTGCATCCGCGCGTGCAGAGACTCAGAAAGAAAGAAACATAATAGATACAACAATAAACAAAGAATGAGTCATCAAGTGTTTCTACAGAAAGTATCACCGATACTGTGAAATCAACATTTTCTTTGCTGCTTTTTTTAATGAATAAATAGACTTAATGTTACGTAATTCAAGTGGAAGTCTATTCCAAATATCTGGGCCAGTATGTCTTACGGATTTGTGTGCTAGGAGTGTTTTGGGATTATTCAAGTGCACATCCATTGCTGGCCTTGTTGGATAGGAATGGATTTCTGAGTTCAGCTGGAACATATCGATAAATGAAGAAGGTAATGAGTCGGTATAAAAGCGGAACATCAAAAGTGCATTTTGTAAAGTGTGGATGTCGTTTACCTTTAAGATCTTAAAGTAGAAGAAAAGGGGATCTGTGTGATCATTATAACCAGCATTTGCACATATACGAATAACTTTCTTTTGCAATTTTAATGGAGTATTGTTAGCAGACACCGAGTTTGCCCATATCATATTACAATAAGAAATATTATGGTTAGGATGAGTGCATTATAAAGCATAATCAAAATATCACAAGATAAATAATGTTTGAGTTTACGTAGTATTCCAACATTACGAGCAATAGAAGATGAAATATTTCACATGATCATTCCAAGTAAGAGTTTCATCCATTATAATTCCAAGAAATTTAGTGAATGTTGTCCTCTTACTACAAATCAGTTTCCATGGATGTTTGAAGTGTATAATATAATTCGTTTTCTGTAGATTCAAAGATAAGATATTAATTTTGAACCACTGAGACAATTTCGGCAATTCATCATTTAAAGATCTAATAAGACATTGAAAATCTGAATTTGAGAGAAATACAAAAATAAAGTATTGTAATAAACTTGATGCATTAGGTAAATCATTGACATAAGACAAAAACAATAATGGCCCAAGAATTGACCCTTGTGGTACACCGCATTTGATCAACAATGTTTCCGAATTACAGAAATCTAAACATGTAAATTGCTTTCGATCATTTAAATAACTTGCGATCAGTTTCAGAGCAGTTCCTCTTATACCATAAAAATGTAGCTTTGATAGCAAAATAGAATGGTCAAGAGTATCAAATGCCTTGCTTAAGTCTATGAAGACACCGATAACATGCTTTCGGTCAGCTAAGGCATCTGATACTCAATCATACAATTGTGCAAGCGCCAGGTCAGTTGAATGTGATTTCCTGAACCCATACTGATCAGGATTCAAAATATTGTATTTGGTTAAAAAAACTGTTTAGTCTATTATATATGATTCTTTCAAGTATTTTAGAAAAGGTAGGTAACAAAGAAATGGGTCGGTAATTACTAATATTCGAAGAATCATCTTTTTTATACTCAGGAATAACTTTGGCTATCTTGAGAGGAGTAGGAAATACTCCAGATAATTAAGAGACGTTGAAGATATAAGAGAGGGGGGTTATAATCGATCCGATGATCTGTTTCAGCAAAACAGTGCTGATTTCGTCACAACCAGTAGAATGTGTTGATTTCAAAGATGATGTTATATGCATAATTTCTATGTAATCAGTATAGGCTTTAAAAAAAGTGAATGATTACACGGATTATGAAGATATTGACGAAAATTGGTTCCATGGCTATCAACTTTCTTAGCCTGATTGGGACCAATGTTTACAAAAAAAAAAATCATTAAAAGCATTAAGTATATTTTGTGGAGATTTAATGCAATGATCATTAAGATTGATTATTACCCATACGAGGTAGTTTTGTGAGGCAATTACAGTTGGTATTTTGCAGGGTCGTGGAGTTCAGCAGGCAACATTAGAGCATATCACGAGCATCCGGGTTTTTACATATACAGTGGACTCCCGTTATAACGAAATCCTCGGGACCGACAGTTTTCTTTCGTTCTATCGGAATGTTGTTATAACGGAACAAATAAACAATAGAATTACATAGAGTGGATGACATTGCAGCCCAAATTTTTACTTCGTTATAACCAGAATTTTGTTATAACCGTGTTCGTTATAACAGGAGTGCACTGTAAAACAGGGAGGTGGGAAGAGAAGGAGTGGAATCTCTCTTCCCACCTCCTTGCTTTACATAAACATTCCGATCGACCACGAAGAGAAAACATTCAAGGCGGTCGCTGCGTGTCGATTACACGCCCCGCAGAGGAACGCCGATAAATCAACTCATACAAGGTCGACCACTTCCAGCAGCACTACGTGTCAGTGACTAGTCCATTTTTGTGCTCAAGAACTGCTCAGTGACCATCAGTTATTACAACTCTCCAAATTGAAACAGAAGCAAAAATAAAGTGTAAAAGCGTTCAGATGTTTGAAGTTCGCCTGTTACAACTACATATGTATCTTTGATGGTGGAGTTGAATGATATACATTGATGAACAATTTTTCAATTATTCGACATGTTGTTGGTTACCCAACCAGTGTTAGGACTCCCGTGAATGATGGCCTCCACCAGGGTGGCTGTAAACTATAAACTCCACTCCTTTTGACATATACATGGTGACATGACATGACATCACCTCATGCAGGAAGTTTTTTCGTGCAGATGATTTTGCCTTTACGTCTCATAGAAGGTCCTTATATGACATCAGCCAAGTCCTGACCCATCTAAAAAGACAATGGAGGAGTACTTCACCTTCTGGAGACTTTGCCTCAACCTTTACTAGATTACTATCAGGCCGATGCCTTCCATCTTAGTAACCATCTTGCCAACGTTATGGCATAAGATGCAAGAATTTTAGTAGCTTAAAAAAGTTTGTAAAAGAAAATGACAGAACGTTGCATGAAAGCCCCCCCCCCCCCCCCCCCCCCCGAACAACCTGCCCATCAATGCGTTTGAAATCCCACCAGCCAACCTGGATTTCCTTCCCTCCCGTCACTTGAAAGCTTTGACGCAAAAACTGGGTTGTGCAGATGCTAGTCTGATGCCAACCTAGGCCGACCAGACGCTGTAAGTACGCTGTGCGAATACAGCCTGTCGCGACGTACCTACGTACAGCGACTGGGCTGTGTATAGTTAATGCCAACCCTGATGGGTGCTGTTCGTTATTCCGAAGGTTCGTTATTCCGAAGGTTCGTTGATCCGAAACACGCAAATTCCCTATACCTAGAGGTTCGTTAATCCGAAAATGAAAAAGGGTTCGTTAATCCGAACATTTGTGGCATTATTCCGAAGGTTCGTTATTCCGAAGGTTCGTTGATCCAAAAATGAAATAGGGTTCGGTATTCCGAAGGTTCGTTAATCCGAAAATGAAATAGGGTTCGGTATTCCGAAGGTTCGTTAATCCGAAAATGAAATAAGGGTCGCTATTGCGAAGGTTCGTTATTCCGAAGGTTCGCTGATCCGAAAATAAAATAGGGTCCGCTATTTCGAAGGTTCGTTAATCCGAATATATATTATAAGGTTCGATATTCCGAAGGTTCGTTAACCCGAAAATGAAATAAGGCACGTTAATCTCAAAATGAAATAAGGCTCGCTAATCCGAAAATGAAATGAGCCTCGTTAATCCGAAATTGAAATAAGGCTCGTTAATCCGAAAATGAAATGAGGTTCGTAATTCCGAAAATGAAATATTCTCACTGTGATAATAAAATAAGTTTTCGTAATCAGGAAAAAAAAAAAACCTACTTGGATATCACGCAATGAAAATTCCATATTGTCTCGGGGAGAATGACACACGTGTGTATTTTCAGCTAAAGCACGTCGTGTTGCTTGACGAAGTGGCATAAACAAGAATCTTGATTTTAATTCAGTCTGAACAATTATTTACCTGAGCAACGATCCAGGGGCATAGGGGGCTGTGTGATTTTTCTATATCCAACCTTCAGACACCTTCACATTTTAAATGATAATAACAGTAACGACGATAAGACTAATACAGAGAATGATTAATGCGTATTGACAAGACTAAAAAGTATCATTAATAGTACTGTAGTAATGGCTATAATTATCGATGGTAACAATGATGATAGCGCAGGGCAACTTTGATTATTACTAGATTCACAGTGAAACGTGTTGTTGCCGCGGTATCAGCATTTCTTATCAGTCCGATAATGAAATGACCTGCGGCAGGGGGTCTAGGGCAATTAAACCTTCCCCTCCCCCTTCCCCTAACCCTAATCCTAATTCTGACCGTAATCCTATAACCCTGAACCCAACCCTAACCCTAACCTTTACTCTAACCTTATCACTAACAAGTAACTAGTCGGGGGCTATTGTCGGGAGGGGGTGCCCTGATATACACTGCGGCAGAGCCAAGAGGAACTGGCAGGGGAAGGGGGAGGGGAAATGGAAAGAAACGTGATCTTGTAAGGATGGTACAGTTTCGGTTGAGTTTCCAACGTGTTTTCGATGATGATAATGATGATGATGTGTGTGTGTGTGTGTGATGAGAAACCTCTTATGAAATATGGAAAAGCATATAATTGTAGGAGGAATTCAAAGTTTATTTCATAAAACATTGGTCTTTAAATGGCTGAGATATCCAAAAATCAGGCAATCCTGATAAAAGTTGACTGGAACCCACTTTTGTTGAGATCGCTTTGTTTTACTTTGTTTTGCGATATCTCAGATATTTCAAAACCGATTTTTATCAGATAAACTTTGAACTCCCCTTAGAATTGTATGCTCTTTATCTTTTCATAAAACAGTTTCTAAGTATCTCGCAAAATGTTAAATGCTGAATCCTCACCTCAACCAATACTATGCCATCCCTCCAACCATGGGCGCTGCAGCATCTTTTTCAAAGGGATGTATATGACGCTGCACATTGTATTTGTCCATAATTATCATAACTGAGAAAGGTTGATTCTCAGGTTGATATTCTTTATATTTGAGGATGGAAGTTCGAATTATAGGTCATTAGATGCACAATCATTTTAACAATCATGCAAGCGCATTACAGCTTGGGGTTCGGGGCTAGGACGACGTCCCAGCCTACTCCCAGGCCTATGAAAATAATTTCCTTTCATACAGAAATTATTGTTCTTATATTAATCATTGTATATATACATCGTTTGAACGTTCAGTGGATATTCAAGCGAGTATGGAAAAATATTTGGAGCTTCGTGATTGCTAAACAGGCATCATAGTAAACGCTAGACCACTAAGTTTTAGTTTCAGTTGGAGCATTGTGTATTATAGTGATATAAGCTACGGTTGATGCCAGTGCTCTTCTTCTATCAATTCCTGCAAAGTCGTTGCCATAGCAATCACCATGCCCTAGGGGAAATGTGACTTGGAATAACCAAGATGCTAATGGCAAACAAACCTTTAAACTGAAAGAGATATTTTCAGACACTTATTTCAAGTTTTTACATTATTTCATTTGTAAGATTTGTAAGATTTTATTGACTCTATCGACCCCCTCTCGGGGTATGAGAGTACAAACATATTTACAATGTATGAATACAAAAATATAGGCGATAATGTACATGTACGTGTGAAAATAACAGATATAAATAATTATGTTTACAAAACAAGGCGTAAAGGACGTTTAACTACTCTACCACTACGTGTACAAACATTCACATCTACTTTACTTTCTACAAAAATACTGTCTTTCTTCTTTGGTATTGAAGAGAACTGAAACATAATAATTCTGACAAATTTGGCTAGTTTTTTCAAATGGCAAGCATTAGTTGAATTGAATAATTTGGCCATATGTAATACACTTGGTCTACTGGCCGTCAAGCTACTTGGTAAATACAATAATCTCTCTCTGTTGAAAAAGGGACAAACAAAAATATAATGAAATTCATCCCCTATATCGTTGGATGAACAAATAGTACAATGCAATTCATCTGTCAGGCTTGCATCAAACCTGCCCTTATTAACGGGTAATCCATTAGATCTACATCTGAACTTACTTAATGTAATATAATCTTTCTTACACAAGACTTGTAAATACTTCTCTAACATCAAATTATCCTTAAACATTCTATAATTTGTACAGATTCTATTTGACCATGTTGCTGCTCTCCACTCTTGAATAAACATATCAAAAAGTACATGGCAGATTCCAGAACTTTTAAGTGTTACCATGGCAACAGAGATTGTTTATCATCCCTATTTCGATTGCATTTGAACAGGTGGCTGTACGTCCATAAATTTTTAGTCACTTTTGGCACCTTTGCTACTGTAAAATGAGTAAAGGTATATTTTTTCAAAAACAATGTGTTACAATGGCAACATGAGAAGAAATAAGGAAATAAATTTTATTGCAATAGAACAAGTAATTCCAGTACTATGAAGTGAGCCACTTTTCTTGAACATTGGTATCATATCATTGGAAACACGCGATTTCTTATGTTGCTATGGCAACGGGAGAAGACACCAGATTTCAGAAAGGCTCATTAGCAAAATTTGTTTGAATATTATAAGCCGAATGTGGTGCTTTTACACAGATTGAACAACTTGTTCATTATGTTGGCAGGAGAGAGTAAGGAGGGGGAAGAGAAGACCGCGTTCTTATTAGCACGAATTATGAGGGAGTAAAAATGGGAAAATAAAGGTAATTTCTTCATTTTTAGAGTAACAAGCAGACATAAAACTTACATATGACCTCATGATGTTTTCAACGCATCCTTTTTTTTTTCCGCCTTAAAACTGAAAAATTAGTGCTCCATTCCATGCCCCACCTTCCCCATACTGTCTGCAGTCGGGATCTTCTACGTGCAGCGGTTCATTATGAGCTCACATCGTCCACCTTCATAATGGTTATTTTTAGCATTCAGAATCATGATTATGATTGGTCGTATGATAACGACCAATATAATCGGCAACATCTATACGTACATGTTTTTTTTTTATTGTACCAATATCAAATGACGCGGTGTGTCTTGTTTTCGTAAGGTGTTTGTTTAATAGCCTTTATTCTTAAGACCACGCGAAGTGTGTGTGTTTCTGTGTGTTTTGTTTTTTCCTGCTTGAGACATGCTAGAATGGCAGTATATGGTAATCATTTCAAATAATGAATGTATTTTCCTGAAAATGATGAAGAAGTGAAGAAGGAGTGGGAGGGGACGAGCTCATCTTCCGGAGGAGAAAATACCTCTTCTTTGGTCATTATAGTATACATGTAGAAATGAAATAACAAAATAACGACGGTATTCTACGTCGATGATAAAAAGTTTGTATGGAATAGTGTGTGTTTGTGATTGCCTGTTTGCATGTGTGTGTGTGTGTGTCCGCGCGCGTATGTGTTTATCAAAGATAGTAGATAACAAGATACGAAGGCGCGCGATAACAATGAACGCAAAATGGCTACCCTACATGACGATACAAAAGAGAGCTAAGTACAAACTCAGTACACCTAGGAACATCATTCATTTCCAAAGGTAGTGGTATTTTTGTTATCTTAAAGGGCGGGTCTTTTAGGGTGAACATTGGGGCTACAAAGACTCTATACAGGTCCACTAACACGATTTCGACATTTTTAGATTTTAAAAAGTAACCAGTAGTCAGAAATCGCTCTGAAACCACCCAAATGTGGGAACGCCCTCTAAAATTGTCCGCTGATTGGCTAGTGCGATTTGACGTACCAACAGGAAGCCCCCCGCGAAGGCAAGAAGTTCTCACCATTGCCCTAGCGTGTCAATGATAGATAGATTTTCTACTTTTGAATCACAAAATACACAATTTTTGCGAGTAGCACATCCCAAGAAAAATTTAAATATGTTGTTTATATATTCCAGAAGCGACTTAATGGCGACTCGGATATTTTTCGAGTATTTTACCTATAATAATTTGTCATTTCGGATCATGTTAACATTTTGGAAAAAACTAAACATTTCCTTCAGGAAACAAGACAAGTAGGCGTGTGTGACAGCCTCTTAACTGCTGAATGTACATTGCAACTGGTGAGTGCGTGTGCAGGTCGTAACGACATATTGTTACGGGAGACTGGTTAACAGTCTAAATTTATATCGATATCTCGATCCAGCTAGGTAGGTAGATGTTAGAATGTTATATCGATCGTGAGTATCTTATAGCGCTAGCGCTCGCCTCAGCTATAGCTAGCAGCTCTGTCGCTGACCTGTGTAGCTTAGTTCTAAGATACGTGTGAATAAATGATGGATTCAGACGACGAGATCGAGTCGCCCATTTCATGCCCCGCTACCGTTTCGAGTGAGTCAGAGAGGGAGTCAGAGTCGGATGTCGAGCGAGATGGTGAGGACGAAGATCCCCGATCAAGCAGGAGAAGCAGCCGTTGGCGTTGGTCGGCCTCAACAGCGATTGGGTTTACTCCCGTATAGTATGAACCAGACGCTGCACCTCCCGCCCCCGGAGCAGTCGGCGGTGAGGAAGCTCAGGGGACGGGGTGATGACAACGAGCCCGCAAGGTTGGGGAATAACAATTGGTAATTATCTACTTGAGAGTCTATATTCTATATAACCTTAGTAACTCACTTATTTTAGTAGTATATCTATTAGCCCGACCAGACGCTGTTAATACGCTACGTATGTACAGCGGCGACTGGGCTGTGTATAGTTATATATCTATAGGCCAGAAAAAAGTATAAGTCACAAATGTTGGAAGTACAAAACTGCTGCTTGTAAGTTGTAATAATACTCTAGACTCTCTACAACGTACAAGTTTTTACCAATGCCACAGTTAGTTACTGCTTATTGACTTACTGCTATTTGGAATGTGTGGACAAGACAGTAAAGTCACTAAAGACTAAAGTACTGAAGAGGCTGGTGTAGATGTAAATCTCTGTGGCAATAGTTGGCATGTTGAACTTGAAGGATTGGTCTCAATTTATCATGACTAAAACTAAGTTACACAACAAGTAAACCTGAATTTACCTGTATTTCTTTCTTCAGGTGCCAATGTGGGAACTGTGTGCCAGTGCCTACAACACGGGAGTCATTGTGCTGTCACAAGGCTGACCCGGTCTTAGCGGAGGTCGAGCAGTACAACGACCGGCCGACATGCAGATGCTCAAATAAACTGTATAACAGCACACCCAGGATTTTCCACCGTTTGCCTTGGTGAATGGGTGTTGGAAGCTGCTTATCACCAATATGCTCAACAGTATGGAGAAGGTGCCAGAACGGATGCCACAGATAATGAGTGAGTTTGTTTGTCAAATTTTTCAATTTTTCTTCTGAAATAATGCAAATTTGCCATTTTATATTCCCTTGACAATATGCTGTTTATACTGCCAATTTGCAATTATTGCACCCATCAAAAGAATGCAATATTTAATTCACCATGTGTGATTTCAGTCCTGCACTCCAGTAATTTATTCAAATATATTGGACCTGTCTTCGTAAATAATGCAAAAGTACATGTAGCCTTGTAGGATATATTTGTATAATCTTTTCATTTTTTATTTCTTGAGTGCATAGGGACATGATCACTTTGTGTTATGCGCTGTATAAGCACTGTCAATTATTACACTATTATTATTATTATTATTATTATTATTATTATTATTATTATTATTTTATGCTGCCATTATACAGTTGTACCAGGTACCCAAAATAATGACTACCATACTCCATGGGTCCCATTCACATTGTCTAATTTAAATCCTATTCTCAAGATAAATTTCTAGATGAACACATGATGTCATATAAAAGGATTATCAAATTTTACTCCTTTTGCATTCCATTTCGTTTCACTTTTGTTTCTATATCAGGTGATCAAGACATATTGCATACACCGGCAACTGGTGAGATGATGCTGGAAATTTGTGGGCCAAAATGTGAGAGTCCTACTGCCATCGTCTGCTGTGAGGAAAATGTGATAAACTTATCCATCAGAAAGAGTGACACGTTTTCATTTTGCATAGGCTGTAATAAGACTGTATATGCAGCACTGATATTGGGTGTAGAATGTGACTTGTCACATTGCGATCTGTTTAACGGGAACGTGGTTGTAGAAATGCATCAGATAAGTTTGTACATTGCGAAAGTCACATGCATACTTTGTCAGACACCTTGTCCATTATGTGGTCATACTGATGATATGCAGCTTCCAACACCCACTCATCAAGGCACACAACTGGGAAACATGCTGTTGGACTTCAGCCTCTCTGTACAAATGATCATGTATTATTTTGTTGTAATTTATTGATGCATGTTCAGTGGAACCTCAATATTATAAGCACTGATATGACAAACTGTAGTAATAACAAGATCTTAATATATATAGGGGTGATATCTCTGGTCCCATTGACCTCATTATAACAAGGTTCGACTGCATGTCAAATGCACTCTTGTCTCAATTCTTACTCTTGCTATGCTCTCCCTCTCTCTTTTGTAATGTAGACCTACTGCATGTTTTAGCAATTGGAAAATCACACTTTCACAACCATACAAGTGAAGATAATTTTGATTGTGTAGAATTGACATGTTGAACAGCTATGTTGTCAGTCATGGTCAGAAGAAATAGATAATGATCTGATGCAATTAAGATGCTGTGGCCTTTCCGGCAATAGCTTCACAGCCTCTATTTAGAGAACAGGACCAAGTCTAGTTACGAACTCATTGAACTGGAATGTAACTGGCTCATATAGTAATGTTCTGTCATTAACCAGTATACATTTGTCAAACATTCCTTCCAGCTGATTACACTAATTATATTTTGTGAGCAAATGGAAAAAAAAGTGTGTTGTGTTTTCTATACATACATTTGTAGTTGTAGTAATACAGTACATGTACCGGTAGTGTAAATTTATCCTTATATACAAAAAGAAATGGATTAGCTTCATACAGACCCATGAAAATACAAAAACATACACATATACACACACCCTCAGTACACTCATGCATATCCAGGCCTGGCATATCAGATACAAACATGCACAAACACACACCAACATCAGACACACATAGGACAAATATATCATTGATATATTTGCCCTATGTTTGTCTGATGCCCCCTTCATGGAATGGATAGATATATCCCCTCATAGATATGCACATACAATGTATTTAAGTAAGATTTCTATGGAATTGTACATGTAGCTGTATGCAATTTGCATATTGGTGGGAGTGTACCAATGATGCCTGATTGAAAGTATTTGTGGGTATGTATGTAGTATGGCAAAGGGTGTGTGTGTGTGTGTGTGTGTGTGTGTGTGTTGATGTGTGTATAGATAGGAGACTAAAGAAAATTAGTCACAGGGAATGAGGAAAAGATGGGGGAGTGTACTTACAGGAATGAGATTGTAAAACCTACCAGTGTGTTATCTCCATATCCTAATGTTGGAACAAAATGGGATTTATTCCACTGGAACAATGGCAGCTGGTCAGTCAAGCATGCATGAGTGACATCCACATTTGAAATCAAATCAGCCCAGAAGAGTTATCTTTTGCACATACATGTACATACTGTATATTTCATATCAATACTATGAGACATTCTCATGTAACATTAAATCAAATGCTTTGTAATTTTTTTCCTCATACATAAATCTATCAGTGAAATTACAGAACTCAAATTCAGGATAACATAATACATGTATTGCACGTGTAAATATACAAAACAGTACAGGTGAGTGATGTTATTCAATCTTTCACACAATATTTTAAAATGTGTAAAAATGTGTGAATGTATATGTGAGCATATGTGCATGTGGGTGTTTGCTTGTGTGCACGTTTTCAAAAATACCTCTGCATGCAGATGTGATATGAATGATTATGAATGTCTGAGTCCCAGTCATAGCAAGATCAATTCATACCAAATTTTCTTAAACTGAGTGACCTTGCAACTGTTCTTTCATAAAGAGACCTGACACCATATTCATAAAAAAACAATGCTTATTTAACTTTTAATGCTTGACTTCAATGATTATGTATGGAAAACCATTATAGAAATCAACAGAATAATTCCCCAACTAGACTTAGCATTGCATTATGAATTTGGTCCCCCCCCCCCCCCTGTGGAGGCATTCCAAGTCTCAGAACTTGAGTAACAGGGCCCCAGTCTGCTTCAACATGTCAGATGAAGATTATATAAAATGCTAATGCTTTACAGACACACATCTTGTGCTCCTTTTTCATAAATTTGTGAATCATATACCAAGAGTAAATTATTGCATTCCTTCCCAAAACTACAATTTTTTTCTCCATCTCTTTTTGAGTGTGTTGTGTTCTATAATGCATACACATTTTATTCTAAATTACCTTGTCAAAGATATTAATATTTGATCACAAGAGTGAGCTCTAATCTTAACAGCAAACATGCAATGGTAAAATCAGTGTGGGACAGCATTCATGTAAAAATCTTCTAAACTTACCATTACAACACTGAATATCTCTAGAGAATTGTGTTAGCATGCAAGCTCATCTGTCCATAAAAATGGCCATGTATGCTTCAAACATCAAAAAAAAAAAATACAGTTTTCCTTTTGTATCCACATGACTCTTGTATTGTAAATGAATTGTGATTTTGCTATTAAAAGGACAATATTCAACTGGCAAATAAATGATCTTTGAAACACTATATCAAGTTGGCATCATATTGTTTGTGATGAAATGCAACACACATGTTATACAGACACAATACAACAGTAACCACAATGATCTTATCTTGTCTTTAAATGATCACTCATGAATAGAAGGTATAAGAATGCAGGGTATGTGTAACAAAATTTTGAGTGTTTGTATCTACCATCTGACAGAAGAACAGATGAAAATAGTCTTCTGAAACATCATTTTGCAACAATTAAACACTATTTGCACAGTATCATGTATTGAATACATTGTATGAACTTCAATCTCAATTGCAAGGATTCCTGAACCCATCAGATCATTTGTCAGACTGTGCAAATTGTCTCCTTTGATGTTCAATAACTTCCTCCCTTGGATGATACTCAAAGGCATTCCAAGGGGAGGCGTTGAAGGCTGGCAGGGTGCAGGAGTTTTGTCATTGTACTCCACAACAGCAGAAAGGACATCATCAACCTGTGCTGTAGAAAATTCAACAGAAAGAAACAAAGGGACACACAAAATAGATGGAATTATGTTGTTTGCACTGGTTTTTAGCAACAAATTTCTTGAGGTGTCATGAACAGACACCACCACTTTGATAATGACATCAAAAATCTTTGCAAATTCATATGAAAATTGGGGTTTGCCCTCCTCAATGCAAAGACTTGACTTGAGAATGCATAAGTAGCCATTGTTCATGGCAGGTGGAGTGTTGGTCTTCAGAATGGACAACTGACTGCCTCCCTTCTATGACTTCTGATTAGTGGAACAGGCATAAGACCTGCCCCCCCCCCCCACCCCCCAAAAAAGAGAAAATGTATATCTAGACCTTTTAAAATTGATCATTTTATGTGTACTCAGTGGTCAAGAAAGCCATGCTTCTACAGAGACAAACAAATAATAAAATGTGTAGTTGACAAATTGTGCCATTCTAATATTTTCCTCTGAGTAATGTGAATTCATTTTCTTCCAATATTGCATAAAATATCTACGCTGTTCTTTACGAACCTTCACGCTAGAAGAGCCAGGATTGTTCGTCTTCACAATCCGGTAGAGCAGATCTCCTGTTGCACCTCTTATCGAGCTCACTGCCTGTCAGAATTTGTGTAGTACACTGTAGTGCAATGCTGCCAGATGAACCCTGTAAGTACATGTAATAATGGCACAGAGAGGAATTGAATTTTTTTTTTAATTGTCTATGTAGGCCTACAAGAATGTGGTAAACTAGATGCATGTAGGAACTCTTGGGAAAAACAAATACCGGTAATCACAAATAATGACTGCCATTAGTACCGGTACTTCCCCACATAACCAGGGCAAGTGAAATTGTAGTGATGACAACTGAAAATAACTGACTGCAGAAAGTTCCTTGTCTGATAGGAAAGTGACTTCTTTTTTTTTTCCACATGTAAAATATGAAATCGCATTACATTAGTCAACTAATATGGACAACATTTTGGGCAAGAAAAAAAAATGGACATTGAAGATTTCACTTGCATAATGGGCAAGTGAAGACAAACAATAATGGCCAGTCCTGGATCAATTCAATCTAATAATATGTTTTGGAACACACCATCCAACCATTCGGCTACAAGTTTTAGAGCTCAATGGGGAAGCAAGGCTGTCATAGCAGAAGTCAGAGTCATAGAATTAACTGTTACTGAATATGTATGATTGATAAGCCTTCTAATGTAGCAGCGATGAAAATATACAGAGCCAGCCAGCCCGGCTGGCTGGCTGGTACGCGGTCTCAGTTGGTAATTAACTGTTGACCCGGCCCATACAAGTACTACGTGGTATCTAGAATCGATAGCTACACGCAGGTACCGATGTAACTGTGTTGTAGTGAATGTCTTACTAATCTTCGATAAATTTTAGGTCTAGTAATGTAACGTTAGAGGTGTTCACTTCATAGTATAGTACGATTTAATGAGCACCCAACTTGACTATATACATTAAAATCCCTCCATGATCTTAATTTTACTGACATTGAGTGATGTTCCACTCAAAACGCTACAGACGGAGCTAATTATCAACCTATCGAAACCGTGAAACTGTTAGTAGTGATACAGCAATTATAGGCCGACCAGACGCCGTGCGAACCCTGTCGCGATTATACAGCGACTGGGCTGTGTACGGTACATGTACGATAGCTACTGTATAATAAGAGTCGTCTACACAGTGGCAAAACATACCCGCTTTCTCTGATCTAACCGCAGCAGCGACCCCATATAGTCTGGGTGCCAGAGGCCGAACCTTGTTTTACCGTCCACCCAATGTTTTCTGACGGCTTTGCCCTATTTCGGGGGTGCTGAATCCGAATCTGGATGATGCAACTCTTGCATCCTTGAGGGTTTTGAGATATTCAAGATGGCCGACAAAATGGCCGCCAAAACCGGAAATTCCCACGTATTTCCTTCTAAATGGTGAGATATTGAAAACAATTGATGGTTTTACCCTATTTCGAGGGTGCTGAATCCGAATCTGGATGATAAAATTCTTGCATCCTTGAGGGTTTTCAGATATTCAAGATGGCCGCCAAAATGGCCGCCAAAACCGAAAATTCCCCCGTATTTCCTTCTAAATGGTGTGAAATTGAAAATAATTGATAATTCTATCCTATTTGGAAGATGCTGAATCCGAATCTGGATGATACAACTCTTGCATCCATGAAATTTTTGAGATATTCAAAATGGCCGCCAAAAAGGCTGCCAATTAAAACCGGAAATTCCCACGTATTTCCTTCTAAATGGTGAGGTATGGAAAACAATTGATGGTTTTACCCTAATTCGAGGGTGCTGAATCCGAATCTGGATGATGCAACTCTTGCTTCCTTGAGAATTTTGATATATTCAAGATGCTCCCCAAAATGGCCGCCAAAACCGAAAATTCCCTCCTTCCTTCTAATTGGTGAGAAATTGAAAACAATTGATGGTTTTGCCCTATTTCGAAGGTGCTGAATCAGAATCTGGATGATGCAACTCCTGCATCGTTGAAGATTTTGAGATATTCAATATGGCCGCCAGAATGGCCACCCAAAACGGAAGTTCCCATGTATTTTCTTCTAAATGGCGACAATTTGAAAGCAATTGGTGGTTTTTATCTTATTTTGAGTGTGCTGAATCCGAAGCTCGGGATACCATTCTTGCATCCTTCAGGGTTTTGAGATGATAAAAATGGTCGCCAAAAATGACCGCCAAAACGGAAATTCATAAGTAGACCCTCTATTTCCTTCTAAATGGTGTAAAATATAAAACAATTGGTGGTTTTACACTATTTTGAGTTTGCTGAATTTGAAGCTCCAGGATAAAGCTCTTGCTTCCTTGAGGGTTTTGAGATAATAAAGATGGCCGCCAGAATGGCCCCTAAATGGCCGTCAAAAACGAAATTTTCCTTGTAAGCCCTATGTTACCTTCTAAATGATGTAAAATTGAAAACAATTGGCGGTTTTACTCTATTTCGAGGGTGCTGAATCTGAACCTGTGGTTGATGCAAATTTCGTGTTCTTTTTTTAAGGGTTTTTGAGATGTCCAAGATGACCGCCAAAATAACTGTCAAAAATTGGAAAATTTTAGACCCTATTCAGCACCCTCGAAACATGGTTGTTGAAATTCGTCCATTCTTTAGGGTTTTTGGACGTCAAAGATGACAGCCAAAATAAATGGCAGAATTCCAATGTTAGTATATTTTTTCTTAATGGTAAAAAAATTAAAATAAATTGATGGTCTTACCCTATTTCGAGGGTGCTGAAGGACTTTGAAGGTTTTGGGACATCTATAAATGTCCAGTATGAACGGAAACTCCTTAACATTTTCTTATACTTAAATGGAGAAATGTTGTGCTATAACTTGAAGCGGGGGATTAAACCCATGCAGGGTGAAAAGCAAAAATTCGTATTCTTACATCCAACTCGGTTGAGCGACTTTGTCAAATCAGCCAAAAGTTATTAACATCCAAAATGACTGTCACAATGGTATTGTAATATACTGAGATATTCCGATATGTCTCAAACGGAACTTTAACACGTACTGGAAAAAAAAATAAAGCGATATTGACATCATACTGAAACGTGCAAACACAAAGATACGACTGAAATGATTTTATGCATAATTGTTATAAAGTAATGCTTGTGGTCGCCAATAATATGGCTCCACAGATATGAAGTTAATCCATTTCGGCTATCACTAGAGTAATATTGAATTATGGCATGTTGGTATTTGGTGTTGAAACTTGTCTTGTATTCTGACGAGTCTCGCCTCGTATTCTTATGAAACTTATCGCATATTCTGATTACGTCATTGGAAATGTTTGCATCCGTGACAACGATAGTAGATATCAATAAGGGTAATTTCAAAAGAACTCTGCGCGATTGTGATATTCGTATGTACTGGATTATCAATAATTACCTTCCGTGTTGTTTGTGTTTTTATTCATTTTTTTTTTTCACGGCGCGTTACCTGTGATAATAATATGTCCGTTCCCTCGTGTGTGTTTGTAATAGATTACCTATATACATAAATATATTACACATAACATATATAATGTTTCATCATATTGAAGAAACATAACTATAAAAATGTCCCACTCGTGTCTTGAACAATGTCATCAAGACCACCAATATAAACCAAATAATCAATTCGAGTGTTCATGGATGAAGAGATTAAAACTGCTCATGGATTAAGACAGGTAGGTCTAATGTTGGGTAATTTCAGTACACTTCTCTCCATCACTATCACAATATGATTTAGATGAACATGTCTTGTCCATTGATTGTTAGTGTTCAAAACTTATCCATTATAAATAGTAGAGGAAAAAGTGTAATCTTGCAATTATTTAACCGCATCTGTAGTCTTGAAGGGTTCATTACTGGCACACGTGTATCGTACCAACTCAAAGATATCCGGTAGAGATGGTTTCACTGTATATACAGCAATTTCAAACCGTGCCATTGACGAAAGCCTGATATCTTTAGTAAAAAAAAAAAAAAATAGGGTAAAACCATCAATTGTTAGCAATTTCTCACCATTTATAAGAAGGAAATACATAAGAGTTTCCGTTTTGGCGAGCATTTTGGCGGCCATCTTGACTATCTCGAATTGCATCATCCAGATTCGGATTCAGCACCCTCGAAATAGGGTAAAACCATCAATTGTTTTCTATTTCTCACCATTTAAAAGCTGTAATACATAGAAATTTCCGGTTTTAATTGGCGGCCATTTTGGCGGTCATTTTGGCGGCCATCTTGGATATCTCAATACCCTCAAGGATGCAAGGTTTGCATCATCCAGACTCGGATTCAACACCCTAGAAATAGGGTAGAACCATCAATTGTTTTCAATTTCTCACCATTTAGTAGGAAATACATGGGAATTTCCGGTTTTAATTGGCGGCCATCTTGAATATCTCAAAAACTTCACGGATGCATGAGCTGCATCATCCAGATTCGGGTTCAGCACCTTCCAAATAGGGTAGGATCATCAATCATTTTCAATTTCACACCATTTAGAAGGAAGTACATGGGAATTTTCGGTTTTGGCGGCCATTTTGGCGGCCATCTTGAATATCTCAAAATCCTCAAGGATGCAAGAGTTGCATCATCAAATTTCGGATTCGGCATCCTCGAAATAGGGTAAAACCATCAATTGTTTTCAATTTATCACCATTTAGAAGGAAAAACGTGGGAATTTCCAGTTCGGGCGGCCATTTTGTCGGTCATCTTGAATATCTCAAAACCCTCAAGGATGCAAGAGTTGCATCATCCAGATTCGGTTTCAGCACCCCTGAAATAGGGTAAAACCATCAAAAAGCATTGGGTGGACGGTAAAACAAGGTTAGGCCCAAAAAGTGGCTTTGGCACCCAGACTAATACGGACAAATACGTACCGTAAAGGGGTCGCACAGCAAGCCTATACCTGTCACAGAAGCACCTGATATGGCTTAGCATTTCGGTGACCAGAGACCAAAATACAGGGTTTTACACTGAAATTAGTAGCCTTACTCTTAGATAAGATACTTACAATCACAGCAGGCGAAGTCGATTTACAATATGATCTATTTTGAGAGCCCAATGAAAGAGTTTATCCGAGGGTTTTTATAGTCCTACCGCATTTCGTATTGTGGTACGACTTACACAGCGCATGCGCGAATATGGATAAAACGTAGCACATACTATAATACGGAATGTATGCGGGTGGAAAAAAACCGGACGGCTCGCTGAGAACTGAAATGAATATTCATGAGACGTAACAAAAAAGAATGCATTGCTGGGCGCTGATTTACTATCGGGCCTGTTATACCGGCACTTATTAATTTCGTTTTTAAAGCACATTTCGAATGTGTGGTTCATTATTTATTTGCAATAAAGGAAGTGCACACATAATGAACATCTGGAGATATGACGGATTAAGAAAATAACAGGTGATTTTCATGATAGAGGGTATGTTTGTTTCTTTGTTTGTTTCTTTGTTTGTTTGTTTTTTCCCAGTCTGCAGGGGCAATGTCCCAGATGTCTCATCTATAAATCAAGTTTCCTTTCACACTGTAAAATGTTGTACATTCACAATGGGCTCCACTCACAAGCTCTGCTTCTTGGGGACTCATATTCATTTTTGCTTCATGTTTATTATCTGCTGTGATTTGATTTGAATACACTTCTGTTACATACATGTCTTGTTTATTTTCAATGTTTCAGGATTGTTTGATTATTTATTAAAGAGACCTTTCTTTTTTCAAAGACTTCCACCGTATGGGAATCCTTTCCTGTCTTTTTCTTTTGGGCATTTCACTTGCTGTTTGATTGTGTGTGTGTGTGTGCACGCATGTGTGTTTAATGATTATTTGTGTGTAACAAGTTGGATGAACTGGAAGCTAAATTTCTATGTACTGTGATATACAGATCAATAAAGTTGACTCTGAGTAGTCCTTCATTTTCTTCATTCATTCATTCATTCATTCATAGCAACGGGACAAGAAGTGTCTTCCGAAATTTTTATATCAGAATGTCATAACTTCCTTTTTTTTTTATCTGATTTTATCATTTTTGCAGTGTTCTCCTGGATTTTTTTTTTTATTCTCATGAAATATAGATGAAGTTTTAGACTGGCTTTCATCTTAAAGGTATGATGGATTGGTTAATGAAAAACTAGAAATTAACCCTTTCAGATCCATTCAGATCCAATTCAGATCCAATTATGTGTCTCCTGCAGTGTTTCTGCATTGATAATTTTAAATTCAGTCTTCCATGTCTATTTCTTCATATTATTCATAGTGTATGATCTTGCCTCAATCTGTCATAAAGTGTAGTTGATGCATACTCAATTTCTGTATGGGGCCTAACATGACTTATCTATTCTGAAAATAAAAACTTAGCTGATTATCATAAATAACAATTTACTGATCAAAATATAGGGCCTACATATCTCACTATCCTACAAATAGAACTAGATTAAAAGGATTAACAGAATTTTGTTGAATAGTTAAACTTGTCAAATTGTTAAACTGTAAGATGATAAATGTCTAATCAGTAGGCCTATTGCTATGAAAGATAAATTGTAGACCCCATTCACACATTTTTGTTCTTTTGATGCTGTCTTGCTTGATCCGGCAATGGCTTTTTTAAGCCTCTCTATTCGTCTTTAATCAATAATCATTTTTCCTTATCTCATAACCATGCTTGCTTTAATTGATCAATATTTTAATATTATTAATATGTCATCAGAACCTGCCTTGCTTGATAAATTATATAAGATTATGATAATGATATAATGATTATTATTATTATCATGATTTGAAATATCTAGTCATTACTAGTACCCTGTATGGCTTCAGTTTGCTACTTTCACTGTACTTATTGATGCCATTGTATACTCGCTTTATCCAAGATTTGGTGATGGAAACCAAAACAAACGCTCTTGCCAAACCCAGTTGGCAATATCATTAAGGTGTCCTTCTGTTTCACTGTGCTTTCCATTATTTCTACCTGCTCCTCTTTAAACTTAATTCCAGCCTCCTCCTCTAATTCCTTGAGAGCATCTTTGAACTCCATGATGATGATACTGATAGCTATGAATGGTCCGAGAACTACGAGCAACATTGTACATGTACATATATGGCAGATGACGTAAACATGAATATTCATTTGCGCATGCCCATATCAATTTACTTATGTGATATTTTCAAAATGGCGAGCGGCAGTGTCGATAGTGTCGAGTGGGGTTCCAGCAAAGATGATGGCGATTTCTCTTGTTTTCGGAGGTAATGGTGAGTAATACATAGTCGGCTATAATATTCAACATTATGGTATTACAAAATGTGGCTTTTTGTTGCGAATCCATGTGTCGTTTTGAACGGTGAGTTTGTGACAGAATTGTACGCGTCGCAGTACTTCCTAAAAATCGCATGCGATGCTTCGGGGCGCTGTTACTGTGTTACAGCGCCCCGCGACGGGGTTATCTCTGATCCAGCTTCAGAACTGCTGATCCGCTTTGTTTTTCAGCTCTCTGACGATGAGTTTGGCTTCCATTTCCCAGCTTGATGACAGGGATAGCTATGGGCTGCAGGATCCTCTTTTTGGGCGCAAATCCTAGCCGAGTATACAGCACTACTTAGCTCCACTACAAGCGATCACTCCATACGAGGCTGTACAACCTAGTGCGTAGTAATGTATATCGTAGTAGAAGGGACCATCTATCCCACTGGACTCGCGTCAGCAAATGATTCTCAACGAACCCATTTTTTTCGAGTAGCGTCATCTTTAGGGAAGTTGTGCAGACTTACACCCCATCTTTTGTGTCTTTGCTGCGGTGATGACGGCACACTTCCTCGGCATTTTCTTGAAATACTTTCTCCAACTTTCCTACAAATACCCCGGTACACAATTAAGATCCCTGCACTGTGAAGTACACTTTAGGCGAGACAATCGCACTACGAGTTCCTGTTGGTGCGTCACAGTGTCACCTGACAAGGCACGTGACCGGTCCTTGCTTTTTCTGGGGGCGTTCCCGACTACCCGAAAAATGAGCGATTTAGGCGATTTCAACTGAGTTTTTTGAAGTTCACAGATCTCTTTGAAGAAAAGTATATGCGATTTCTAATAGTATTGACACAGTATTTTCATATGATCATGCATTATAAAATTAAAAGACCCGCCCTTTAAAAAGATTTAAAAATTATAGTCGCAGCTCTTTATCGATTAAGGGCATTACTAGTACAGTCAAACCTGCCTTGGCGGTCACCTCTCTATAGCGGCCACCTGTCTACAGCGGCCACTGAAAAATCCCCCCGAGAGATAAGCCATGTTAAAGACCCTGTGTATAGCGGCCACCTGTCTAACACGGCCAGCGGCCACAAATTTTGTTTCCCGCGGTAGATTTTAACCTGTCTATAGCGGCCAAAAACCCGATGGAGCCGTAGCCGAGCCGATAATTCAGCGTGTTTTTCTGCTTTTTAGCCGTGCCAGTCATTCCCGGGCAGCGTTCAGTGATCGCTACCGCTGCATTCATCTCTTATTCAGTCACAATAATGCACTAGTGTTAAGCTTTCTTCATGACTGTGCACATGCTACATGTACAGGGTGTCTCTAAAAAAAGTAAACCCAACTTCAACGGCAAATTTTCAGAAAACTATAAAATATTTACACATTATTTTTTCATGGTTACATAGTCCAATAAGTCCTCTGTCCAATGATACCACGTAGGTTATGTAACTCTCATGCATGACTGAGCATGATTCAACTTAGTGAATGGGTGTGAAATCATCACTGTGGCAAGTTCCGTGATCAGCATACTTTCTCACATTGTACCAGATGGCTCTTTGTGTTGGAGGCTGCCTGTCGGGGAACTGCACTCGAAAAGCCTCTTGAACTTCCACGCAACTTCTTGTTTCCTGGTATCGAGTTACCAGGAATACTCTCTGCTCAATTGTCAACTGTACCATGTTTGGAAAGCATGTGAAGTGTGCCTGTGTCAGGAACAACCTTTGCTGACAAAAATTTAACTTCAAATATGCCCTGAATGCATGACAATAGCAAGAAATAACTTGCCACAGTGATGATTTCACACCCATTCACTAAGTTGAATCATGCTCAGTCATGCATGAGAGTTACATAACCTATGTGGTATCATTGGATAGAAGACTTATTGAACTATCTAACCATGAAAAATAATGTGCAAATATTTTATAGTTTTCTGAAAATTTGCAGTTGAAGTTGGGTTTACTTTTTTTAGAGACACACTGTATACTACTGTGCGACAATTTCATAAACACCGGCATTGTTCTATGCATGATACACACGTGTGCATACGTACACACATACATGTACATGTAGGCAATGCAAACAAAGTTGGATCACCTGTCTATAGCGGCCACCTGTCTATAACGGCCACTTTTTCCGTATCCCTTGTGTGGCCGCTATAGACAGGTTTGACTGTATTTTGAAGAACGGGATTCTAAAGTAATAAGGATTATTTCGTGGAGGTAAAAATTTGGCAACAACATGATCTCACGATCAAAGACGCTTGATAAACAACAACATCTTCAAAGACAGCGCGTCTCAGGCAAAGACACACGTCACCTGAGACGCGCTGTCCATGAAGCCGCTGCTGTTGTTTATCAAGTGTCAAAAGTTTGAAAGTTTGAAAGTTTAAAGTTTTTATTTACTCACAACCCAAACTCTGGGTATCGGAGTCCAATGAAAAACATACAGCACATTACCGATAACAATGACTATAAGTCGACGATAATGGGAGTGAAAGATAAGATGGGCAGTTAAACAGTAATTTCAAAGGACCTGGTTCTATGTACTTGACCTTAATACACACAGTCACACATACGCACAGGTGTCAACGAACACATAAGACAGTATTCTAATTAAAACACAATATTTTGTCACGACAAGAATTTTACTCCCTTGTTCGGAATTTAAGAGCCATATTTTATTTTCGGATCAACGAACCTTCGGAATAACGAGCTTTGTTTCATTTTCGGATTAACGAACCTTCGGAGTAACGATCCTATTATTATTTTCGGATCAACGAACCTTCGGAATAACGAACCTTATTTCATTTTCGGATTAACGAACCTTCGGAATTACGAACCCTATTTCGTTTTCGGATTAACGAACCTTCGGAATAATGAACCCTATTACATTTTCGGATTAACGTACCTTATTTCGTTTTCGGATTAATGAACCTTCGGAATAGCAGACCTTATTTCATTTTCGGATTAACGAAGCTTCGGAATAACGAACCTTGTATCATTTTCGGATTAATGAACCTTCGGAATAACGAATGTTATTTCATTTTCGGATTAACGAACCTTCGGAATAACGAACCTTCGGACCAAAGAACCTTCAGAATAACGAACCTTTTGATCGGAATAACGAGCTGTAACCTCTCTGATACCACCCATCTTATCTACAACACTGTCACTGGCCTGGCAACAAAGCCAAATGGCTTCAACGGGTGGTAAAGCAAGTCTTCATGTTTTTATCCTGCTTCTATGGCAAAAATGATCATCCTCTGACCCTTAAGGAAGTGCTCAACATCATCAGATGTGGTTGCAATTAAGGCAACTGCATGACTGATATGCATCTTTGGCCTACGAATCCCGCAAATTTGGGGCTTTATATGTCGCCTGCTGCCAAATATCCAATTAAAGAGATCTTTGAAGACAATAAAAATTAAGACTAAATAACCTCATGATGTCAAAGTGTATATCATCAACACCTGGGAACTGTGCAAGAACTGAAAGAGGTACCTCACATTGCTCCTTTGTTGATGTTTGATGAATCGTTTGTACGGTACTGCGTTTGGACAGATCTTTAGTATGCCCTCACCAGTTTATGATGTTGTTTTTTGCTCGGTAATATCAACTGATCAAGGCGTTACTTCCAGATTATATCATATCAAATTGATGAAATTTATGATTCATTTCAAACTCGCATCAGGATCCCCTCTCAGGAATAACTGTAGGAACAGAAATGTACCAAATTTGGTGGATAATTGATCATAGAATGCACAATATTGTGATTATCACGGCCAAATTAGCGTATCTTGCGGCCTTTTTGGGTATCTGCATTTTGCCGATAATAATGATAATAATAATAATAATATCAATTTATAAAGCGCAAAACCTATAGACATATATTCTTCTGCGCTGCAAAAGCTTCTAATACTCAAGGTTCCGCGAGTGTTATCAGTCAGATTTGGAATCAGCATCCTGAAATTGATAAGAAACTATCAAAAACATTACATATATAAAAAAAAAACAAGGTTAGGTGCATTCTACCTGGACTATTAGAACTCGACAGATTTGCTTTGACAGACGATATTCCTTTTGTTGCGTTTGATAGGACAAGAGGAACTACGCTAGATTTGAACGATGTCCCACTGCCCCCTCCACCCCCTCTTGATGTTGTGCATAGCTCGGGCAATGATCCACGGTAAGTAGCTTTTTTTACGGTTGTGATTGTTATCTGTGTCACAATTTCCAGGGCTTTGCAAAATCATGACATTCGTGTTACTATTTAAGTATCCATGTAATTGCTTTCTCTATGTAATTATCAGTGATTGTAGAATTATTTGTTAACCTGTTCCGAGTGTTTAAAGAGAAAAATCCATCCCCAAAAAACAAAATGAATAAGCTTCAAAAGACAAAGAAAAATATTCCCTACAAAATGATACCAAAAAAGTGCTAAAAATCTGGCAAAAAATAAAGATATGACGTTTGAAGTTTCACCTTTTTGGAAAAACATTAATGTCTTGGCCAGTCCTTATTAATTTTCAAGTGATCTAGTTGACCAAGGCCTGCTCTCATAATTTCGTATTCATTTCATACACAAAAATGACCAATGACCATATTTTTCAGCTATGTAAATACAGAGTATGTCAAAAAAAAAAAAAGGTAATTCAAGTTTGGAGGGCAACTATTTCATGATTATCAGCTACGGAGAGCAGAACGTAGGTTGTGAGAAAAGAACTCAACAATTCCTTCCATTGATACCTAATTACGCTGACAAATGTCATGCATGACTTGAGTGCATGAACTTTAAAGACCACAATGACAAATTGCACTTTTTCCAATCTTGGGTGTCACATGAAGGCTCAATGACTGTCAATAAAAGTTACCAAATAGATAGGCCCGCAGGTTTGTGTATAGGGTTTGTTTATGGATCTCTTCCAATGTTTTATGCCCCATAACCTTTAACACGGCCACCTGTCCGATAACTTGTTCACTTTCACAAAGGCCAAGCCACACAGTCCATTTTTCTCAGTTCATCTTTAACAAAAAGCTTGCAGCAACAAATTATTTCTTGAATGTGAAGAAAGTAAAGTCGATAATGGGTTAGTCTTTGTGGGAGTGACCAAGTTATCAACAACTTGGTCATGTTGAAGGGGTTTTTTATGCTCTGTATAAGATTTGCCCTAAAACCACCCAAAATAAGAAAGAACAGATGTTGACTCTGATATATTTTGGTATGAGAACGTGTTTTTACTTGTATTAGCTAAAAATAACATTTTTCCGAATTTCGAGTATAACATAAATTATATGGAAATTATGAGGGTAAAACTCGCTAAAAACGTGTTTTCACTTGTATTAGCTAAAAATAACATTTTTCCGAATTACATATAAAACATTAATGAAATTATGAGGGTATTACATCATCAACTCGCTAATTGTACCCCCCGGCATGTATGCCCGAGGATACTTTGGATTCAGCAGCGTGTACGCTGCCGCCGCCGCCGCGTCACATTCTTGTGTGCACTCTAGAGGCTACAAACCTTGACGGATTTCTTTGAAATGTTGTATCGAGGTTTATATTGGTAATATCTCCACACCTATAACTTTGGGTGATGTTGCCTTACGTGTTCTTTTGTAGGGTAAAATGCCATACTTTTGTGCATCATGTGTGTTCGCTCTAGAGGTCACATCGTTTGTTAACGGATTTTGTTCAAATTTGGTATGGAGCATTATCATGATGTAATCAATAAGTCAATAGATGTTGGATGTGCTACCCCTAGTGTTCCGTGTTTAATAGGGTCAAAGGTCATGTTGGTGGATGATTTGTGTACCCTTTATAGGTTACATTTCTTGACGGATTTTGTTCAAATCTGGTATGAAGTTCTACCATGATGTAAACTACATGTCGAAAGATTTTTAGATATGCCGCCCTAGCGTTCCGTCTTTTATAGGGTCAAAGGTTATACTGTTGATGGATGGTTTGTGTGCGTTCTACAGTTTACATTTGTGAACAGATTTTGTTCAAATTTGGTATGAAGGTCTATCATGATAAAATCTACAAGCCTAAAGGATCTAAAATATTTCTACAATGTTTTATATCATCTTATAAAAACAATCTTCTCGCAATGTACCACTCGAATTAGAAATTACGCTTTTGATATACTTCCAAACTCCTGAACACTGTATGTCATCGCTTTTCTTCTCTTCTGGTTTCCCTCTACTCTTCCTATTCGGGTACCTTATTCTCGGGCTTTGTTTTGTTTTGTTTTGTTCTTCTTTCGTCTTTATGCGTTCCACCTTATGTTTTCTTTTATGGTCAAATGACATTTAGAATATTTTAAAGATTTACATTAATTACTCCGTTCCTTCCTTTAAAATGAAAATTGTTACAAGGCATTATAATGTTCAGAGGCCGTTGTCCAAGTCAAGCGTTTTGGTTATTGATAGCGGTATCCTTCACCTATACACTTAAAGATCTGCAATGATATCTATGTATTATTCCACATGATTATAATATTTGTAATGCGAAATTTTGTTTATATTTTCATGACTTGTGTAAAATATGTTCGATATTGTTATACTTATTTTCTGTTATGTACAAGTGGAGAAATAAAACTTACTTAAAATGAAACTAAACTGAAAATCTTTCGACTTGTAGCTCGTATCATGGTTAACCTTCATCCGCCTTTTTCATGTGTGATATTTGTGCTACAAAATCCGTTGAGCCGATTTTGTTCAAATTTGGCATTGAGTATTATCATGATGTAATCTACATGCCTATAGACTTTGGATGTGATGCCCCCGGTGTTCCGTCTTTTATAGGGTCAAAGGTCATATTTTTGATGGATGGTTTGTGTGCTCTTTATAGGCTACAGTTGTTAACGGATTTTGTTAAAACTTGGCATGGAGGTGTATCATAATATAATCTACAAGCCTATCGCATAGATTTTTCATGTGCTCCTCCTAGTGTTCCGTCTTTTATAGTGTCAAAGGTCATATTGTTGGTGGATGGTTTGTGTGCGCTCTATAGACTACATTTCTTGACGGATTTTGTTCAAATTTGGTATGAAGGCCTGCCATCATTGATAGTCCACAAGCCTGTACATTTCGGATGCCCTGCCTCTAGTGTTCCGTCTTTTATGGGGCCAAAGGCCATATTGTTAATGGATGGATTTTGTGCTCTCTATAGGCTACATTTCTTAACGGATTTTGTTCAAATTTGGTGTGAAGGTCTACCATGATATGAGCCACAAGTCGAAAAATTTTGGATGTGCCACCCCAGTGTTCCGTCTTTTATAGGGTCAAATTTCATATTATTGATGGATGGTTCGTGTGCGCTCTATGGGCTACATTAATTTTGTTAACAGATTTTGGTCAAATTTGGTACGGAGCTTTATCATGATGTAATCTACAAGCCTATTGTTTGGATGTGCTCTTCCCAGTGTTCCGTCTTTAATACGGTCAAAGTCATGTAGTTTGTGGATGGTTTGTGTGCGGTCTATAGGCTATACATTTCATGACGGATATTGTTCAAATTTGGTATGAAGGTCTATCATGATACTGTACAATCTACAAGCCTGTATATTTCGGATATGCAGCCCCCAGTGTTCCCTTTTTTTATAGGTTCAAAGGTCATATTGTTGGTAGATCGTTTGTGTACGCTCTATTATCTACACTTCTTTTCGGATTTTGTTCAAATTTGTTATGAAGGTCTACCATGATAGGAAGTACAAGTCGACAGATTTTGAATGTGTCCATATTTAATGTAATGCTCTTATGGATCAACTTTTTTACAGGGGCAAATATTGCATTTTGAATTTTGTCTTGCTCCCTCCCCGGCAATCACCTTTTTTCAGCTGATTCTATTCAGATTTGTAAGGAGTACCATACATGTACTTTACTCTACCTAATTTTATTCTGATGCTGCCCCAGTGTTCCATCTTTTACAGGTCACATGTCGCATATTGGTTGCTGTCTAGCATGCACTTGACAGTCAAATTTTAGACTGACTTCTCCCTGGGGCCCGTTTCATAAAACTTGTCGTCAGTGACGAGTTGTCATAGATGTGACAAGCTACTGAAATCCTTGCATCTGATTGGCTGAGAGCAAATTTGTCATAGAAATGTGGCAGTTGTCACTGATAACAAGTTTTATGAAACAGGCCCCAGATTACATATAGTTTTACTCTTCCACAGTTTTTGATGCTCTTCCTGATGTTCCTTATACATGGTCAAATATCACATTTTAAGCAGTCACACAGTCACTCAAACAATCCTCTGTGTCCAATGTTGCGTCCAAAATGTCCATTTAGAGATTACACTTTTTACTATGCAACGTCAGACCCACAGCGTCGTTTGAGCATCTGCGTTAAACTGGGGCATTAGTGGCTATCCTGTAGCCACTCTGCGTGCATATGACATATCTTCAGATAGTACTTTGGATTTTTTTTTTATACACGTGCATTATACTCTAATCTATATACATAAATATTGTTTTGTGAAGCTGCGCCTAGTCTTCGTAATATTCACCTTTATGTTTGAAGAAGGGAAAAGGATCTTTATCCCTCGCTCAAACGTGAAGATGAAGCAATTGCTACTGCTAGTGCCGGGGGATACAATCGCATTGCGCCGCAGTGGACATTTCTAGTAAGAATATTCAATAGGACTGGTCAAGAAATGTTTTCCAAAAAACTCTGCAATTTCAAAAATGTCATATCTTCCTTATTTCTCACCCGATTTTTGTCATTCTTTTATCGTTCTGTACAGAATCTTTTTCTCTTTCTTTTGAAGTTTTTGCTTTTGAAGTTTATTCATTTTGGGATGGATTTCCTCTTTAAACCGTTTAGGACGGTTTGCTTTGGTGAGCAAGCACTCCTACAAAATGGACAGATTTTTCCAAAATCATGCCCGAACCCAGGACTGTTAAGGGGTTGTGACTTACAGTCCCGCTTTACCCAATCAGAGAATTGCCGTGTCTGATGTGTGGGAATCCACTTTCTGATTGGTAAATAACGACGGCTCATGAATAATAATGTCGCTCCACCCTCGATCTCGGTTCGCCCGCGCGGTTTGAACTTCATGCATTGTACGATCGTCAATTTACGCAAGTTTCAATTACAGATCCTACATTTACTAACGCACGGAGGCAATCTTTTGCTGAAACTATAATCCGTTGGCCACTTACGTTTAATGGCCAGATGCCTTCAAAGTCTTTCGATGAAAAGCAATCGAGCGAGTGATAGTACAGGCTTGTATGCTTCCATTGACACGACTATAAACAATAAAGGCATGGCGAGTAAATCTCGTATTGTGGCGATAGCACAGGAACCCACTCTGACTCTGACAAAGTTCCTTGCCATAGTTGATCAAGGAATTTTGCACAAAATACGAAGTTCATTCATTCTATACCAAATACAACAAACCTCAATTTGTGACGCCTGGCTTGTCCCCACTTATATTCAAATATAAAACTCGCTTGCTTGTAACAGCAACATGTGGCTTTATTTCAACACAACATGAGGTAAATCATCAATGGCGACGAAAATTATATAACTAGCATTGTTGACATTGTATTATCAAAATCGAGTTTCGCTGACCGACATCCCATGCACTAAAATTTGTTTTTGTTTAGAATATCCCCTTGGTGCTGACAAGAGTCCGGAATGTTCATTATTCAAATCAATCTTTCTAGCTATCTCTGACAACTAATGATATCTAAAACTGCATAACCCATGCTCTTGCGATACTTTGCAGCCGTACAGAGCTTTTCTGTATATGAGGAAGGGCGCTTTCTGAATTATCAATTATAACTCTTTACGGATTTTGACCGTGTGACTTAGGTTTCCATGGGATGCACAAGCTCCAGGTTAGCACATACCTCAAATATTTCCTAGTGGCGGCATCAAAAATAGGATCAAAGGGAATAACACTGTTGTTACTCCATCTCTTGAACCTCTCTGGTTTCCCAACGGTTGCGACGGTCTGAATGACATGGAATTTTGACTCATGTTTGCCAGTATGTTGCTTCTTTACAGACATCCGATATGAGCAATCTTGACAAATTGCATACATAGATGACAACTTTCATGTATGTAGTCCCACAAAATATAATGTATTTCTAACATAAATATGATTTTTATTATTGGTTGTGAAATTCTGAGTTAAAGAAGTGCGTGTTCATTCCACTCTTTCATCCGAACCATACTCGGGACTAATCCACTGCCTGAAAAATGTTATCCTGAGTGTACTCGGGACACGTCCTAACGTGTGGATTGAGTGAATGCAGCCATAGAAGTAGAACACATTAGAGAGAGTTTGAGGAACATTGGACAACCTGTTCAAAAGTAATGAATTTTTGAAGTTTCTGCTCAGTCTCTGCTGGATGAGCAGACTACAGCTTGTGATGTCACATGTGTACAACTATTATAAAGAAAACAAAGGAAATTGATTAAAAGAACACTTGACTTGCCTCTTTCAGGAGCAGGGGAAATAATATTCCCCTTCAAGATACGTCAATGACAAGGCGAGGAAATACGCACTTTTTTTTCAAAAAATAAAGATTTTCTGAAATTCTCCTGATATTTTCCTTATATCGTTGTATGCATGTGACATCATACACTGTGGTTGCCTTCTCATCCAGCAGTGACTGTGCAGATACTGTACTTTAAAATTCATAACTTTTTAACAGATTGTCCAATTTTCCCCAAACTTTCACTGATGTGTTTTAATGACACCGCTGCATTTCCTATATCCACATGTCTATGAAGGTGGACTTGTCCTTTAACACTCGACAGATTAGCTTTGACAGAACACGATTCATTTTGTTTCGTCTGATAGGACAAGTGGAACTACGCTAGATTTGAACGACGCCCCTCTGCCCCCTCCACCCCCTCCTGATGCTGTGCAGAGCTCGATCAATGATCCTCGGTAAGTTTTCATTTAGCATACGGATGGCACTATTAGCGATGTCTCCATTTACAGGGCTATATTGATGACTGTAATCGTCAAATAGTCGTTAGTTGAAACAAAATATAAAAAATCATGGCATTCTTGGTACAGGCATCCATGTAATCGCGTTCTCTCTGGAACAATCAATAACCGTAAAACTTTTCGTAAACCTGTTCGAGACTTGAAGGGTCCCATTCTTGATCTATGGTATAGTCGTTGTTATAACAAGATCATTTGTGATAAACGATCTCGACAGCATACGTAGAAAATAACTTTAGGTTTTCCCGGCCAATTTCGCGCCTCTTTCAGTCCAATTCCTTATATTGCAGCATTCAAATTGAAAATAAAAAAAAAATAGCCTAAATGACATGTTCGATATTTCAATTTTATGATCTCTTCATTCCAATTCATTCTGGAGCATTCGAATTGTCTTTAACCTCATTCTAGTCAACACTTGTTCAATTGAAATTCGTAAAACAAGTACCATTTCGCCATTCGTTCATTAAATTTAGAATGATATAGTCACGTGATCACGTATGCTGCGCTCGTTCATTCGAATTAATTTTTGGGCATCCATTTAACATGGTCTGCAGTCAATTTAGCAGGCATGTCTATACTTTGATTTTTTTTCTTCTTTATTTTCTTTTATCTTGATTCCTGTTTTGTAAGCGCCATAACATTTTACAATTTGGTATTCATTTTAAAGAATTTGGCAACAGTTTTTTTTTTTCAGTGTGCTTATTGAGTCTCCCCGATCGAAGATAACGCATGTGGCCACAACTTATCTGGCCTTTGAGCGCTTTATTCCGAGTGTGTCGGCCAGTTCTAGGTAGTCAAGGTTTTGGTCGTCAAATGTTTTTATCATTCTTTCTCTGTCTTCTTGAGATATACGTCTGTATCTATACCTTGTGATGTCATGACTGTAAGAAGATGAAGTCAATCTATAATTATATATATTAATGAAAAGGGGCGTTACAGAGCAACAGAATGGAGTTATACAGGTTCACTAATATACTTTTACTGTTTAACTGGATGAAACAAAAAGTTACATTGAAATACACGTATAAATCTGCTTACCTTTTCAAAAATAGAAATAACAAGACGTTAATGTGAATGAATATGTTTGGAATTTGACTGCCCATTCGCGAAACTGAATGACTCAAATATCCTTTTCGGCCAGTGATGGCGAATTTAAATGAACGTAGATTACCTGCCAGTTTGAATATCCTTTTTACGAATTTGAAAGCCACATGTCTAAATTCAATTGAACGAAATGGTAAACTGGACACAGAAGTTACAATTTTGAAAGACAGACTGTGCGATAACTAGGGTTTTTTTTTTTTTTCTAAACTGAATGTACCCTCTATCAAATGGACCGACAAAAGTGTGAAATTGGCCGGAAAAAAACATATTTTATTATTATTTTATAGACGAAACTAAAGACTACAAACCAAACTCAAGTTCTGCTCAGTTGTAATTGTTTTACAAGGTGCAAGAATCAGAAGAATCATAAGAAGATGCCTATCTTAATATGGTATAGGGGTGGACGTCACGGGATGGACACCCGCGAGTCATACAGCTTACGAGTTATACTGCCCAAAAGTCATACAGCCCACGAGTCATACAGCTCACAAGTCATACAGCCTTCTAGCTATACAGCCTTCTAGCTATACAGCCCACGAGTTCGAAACTAAGTAAATAAAGCCTACGAGTTCAACATCAAGTAAAATAAGCCCACTTATAAAGCCCATGAGTTCGACACAACGCCCAAAACACTCAAAAGACTGACTCTACACTTAAAAAACTCACGAGACTGGCACAACGCAAACAAAGTTCACGAAACTGACACTACGCAAAAGAGACCGATACTCGGCAAAGCAGTCCCACGAGACCAACAGGATGAACAACGCCACCTATAGACCAATTAATTGCGTAGGGTGTCCCGCGATTTTTTTTTCCGTAACCCTAACGCGTCGAAATTGCCAATTGTGTCACTTGAGCAAAGACTATCAGTGTACTTGGCTGGTTTTGTACGCATGCGCTTGGACTAACTACTGTACAGTATGTACACATATACCAGTGGCATGGTCGTCTGCTAACACAGAATCAGATTCGAATGTGAATGGCACGCCCTTCAGACATAACAACGGGTTTGTGTGTAGGTGTGTGTGTGTGTGTGTGTGTAGGTGTGTATGTGTGTGTGCGTATGTGTGTGTGTGTGTGTGTTTCAAAAAAGAAGGTGATTCAGCAGCACAAGTGTGTGCGTAAGGCAGATATGGACTGGCTTGAAGTTACTAAGTAAGAAAGCCTTTTCTGAGATATTCATGCAGAATTCTATGTCAAGTAATACGCTACGCATGGTATGATGTGTATATATAGGCCTATATTGTACTGTGTGTAAGAAAAATATGATTTAGAAGCACAAGAGATAAGAATTCAGCTGCTTATTTTTGTTCAAATTAATTTCATTGTAAACATGGGCCTGAAATATCGATGAAATTCTAATGAAGAATATCATTTCTGAATTATTCTGTTCGCACTGAATCAACAGTAACACGTTCCCATTAATCGAAGTTCCAGAGGAAAATGAGAAGTGAGGACACAAGTCGTACATGGTAAATTGGAGCTTTATTCGAAGACGTTTCACATGAGCAAGCCATTTAGCAAGTATATCATTTTACAATACTCAGCACTCAGTATATCGTGTACAACATAAGCAGGGAGGTGACTCACCTTGCTGGTATATGAGCAGGGAGGTGAGACTAAAATTCTCTCACCTCCCTGGTACACGGGAGGGTGCCTTTTTCAATCAAAGTTACAAATCACTAGTCACTTTCACTGACAGCGATCACTTGTGTTCATATTATTTATGGGCTGCCTTACGCGGCAGCCTCAAAAGTGGAGTGAGCGTCAGGTGGTGTCCGTTGACAAGCCACGAATGATTTTTTTTTTTTTGGGGGGGGGGGGTAGGATAATAGTGCTGCTTGATATAATGATGTGTACATAGGCCGTGAGGTAAAAGAAATTTCATTTCAATTCAATTCAATTCGATTTTATTGTCCGTTTCTGGAAATTTGTTTTGTTAGCATGCATACAAGTTACATCGATACATACAATATACAGAGCACACGTTTAACATGGATACACAGACATGATAAACGCACAAGAGATATACAGCAATACTATGTCAATGTCATTGTCAGAACGGTATGACATTAAAGAAATATTAATCTGTATAAATCAACGTTGTGTTGGGTGTGGTGTGCATTAACATACACAAGTGTGTAAATATGTATCAGATTTATAATAACTATATAAAACTTTTAACTTATATAAATTAATACATCTTTACGTCTAAATAAGTGATTGTATATATCTCGAAGGCTATTTACGTGCGTGTGTGTGCGTGTATATGTGTATACATGTGTGAACGTACAAAAATGTAAGTCTATGTTTTTTGAAAAAACCGTATAAATTACATCCATACGATTGTTCTTTTGTTTTTGTTTTACAACAGCTGAGATAATAGTAATTTGCTAGTCAACTGTTAGGATGGCGTTAACAGCTGTCTGTGAAGGGTTAGTGTATAGGATCGCATTTGTATAACATACAAAATCTACGGTTTAAAGATGTAAAGCAATGACAGTATTCAATGAAACATTGTGCCAACATCCATGTGACGTTTACATGAATGGTTAGTCCAGCGTGGCACGACATAACTACGTGCATGTATAAGGTTGAGCCAACATTGGTTCGAAACCAAGATGTTGACTCCACTAGGAATCATTAATCACCTACACAGTGTTCAAAAATTCATTCTGCCCCCCTCCCCCGCAGAAAAGTGGTGTTTTGATGTGCTCGTCACTAAATTTATGAAGAGTATTTTGATAATTTTCTCCTTCGTAGGCATTTAGATATTGAGAAATTTATTTGAAATGTATTTTCAATGATGTTTTGATGAAGTAATAGAACTGATGTCACAGAGGTTATTTGTAAAATATTTGGAGTGATTACTAAAGAGGATGAATTTAAAATGGAATACAAACATGTATTTTAAAGGTCCTGTTTACCGTTGAGAACAGTGATTTAAAAAATGTTCAAGATATCACTTTTGATGCATGTGTAGGTCATTCCACATCCCATAACCATATAAAACGTTTTCAATAAAGCATGAAATATAAGGAGAGATCACTATTTTTCTCACTAAACCATAACTGTAGACGGTTTAATCTGGAAACATTTTTATTATAACTATTGTACACATTTTGTATATCTAAAAATACATAACATCGATGATAATGGTTCAAACATTTACATTGGTTGTTTCTATCCCTAACGCACATTTAAGAACTACTTTGAAGCACCAATGCTGCGTTTTTGTTTCATATGCAAAAGGTAAAGGATGCCTTTACGTTGGAATATGAAATTTTGCATACATGTACTTTCTTTTCTATTCTCTTGTATAGGAAGTCGCTGGAAACGTCATAGATTGCCTGATTTTCTTGATCGATTATAATTTGTTGAAAATTAGAATGATACCTTTCTTAAGAAAGTTTTCCTCAATCTTTAACCAATAATATTTTCTTATTTGCCACTTGAGTTTTTTTTTTTTTTTAGAAGTTATCTTTAGTTTGGACTTCCCCTTACTTTAGGTTTCAAATACAGACCTGTAAATTCATCTATTTCAACGTTTGACGTTGTATCTCAGATCAGCAAAAGTTGTCGATTTCTACAGCCTGGATGCATTAGGATGCGTGCAGAAAATGCACAGAAATTGGTTAGGAAAAACATACTAAAGTAGTCATATGAACGGTTGAATTGGCAGAAAGGGATGGAACAAACTTTATGAACATCCCAGCTAGCAGACGGAGGTCAAAAAGACGTCTCAATTTGGTCGCAACTACATGGTCAAAGTTGTCGCAAGTCTGAAAATGACAAGAAAATGACGTGAGTTCAACGTCTCTTTGAAACGAATTTATCACGTCATGTTATGGACCTCTTGATGTGTTACGTCAGTTTTGCGACGTATTTATTACCTAATATTGGTGACATATTGATGACGTAAAATTTACGTCAATTTTGCGACGTTTTTTTACGTCATAAACACGTATTAATGACGCAATCTACGTTGGTTTGCAACGTATTCATATAGCGTTATTTAAATGACGTCTTAATACCGTAATATATACTTTGTTTTACAACGCATTTATAACGTCATATGAGCGACGTATTAACGTGAAATTTTCTTCAGTTTTGCAAAGTATTTATGACGTCATATTAGCGACGAACTAAAGACGTAAAATTCAAGTCAATTTTGTGACGTATTATTCATGTCGTATTTACGACGCATAAGTGAAGTAAAATTTACGTTGCTTTGCAATGCATTTATCACGTCATATTAACGTATTATAACGTGAAATTTAGGCTACATTGTTTTGGGACGTATTTATGACGTTATATTAGCGACATGTCAACGTTATGTTCCCGTCAGTTTTGCAACGGCTTTGTGACGTCATATAATTACGGCCAACGAGTTATAATTTTATAGTTATATCAGTTTTTTTGCAACGTGTTTACACGTCATATTAATGACGTATCATAACGTTAAATTTATCTTGATTTGCGACGTATTTATGACGTTATATTAACGACATGTGAACGTTACGTTCACGTCAGTTTTGTGACGTCTTTATGACGTCATATGATTAGGCCTACGAATTATAGTTTTGTAGAGTTATATCAGCTTGTTTTGCAACGTATTTATCACGTCATATTAATGACGTATTATAACGTGAAATTTAGGCTACATTGTTTTGGGACGTATTTATGACGTTATATTAGCGACAAATGAACGTTATGTTCACGTCAGTTTTGCGACGACCTTGTGACGTCATATAATTAGGCCTACGAATTATAGAGTGTTATAGTGATATCAGTTTGTTTTGCAACGTGTTTAACGGTAAATTTGCGTTGTTTTGCGACGTATCTATAACGTTGCATTAGCGACGTATTAACGTTATGTCCACGTCAATTTTGCGACGTCTTTATGACGTCATTTTATTAGGCCTACGAATAGTTTTATAGAGTTATATTGGTTTGCTTTGCAACGTATTCATCACGTCTTATTAATGACGCATTATAACGTTAAATTTACGTTGTTTTGCGACGTATTATGACTAATATATTAACGACATATGAACGTTATGTTCACGTCAGTTTTGCGACGTCTTCATGACGTCATATAATTAGGCCTACGACTTATAGTTTTGTAGAGTTATATCAGTTTGTTTTGCAACGCATTTATCACGTCATATCAATGACGTATTATGACGTTAAATTTACGTATTACGTATTAATGACGTTATATTAGCGACATATTAACGTTATGTTTACGTAAGTTTTTCGACGTCTTTATAACGTCATATTATAATTAGGCTTACTAATTATAGAGTTTTATAGAGTTATATCAGTTTGCTTTGTGACATACTGTCGTCAGAATGACGACATTATCACGTCATTACTGTCGTCAGAAAGACGTCGAAACTGTCAACAATAAGACGAAATTTTTGTCCAAATGGAAGATATAAAAATGACGTCATTATTTAGACTTCAGAAAGGCGCAATAATTGTCGTTTGTTTAACGTAAATAAGCAAAGAAAGCAGACATCATTTAGACGTCTTAAACTGACGCCAGAAAGCCGTATTTCTGCTCAAATGGATGACGTCTAAAAGACGACATATTTGTGACGTCTTTCTGACGTCTGGGTTGTTATACAAAGACGTCATAAAGACGTGTAACTTACTAATTTAAAGACGAGACTGACGTCAAAAAAGTTGGTTTATCAGTATTTCAGTTTAAGATCTAATAAAGCGCTTGTGAGCACCTCAAGGTACAAATCATGATAAAAATCTAACCTACCCTACTCCTGCAAATGTCCTAAGCCTTATATCTACGTCTGCCACCTATTCATATATAGTTGCTAGCATTGTTGTATCACGTTTAAGGGGAAAAATTTGTAATGCTTTATGACATGGTTGCTAAACTAGGTCACAGCAGGCTCAATCTTGAAATATATAAATATGTGTTCATAAAACACGCTGAAGTTTGAATAACAAACTTTTTTTTTTAACAATAGAGTGCACAATTTCTGACCATCTCACACTTTTATGATTATAACCAGAATGTTAACCTTTTCAGATGTGAACAACGACCAGCTGTGACCTCTCATTTTCTTTCAGAATAACTCTTAATTACGATTTTTACGTTAGCATACACGAAACTTTGCAAGTAACGATATACTGCACACCTACCACACCCACACAAACACATAAACACATAAACACACAACACACATTGCACGCACTCGCACATACACACAAAGACACACACACAAAAGTGCATGGAAGGTGCAATCATTGCACTTTCAGGCGCCCGCCGTCGAGTTTTCGGTGCAAAGAAAACACACACACACACACACACACACACACACATTGCAACATTGCTGATAGATTCCGTACTTTTGTCCAGGCTTGGTATGGAGCTATATAGGACATGATGGCTAACATCGTTTAAACGTATAATCAGTTTCCTATAAATGCATACTATAAAAACGCGTAAGTAGCATCTGTGACTCTGCACAGATGCTTGATGTTCGAACTTAATGAAAAGACCTTAAATTTGGCTAATATCGGGTAGATTAATTTTCTTTTGGTTATCCTTCACCATTAGAATAAATGAAATTAATTTGTGCCAAATAACAACACATTATAAAACGATCGTTTCAAATCGCTTCCACAAATGTGTATTACTCATAAACTCATGAACCCACCTGGGAATCTGATTCCAGTTTATGCCAGGTGATTGTTTCTATATCTAATATATCGATCATGAAGTTTCATAAAAAGTTACGAGTATAACAAGAACTCGATTTTTGGAGCGCGCTCGGTAACCAGCTAACACGTGTGAATGCGGCTAGTGTTCTTATAAACAAACAAACAAACAAATCAGTGTTTTAATATTCAATCACTTATCTTCATCTTTTCACTGAATCGACTTACAATAAGGGTGCTAGGCCATGTGGGCATTGAAGGGAGGGATCGAGTTGGAATATATTGATAGTCGCAATGCTTAGACTGATGAAAATGATGAAGCTGAAAATATGCAAGAGATTTTGTGAAGTTGTTGATGGATTGGTGACATGAAAAAAAGGTATTGATAAGTGCAATATGGTGGAGGAGGATTGCTTGTGGTAATTTGTATACGATGGTAATACGAGTAGCAATTATGGTGATGATAATGATGATAAGATGATATCCAGTTGTGAAATGATAGTAATGATGTTCATGGTCGATCCCACAGAACTCTTTTCTGTGATCGATCCCTCAGTTTTATAATCTAATTGAAGCAATGACGGTAGTGATGATTGCTTGATATTAAAGGAAACCAAAACCCAAAAGAGCAATATGGATTGAGTGAACGCAGCAACATTAGTGAAAGTTTGAGGAAAATCCGACAATCGATGCAAAAATTATTCATTTTTATAGTTTTGGTGTTGTAATCACTGGATAAGGAGACTACTAGAGTCCATGACGTCATGTGTGGACAACAATGTAAAGAAAACATGAAGAGAATTCCACAAAGAAATCATTTTTCATGAAAATTACACATTCCATCAACTTAATTGATACTGACATAAGTTATGTTAAAGGCAGTAATCATTCCTCCTACTTTCTGAAAGCGGTTTTTATAGTATCCCCTTATCCAGTTGTACCAACATCAAAACGTTAAAAATGCATAACTTTTGCATCTTTTACAATTGTGCGATTTTCCTTTAACTGTCACTGATGTGTTTTACTAATGTTGCTTCTTTCACTCAATCCACATTTCTCTTTGGGTTTGGGTTTCCTTCACTGATGGTCGTTTTGGTAGAGGTAACGAGGCACTTGATGAGGAGAACTATAGGGTTGGCAATGATAAAGTGAACATCAAAAAATATAGACCTATCATCTATATTGATAGATCAATTCAAACCGTACGTGATATTAGAATGAAAAATAATTAGTTGCTGTTTGCTTTATAAATGTTGTTTCAAAATGCCTTTATAAAGCTGATTGAATTAATATATTAATATAGAGATTTTATCGATCGAAATCGATGATTACTCTCCCCCAGCTTCTCTTCCCTCCCCATCTTCATCTTGGATGTTAGTGCATGAGAATTTAATCATATATATCTTGATCTACATGAACCTGAACTAAAAAGGAGCCTACTACGCCTTTCTGTTACCCAATTAGACCTAATGCCCACTTCGAATCTGATTCTGCGTGGCTTAATAAACATGATCAATGTTGACAATAGCAATTGCTGCAGTTGTACGCCTATATAGGCCTATATAATAATTATATCATAATCCATTCCAAGTTTAGATTTCCAATTTACTTTTGCAAGATATTGATGAAAACTTTGAGTTTGCATTTTAACAACAATTTGTACTCCATGACTGAATTTCTCTTTTCTAATGTTTTCATCGAGACGCTCAGCGCTTAGAAACATTGTAATAAGCGCTTTATAAATGATATTTATTATTATCATTGACAACGCAAGTCTTGCGAGACAAAGGAAAAGTGTCAGCAGACGGCGAACAAAACCACAGGAATACCAGTAGTGTAAGCAGACGGCAAACCAGATCGCGATGCCGATGGCGAAGTGGAAACACGCACACGCACACACACACACACACACACACACACACAAAGCCGTTGTTATGACAGTTCACAAGGCGGCGTGCCATTCTCACATTCTAATCTGATTCTGTGGTTAGCAGACGACCATGGTACTGTATACAAGAAAGCAACACAAGTATCGCAACCAACTAGTACACTGATAGTCTTTGCTCAAGTGCCACAATTGGCAATTTCGACGCGTTAGGGTTACGGAAAAAAAAAATCGCGTCCCGGTAATGGCATCAGAAAGATATGAGAGATGGAACCCCGTCAGTCGCCTTCCCTTACCCCCTGAAATGCTCAAGTGTTACGACCAAAATCACTCTGAGAATGATCGCACAAAAGAAACAATCAACTAATGTTCATGCGGTTTATTAACAGTTATATTGTGGGTACAGACTGGTAATCGGTTTCACATCAGTACAATAATGATCACTGAAAACAAATATAAGTCAGTAATGGAATCACCTACATATATTACAGGCAAATTTTAGTCACGATGTTCATATAGTCCGCTGGTGATGTCCAAATACGATGTTCGATGCACAGATGAATGATCCTTGACGCACCGATGAATAATTCCTCCGACGTAACTCCACAGGCGCTGGTTACAATAGTCCGCGTTATAAATCCACGGTATGGGTCCACAGCGAAACGTGTAGAATGAAACGTTATGACGACCGCGTCCAGTCGATGCGTTGAATGATAGTTCACTTGATAATATCCAGCGAGGAGTCCAGCCCGTCACAGCTTTGCCGTAGCAATGTCCGTTGACATTAAAATATGGAGTCTATCTCCAATGAAGGCAAATTAATTATCTGCAGGCAAAATGTCTCCCAGGCCTTATCTCCACAAACATAACAGGTCAGCAGGTAACACAGGACTGACTATAACAAGTCACCTCAGAGCCAGAAGTGACGTAACTCTCACAGCAGTGGTACAGGTACTCTGCCTACTGCAGAATTTCTCCGGCCTTTATATCCATTCACTCCCCTTGTAGCACATTCTGTAACTCTCTCCAACCTGGGACCACACCACTGGCGTAGCCGGGGGGGGGGGGGGGGGGGGGAGGACCGGGGATTTGCGGGGCGAAAAAAAAAATGCGTGTATACTGTATGCATGCACATGAAGCGGGTCTCCTTTTCAACCTTTCATCAAATAAGATCATAATTTTTTGAATATTTCACTCAAAGTGTGCACTAGATCGTTGAATTTCAATTCAAATTATGCAAAATCTCTCGTGCTTGGGAGGGGGTATCCCCCTCCCCAACCCTCTCCCTCTGTGCCTCTTTCCCTAGCCTTGGTACACTTTTTAGATTTACACAAAATTATGAATAATTCCGAGTGCACAAGACTTATCACTTATATTCCAAAAACTCAAAGTTCCCTCGTGTACAAGGGGAATTTCCCCTTTTAATCGACCCTTTCCTCCCTCAGTCCCCCCCCCCACATCAGTTTTTTTTTTTTATGATTTCCCAAATATGCCATCAAATATGCGTATAGGAGATATCTAAATTTCAACCTTAAAAGGCAAAAGCTCCATCGTACTGGAAGGGTGGAGATAACACTCGCCCACGCCTTCCTCCTGCTCGCCCGCCCCTCCCCACCCCCCACCCCCAAGCATAGAAGTAGACTGTGGCTACGCTTTGAACATAAACAGTTTTCCAAATATGACACAAAATGTGTGTACCAAAACGTTTAACTGCAATCAGAAAATTATACAGAATCTCCTTCCACAGGCTTACTACACTTCTCTTCTGATTGAAAAATTTCCAGATATTCCAACAAAAGTGTGCGCCAGATTGTTGAATTTCAGTTCAAAAAGCTTCAGCAAAACTGAAAAAAGGCTCCCTTGAATATGGGAGAGGTATCTTACCACCCTTCCATTGCTTGTTACCCACTTTAGACTTCATACATTTATGGGAATGACAATTTCCGAATTTTCCACAAAAAGTGTGCTCCAAATCGTTTTATTTCAATTCTTAAAACGCAAAAGCTCCGCCGAGCGAGAGGGAGAATCCCCCTTCCCCTAAGCTTTTCCTCACTAGACTTTGTACATACACAAAGATGATGTACATTCGGAATAAGAGCTAAATTCCGTGATTTTAACACTTCGATGAAAAAATATTGCACCAAAAATTTGCACCAAATCGCTGAATTTAAGGTCTGAAAATGCAAAATTACCTTCGTGTGGAAGGGGAAATGCCCCTATCTACACCCTCGTGTGCATGCTTTTTCTGTTTGATTGCTGAGCAGAAAGCGTTCATGATATTCATTGTAAGAAATAATACAAGACGTTTACTTAACTAATACCATTTTATGGCCACAATGTTCAATAATAATCGACATGAAAACATTGATTTGGTACTTCAAACAAGTGGGACTGTTTCAAGTCGATAAAACACGCAAAAACAAGCAAAAACATGCATCAAATTGCACCATTTGCAACATCAAAATGCAAAAAGTTCTCACCGTGGGAGGGGGACACCCCCCTACCACACCCTCCCCGTCCCCTCGCTCGCTCCGCTCGCTCGGGCTCAGTGATATTCAGAGTAAGAATTAATGCAAAAAGTTTACTTAAATTATACCATTTTATGTATATCATAGGCAAATTGTGCAATAATAATCTACACTAGAATATACTGCATACTGCAACCTTAAACAAGTGGGACTGTTTCAACTCGTTAAAACACGCAAAAACATGCATCAAATTGCACCACTTGCAACATCAAAATGCAAAAAGATCTCACCGTGGGAGGGGGGACACACCCCTCCCACACCCTCCCCTCCCCGCTCGCTCGGGCTCAGTCGCTTCATGATATTCAGTGAAAAGAATTAATACAAGAAATGTATTTAAATCATACCATTTTATAGGAAAATTGTTCAATAATAATCTACATCAAAATATACTGCTGCCTTAAACAAGTTGGACTGTTTCACGTCGATAAAGCGCGCAAAACCATGCATCAAATTGCACCATTTACAACATAAAAATGCAAAAAAGTTCTCACCGTGGGAGGGGGACACCCCCCTCCCACACCCTCCCCCCTCCCACACCCTCCCCCTCCCCCCTCCTCCCCCGCTCGCTCCGCTCGCTCGGGTTCAGTCGCGTTCATGATATTCAGTGTAAAAATTAATCCAAGACATTGATTTAAATGAAACCATATCTTATAGCCAAATTGTTCAATGATAATCGAAATGAAAATATATTGCTACCTTAAACAAGTGGGACTGTTTCAATTCGATAAAACGCGCAAAAACATGCATCAAATTGCACCATTTACAACATCAAACTGCAAAAAGTTCTTACCGTCGGAGGGGGACACCCCCCTCCAACACCCTCCCCCCCCCCCCCCTCAAAAAAAATTGTTGCGAAAGCCTCCAAATCCAAGATGGCGTCCAAGATGGCCGCCATATTTACAGAATTTGTTATTTAAATGATAGAATTCGATAGAAACATCAAATTTCAACAAATGTGATGTCATATGAAAGAGAATAAAATTTTCTACAAGTTGATACCATTTTTGTGGGTTATTGTGATAATTTGATTGAGATTTTAAGGAAAAAACACTTATTTTTTGATATTTTTCTGAAAAAAAGAAAATCATGAAAATGCTTGATTCAGCATAAATCAGAGAAAGACTAAAGGATTATCTTGAAACAATTCAAGAATTTTGTTTGACATATAATTAATATTTGAAGAAAATTAGGGGTTAGTACCGTTTTCGGTTCAGGAGTTATAATGTCTCAAGCTTGAAAACTCACTACGTAAAAATGGCCACTTTAGTTGTGACCAAGACCTTGTTGGTCGTAAAAAAGTCTGCGCGAGCGCCAAGACTACTACACGCACCACTGGCACTGGCGCTTGTAGCAGTGCCAGTGGTGCGTGTAGTAGTCTCGACAAATGCAGACTTTTTCTTTGACAAACAAGGGTTTGTGCCTGCAAACTAACTTTTCATACCAAGTGGTAGCTCAGGTGATACTGATCGCTATTGTTTCAAAGTAAATTGTTCTGAAGCAGATGAGATGAAGCAAAAAAAAAAAATCAAATAGGGGTAGTAGCTTGAAACTTGCACCAATCTTGTTATATAGATAGTTTAAGACAGAATTTAGATCAACCGCTCAAAAAGAAAAATAAAGATGACAGCCATCAAAGTTGGCATAGTGTATTGCGCCAAATTAAATGTATTGTTTCGTTTTTGATTTAAATTTGTCTGTTGTGCTTTCTTAAACCGTCTTAAGTTTTTATGGACACATTTTTTAAACCAGTGATATTCTACTCTCCGAAAAAGAAAAAAACAAATCGAGTGGAAGTTTTTACTTTTGATGTGAGGAGTGAAAAACAGAAAACGGTGAATTTAGAGTGAAATTGGAGTGACTTTTGAGTGAAAATGTTCATTTTCACTCATTTTAGAGTGACCTTAGGCAGAGCTCCACACTAACTTTTATTTCTGGTGGCCCGATCAGGCCGCCAAATTCTTCATTTCTGACATTCTGGTGGCCCGACGTGCGTTTTTTGTGGCCCCGGGCCACCGGACCACCGTTAGTGTCGAGCCCTGCCTTAGGGATCACTCGTCACTCTTCGAGTGATCCCGAGGTCACTCTAAAATGAATGAAAATGAACATTTTCACTCTCGAGTGATCCTGATATCTAATATAGGAAAGCATCTACCAATGGCATAAGTTCAGATCAATTGTGACACTATAACCCACATGAAATCAGCCTAAAAACAATGTAAGAAAAATCTGATAACGGAAAATACAGTTTCAGCATGCTTATTTGTAAATGTGAATATACAGCACGAATACTCAATTTGGACAATTTTATTCGAACAATATACTGAAAAGTAATTTCGCACAACACATTTAAGAGCAAAGTTGAGAAATTGCCGCCATGTTGAATTTTTTTTTTTTTTTGGGGGGGGTCGGATCAGAAGGGCTTTCAAGGACATCTACGGATCAGACATTATTACACATATACCATCATCATTCACGTTTCTACAACAGCAGAGTAACATACAAGTAAAAAAGCATATCTTTGATACAGAAGCATTTCTTTTTTTTATCAAAGATTGGGCCTTACCCAAACACTGGAATGAGCTCCACCCCCCCCCCCCAAAAAAAAAGGCCCTCAATATGGTTTACACTAGTACAATATCGTTCGGATGTATAGAAACATGTAATAGACAGCAATATAAGAAGATTAAAAAACATATCAAAATTATAAGTTATAAGTTGAGATAACTTTGACGCAACACACTAAAGGTATTGTTTACCATTGGGAGAGATATCACATTCGATTTATATGTGCAGGTTAGTTGTATTACAAAACATTCTACCATGTAAAAAAAATCTAATAAAGCCTAAAACATACGGAGATATCATCAATTCTTTTCAGGAAACCATAACCATGATAACTGTTGACATAAAAAGACATTCTTATCAGATTTATTTAGTATATCTAACAGTATTTAGCATTAATTATACTGATTTAAATTTGTACAATAATCCCTAACTCACAGTTTAGAACTAGTTTGAGGAATTAAGTAAAGCTGGGTTTCTGTTTTACGTGCACTAATGGTAAATAATGCCTTGAACGACAACCTCGATTAATTACCGCCATCTTAAATTGTGTGTGGATACTATTTTTATCGCTAAATATTACACATTGGCAAAATTTGTGCCAAATTTTAAGCTCCTATCTCTTTTTGGAAAATACTTTCTGTTCAATCTTATCTGCCTCAGAACAATCTACTATGATGAAATGCTACAGTAATAGCGACCAGCGTCACCTACCACTTGGCATGAAAAGTTAGTTTGCAGGTACTTGCAAGTCACTAGACCATTACAGTATTACATGTGACCATGTAAACACGTTGTAAGCAAAATATATAATGCATAGATATAATTTTTCAAGTTTTAGATGTTAACTTGTCAACAGTGTATGATATTGCCTGTAATTTCAGAAATATGAATTATGTCTCAATCTCAGTAAATCTCAATCTCAATCGCAGGTTTCAAAATAATTCTTCAGTTCTTCTTTGATAAATACTAAATCATGCATTTTTACATTTCTTCCTTTTTTCAAAACAATATAAAAATATGGATCCCCCCCCCAAAAAAAAAGAGAAGCAAACAATCCCCCCCCCAATTTATCACAATACACAGCTAAAGTGGTATCAACTTTTAGAAAGTTTTACTCTCCTTCATATGACATCAAATTTGTTGCAATCCAATGTCTCTATCAAATTTTATGTTTGAAATGTTATTTTCAATAAAATGGCGGCCCTGTTGGACCGCATCTGTACTTTGCAACAAATCTACTGAGGTGTACTTACGGAACATTGCTTAGTATGCTTAATATTATGTATGGTCTTGTTTATAGAGAGAGTGGAACTCGCAAAGTAAGCACGATCTTGGATTTGACCCTCTGTGACGTCTTTGGGAACAGATGCGTGTAAATAACATACTGTAAAATGGGATTTCAAGTTTGAGACATAATAACTCCTGAACCAAATACAATACTGACCTCTAATTTTCTCCAAATATTGATTATGTGGGAAAGATGTTAATTTCTGCATGGTTTTCATAAACATTTTTAATTTTTACTTTTTTAATCATTTTAGAGAAATATTCATGGTGCATTCTGAAAAATGTCTCCATAAAAACCTAAGATGGTTTGAAATGGCATTAAAATGTTCAGAATATATAAAAACCATATGAATAGACAGCAAAACAGACAAAATTGTATCAAAATCAAAATGATACTTTTACTTTGGCGCAATACACTATGTCAGCTTTGATGGCCTGCAATCTTGAATTTTTTGAGTGATTGATCCAAATTTTGTTTTAAACTTTCTATAGCAAGATTGTTTCAAGCTTCTACCTCTATTTGAAAGATATTTTTTGCTTCATCTCATCTGCTTCAGAACAATCTACTTTGAAATAATAGCAATCAGCGTCACCTGAGCTACCACTTGGTATGAAAAGTTAGTTTGCAGGCACAAACCCTTGTTTGTCAAAGAAAAAGTCTGCGTTTGCCAAGACTACTACACGCACCACTGGCACTGCTGCAAGCGCCAGTGTGGCAGTGGTGCGTGTAGTAGTCTTGGCGCGCGCAGGCTTTTTTTTACGACCAACAAGGTCTTGTCACAACTAAAGTGGCCATTTTTACATAGTGAGTTTTCAAGTTTGAGACATTATAACTCCTGAACCGAAAACGGTACTGACCCCTAATTTTTTTCAAATATTAATTATAATTATGTCAAACAAAATTCTTGAAACGTTTTAAGCTAAGCCTTCAGTCTTTCTCTGATTTATGCTGAATCAAGCATTTTCATGATTTTCCTTTTTTCAGAAAAATATCAAAAAATGAGTGTTTTTTTTCCTTAAAATCTCAATCCAATTATCACAATAACCCACAAAAATGGTATCAACTTGTAGAAAATTTTATTCTCTTTCACATGACATCAAATTTGTTGAAATCTGATTTTTTAATCAAATTCTATCTTTCAAATAACAAATTCTGTAAATATGGCGGCCATCTTGGACGCCATCTTGGATTTGGAGGCTTTCGCAACAAATTTTTTGAGGTAGACCAGTGGAATGTTGTTTGTTACAATAAAAACTTGAAAATAAGCATGCTCTACATGGTCACTCGTTAAGTAAGCGACTTTTTGGGGTTTGGCCCTCCGGTTAGAAAGGGTGATGATTTTACTGATTCACCAGTCTGTCTGACGCCCGAACACAATTCTTCATATAATTTCCTTTTTCGTATGAATTCATGTAGAAGAAATATGCTAATGAGACTTAAAAAGTGAGACGAATTCAGTTAATTTAGATATGGCTTGGTGAAAAGGGGTGCATGTCATGAGACTGACACCCATGAGTCATACAGCCAACGAGTAATGCAGCTCACAAGTCATACAGCCCACGAGTCATACTGCTCACAAATCATACAGCCCTCTTGTAATGCAGCCCACGAGTTCGACACTAAGTAAATAAAGCCCACGAGTTCGACATTAAGTAAAATAAACCCACGAACTCGAGTTCGACACTACGACCCGACACTACGACCCGACCCTACGCTCAAAAGGCTCACAAGACCGACACTGCGCAAATGAGTCTCACGAGGCAATTAAGATCCATCATACCTTCAGGATGAACAGCGTCACCTACGGACCAATTAATTTTAATGGGTGTCCAGACACATGTAATGGCATGAGGAAGATATGAGAAATGGAAAAGGAGAGTTGCTTCGATGTTGCCCCGTCGCTTGCCCTCACTCATCTCGTGAAATGTTCAAGATATGTAATTTCTGTTTGTGTGTGTGTGAGAAAAAGCGAGAAAGAAAAGGGGGAAATTTACATCATGTCCAACTTCTAGGTAGATATTGGGAAAGCCTATTAAAAATAGCACGATGGCATTATCAAGATCTAAAATTAAACAATACACCGTTGTTGTCCTCTTTTATTGGTTTTTTCTTTTTTTTTTTTGGGGGGGGGGAGGTCCAATGAAACGTATAATTTTATTTTGAAAAAAAAAAATTATCGGTGGCAATGTCGTCACAGAACTGCCCCCTAAAAGCCACACGCGTAGAAATGCATACTTGATGTCGTTGATATGTAGATGGCACTGATCAATTGATAACAATCTCTAGCTCGATAGCGTGACGAAATTGCACCCGCCAATATATCATTTTCCCCTCCTAGAACACCCTGAAGAGGTACATAGGTCTACTTGTAATTGATATGTAGTTGGCGCTGTTCATCCTGTGGGTCTCGTGAGCCTTCTTTGCATAATGTCGGTCTCGTGAGCTTTCTTTGCCCAGTGTCGGTCGACCTTGTGAGCCTGCTTTGCCTGGTGTCGGTTTCGTGAGCCTTTATTGCGTTGTGTCGGTCTCGTGGGCTTTGTTTGCCTAGTGTCGGTCTCGTAAGCCTTCTTAACCTAGTACCGGGCTGTTTGACTCGTGAGCCGTATAACTCCTGGGCTGTTTGATTCATGGACCTATTTTTGTTGTCGGTCTTGTGGACCGTATGACTCGTGGGTGAAGGTCTCATGGGATGACCCCTTAATAAGGCCCAAAAAAAAAAGTGTTTGTTTGCCCTTAATTGTCAAAACCCAAGAGGGTCGGTAGGTCGGTTTTTTTTTTTTTTTTTTTTTTTTTTTGATACAGGGTACCCTTTTTTCCATGTCAATGCACTCAAAACTCCAAGAGATTCATTCAAATTTACGTCTTGCCAGGGCCCGGTACGCGAGGCAGAAACGCTCACTGACAAAAAGGGCTGCACACTAACCCATTTTTTCTGCCGGTCCGACCTGTCTCTGTCGGACCGGTAAATGCCCCGTTTTACCATTTTTTTACAGGTCCGAACAGAAAATTTACCGGTCAACAACGAGAACATAAAAAAACATTAAATGACTTGCAAACTTATTTTCTTGTTTTTTATGGATGTACCGCCCCCCCCCCATGTATATTTTACAGATTAATATTTTTTTTTTAAACTTGCATTATTTATTGCACAAGAAATTTAAAGACAGGAAAAAATTAGAATGTTTGTTTGTGAATTAGTGTAAAATGATAATGAACAAAATCAGATTGTATCAAATGCGTTTGTGACTTTTTCTAAACATCAGCGCACGAACTTGCTGCGTAACCTGCTCTTGGTGGTCAGTTGGATTGCGATGATTTAATGAATTATTTTAGCTGTGATATTTTCTGATACAAGGGGTTCTTTATTTTTCTCCCGATAATCTCTTCGCATTTGTGCATGCGTTCTTGAAAGGTACACGACATGCAGGGCCGAATTCGCAATCCTTTTTGCGCCCATTTCCACCTCAAATATTAGCGGGATTGTGACGATTTCATAAATTACTTCGGCTGTAATATTTTACGATGCACGCGCCAAAAGGAGTTGAAAATGCGTCCTTTATTTTTTCCCGATAAACTCTTCGAATTTCGTAAGTGCGTTCCTAAAAGATGTACCACACGGCCGAATTCATGATACTTTTTTTTGCGCCTATTTCTATCAATACCTCAACAATGTCAGCGGGATTGTGACGATTTCGTAAATTACTTCGGATGTAATCTTTTGTGATGCACGCACCAGTTAGAATGGTTGAAAATGCGTTCTTTATTTTTCTCCCCATAATCTCTTCGCATTCCGTAAATGCGTTCTTAAAAGATATACGACACGGCCAAAAATCATGATTCTTTTTGCGCCTATTGTTTCCTCAAACTTCAACGGGATTGCGATAATTTTATGAATTATTATTCGGCTGTAATCTTTATGATGCACGGGCCAAAAGGGGTTGAAAATGTGTCCTGTATTTTTCTCCCTATAATCTCTTCGCATTTGTGCATGCGTTTTCAAAACTATACACTGCATGCAGGGCCGAATTCGAGATTCTTTTTGCGCCTATCATTGTTTACTCAAATTTCAACGGGATTGCGAAATTTTCGTGAATTACTACTCGGCTGTAATCTATGATGCAAGCGCCAAAAGGGGATGAAAATGTGTCTTTTATTTTTCTCCCGCTAATCTCTTCCCATTTCGTACATGCGTTCTTAAAAGATATACGACACGGCCGAATTCACATTCCTTTTTGCGCCGATTTCATTAATTACTTCGGATGTAATCTTTTGTAATGCACGCACCAGAACGGTAAAAATGTGTTTTTTATTTTTCTCCCGATAATCTCGTCGCATTTGTGCATGCGTTTTGATAACCAACACGGCATGCAGGACTGCATTCAAGATCCTTTTTGCGCCTATTATTTCCTCAAATTTCAACGGGATTGCGTTGATTTCATGAATTTTTATTAGGTTGTAATCTTTTATGATGCACCGTACATGTACCAAATGTGTCCTATTTTTTTTTCTCCTCTATATAAATCTCTTCGCATTTCTTACATTAGCTTTTGAAAGGTGTACGACGCGGCCGTCCGAATCCGTGATCCTTTTTGGGACGATTTCTACCTCAAATATGTAAGCGGGACTGCGATGATTTCATGATTTCTTTTTTCTCCCTAGAAAGATCTCTTCACATTTTGTGCATGCGTTCTTAAAAAGTACACGGAAGGGCCGATTTCGTGATCCTTTTTGCGCCCATCTTCATTGAGAGATCATTCTGAACGAATGAAAATATTCATTTGTGAAATGACTGTGTAAAATGAAACTGAACGCAATCAGATCCATTTACTGTATCGCTGAATATCGAATTATTATGTTTTTACTTTTCTAAAAATCGACACAAGTAAATTAGTTCTAAAATGTCAACTGCCACGCTGCTGCGAAGCCGGGATCGGATCGTGAGTAAAATGACCCACATACGTGCGCTTCTAATTCTATCAATGCTTCTTGTCTGGCATGACCGCCGATCGCAAGCAAACGAAAAGCAGTTACACTGTACATGCTTTGCATGTATTGCATGGCATGGCCGGCAGTGCGTGAGCAGCGCCAATGCGCAAGCTAGCGCGAATAACTGGTCGCTAGTGTGCAGCCCTGTACTAAGTGCATAATACATGCATTGATTGGATTTCGTGCGCGTGCACGCATGTGAGCCAAAAAGGTAGCTACATTGTAGCATGCAATGCATGCTATAAAACGTAGCCTGTGGATCGACGCGGCCCGACCACAATTACGACGGGTCGATGAGATGAAAAAAACAAACAAACATTTTTAGACTTTTTTTTTAATTCTTTCTCCAGCTTAAAATTGATAATTTTGGGTTTAAAACCATTCACAAATTTGTAGAAGATGAAATTTGTGGAAAAAATAAACTTGAAAGAGCAACAACAAAAAAAAAAAAAAAACGCGACCCGAAATTTCCGTGATTTTCGGTCGGTCGCGAAGGGCAAACAAACCATTTTTTTTTTTTTTTTGGCCTAAGGAGGGTAACAGAGTAAGTGACCGAGGGAATCACGTAATGCTACTTTTATACACATAACAATTTTGATGGTCGATTGAATGTGGAGTCTTTGCCTTAATTGCGCGTGTATATCTACTAACATTTTTGTAAGAAAATAATCTGTCAACATAAGTTTTCCTCAGACATTACTTTTATTGTACCAGACAACAGTGTGTCTATTCTCTTTCTCTTTTTTTTTTTTTTTTTGTATCTGTTCTTCTGCTTTCATACCGGTATATGTACCCAATCCTTCGCAATGTCAATCCAGGGAGCGTTTTATCATTGCACTTACATCATGAAGTCCAGTGTGCTTGTGTCCACGATGGCGCGTGTTGTACCATAGTCTCATTTCCCCCTTTTTTCTTCTTTTTCCATTTTGTCTTTCTTTTTTCCCTTCCTAAGTTAATTTCATGTCAGTTGACATTGGTTTCTTTGATTTTGTGTATGTATTTTCCGAGGGTCCCATACCCTACAAGCTTTGCTGTTTAGTGGGACCTTCCATTTTCATTCTAATCCTTGTATTATGTATATGTATACCTTTATAAAAGAAAAGGAATTTATGTTGTTGCTCGTGATCACATGTACGTTTTCTTTGAAATTGTTACAAATATGTTCTGTTAATACATCGTATTTACATTTCCCTGTTTATTCAATGGAAATGGAAATAAAGCTGAAAGTTGAAAGTTGAAAAGTTGAAAGTTAACATCGTCGCTGTTTCGCGAAACCATTTTATATTTCGAAACTTTCGCATTGCTTTGTCCATTTCCGACAGAAGTTTTACTGATTGTGCGTTGTCTTTACACTTTTTATCCTTACAGTCAATTGAATACGGAGCTTTCACAGTTTTCCGTGAATGTTTAATCTAAGAAAACTCCAAGCTCATCAAAATAAAAAGGAAATGACCACGAAAATATTTATTCAAGGTCCTAAGACCTTCGGCACGAGCGAAATAACTACGAAATCATACAGATGCTAGTGAGGGTCATCCCAAGAGTTCGACACCCACGAGTTATACAGCTCATGATTAATACCGCCTACGACATCGGCACTAGACAAGGCCTACTGGGTTAACACCATGCAAATAATGCTTCTGAGCTAGAAGTTCCACAAGTTAGATGACAGGCAAATGGGATCCACATGCTCGACACTAGTTATCAGTAAAATGTCGGTCATGTGGGCCTGAATTGCCTGTAGTTTTGAGGTGGTAGACCATATTGCTCGTGAGCCTATTTGACTTGCTGTCAAGCTCACATGCCTTGTTTACTAAGCATCTAACTCGTGTGCTGTATGGCTCGTGGATGTCGGACTCGCAAAGTGCACCCAAAAAGTACTTGGGCTAGAGCTGGTCCACTTTATTTACAGGCGTGACAGCTACAGATGTATTCAGCTAATTTTTGCAAGGAAGATACCTTTAACTTTCTAACACTGATACCAATAGTCTTTGAATAAGTGAAAAAAACATCAGCTCTTTAAATTCAAAGATGTACTTTGTCAGAATATGATTCTTTTTGTTGTTTCTGATAGGTCAAGAGGAGAATCGACCGGGGATCAGCCCACTGATATGAACAGCAACCATTTGAATGCTATGTCATCTAGTTCTTTTCCTGACCCACGGAGCTTGAATCTTAATGAAACTCAATTTTCTAATGATACGTATGATAATCAGACCGATGGTGTAAATATTAGTGTCAGAACTTAAAAACCGAAACGGAAACTGCATGCTGTTTAGACTTTAGATACGGTATAAACAGCTGATGTTAACATAATTATTTGTTCATGAAAAGTGAACGTGGGTAAAAAAAAATATGGCATGTCGAAGTTAAATATCTTTCGTTTAGTGGAGCCATAACGTCATCCTTACATGTGGAATGACACAATATCCCTTTCCTTTTCGGATTTTTTTTTAAAGAAAAGTTTGACGGTTCTCTATGTTCAATTTTATTCTATTATGTATCGAAATCATCTAAAACACTGAGTGAGTATTTACTGCTGGCTATACGCTGCATTGACTATACTGCTATTTCTGAAAAAGAAATATAACAAAATCCGAATACTATTGCTGAATCTCTTGCAGTGAGACAGCATGTGTCAAAACCAATTTCTTGTGCATAATTCACATAATTAAAGCTAGAACAAAATATGAAATGAAACATAGCACATGATAAACTGTGCATGCTCTGAAAATGCTAGTAATGTACGCGGTATTATAATCTTAATGTATCTCAGTAATATTCAGAGACAGAGCTTATGTTTGATGTTGGGATAAGATTTCCTTATAGAAATGGAATATGCAAGATATAACAATTAATTGTTGAACCAAAGGAAAATGTCAAAACAAGCAGTGAGAAATCTATTCTGCCATTACCATGCTTTAATTTGTCTTTTGCATGGGTAATATGTTTTCCATGCAATAATACACCATATAATATGGAACGCATCTATATTCGTTCGAAACTTTATACACTATACCCACAGATGTAATATACAAGTCACGTAATATCATGCTGATGGGTAGAAAGGCTGTCAGGTAGAGGAAGGCTTACAAGCGTGGATGCCATAGAGTAGAATATATTCTGCTTTCTAGCTCACCTGAGCCGAAGGCTCAAATGAGCTATAATTATCGTTCTTCGTCCAGCGTCCGTCGTGCGTAAACTTTCTACATTTTCATCTTTTTATTGAGAACCCCATGGCCGATTTCACCATACTTGGCAGGCAGCATCGCAAAGGAAATAGGATATGAATTTGTTCAAATGGGCACAATACCCCGTCTGGGGGCCCCCAGGGGGCCGTAATCCCCTAAATTTAGGAATCTTAAAAAAATCTTCTTCTCTAGAACCAGAAGTGATAGAGCTAAGTTAACCCTATAAAGCCCAAGGGGGGGGGGGGGGGGGCACATTGTGCCCCCCTACTAGATTTTCATTTGCCACTCCTTAGCCCTTTTTCCGATTTCAACCACATTTGGTGACTTTTCCTAAAATCTTATTGCAAACTTTTTGATGTATAATTTAGCTATACTGTATTTGATATCGCTGGTTGCATGGCAACCATAAACTTACAACCATGTCAGTCAGATTTTGCATTTTTTTTTCTGTTCCCATTTCATTTAACAGCATTAGAGTATATGAAATGGGGGTTTCTTGGCTGAAATTTGTCGAAGGAGCAAAACTTGAAGTAATTATGGTCCTGGAAAGTTTTTCTTATTATTTCCTTTGTTTTTATGTGACAAAGGCATAAAACAGTTGATATAGTAGAGATAATTGAAAACAATAATATTCCCTAAAGATTGCCCTTGTATTTGGTTTTATTTTGATTCCTTCACTCAAGTTATGTCTCTAATATCATTAGTTTATCATATTACCAATTGGCAATCTCAAAATTCCACTATTATGCAAATATGAAATGTCATAACTACATGTACCCATCCAAAACATTTCATCTCAGGTCTCATAATGTACTACTTTATGTGGATATGAATAGCGCCCCCATGTGGTGACCTTGAGAAATTTCAACCATAACAAATAATAAGATTCTACTTGCTTATCATTTGTGGCAAATATGAAAATGATTGGTGTATAAGACATATCTAATGGGGATAAAGAAATTATACAGAAAAATCATGTTTTTAGCATATTTCTTATGTATTTAATTATATTTTGGTAAAAAGCGCCCTCCATGGGTGACCTTGAGAAAATTCAAATGTATGGACATGTAGAGTTTGAATTACTCTACCCATGTGCCAAATATGACGATGATACATCAAATAATAAAGAAGTTATTTAGGGGGGCACAATGTGCCCCCCCCCCCCCCCCTCCCTTGGGCATGCGAGGGGCCAAAATAGCTTGAGCTTAATAGGGTTAATACTATGAGTTGGTACATTGATAACTGTAGTTTCAGCTTTGTTCATGGTAGAATAAAGGGTACCCCCTTGGGACCCATGGGAAGGGGGTGGGAGGGGTCCTAATGGAGCCTGAATTGTACATTTTCATCTTCTTCTTGAAAACCCCATGATAGGTAGCATCCCAAGATCTCAATTTCAGTAAACTTGTCAAAAGGGCACCATGCCCCACCTGGGGCCCCCAGGGAGGCCCAACCCATCCCCAGTAAGGAATCTTTAAAAATTTTATCTAGAAGCACAAGTGATTGAGCTAATAAAGTTAATACAACGAGTCAGTATATTGATGACTGTTGTTTCAAGTTTGTTTATGTCAGAATCAGGGGTGCCCCCCCCCCCCCCCCCCGCCGAATTGGGATCCAGGGAAGTGGGATGGGATCGGTCCAATCAATGCACACGTTCATATTCTTCTTGAAAAACCCTTGATAAATATTAACCAAACTTGGCAGGTAGCATGCCAGGGGGTTAAGATTTGTTGAACAGGGCATGCTCCCCTTGGAGGCCCCTAGGAGCCCAATCCCCACCCCCCCCCCCACATTAAGGAATATTTACAATTCTTCCTTACTATAGAACCAGAAGTTATAAAGCAAAGTTACTATGAGTTTGTACATTGATGACTGTAGTTTCAAGTTTGTTCATTGCAGATCCAGGGCTGCCCCAATCGTGGGATCCAAATGCAGACCTGAATTGCACATTTTCATCTTCTTTGTTGAAAACAACACAAACTGATTTTCACCAAACTTGGCAAGTAGCATTCCTGGGAGATAGAACTAGAACTGATAGAACTTGTTTTGTTTTGGTTTTTTTCTTTTCCAAAGTGCATAGTTCAACATTCTATAAAGTACAGTGTACTGGGCAGGTATTTCTATCAGTGTGATGGAATATGCAAATGGTCACAATACCCCAGCTCTCAAAGCTGCTCCCCCCCCCCCCCCCCAAGTTTCCAATGTTCTCAGGTAAGAGTCTGCCAAAATGCCCGGAAGGGGAACTTGCGATACTCGGGTGAGCGCGCGACCCCTGCGTCTCTTGTTTATAAAATCATTGAGAACCATCAGGTCTCGTTTCCGATTCCTTTTTTTTTCGTTGTTGTTTCCGAAGAAATAAATGAAAGAGAAAAATATTTCCAAAAGTGGCTGAATACATTCCATAATTTCGTAATATTTTATTAAACTTTGAAAAATGACTCCGGGACTTTCCACATCAACTGCTCTCCTGTATTGCTCAGTAAGTATTAAGTACCTATCGCAGTGTATACTGTTGACTTGTTTCTCGACTTTAGCAAGGCTATTAGTAACCTATATCATTTTATTTTTCTTTTAAATCGGTAAAGAGTATGACATTCGTAGTAGTTAAGCATCCATGTAATCGCTTTCCCTGTGTTTAAGGGACCCATCATTCGTTTATGGCTATGCTTAGTAGTTATATCGAAGTAATAATTTCCTTATCAAATGTTTTACAATTAATTCTCTTTGGTTATGACACCAGTGTGTTTATATTTCTAAAAGTGATTCAGCAGTTTAGTGGACATTCAGCCATACATTCATACACCTGACTGATTGGTTGATCAGCAATAAGTTTATGCTGTGTAGTTCGAAAATACAAACTGATATTTCCGACGAGAACGTAGTCAATAATGTTATTGTTTCGTTTAATTATCAACAGAAATTATCGCACTATATTATAATCATATCTTATGTAAAATTTTAGATATGTCTATAATGATGGCAAAGAAGTATCCATGTAATTGCTTACACTCTATCTAATCAACAAGAAATCAATTCGTAATCTTATCCGGCTGTTCAATGCTTATATTCTTGGTCTATGGTTGTGGTCATGAGTTTTTATAAATGTAGTTGTTTTCTCTTTCAAACGTTTTACAAGTTATACTCAAGTGATAACACTAGCGTGTTTATGTCCAGCATCGATTAAGCAGGTAAGTGGACATTATTTCTGACGAGAACGTTGTTGAAATAATTGAGGCTGTTTAGATGTCATAGAAATGTTTGTATATCATATGTAACCGTATGTGAAATATTTAATTTTACCTTATGAGATTGAATGCATGTTTTGGAAACCTAACAAGTTTTTGAACACAGAGTGCATTAAATCACGGTGGAATTAGTGCATTATAAAATAAAAATTACCATATCCAAATCATGCAGTTAATATTGCTTTGATTCAGTGCATTAAAATCGACTGAATAACATTCTTAATGTCTCTGTAGCAGATGTGAATGTATCAGTGATTATATGGCATTTCATTCAAAATTTGACACCTCATTGATCATGGACTGGAAACCTTCTTTTTTATGCTAATGAACTGAAATTCAATAGCTATACCTTTTGGTCAAGTATTGAAGTTATCTTCTATTGGTTTGATTTTATTTTGATAAGAATCCCGATGTGTTACACTGCAGTGAGTACAGAAAGGCGCAATCATGCAAATTAGATCTCTTGGACTTTGATCTTGCTGCTGCACATTGACTGAGTGACCAAAGAAAACAAAAAGTTGCATCCCTTGATTTTACGTTAGGACTCAAAATAGGTGAAACGGGTCAAACAAGTCAATCTTGAGTTTTTCATACTTTCTGAAATAGTTATTATTCTTCTAAATTGTTCATAAGTTTGGGAACATTAACTGTAAAATGAATGAGAAAGTGTCTTTTCAGTTTTTCTACAGCCCTTCAAGTTCTTTCTGTAAAGTAGTGAGATCAGGTATGTCTTACAGGCCCCTTTTCATTTCTTGTTTCAACTTAAATACTTTTTGAAAGGATAATGCTACCTCTTTGACAGTTGGCATTAATCGTGCACTGAATGTGCTAATTGAGCATATTCAATTTCAGCTTAATTTGTTAATCCCTTGTTGCTCTGGCGGTTTACATCCTGGGTTTTTTTGTTTGTTTGTTTGTTTTTTGTTTGTTTTTTTGTCCCATTCATCGCATAGCTAGTGCGGCTTGGTAAAGATTAAAGCGCTTGAATAGACTCTGTATTTCAGTGCCTCTTTTCTCAATTCACACTTTCCAGAGTAGGGGCCTATGTACCTTCTTTCCAATATTTGGACAGGTTAGGAGAGCCATTTGAATTGAGCAATACATCATTTTAAAGCTTTTTAGAGTCTGCTCTTTCAGAATCTGCCCTTAACTGAAAATCCATGTCTGGCAACTTTTTGTTAGTTTTGTGATGCAGGGTTACATTATTATGATTACATACTAGTAACACATTCAGCAGACATGACGTGAACATATACCAGGTTTTGACTTTTGTACACATGAAATTAAAATCTTAACTAAAGAGAGTCGTTAGTTGACTTTTGTGATAATCATAGCAATATGATTCAGTGTAGGTAGTATCCACATTCACGTATTACATATACCATTCACACTTCTTCATAGACAAAAGAAATTGCATTAGTCTTTATGAATTCAATTCATTTGTAATTTCATCAATAATAATCGGTCCCGCACTGCAATAATGCAAAGACAAGACCCCCTGTCTTACTATTGAATTTACAGTTTTGATTAGCGAGTGCAATATGAAGGGACTGTTTCCAATTTCTTTTTACTGAAATGTGAAAATGTATGACATTTGTGTTTGAGTTTATTTCTTGTTGACATTCGGTCATGAGAGGACAGGAGTCAAAACATCTGCTTCCTGATTATAAAAACATATTCTTAATAATTGTGGAAATGTTTTAAATGTAGCATCTGTTGCATTGATAAGTAAGGCAGTTTACATGATACTCTGACTTATTAGGTGGATGCATTCAGGTAACCAAGAAGTAGGAATTTAATTTCATTTTATCGATTTCAAGTTTTATGCTCATATCATTTTGATGCTTACTGGAGCAGAACACAATTAGTTGTTGTTTTTCAATCAAAACTGAATGATATTAATTCCCCAAGAAAGATTTTGAATTTACACATTAAAGAAATTGAATTTAATCCGTTAGAACAAAAAAAGGGGAGCTCCCAGCACCACAGCACCAGGTGACAGCACCATGTGTTCATTGGAACGTGACATATTGAATAAAATGCCAAAGGATTACTGTTCTTGCAGTTTGGTTCTAAAAACAGTGAAAATATTATTCAATTGATTTTAATAAACAAAATCAAAGTAATACTTTCAGCATGATTTCGGTACAATTTTTTATTATTATTATTACGTGCTCATTCAAACGTGAATTTATGGTTTTGTCTGCAGAAGTCGTAATTAGCGTTTCAAAACATTAACTCCATATGTGTTGGGATAAATTTACCACAGGAAACATGCCAAGACTGCCATTTTGGCAATTTTCATCCTGTGGGCACTGGTGAAATTTTGTGCGCAAGTCTCATGGTACGATAGGAAACACATAAGTTGTGCTTATTCATGCTGGAAATATGAAATTTGTTCAGATATCATTGAATGAAAGTTACAAAATTGAGCTTGTGAAGTTGAAAAATGACCATTTCTACCTTCAGGACATACTAGGATCTACTGAATTTGACATCGAAGTTAGCTGAAAAACACACCTTTACACCGCCGGCCCCACGTTTTCAAAAGTGTATGGGGGCCCGCTTCCGGATTTCATGAGCTAACAAGCAAGCAAGCAAAAAAAAAAAAAAAAAGGGGGGGGGGGAGGCCTTCAACGCCGCCCTGATATATATAGCTGTCTTGTATTTAGATTTCCTCAAATATTTCCTGTATCAGAAATTATAGAGTTTTGTTTCACGGGGAACTTACTTGTTGTGTTTATATCTATATCATACTTTCAAGGTACGTACTCGTCCTCTCAAATAAACACATTACCAAATGTCATCATGTTGCTATTAAGCATATACATATTCCACGATTTTTCTACGATTTTGTTTTGCTTATGCTGTATCTAGTCCTTATGATTAAAAAAAAAACAGTAAAAGAATGAGTGTTGTTGTAAGTGTGTTTTTTTTAAATGGTGATGGAAATGAAATCCAAGTTAAAACCACAAAAAAGAGATTGTAATGGCAAGTAATAAAAGCATCTCAACATTATCTTTGGCGTATGAAACTGTGATTAGTCTTCAAGTTCAAGTTCAAGTTGTTTATTTCATCTCTAATAGAATATAAATACAATGAAACGTTTGTATACACATAATGAAGCTTAATCGGTACAACAACGTAATAAAAAACAAAGAAACTGTGAGGAGTGATGCAAATATATGTTGTAGTGGTGAATCCATGGATTCCGTGAAAGGGGGGGGGGAACTATACACTCTTAAAGAACTGACCCGGAAAGGGTCCTTTGGGGTCACACCCCGTTCCGGGTCAGAAATTACAAGGAATGGGGTCAGATATGACCCCATTCAGAGTCATGAATTGGGTCAGGGTGACCCCATTCCGGGTCTTCATGCCCAAATTCCAAGTCATTTTGACCTGGAACGGTGTGTGACCCCATCGGAACCGATTCCAGGTCAGTTCTGACCCGGATTTTCTTTTGGAGTGTATATTTTTGGTGCCACTTCCGGGTTTAATCAGCTGACAAGCCAAAAAAAAAAAAAATTAGGGCTCTGCAAGAGGAAGGACATTGCAGTAATTGACCACCAGAATTGTTTTGTATACTTTTATACACAGAACAAAATGAGAGTTGATTTTGTCTCCTTTGCCTTGTCCATGCGGTGCATGCATGGCCATCATAGCAATTTCACAAAAATGTTAAACTTCCCCAAATTCTCCTTTTCGATTTCTCCATTTCTCTTTTTTTATACCCCCGCCAAACTAGGAATCAGCGGACGGTCGGTCGGGCGGTCGGTCGGGCGGTCGGGCGGTCGGTCCGTTGCAAATCTTGCGTCGCGAACTACTTCCTCAGTTTTCAACCGATTCCCATAAAACTTGGCACAGATGTGTGCCTTGGGTTGTAGATGTGCAAGACGTATTTTTTGACAGTACCCAAAAGTACGTTGCCATGGTAACGGCATATTATGGGCAAAAATGGGTACAAATCTTGCGTCGCGAACTCCTCCCACAGTTTTTGATCAATTTTTATGAAATTAGGTACAGATGTTCATCTGAATATGTTAATGTGCAAGACACATATTTCCGCAGTGGCAAAAAGTGCGTTGCCATGGTAACGGCATGTTATTGGTAAAATATAGGGCAAAATGCTTCATGGCAAAACTGCTTCATCAGTGTTCTTCTAATTCTCATGGAATTCATATTGAATGTTTGTCTTAGGATATAGGTCAGCATGACACATTTCTTGACAGTGACAAAAAGTATGTTGCCATGGTAACAGCTCACATGTTATGAGCCAAAATGATGGAAAATTTTGAGTTGCAAACTACTTCCTCAGTTTTTGCCCAATTTCCATGAAAATTGGTACAGATGTGTGCCTTTGGTTGTAGATGTGCAAGACGCATTTTTCGACAGTACCCGAAAGTACGTTGCCATGGTAACGGCATATTAATGGCAGAAGATCAAGGAAAGATCTTGCGGATTTAACTACTTCCTCAGTTTTTTGACCAAAGCTTATCAAATGTTGTTTTGACCAAAGCTTATGAAATGTTGTTTGGCGGGGGTATAACCAGCGACATTTCTAGTTTAATCGTTGATTGCTGTTTGTTTGGTTTAACACCTTTGATCTTTGCAATCTAATCCAACATTTATGTGCACACACACTGTATTTATAGTTATTCAACGTGAAACGAATACACGATAACACGATAACAACAAATCATAATATCAAGTATGCGTGTTATGTCTTTCAGAGTTTACGTATCATCAGCTTTTGCTACCTAGTTATATGATTTCCGTATCATTGTGCTTAAGATTCGGTTAATAAATGCAGCAAAATCATTGCTCGTGTTTTACAAATGTGTTTTTGAACATTATGTGTCGATGTGTTTCCTGATATGTAGATTGTCTTACATGGTTAGATCAAGTAGTGTCAAAGAAGAAGACACAACCAGCATATCAAGATCTGGATCTGGATCTGGATGAATACGCTGAAAAACTCTGGAGTAGAGTATCACTCAGCACTGTGGTGTGATGTGCAGCTAATCACAACGGAGGTGACGCTGGAGCGCTTCTTTGAATGTGTCAAATTTATGAATCTGCTTTATGTTACTCGGCAGATTATTCCAATCCTTCGCTGTTCTATGAAAGAAGGAGTTGGCGAGAGCAGTTAAGGAACCGTATAAAGTAGAGTAAGTATCCGGATGATAACTTCGGGTTGTCATACCTCTCGGTGCTTGAGCAGGACTGATATAATCCTCGAGATTTAAATCAATATTGCCGTGCTTTATTTTATGAAATGTTGATAGCCTTAAAAGCTTGCGTCGTTCTGGGAGTGGATGAAGTTTGAGATCCTTTATCATTCCGGAGACAGAAGATTGCCACTTGTAATCATTACAGATGAATCTGGCTGCTCTATTTTGTACTGCTTGAATCTTGGAGATGTTACGTTGAATGAAGGGGTCCCATACTGTACAGCAATACTCCAAGTGGGGACGCACTAGGCTCTTGTATGCTTGTAATTTAACATTTCTCGGTGCATTATGTAGATTACGACGGAGAAAGGCAATCATGCTGCTTGCTCTGGCTGTAGTTATATCAATATGTCTATTCCATTTTAATTTGTCTGATAAGGCAACTCCTAGGTATTTGTGACTGGACACTGTTTCTATCTGGTGACCTGATAAGGTGTACGTGTGATGAATGGGTCGAGACTTCCTTGTGAAGCGCATAACGCTGCATTTGTCCAGCTTGTATTTCATTTGCCATCTTTTTCCCCAAGCCTCTAAGGTACGTAGATCTTGTTGGAGTATGACACAATCTTTATGTGTCTTAATGGGACGGTAAACTACACAATCGTCTGCGAATAAGCAGACGTTGGATGAAACTTGATCAGGGAGATTATTAATATATGATAACAAAAGCAATGGGCCCAGAACAGTGCCTTGGGGCACTCCTGAAGAAACATGAACGGGTCTTGAGGATGACCCTTGGACTACGACTGTTTGTTCCCTTTCTGTGAGAAATTGTGAAATCCATGAAAGTAGTGAGCCCTGGATTCCAAGATACTTGAGGCGATGAAGGAGCCTCTGATGTGGTACGGTATCAAACGCTTTTGCAAAGTCTAACACAACAGCGTCAACTTGCTTAATGGTTTCGACAGAGGAGAAAATATGATGAATTGTTGTAATCAGTTGGGACTCACACGACCGTCTGGATCTGAATCCATGCTGTGTGTTACTGAGGATATTGTTATCCTCCAGATGGCTCATAATGTGGCGATAAATGATATGTTCTAAGACTTTGCAGCAGGTGGATGTGAGGGATACCGGCCTGTAGTTGGCTGGGTCGGATCTACTACCATTCTTGTACAGAGCATTTATATTAGCTTGTCTCCAATCTCGGGGTAGCGTGCCAGTCCGAAGACTTTGCGTAAATATGACTTGCAATATAGGTGCTACTTGTGCAGCACATAACTTGAGGAATTTGGGAGAAATGCCGTCTGGGCCAGAAGCTTTATTCACATCTAAGTTCTTAAGAAGTTTCATAATACCTTCTGTAGAAATAATCAAATCTGATATTATTGGGATTTGTCTCTGTCCCATATGAGGAATATTAATCAAATCTTCTTTAGTGAAAACTGATTGATATTGATCACTTAAGACTTCAGCTTTTTCACGAGCTGTATCGGCTAGTTTTCCCTTGGAATATAAAGCCGATATACCATTTGTGTCACGCCTCTTTTGCTTAATAAAAGACCAAAATTTCTTGGGGTTAGAAGTGAGTGAGTCAAAAACTGTTGTTCCTAAAGAATGTTGTTCAGCTTTTCGAAGTTCTTTTTGGACTTGCTTACGAAGCTGCCTATAACGGCACCAGTTCCGATGGGATCCATCTGTTTTGGCACTATAAAACGCCCTATTTTTCTTTCTAATTAATCGCTTGAGGGTTCCGTTTATCCAAGGAAGATTAAATCGAGTACTCTTATACCTTGAAGGAACATTTGAATCAACACTGCTATAAATAGCTTCCTTAAATGCGTTCCAGTTCTCCTCCACTGTCTTATGTGCATAATTGGCCTGGAAAACTTGAAAGAAATTTTCCATATCCTTTCGGAGATTAAATGTATCTGCTTTATCCCATAAATAAATCTTTCTACGTTTTGCTTTATGGAGAACAGGGCGTAAAGAAATTTCTGCTATCATATTAAAATGATCAGATATTCCTGCTTTTGTTACGATTGGTGCAAAACAGCCAGGGTTTGTTACGAGAAGTAGGTCCAGGATATTTCTAACATTGCCTGATCTCGTCTTCTGGTTGTGATTGGGTTCGTAAGCCAATTGAGTGAATGAGAAATCGTGGATTAAATCGAGAAGCTCTGTGGTCAGTTCCTGAGGGTACACGCAGTGGTGTTCAGGCTTTCTACACAGATTGGACCAATCAATGTCTGGGACATTAAAGTCACCTCCTACCCATACTATAGGGTTTTTACTGAAGAGTAGCCCTGAACTGCCTCTCTTAAAGATCAGATAGCGGGGACGACTAAAAACCACCAGTTCTGGCTCCGAGATGTTGAGGAGGAAATGAAATCCGTGAACATCACCTGGAAAGTACCCTCCCCCTCCCCCCCCCCAAAAAAAAAAATAAATAAAAATAAATAAACGCACAGAATGGGCAAGAATAAAAGACATTCGCTGCTATCCTATATGCCAGGAGGTATAATAAGCAGTAAGTACGTAAGCAAGATAATTAGGTGGTAATTTTTGCGGATCGAAGTATCCTAACAAGAACGACAACCATTATAGATATCAATCGAGGACAACAGGGGTCTTTGTGATAGTGTGTTCTTGAAGATCACAAAACAGACAGACAACATAAGTTAGCCAGAGGAAAAGAAAAGAACAATGAAGACAGCGGAGAAAATAGGGGAAAATAGGAATGAAAGATCCAAGAAAAATTCGAGCTCATCACTCTTCGGATTTTTTTAGTGAATCCAAGATGCAATGAAAGATCCTTGGCAAGCTGGACCATTGTCCGATGGGTAGCCAAACCAAACGCCGTGATTCTCATCCATTTTTCACGGCATAGAAAAGCAGTGCCACGTCTTGAGTGTGAATTTCAGCCCCCGCAACTGAGGTCACGTCATTGATCATAAAATGGTTTAAGCTGCATGCCGCACCACGAGTTTACGGGTTCAGCTTCTACCTCGCTCTTTCGAGTAGTGAAGGGAATAACTATTTGTAAGATAGTGGAATATATCAAAGGAATAGGTTTCCATGAGCGAGCAGAGCGCAAGTGCAGGAGATAAGGATACAAAAAGAAAGATGGAGAAGAAGGGGATGAAGAATACATCAGAGATGAGGAATTATGGAAAGAGAGGCGGATTAATGCATTTACAGTATTAGAGATTCATTTTATCATTTAATTTTGTCTGTGTGTGTGTCTGTGTGTGTCTGTGTGTGTGCTTGTGCGTGTAGGTTTATTTTACAGATTCGATCTCAACACTCTTCGGATTTTTTTCAGTGAAATATATCTTGCTTCCCACTCTCTCTTCTCCCTCCCCTCATCTTTCCTTCCTTCAGTCTATCGCCTTCTATTCCTTCTTCATTTTCTCTTTCTCCTTCTTGTATTATTAATTCTGTAGGATTGATTTTGATGGATTCGATTGCAAAACGTGTCGAACGCCTTTTTTCAAAGATTTATAATAAGTCCATAATCAAACAGACCAAAATAAAACCATTCAACTGATATTTTTTTCACTCATTACAGAATAAAGAATATTTTCTAAGTTATGATGACAAATATTCCATATTTTGTTATAATTCTCTTTGTTTTGCAAAGCAAGTTTAACTTTCAAATATCGCGAATTGATAAGAACTGAGGTAACTCGTTTTGCCATCAAATTCTTCATTTTCCTCCCACTTGTACACTTACAATGACTCTCCATTCACGACTGTCTCCCATCTGTTAATCAGAGGTTTTCTTCATTAATTTTACACTGACAATGTGTTACGTCACTCTTTATCGTGTTTTGTATTGCGTTGCATAATATGCCTTGTAATGCTCATTGAGTGTGTGTCTGACTGTGAGTTCGTTTGTTCTCTTTTTTGTTCTATCATTATTCACCAGCACGAAAAAAGCAAAATGAGACCGTCACATAATGAATGGCAAAGAACACTCGATTTATTTTACAAGACACCTCTAGATATCAAACGACGCACATTTAGGGGAACAAAGTAATTTACAGCAAAAGGTAAAGGATATGCTGAACGAATTGCTGTGAACATGGAGATAATAATGAGGTGAAAAAGCTGCGAGAGTAAACATAAATTAGTACACAATGTCATAACTACTTGTTCCATTTCTCTTCCCAATTTCTTTCCTCTTCTTTCAAGGGTGTAAGTAAAATTACTCATCTGATTATCTTGAGCTCAGTAGTTAAAACAAGATATCAAAGTAGTTGCAGCATCTTGCGAGATCCTACAATGAACAATTTCTTGTTCTGGTTTGTTTTGGGACTGTATATGTCAGATTTTTGACAGAGAAGGCTACAGCTAGAGCAAGACACCATACTTAGGCCTAGGTATCCAAAGGTCCTAAAATGCCGCAGACTGTTCCAAATGTGACAGAAAGGTTTACAATAATTATCAATTACTCCTTATTTAGGATGTAGCAAATACGAAGTCTCTTTTGTACGAGGTCTGACTTTAGTACAATCACATGCGACCACACAGGCAGGTTACACAGATCAAACCGTTACAAAGAGCAAATAGGAGCCAGACTAGGTGGTGCGCTCGCGTGAAAACATGACCCAGAACATGGACAAACTGCAAACAAAATGGTGACATAAAGAAAACATCGTTTCTTCCAATATCAAGAGAACCTCTGGAGTAGCTTCCTGAGTATGGAATTAGTCCTCGCCGTTACGTCACAAACAGGGCCGCATTGAACGATGTACCCGTGACTGAAACTGGATCCTCTTACTATGGAAATGTGGCGAGTGACTGATAACATCATGTATGGAACCCGTTGACTTAATCTCGTGCGTTCAAGTTGAATTTGCCTACTGCCTTCTGTCATGCTTTTCAGCGAAATTGCCAAACACCAGAGCAGGCTCATGGAAGCGTTTTTGAAGGACAACTACAACAGGGAATCGTTCTCTTACCTCGAGCAAAGGGTATTTCTTTATTCTTTATCATTTTCTTTTTTCATTGTGATTGAGATATCATTTTTAAGGGCGCTGGATAGATAGGTATACATAAAGTCATTGAAAATATTCGTGAGAGCTTTCGTCAAGGTATAGATCTAATTGAATCTACATTTATTACTAATGCCATCTGACGTCATATGGGTCCTCTCGCTGGTTGGAGCTTCAGGTGTATGTGAGTCAAGTTTATTGCTTAACCAAGTAAAAGAATAACAAATAAATAAATAAAAAAAAAAACTACAATCGGCTATAATTTTTTTTTCAGCCAGGCTATGAAATAATAACATATACATATAGCAAAGATAATACAAAACCATTAGACAAATCATATAATGAAAGGGAATAAAACTTAAAATATATTCAATTATCAATATAAACGAAACCACAATGAGAGAAAAAGGACGTTACTGACTAGTGTAGGTACATACATGTATAACAATAGTGTCAAACAACATGGCAAGTGAGAGACTGTAATTACGGTCAAGGCGAAATAAAGATTGAATCGATTTGAAAAGAAAGGTGTGAAATGGGGTTTGAGAATGAGCTACTTGAAGTTTTGGAACTTATTATTTCTTTAGACAATTAATTATATTGAGAATAATTTTGATGCTAAACGTAGAGTGTAATTGCTCGTAGCCTAGGTAACTTCAGGTTATTATGCTTGCTGAAATCATAATGACCATAAGTTATTATCTCTTCTCAATACATTTACTTAAGCTTTTATGATGAAAAGTTGTTGAGATGTAAAATTGAACATGAGATTTTTTTCAACGATTAATTAGGCAATTCGCTTTCAATGTCTTAAGTAATGTTTGGCGAGAAAGGTTTCAAGGTGGTAACGTTTGCTACAGCCTGTCAACTATCTTTAGTCTGATTTGGCAAGAAAAACGGTGTTCTTTTTTACGTTGCTAGCTGTTGTGCCTTTGTCCTCCATTCAAGGAGTCACTAGTAGGACCATTGAGGAGATTGTAACAACGCCCTCAAAATGAATACGATTACCACTGAAGAGACGGGGTAGAAGTGGGGGAAGGGGAGAGATTATATGTACAGAATGATGATTGATGACCAAAAATGACAAAGTTCAAACAGTTGCTCCGCCTGCAATGATTGATGGCTTAATTACCCATGGCCGCCCGCAAATCATCCGTTTATTTGTCACCACAGATGTGACACAATTTCGTCTATGAGAATCAGAGATGGGGATCTGATTGCCCGGGCAAACAATGCATAATGAAGCAAAATTTCTTTCTTATTTCCAATTTTGTGAAAATACGCTGACAGTGATTGATTCACTTTCTAAGCTAGTCATCTCTATTTTATTTTCAGTAACTCCTCTTTAGCAGTTCCTGTCCACGTGTGGCCTTTCCTTCTCTCGTTCTTTCTATGTAGATGAATATTATCATTAGTACATCCAACATCAAATCCTCGACAATACAAATTTACGCTGCACGGTTTTAGAATGAGCAGGTAGGAGGGAGACTAATAAAGAGGAAATAAATCGGGTTTTTATCAAGAGATGAGGCATAGAATGATTTTTTTTTTCTGTGTCATTATATGCAACTTGTGGTTTATGAACCGACAGGAAAGAGGGAGGTAGACTTTGTTGTAACAGCGAACTCCGCTCGTGTGTATTATCTCTTTGGGCGAGATTTTGTTCTTAATATGGCTGCTGTTGACATGAATAATATAATCTCGCATGATATCAAACGTCCTAAAATCTTAAACTTGTTTTATTGAAAAATACCTTGATGTTAATTACCAAAGAACTATAACAACTTAAACGAGATGCATATCGACTTAAACGCAGACAGGCAATCGTGTTCTAGATCTTCTGAATAAAAGGGACTTTACTGCTCGACAAGTATTAATATCTTTCCAATACGCGTTGAGGATTATGTCAGAGGATTGACATTATACTTAAAGAGATGGTACATCAGTATTGGTGGAGATGAAGATTGAGGTTTTAACTTTTTGCGAGATACTAAGAAGCAACTTATGAAATGTTACAGAGCATACCATTTAAGAGGAATTCGAAGTTTATTCGATTAATCCGATTAATTCGAGATTTTCAAAAGCAAAGTAAAACAAAACGATCCTAATCAATGGTCGTCCCCACCTTTTATTAGCATGACTTTGTTTTGGATATCTCAGCCATTTCAAAACCAATTTTAATTAAAATAAACGTTGAATTTGTTGAATTTGATTTACTCACTCTTTTATATTTCATTAGCGGATTCTCATTATCTCACCAAGAAAAGAAACCTGAAGCCAGGTCTCAACCAAATCTATACCATACCTTTAAAGATGCCGATTATCTTCTCATGGCTACTCATACTTTAGGTCGAATTGCTCTTGAAAACATTACTTCGTCATCTTAAATGCGTACAGCCCATAAAGCTTGAGCCCTCTGTGAGGTCTAAGATGATTTGTTCCTTGATTATGAATTATTTGTAACACAACAGTGGGCGTAAGAACACAATGATATGTCTTTTGTGAGAGGATGGGATTAAAGTATGCGGATCTTTATTTCTACATTAAGTTTAAAAAAATCGAGATGTTCTTAAGAAGGTCATACTTGGCACCAAGTTTACCTATGCTTTGTGACAGCACGCTACATTTCAGATACAGAAGAGAGGGAGAGAGGGAGAGAGAGAGAGAGAAAGAGAGCTGGAAATAGAGAAGGAGAAACAAAACGATATTTAAGGCCAGTGGTTTTACTACTAAATAGCAGTGGTTTTTGGCATTATACACTGAAAAAAAAAAATCTTCGACGAGATAACAAATTTCTAATGAAAATTACTATTCTATACAATTGTGTTATGGCTTAGTTGAGGCAAATATTGTACGTCCACATGTACTTTGGTAGAGGAACCGAGAATGCCGTATCCCCCCCCCCCCGCTTTTTTTTTTAATCAATGTAGTTTAAAGGATCACGAAATACAGGAAAAGTAGTCCTTGAAAATGTACACAGGCGTGCATAAAGGTCGGGAATATATTTTATATGTTTCTGTATGGATTAGCTGAAAGAATCTTCATTCTTTGTGTGCCGAACACGAGTCATTATTGAACCGGAAGAGAATAAAAGGTTGAGAAGAAGTTAAATTAAAGATATTTTGCCCTATTCAGGCGTAGTCGTTGTCTCGAATTGCTTGAAATTTCGCCCCTATTTCAGAAGCAGTTGCTGGAAAATGGCTGATGTGATGCTGCCCTCATAGTGACGTCAGTATGATCTGAAAAAATAAATGAAAAGATACATTCAGTTGAGTTGTGTGGTTGGGACTCTCTTGCTGACACTCACGGGCATTGTTACGTGATGATATAAAACTCGAGTAATTGTGGCATAAAGAATAAAGTTTTTGAGTGACGGAACGGAAGATCCCGAGTTCGAATCTTGCCTTGTGCTTTTGTCTATTTTGAAGATGTTTCCCTATACAACATCTTTCGTCAGCTTGTTATAAACTTGGTTCCTGACAATATTTGGGCAACGATATTGACAGAACCCTGTCTGACAGGACTTCCAGCAGTGAAGAGGCTGCCTACGTTGGTAGGATTACATCATCACATAGGATTCTATTTTACGCCTTTCGACCACGATGCGATGTTCAAAGCCTTGTGCTAGAAGTCATACAGTCAAAAGTCAGTCCTGTTATATAAAATTCATGGCGGGTCTTTATATCAATCACTTTCACCGACTGATGGCAAAGTGACAAAGATATTTTACGTTAACCTTTTCATGAATGAGGGAGACAGAGAGAGGTACGTTTTAGATAGGCAAAATCATACACGACAACCTTTGTCCGTTTGTGGTGTTCAGCAAAACATCTGCCAAATTTCATGAATACATCACACGACACGTTTGAATGTAACGTGCTACCTCTTGTAGAATGCAGGTTTTCGGACACTACCGCATCCAGGTTTTGACATGACAGTGACAAATGTTTCTAACCTATGTTTCCTTCTTGCTCTGTTTAAAGTCGTGTTTTCATTTCATTTTCTGTGAAAACGCCTATCTTGAAAGCCTGAACCAACGTTACCCGCTACGTGTCCCTTCCCTAGCACTTACGGATCCTCTAACGTGATGATGAATTGGGGCAAAGGGTGTAAAATCAAGAGGACACCCAACTTGTATGTCGTTTCAAAGTTCGCACTGATTTTCTTTTCCGGGTATATTTCGTATGTTATTCAACTCTCCTCCACAAACTCAGTGTCGTTCTTTTTTAGCTTGTTTGAAGACATCTTGATTTTAATAAGATTAAACTACAATAAAGTTTTTCGTTTGCAACAAGTTGATAAGTTGTACTTATTTCAGGATTAAATGCATGCTGTAAAAGGTAAAAATCAGAATTGGACATGAACTAATCAGCAAACCGAATAAATTCAATCGTCTCAAATAGTATTACACATGATATTTGTAGATATGAAGAATGTTGGTCTAAGAATAGATTCCTTGGACAATCCATATTTCATCTATTTCTGTTCAGATTAAAAATTTTTTTATACAATTGCTTCCTATTGAATAACACAATAGGTAACTTCAAGATATTCCTCATACCAATGAATGACCTGCAGTAAATATACTTTCTATCAAAGACATCAACAACCTTCATATACGTATAAAGTCAAGCAAGGCATGAGATATGGAGTACCCAGCACTTCTTAATCCACCTTGATTTGGGCAATTATATATTGCACAACGTAATCCTTTATTCAATCTATTGAATAAACATTTTTCAAAAAAAAAAAACCTTTAAAACAGGAAAGATCGAAAGATATTCCTCATACCAATGAATGACCTGCAGTAAATATACTTTCTATCAAAGACATCAACAACCTTCATATACGTATAAAGTCAAGCAAGGCATGAGATATGGAGTGCCCAGCACTTCTTAATCCACCTTGATTTGGGCAATTATATATTGCACAACGTAATCCTTTATTCAATCTATTGAATAAACATTTTTCAAAAAAAAAAAACTTTGGAAAATACAGGAAAGATCGAAATATAGTTTTTTTTTTTCTTCTATTGCAAGCTTGGTACAATTTATAATGCTGCAGTGGGAGAAAAGAAAGGAGCGCAAGCATTCTTCGATAATATCATTTTAATTCACAGGACTACTGGACTGTGATGAAAGAGAATATCTTTAGCAATAACATTACTAATAGTTTCAGCAGATTACACACATTGATTGCAAAACCTTTTCTATGCATAGAACAATGTCAATCATTTGCATTTAGAAATTCATTCACAGTGTTCCACGTCTTCAGTATTTGTCAAAACTTTTTGTGTGTTGTTGTGTTTTGGTTTTTTTTTTCTGTAAGGCCTCTTTGTTATGATTAGCATCGTTACCTTAGGTCTTGGCTACATCCAGTCTTTAATCGGTTCTATTTTGTAAATATATATATATATATATATATATATATATATATATATATGAAGAGTTTGTTTGCAAAAACCGATAGGTCCATTTTTGAAGATTTTGAAGTACGGCCTCTGTCATAAAGTACAAAATAATACCTAATAATATATTGGTCACTACATATAAAGGTATATTTTTGAAGTTATGATCAAAAGAAGCAAAAATTTTCTTATTATTTTCTTTATTTTTCTTGACCTTTAATCGCAAATATCTCCATTTGGCAAATATGGACTTATCGGTTTTTTGCAAACAAACTCTTCATATATATATATATATATATATATATTATAATATAATATATATATATATATATATATATTATAATATAATATATATATATATATATATATATATATATATTATAATATAATTGTTTCTTTTTACGCAAATTTTTCATCACCATCATCATCATTATTGTCTTCATCAGTGGTAGCAATACCAAGTGTTATTTATTATGGGTCAATTATTCACTGGGTATATACGCGTCAAATTCTCTCTCAAGTGTCTTAAACCTTTCATGTCCCTGCAAATCGTATCCTCTGAAAAGCACAAAAAGCCGTAAACTTTCTATTTTGCTCACTTTTCAGTCTTCATGCTGATCCCGTGTCTCTTGAGCTAATTTCCTTTCTTGATAAGATGTTGACTGCATGATGTATTCCAAATATCATCATTGTGTTACTATATTTATAAATAACTTAATTTTGCATGATTAAAAAATGCTATTGATGATGGTCATGATTGCGGAAAAGAAAATAGTAATAACATCAACAAATAATAGTAATAAGTGAAACGGTCATATTGAGAATGATGAAAGCATATAGGCCTAAATATTTCAACCATCGGTTAATGAACTGATTTAATTAGAAAGATAAAGCTCGTCCTCGTTAAACGGTATCCAACCTTCTGACATTTCGACAAGGTTCTGGCGAGGCCAATATGTACGGATATTGAAGTGAAAAAAAATGGTAATTGCGATTATGTGACCACGTGAACATACCTCTTCAATTTGGCGTTGTACGTCGGGCGGTAACTGTTCAAAGAGACTATCAAGGAGACATGTCGGTCGCTTGACTGTAGATACTGAATTATGAACTGGCGCCCTCACTGGTTCGTCGTCTATGTCACTATCGGGTGCTTCAAAGAAGCTACTTCTTTTCCGCGTTGCCTGAAGAAAACAGAAAGTGATCTGAATGAATACACACAATGTATTTTTAGAAAGTGACATCATTCTAGAGTGGCATAACCACATCATGCAATGATGGAGTGAAAAACAACCAACAATACAATTTTCGAGCTGGTGCTTCATATTACTGAAAATTTCGTTTTCCGTATACCCACAAGATCAGAAAGTCAGATCAGAGGCTAAACTCTAGTAGAAATATGTACTCAAGAAATCCTTTGGAAACGAAATGTACTATCACGATGGAAACACATGATAAATGCACACACACAGACATACACGCACACGCACACACAACACACACACAAAAGATATACTAGTACATACACATATACATATACACATACACAAATACATAATATACATACGTGTATACATATACATATACATATACATAATACATAATACATAATACATGCATATACATATACACATACACAAATACATAATATACATACGTGTATACATATACATATACACATACACATATACATAATATACATACGTGTATACATATACATACATAATACATAATACATGCATATACATATACATATACATATACATACACATATACATATACATATACATATACATAATAAACACATACATACATACATAAATGATGGCTGTTTGTAGGTACTTACGATTCCAAAATAACACGCTTCACAAGCAGGCACCCATGTCTTGCATAATCGACAGTCTCCACAACCTGTGGTGACAAGGAAATTGATATTGAATGTATTCCTCAGTGGCATCAAGGGTCAAACTATATAAAACAGAGGAAGACTTATTGTTCATCATTACTTCAATGTTATGAGTTCGTTGTATTACACTTTGAACAAGGCGGCACAATATCGGGAAGATGTAAAGGTTTATCATCGCTTATCCACACTCTACTTGATTCACGAAAGAAAGTTAGTTGTGGGGATATCGATTTGCCTCTTAATATCTGGCAAACTGTCAAATGTTGTGAGCAGTAAAGAAATGTAATTGAAATGAACGACAAATGTCCTCGAAGGTGAAACTAAAATTTAGGGGGGAAATCGATCATATAACTGTTTATGTAATATCATTTACAATATTTTGCTCCAAGTGATGCACATTGGAAAATAAACATGCATGCACATGCACAATGTTGTAATGTTGTACATAGGCAGCAAATGATTGTGTCACTACCATTAATATTCTTGGCAGCTACCATCTGCTTTTATTTGCCCAATTTTTCTCTTCTATGTGTTTCACTGACGACATCACTTTTCATTTCATGACACTTGGTAGCATACTGTAGTGCGACAATTCAGGGACAATAGTCTCTAAATTTGTCCGGCTATTGACACCGATTCGATTTCGTCTCGGTGTCAGCGCAGGACAAAATAAGAGAGTCAACAACCACTTCGCTCTTCTCAGTCAATGAAAGGAATCCGTCAAATATTAGAACTCGTCCGCGCCCCAGTGTGTAATTACATCAGTATTCCTTTTGTGTGATTCACAAAGAGAACAGATAGCAGAGCCATCGTCTTCACCGTGTAGTATGACGTAGCGGATGTCTCTTCCGCACTCGTACGGTATCTCACGGAAAGAATCGAGCTTAAAATAGACTGAGCAAACATTTATCTTTCTAGCGAGATTGGGAAGATCAAAATACCTTGCTGAGCAATTGTGATCCTTCGCAAATTTCTTAATGTTGACTCTTTACAATACCTAAATTTGAATAAATATATATTCGTACGTAAATGCGTTCATACTAACAAACATACATACATACATATATGTAGGCCTATCACAGAAAATGGATGTACAGAAAGTTAAGCTATTAAGGTATCTCATTGTAACGACATAATTGACTGAAACTAGAATGATTATTCGAATGATATTATTTCTCGAACGTGACAAACGATATAACTTTTGACATTCTTCTATTGTCACTTCATTTCAATTCAGTTCGTTAATTTTCATTATTTTTTCAAGCAAAACATAACACAGAATAAATGAGGAATTATAACATAGGCATACATTCAACTGTGCTAAGGTTAAACAGTAGTTAACAAACTAAGATATACATGCACACCGGCAAAATACAAAGTTCTGTTTAGAGAAAAAAAAAAGAATTGAGAGGTCCACTAAAAAGCATGCTTGTAACCTGTGAACCACTCAAAGGATTCTTATAAAAATACTTGTTTACAAGTATTAATCAAGGCAAATATGGGGACGTACAATATGTTTAAACAATTTAAAGTAACTTCAAAGTTATTGAAAGAAAGAGAAAGAGTGAGAGAAATGAAGTTACTAACATTAATAAGCGCTGTTCTCCCGAATTCACGCTCGCCTTTCAACAGAGCACCGGTACTTTTGTATAGCAATCATTAAGTTTCTTCATACAAGGCTTCGATCTGTCCTCAGAAGCAATTAGATTCAAAAGACTAAGCGATCCATCATTCAAGAAAACATTTACTAACAATCATACAAGCGTATTATAAAAATCAGTAGTACACTGTTTGCATTAATAGGAAATCGCACACAAAGGCTCTGCCTACACTATTTGCTGGCTTATCTAAAAAAAAAAATAAAAAAAAATATTTCTTTATTGTCATTATTCATGTCCTTAGACAAAAGAAGTGTATTTTTATCATATAAAAGGATTGTTGACCTAGAAGGAAATTTCTATCTAAGTTGATATTCAAAATAAAAAAGTTCGTTATTCCGAAGGTTCGTTAATCCGAAAATTGAAATAAAGTTCGATATTCCCATGGTTTGCTAATCCCTAAATGGAAAAAAGGGTTGTTTATCCGAAAATTGGTTGATATAAAAACAAAATAAGGCTCACTAATACACATTATTTTTTTCTTTTTTTTTCGGATTAACGAACCTGATTTCATTTTCATATTTTCAAACTTCGGAATAACGAACCTTATTTCATTTTCGGATTAACGAACCTTCGTAATAAAGAACCATCGGCATCCGAACATTACTTATATACTTATGGGGGGGGGGGGTGACAATATTCGAAGAATACACTCTTTAATTGAAAGATACAATAGACATTTTCTGCTTGGTTCACCTACTTTCAAGTACAAAAGCAAAGTAAGCGAAATTGTACTTGGAGGTGTCCTAACGTGTTGATTCATGTTCGTTTTTTAATTTTTTTTAAACAAATTGATTTATTTGAAACAATTCGTAATAAATATTTATTGAATGGTGACCATAACAACATCAGGGGAAAAAACTTCTCTTGTTAGCTTTTTCGACTGATAACCTCTCAAAATCTAACGTCTTTTGTGTGGATTGCGTGTGTGCATGTGTGTGCCGATTTAGCCTAATTTGAAAAGCTGAGCACACCGGTGGGAAAAGTGATTAGCTGGTGTTTATTTTACACCGTTCGCGTATCTCCCACTTTTGCTGGTAACGTTCACACCTCTGCCCCCTAATTGAAATTCAATATGACGCTACCGCTACCACGACCCGCTTACAGGCCAAAAATAAAAGACCATGAGCTAATTTGGGTTTACGGAAACACGTGCTTTTACTGTTATGCTACAGAGGATTACCCAAAATCGATCATCTCATTCTCCCTGACTCTTTCTTTCCCTGTATAAAATTATTCTCTGATGTAACACCATAGCACTCGCTACAATCCTATCCTAAAAAAGTCATATCACTCCTGTCTTTATGTCAGGTCATATATTTGTATGATTTAAGTTTATATTTTGATTTTATGCATTCTACAAGGTAATTTTATCAAATGTCAATCATTTTAAGCTACGATGTAGGTTTTTGCATCTTTATTATGTAAACAGGGGCCCGTTTCATAAAACTTGTCATCAGTGACAGGTTAGTTGTCATAGATGTGACAAGCTACAGAAATCCTTGCATCTGATTGGCTGAGAGCAAATTTGACATAGAAATGTGGCAGTTGTCACTTATAAAAAGTTTTATGAAACGGGCCCCAGGTCTCTCTAGAAGAGCATGACCTGTATACGCAGATTTTGCAGAGACTTCCCTGGTGCCGCAATAAAACTGAAATAAGTAATAACTAGATGATTAGATAAATAAACCATCGGGAAGTGAAGAATGTAAGAATTAAGGAAGGCAACACGAGCTTTAAATAATAAAATGAGCTTAACATGTCTGTCCAGCAGAATAGCCATTGCTCAGAATGGCCTCTATAATAGCTCCTTCTTCCTGTTTGATTTGGTACAATATTATCTGCTTTATTCGCGTAGTTGTGACGATAGCAGAAGTTGCGGTGCTACTGAAGCAAACAAAAACCAAAACAGCAGTAGAGGATGAAGGTAGTGCGGTGTGGTGACTTGTTTAATGCACTGTATCATGTTTACCTCTCACTCCACAATTACTTCAACTATTTCTACGTAAAGCCAGTTGAATATTTTCCATTTTTTGAGTGATTTTCCAGTAATATAAATACATTTTCCCGACCACCCGACTATCATCAATGCTTGGGGTGAAGCTTTTTTTTTTATCTGTTTCAACATTATCACGTTACTGCACTGAAAAAGATAGAGGAATTATATGTCATGATGACTTCTCTAGTTCTGTAACTCTCATTTAAAATCATTATCAGGCAATTATTCGATAATGGTAAATATCTATATCCTATGAGGCATTTTTGTTTGTGTACTTGCATTCTTGTAATGATGCAGGGGGCACCATTTTAATGCATGTAAGCCCAATGTCATCAATTTGATAAGCTGAAATAAGTGTTTGCCCTAACCTCTCAAGAGCTTCAAAGAAACAAAATTATGACGACAGACTTTCCAATTAACATAACTACAACACGGTCAAAGATGTGTAGTACGAACTCCACGAGAATTGAACATCTGTCAGGTGCCTTTGATTTCACATCGTTAGTCAAACATCTTTGTGTGTGTGTGTGTGTGTATGTGTGTGTGTGTGTGTGTGTTTGTGTGTGTGTGTTTGTGATTAAAGAGAATTTAATATCATGTGTGCTTTATCACATAATCGATTACAAGAAGGGTGTTCTATCGATTAACCCATTTTGATTCTGTAAGGGGGCAGTTTTTTTCAAGCCAATAAAATTATCAAAATTTGCTCGCATTGAAAATTACAAACCGACCACTATACAATCTTCTTTCTACACGCGCATTACATGGTAGTAAGATTTATTCATTGTTTTGTGTTCAAACGAAAAACGGCATTTAATTGAAAGCTGTACCTCGCAGTCCACTTACTTACTTTATGCCCGCCAGTCTTAATTCATTAGTGCAAGGTTGCACAATGTGAAATCACCCTATTTGAAGTGGCGGCGCATTCGAGAAAATGTTTGACGTCATTAGCAATGGGTCATGGTAAGGAGACAAGAGTTGATTGAAATGGAGTTTGAGAAATATCGTTGTTATTCTTATGCCGTCTTTTTGCTGAGCTAACCATGTATGAGGCTTAAAGGACACCTCTACATGATTATCAACGTCATGCATGGCTTTCCGTGAATCGAATTGATCTTTCTTCCGGCTCGACATTATTCCCATCGACTTGTAACTTTAATCAACAACAACAGCAAAAAAAAGATAGGTAATGATTAATCAATATGGTACCACCGTGCCATCGCAACAAGCATTGTACCCCCATGGCCTGTTTGGATGTTCATGGTACATTCATTGTAGCATATTCGTATAACTGCTCAATAGGCTTACAATTTAAAGCTTTGGCGAGTAGAAACTAGAGATAGCATCACACTGGAGTGACAAAATAAGTCTCTTATGGTAGATAGCGATGGATGACAAGGGTCGATGAGGCTTAAGGCTTCTTTGACGTGTTATCCATCCAAATAAGAGAGAAAGAGAGGGGTTGGGGATGATGCTTTTAGCGTCTTCAGATCTATTATCTGCTTTATCCATCTTTTGCGGTCCTAGGAAACCTAGAACAACAAGCAAATGTGACGAGGTTCCATTTTCCTAAATATTTTCTCCCGTTTCCTTCCTTTTGGTACAACATGCTCTCAGAACTCTTGTGGAGGAGTTATATTTGAATTTGGGTTGACGTTACACTTTTGTCTGGATAAACACGAAATGGATCAAGTCGGGGCAAATTGGGCAGGATTTGACACGAGTTATTATTGTCCATAGCATCTCTCTATTGGCTAACTCTAAACAAAAACATAAAAATAACATACAGGAAGAAAATATAAACAAGAGCCTATATTATCGTTATTGTCAGCCGGCAAAATCGGTTTCGGAAATTGATCTCGTCTATACCAAACAAGGTATCTCGTGATGCTTTAAAATGCATGAAGATACCAATCATAATGGCCCTCACTCCCTTGACACCTTCAAACAGTCAATACCAATGATCCTTCTGATTGCCATTTCAGAAAGTCGGCCATCAAATTACAAGAATTCGTATCATTTTTTTTACCGATTTTCTCCCCTCTTCCTCTATCTCTCCCTCTCTTCCAGTTCTACTCTATCTGTCCATGTATCTTTTCGTCTGTTTTTCTCTCTATTTTCTGTGTATGTCCCGATATGGGACTATAAAGGAGCATCAGATTGCTAAATCCATATGTAACCTAAATGACCAAGCAGCTTTAGCACGCTTTGGGACAGAATGTCGGCAGTTTCGTAGGATGTGTCAAGGAGGTAGGCCTACATGCAGGTGATTTTCAGGCGATCTCAAAATTCGTAAGCAGCAATGGGGAAAAAAAAACGAATTTTGAAGAGCAGTACACAAACAATCAAATCATGTCGCGTTACACGCAGCAAATTTTTGGTTAGAAATCAAAATGAAATATATAAAAACATACACCACGTTCTGGTTCTGTTTTTATCTCTTACAGAACGCAAAAAAATTGATTTAGCGATTCAAGTACGAGCTGCCAACGCACATGAATAATTCAGTAGGTATGTATTCAATTAAATTAAATTTAATTTCATTTCATTTACATCTTTTTGAAAATGTACATATAGATATATGCATTAAAAGTAAGACACGGAAGGATATACAAGCAATATACGAAGCACGAATAGTACCAACGACTGTTACTGTATAGGTAAACAGTAAAGACAGTAAAAATGCAGCGGATATGAGAGAATGACAAAGGTCCTTGGCCTATCAGATGTCAAACCCTTGTGGCCTTCATCTTACAAATTCACATCATAAAAATTGTGTGACTTCATTGGGTTATGACAAAATGCATGGACTTGCTGACATACAAAACAAGGAGAAAGACAGGTACGGAAACAAAAATATAAAACATGTCAGGATGAAAGTGTTGACATGGCAAGAATCAAACATGAAAGAAAACGGAGTACTGACAAACATTCATCGATGTTTAACTTTCAATATATGGCGTATATGTATGTATGTACGTATGTATATCCCAAATTAACAAATCAACCAAAAGAAAAAACATAATTCGGTGAAATTAAACAGTAATTGTGAAAGTATATGTTACGGGTTTTTTTTTTCTTTTATATTCAAGAAGAGATCAATCATTTTGCATAACATTGGATAGGTTATTCAACATACGGCCTTAACAAGACAACTACTTGTTTCTTAAAACGTCATATTTATAGAAGGGTAAATCTGTTTTGGGTCTTTATTGTTGTTTGTGATGACAGAAGAATTGCATTTCATATACCGGTAATCCTGAATTTCAAATGGAAAAAAAAAATTAAAAGTGAGTTCACAAAGACAGCAATTTAATATTAGTATAAATATTAAAAAAAGATAATTTTAAGCTTCAAAAAAGGTGGGAGCTTGTGAGCGAGAGAGTTAACGAATTAGTAAGTTCCCTGATTGCACGCTTTTGTAATATCATTATCAAGTTTTGAAGCCTGTTAGTACAATGTCGCCATTATGCTGTAATTCCATGTGTAAAGGTGGGGTAATATGGTATAGAAAGGAGTAACCAATCTTCGAAAAGGCAGAATATTTTTTACCTTGTTTTTCACCAACAAACTTTGATAATTTGATAGTTAAGTGGTTCATATGATCTTTCCATGTGAGCTGTGATTATAATTATACCCACAAAAAAGTGCTATGAATTTTTCTAACAGACATCATTCAAATACAAATCAATCATACTTTCATTAATGATTTTATTCTTTCTCTTAAAATCATGTAACATGAGTTCTTAGTTCTTCCTCGTAAATTAGTGTTCAGTTTAACTTCTCTTGAAAGTATATTTAAATCATTATCAAAATTCTGTTTACCCTAAAGATATTACTTCCTGCTAAAAACAGACCCGTGTTACCCGCAAGCTCATTTTCGAACAAAAGGGAAAAGAAATTGTGTGAATTATTCACATAAAGTTTGAGAAGAATTAGTTCACAGTAGATTCGAAACAGATAGACGTGAATCGTATCCAGTAATCATTTCGTTGCGTTTTTAGCAAGTATTATCACAACTTTAGCCCTTACTGATACTAGTAGTCGGAACAACGAAAGGCAGAAGTGGAATGGTAAAGGAATCTGTGAACGAATTGTTTATTTAGGCAAGTAGTACTCACTGTGGTTTTATGAATATATTAGTCCTGGCCACTATGAAGGATTCAATTATTGTTGTTAATTTTATTTTGCACAACAAACATACCAGATAGATGGCGTAGACTTTGAAATCCGTTCTGCAGTCTTTAGATTTACGAACACAATTACTCATTACGGGATGACGATGAGCTGTGAATAATAGTTATGAAAAAAGGAAATCTGTTCTGAAGTTAAATAACGTGGTTGATGCTTTTTTTCCTCACTTTCTTTTCATAAAAGACGCTGCAGCAGCAGCAACAACAACAACAACAAATACTACTGTTGAGAATTCTGGTCGGTCTGGATGTACCTCACAAAATCTAATCGTTGATGTGACATGAATCGGTTGCACGTAATCCCAAGTCATGATGAGCAAGATAGTAAACATCCGGTTTTTATTTTTTACACATAAAGTAGATTTTATGCTTTATAATACTTTACGATTTTATAACGTCAACGGAAACACCGGAAACAAGGTTAGTCAGTTTTGATCTATGGATAAAATCTTTGAAAAAAAAAAAGAAACCAAGTGTGAACAGGGAAAAAGTATTGCCTGTAAGAGTCTAGCTACAGTTGGTTGAGCATCAGTCACCATTAGCTGATGAATTAAAAAGTTAATTAATTGCCATTTTTAGTCCGTATTATGCAGAGATCGCCAAAATTCCATTCAAAAGCCTTGGCATACGGAGAGTCGCATATTTTTCAGGTGAGGTTTAAGCGTTGATAATTCCGGCTGAGGGGGGGGGGGGGGTTTAAAACACACAAATCAATGAAATCAATGACTGTGAGGAGAAAGATTAACATCTCATGATGTGAATGTTTTACTGATATCGAATTGCGCTAAAACGCTTCCTCAATTCGTGGAAGAACACAATATGAGAAAAGCCTTTGAAAACTTCAAAACATCAATAAACGAACTGGCTCTGATTTTGAACATCACGCGTTCATATTTTACCCTCCAAACGAGAGAGGGGGGGGGGAGATTTGGAAAAAAAAAAGATAAAAAGTTTCACTTGATTGCGAATGCTGCAATTCTATCGACTCTTGAAGCCTACTGAGGCGATCAACCCGGAATTTCAATGAGAAATGTTCGATAGTACCATGCCAACAGTCGATCGGTTGACCAGCCAACCTGCTCAATCAGGGCTGGCTGCTCGTAAGCAATGATGGATACAATCATAATTGCACGCACTTTCAGCCTCTCTCTCAACCGACTGCGTGATATCTTATTTTCTCTTTTAAAGCTTGATATACTTTCTCCGATTTACTCATACCTACACAAACATTCCTATTCCTGATCTCTTGAATTTGGGTTTTTCACCATTTTATTTCCTCCGGCTGTATGAAGCGACGTTTTTTTTTTTCTCCCTTATCATTCAACAACCTATCCAATACATTCGCTCACAGACACACACACACATATACTATATCTCTCTTCTTCTTCTTCTTCTTCTTCTTCTTCTCTTTCTTTCTCTCCTATCTTCATCTTGTCGTCTCTCCATTGAGTTACAGCGCATATAATCTCATTTAATTCTTTCTTTATCAGTGAAATGCGCAAGGATATCTAAGGCTCATGAAAAAATGCACAAAGTTGAATCCAAGGCCGAGGAAACGAGCCACATTTCTACGTTACTGCTGTTAGAGAGACCTAATCATTAATCCGCACAACTGACGTCAAAGAGTTCCCGCAGAATTGTTTTAATACTACTGGAAAATCTCACAGTTCCTCGATCTTTTCATACAAATATACGATATATGTAGGCGGGCACACGCACGCACACACACACACACACACACACTCTCTCTCTCTCTCTCTCTATCTATCTATCTATCTATCTCCTTGTGTTACATACTGTCATAAAATAAGACTTGTACTTCAGAATTGTATGAAATGCTTATTCGGGCATTTCCCGTGCATTTTTCAATGTTAATTTTGTCAATTTATCATTATTTTACTATTAATTGTTGCGTTTGAAAGATAGAGGAGCCATTTACATTAGATTTTTGTTTGATACGAAACCAGAAGGAACGTTCCTTGTGGCTCTCTAGGTTTTGAAAATACATTCATATGTTTGCAACTGATTGACAAATTGCCCTTCATCGACGTAAATAAGCACTGAATTGATCAGTGTTTTAGTAGTAGCCATGATAAAAAAATCATGGGCGTACATACTCGAGCAGGATTCGAACCTACGACCTCCTGATCACCGGACAGGCGTCATCTCCACTAGACCACCGAGCTTTCGCCCGACAGCAAGTGTTGGTTCTAATCCTTATAGCATGCAGCGGGTACTGCTTTGTTATTCAAATTTATGAAATTCTTCCGTCGAGAAGTTTTCATTGCAACTGATTGACAAATTGCCCTACATCGACGTAAATAAGCACTGAATTGATCAGTGTTTTAGTAGTAGCCATGATAAAAAAATCATGGGCGTACATACTCGAGCAGGATTCGAACCTACGACCTCCTGATCACCGGACAGGCGTCATCTCCACTAGACCACCGAGCTTTCGCCCGACAGCAAGTGTTGGTTCTAATCCTTATAGCATGCAGCGGGTACTGCTTTGTTATTCAAATTTATGAAATTCTTCCGTCGAGAAGTTTTCATTGCAACTGATTGACAAATTGCCCTACATCGACGTAAATAAGCACTGAATTGATCAGTGTTTTAGTAGTAGCCATGATAAAAAAATCATGGGCGTACATACTCGAGCAGGATTCGAACCTACGACCTCCTGATCACCGGACAGGCGTCATCTCCACTAGACCACCGAGCTTTCGCCCGACAGCAAGTGTTGGTTCTAATCCTTATAGCATGCAGCGGGTACTGCTTTGTTATTCAAATTTATGAAATTCTTCCGTCGAGAAGTTTTCATTGCAACTGATTGACAAATTGCCCTACATCGACGTAAATAAGCACTGAATTGATCAGTGTTTTAGTAGTAGCCATGATAAAAAAATCATGGGCGTACATACTCGAGCAGGATTCGAACCTACGACCTCCTGATCACCGGACAGGCGTCATCTCCACTAGACCACCGAGCTTTCGCCCGACAGCAAGTGTTGGTTCTAATCCTTATACCATGCAGCGGGTACTGCTTTGTTATTCAAATTTATGAAATTCTTCCGTCGAGAAGTTTTCATTGCAACTGATTGACAAATTGCCCTACATCGACGTAAATAAGCACTGAATTGATCAGTGTTTTAGTAGTAGCCATGATAAAAAAATCATGGGCGTACATACTCGAGCAGGATTCGAACCTACGACCTCCTGATCACCGGACAGGCGTCATCTCCACTAGACCACCGAGCTTTCGCCCGACAGCAAGTGTTGGTTCTAATCCTTATAGCATGCAGCGGGTACTGCTTTGTAATTCAAATTTATGAAATTCTTCCGTCGAGAAGTTTTCATTGCAACTGATTGACAAATTGCCCTACATCGACGTAAATAAGCACTGAATTGATCAGTGTTTTAGTAGTAGCCATGATAAAAAAATCATGGGCGTACATACTCGAGCAGGATTCGAACCTACGACCTCCTGATCACCGGACAGGCGTCATCTCCACTAGACCACCGAGCTTTCGCCCGACAGCAAGTGTTGGTTCTAATCCTTATAGCATGCAGCGGGTACTGCTTTGTTATTCAAATTTATGAAATTCTTCCGTCGAGAAGTTTTCATTGCAACTGATTGACAAATTGCCCTACATCGACGTAAATAAGCACTGAATTGATCAGTGTTTTAGTAGTAGCCATGATAAAAAAATCATGGGCGTACATACTCGAGCAGGATTCGAACCTACGACCTCCTGATCACCGGACAGGCGTCATCTCCACTAGACCACCGAGCTTTCGCCCGACAGCAAGTGTTGGTTCTAATCCTTATAGCATGCAGCGGGTACTGCTTTGTTATTCAAATTTATGAAATTCTTCCGTCGAGAAGTTTTCATTGCAACTGATTGACAAATTGCCCTACATCGACGTAAATAAGCACTGAATTGATCAGTGTTTTAGTAGTAGCCATGATAAAAAAATCATGGGCGTACATACTCGAGCAGGATTCGAACCTACGACCTCCTGATCACCGGACAGGCGTCATCTCCACTAGACCACCGAGCTTTCGCCCGACAGCAAGTGTTGGTTCTAATCCTTATAGCATGCAGCGGGTACTGCTTTGTTATTCAAATTTATGAAATTCTTCCGTCGAGAAGTTTTCATTGCAACTGATTGACAAATTGCCCTACATCGACGTAAATAAGCACTGAATTGATCAGTGTTTTAGTAGTAGCCATGATAAAAAAATCATGGGCGTACATACTCGAGCAGGATTCGAACCTACGACCTCCTGATCACCGGACAGGCGTCATCTCCACTAGATCACCGAGCTTTCGCCCGACAGCAAGTGTTGGTTCTAATCCTTATAGCATGCAGCGGGTACTGCTTTGTTATTCAAATTTATGAAATTCTTCCGTCGAGAAGTTTTCATTGCAACTGATTGACAAATTGCCCTACATCGACGTAAATAAGCACTGAATTGATCAGTGTTTTAGTAGTAGCCATGATAAAAAATCATGGGCGTACATACTCGAGCAGGATTCGAACCTACGACCTCCTGATCACCGGACAGGCGTCATCTCCACTAGACCACCGAGCTTTCGCCCGACAGCAAGTGTTGGTTCTAATCCTTATAGCATGCAGCGGGTACTGCTTTGTTATTCAAATTTATGAAATTCTTCCGTCGAGAAGTTTTCATTGCAACTGATTGACAAATTGCCCTACATCGACGTAAATAAGCACTGAATTGATCAGTGTTTTAGTAGTAGCCATGATAAAAAAATCATGGGCGTACATACTCGAGCAGGATTCGAACCTACGACCTCCTGATCACCGGACAGGCGTCATCTCCACTAGACCACCGAGCTTTCGCCCGACAGCAAGTGTTGGTTCTAATCCTTATAGCATGCAGCGGGTACTGCTTTGTTATTCAAATTTATGAAATTCTTCCGTCGAGAAGTTTTCATTGCAACTGATTGACAAATTGCCCTACATCGACGTAAATAAGCACTGAATTGATCAGTGTTTTAGTAGTAGCCATGATAAAAAAATCATGGGCGTACATACTCGAGCAGGATTCGAACCTACGACCTCCTGATCACCGGACAGGCGTCATCTCCACTAGACCACCGAGCTTTCGCCCGACAGCAAGTGTTGGTTCTAATCCTTATAGCATGCAGCGGGTACTGCTTTGTTATTCAAATTTATGAAATTCTTCCGTCGAGAAGTTTTCATTGCAACTGATTGACAAATTGCCCTACATCGACGTAAATAAGCACTGAATTGATCAGTGTTTTAGTAGTAGCCATGATAAAAAAATCATGGGCGTACATACTCGAGCAGGATTCGAACCTACGACCTCCTGATCACCGGACAGGCGTCATCTCCACTAGACCACCGAGCTTTCGCCCGACAGCAAGTGTTGGTTCTAATCCTTATAGCATGCAGCGGGTACTGCTTTGTTATTCAAATTTATGAAATTCTTCCGTCGAGAAGTTTTCATTGCAACTGATTGACAAATTGCCCTACATCGACGTAAATAAGCACTGAATTGATCAGTGTTTTAGTAGTAGCCATGATAAAAAAATCATGGGCGTACATACTCGAGCAGGATTCGAACCTACGACCTCCTGATCACCGGACAGGCGTCATCTCCACTAGATCACCGAGCTTTCGCCCGACAGCAAGTGTTGGTTCTAATCCTTATAGCATGCAGCGGGTACTGCTTTGTTATTCAAATTTATGAAATTCTTCCGTCGAGAAGTTTTCATTGCAACTGATTGACAAATTGCCCTACATCGACGTAAATAAGCACTGAATTGATCAGTGTTTTAGTAGTAGCCATGATAAAAAAATCATGGGCGTACATACTCGAGCAGGATTCGAACCTACGACCTCCTGATCACCGGACAGGCGTCATCTCCACTAGACCACCGAGCTTTCGCCCGACAGCAAGTGTTGGTTCTAATCCTTATAGCATGCAGCGGGTACTGCTTTGTTATTCAAATTTATGAAATTCTTCCGTCGAGAAGTTTTCATTGCAACTGATTGACAAATTGCCCTACATCGACGTAAATAAGCACTGAATTGATCAGTGTTTTAGTAGTAGCCATGATAAAAAAATCATGGGCGTACATACTCGAGCAGGATTCGAACCTACGACCTCCTGATCACCGGACAGGCGTCATCTCCACTAGACCACCGAGCTTTCGCCCGACAGCAAGTGTTGGTTCTAATCCTTATAGCATGCAGCGGGTACTGCTTTGTTATTCAAATTTATGAAATTCTTCCGTCGAGAAGTTTTCATTGCAACTGATTGACAAATTGCCCTACATCGACGTAAATAAGCACTGAATTGATCATTCCTTAAAATACTGCAACATTCATATGTTGCAGTATTTTAAGGAATGTCTCAGGTATAAATGATTATGGAGTAATATGGGAAAAGCAAAGACAACATAAATGGAATGAGCTGAATTTATTTGACTGTTAACATTAGTATAGTTTTTGAGGACTCGGAGAGATTTTTCCCTTTATGCCCACAGTTTGGGAGTATTTTAATAGAACTGTGATTAAAATGATGAAGATAAACTAATATTCAAAACTTTAATGAAATAATCAATATATTGATATTAAAAATAACAATAATGATAGTAGTAGTAGAAGTAGTAGTAAGAACAAAATTGTCTCACTTGTTCGTTCATTCGAACGCTGTTCTCTCAAAGGGCCTTGGAGATCAATATCTGGGCCATAGAATTGCAAAGGTACTCTTTTTTTTACGTTTAAGTTCATAATAATAATGATAATATGGGGATTTATAAGGCGTCAATTCCATGTAATGATTAAATGCTCTAGGCGAAACTTGTGCAAGATACGAATTACATACATAAAAGAAGGAGGCACGATTTTAAGTTACAGAGTCAAGCGTTTTATCCAGTGTGAGACGTACGGCAAATATAATTTAGCAAACTGTGAGGAAGATTAATCCATACCCCTGATATGTATTGTTGTAATGAAACTAGCCGAAACCTCGTGACCTGATTTAGCTTTTCCCGATTGAGTCTTGCTGAGCCTACTTTTAGGTGCCTTGTAAAGCATGTCTGTTCCCCTGCCATGGTGTATTATGTATTGGATTTCCCTGAGCCGGCAGCCTCAAGTGTATACGCGGATCAACCTGACCGGTAAGCTGGTTTAGCATACTCTTCAAATCTCTGCAATTCACGTGATAATTGCTCACCGTTACATGACACGACCGTGATCTGGATCTTTTGTGGCATTCGTTTGCTGACTGCAGTCATATGATGTTTGTATTTAAACTTATCTGTTTGTGTATATGTCTATGTATGTAAGCTACACACAGAAAGAGAAAAAGAGACGGAGAAAAAAAATATACCACATAGCTATACTCATTGTTTGAAAGTGCCTTATATTTCACAATATTACCGAACCTATAACTGTTATTCAATTTATGCTTAAACAATTGCATATTTGTACATTATAGAAAGAGCGAAAAATGGATATACATGATATTCATTTCTGGACAGTGTGCATTGTGCGAGGAGCAGTAAGAAGAAGATTTCTATGTCAAGAATCAATAGGAAACAAAATCATCAAGCCGAAAACAGAGAGAGTGAGCGGGGTAACGGGGAGGTTGCAGAAGAAGAGTTTTAATGAGGAGGAGGAAGAAGAAGAAGAAGAAGAAGAGGAGGAATGTGCTTCTTTATTTTAAAGTCAGAGCTCTGACATTGCACTTTCCGGTTGCATATCAGCAAAAGATCAGGCAGTGGGCAATTAATTCTTCGTCCGATCTTGTCGTAACTCTTTTTGGACGTTTATTCCACTTTTAAAAACATCCCATGCCGTCGAGGGATATTGCCTGGTGTCGTTGTTAATCATTGTCGGTCATTACTTCTCTCATATTTAAGGAAAGAAAAATCTTAAATCAAAGTTTCTGTCAGTTTCTGGCACGTAGAAATCCAATCTCGTGGACATTTCTATACAAAAAGGCCCAATTTCTTTCTTTTTGATCAACGTTGATGGACTCGTCGGAGCGCTCAAATTGAAAGCAATTAATCAATTAACATCAAAGTGTACAGAGAAAAACAAGAACAGTATTGCCGAATAATTTCATCTTCAGGACATACAATGCGATACAAAAGACACCTCATTTCCAGGTAACTTGCATCTGGGGATTCAAGTCAAAGAGAAATTGTATATTTTATATTCATGTACATGTGTGAAGTTACACATAATAATCACGTCTTATATGAAAATGTAGTGCAGCAATAAAAGAGAAAAAGAGAAAGGGAGGAATGGAAGGAGAGAACGCGGGGCCTAGGCAGAAAAAAAAAGTATGAGAAAGAAGAGACGTTTCAGGTGAAATGAAACCGCAGTGAAAGCTAGAGTGTTAATGAAAGTAACGATCAATTCTTAGCAGCTGCGTTCATCTGTTTGACGCCTTAGCGACAACCGTATAACTGTTGATTTTAAAAAATCTCTACTCACCATTCCGTCATCAAAGGGACATAATAATTCTTCAAAAATTGGATGTTATTGCGGAAGAAAAAAAAAGATGCTATGTTAGGCAAGGACTTCACATACAATTTGAATTGATACGCCATTGATAGGTAATGCTAAGTGCTAATCAGTTAAGTTTATGTACATACACTATCCTTCCCATCCTATCCCTTCCTAAGGACTTTTTCTCTGCTGCTGCCCCAATGAAATCAGCTCTCCTATGTAGAGTATCTGAAAATCACTCACCTCTGGCAGTATTCCAAAAGTCCTTGAGGACTTCTCTCTTCAATAATTCATTGATTAATCATTTACATGTTGTACTTTTTTATTTTGAATTTCACCTCCCGCTTAATCAAAGTTTGTTTTAATTTTGTGAAGCGTTGTCATACATGTTCGCTCGTTGTGTAAGTGCTGGAATAGTACCAGTATTTTATGATATTGTGTATAAGTATGTATGTTTATATATACGTCACACATACCAGGGCTCGACACTACCTTTTTTTTTTTGTTAAAAATATTTAAATCCAAGCGTTTGGTGAACCGATATCAATTCTTAGTGGCCCCATACCTCCGGTAATGTCGAGCCCTGTTAACACATAGGTGTTTGTGCGTGTGTGTGTGTGTGTGTGTCTGTCTGTCTGTCTATCTGTCTATGTGTATTTGGTGTGTGTGTGTGCGTTTTAAGAAGGTGATATAGCAGCACAAGTCTTTTGTGTGTGTGTAATGAGGCATATTATGTGGATTGGCTTGATTAGGTTAATCAATATAGCTTTTTCTGAGAGTTATGCAGAATTTCATGTCATTTCTTTTATATAAACATTGTATGATTTGAACAAAAAAAAAAGCCCCAAAATGTATTGTACCGTGTTGGGGAAAAATGATTTAGCAGCACAAGAGAAAATAATACAGCTGCCTATTTGTTGTTGTTGTTGTTTATATTAATTTCGTTGTTAACGTGGACCTGATATTGAATGAAATTCAAATAAAGAATATCATAAAACAAAAAAGTGTGTGTGTGTGTGTGTGTGTGTGTGTGTGTGGTGCATGTATGTGCTTCCTCTGGCATGTCTGGGCAATCGTATTGCACTATGCATGATTTCAAACTTTCCTACAAACCCAAGACGCAATATATTAGTTCAAAAATCTCAGCACCAGAAACGTTTGTGCCTTTCTCTCCTCCTCATTTTGTTTGTTTGTTTGTTCGGAGGAATTCGCTGCGAGTAATTCGATATGTTCCTCCGTGACAGAATCTTTCTTCCAAGTTGTATTTTTTTTTTCACAGCCATGATATCAAAACACCTACGCGCATCAACAGAGTATGGCCACAACATGGCTGCACAAGAGGATTTCCCTTGCCAAACTATCAGCACACAGTTCATCGCCTCGGTGCATGATGGGAACAAAGGCCGGGTATTGGGTGGTAGGAGGAGTCTTCTCCGGGGAGTCTTTGCCAATTTGAAGGTCATTTCGAGCCGTATTAATCTCCTCGCCAGACGAGCACGAAGCATCGACTGCAACAATCAGCGCATTAGATGAGAAAAGATGGAAGGCAACTTAATGGAAGGCGTTGAGAAATGCTGCGCTAAATTTGGACGTTTTGTTGTCGTACGCGAATGTAGCAGCAGAGATAGGAAAGAAAACAAAAATGATACTAGGGTAATGTAGTTATACCAAGAGTACTGTTGTAAACATCGGCGTGGTTCATGGGAATTCTATATTGACATTCAACTGCCCATACGCACATTTGATCAAAAATTTTCGAGATCTGACTTACTTTGCTTTGCAGTGATATTTATCAAAAGGGCTTTTCAGAAGCGTAGACACATTTTAAATCCCCCGACTGCCTTCCACTTATAAGCTACGCCTTTACCAACAATAAACGCGTCAACCCTTAAATTTCGAGTTGACGGCGGTAATACGAGCAATGGCAGAAGATTCGTTACGATCGGACAAGAAATCACGAAGTCGTAGAAGTTTGAAATATCTCTTGTCTAGACTGACAACTAATAATTCTGCAATGGTGATTTTTAACACGGTGGGTTGTATTTGCCCGAATATCAACAGAAAGAAATATTTTGTAACTTTTGTGTGTGTGTGTGCTTCTGAGACGATGACCTCATTCAATGTGTACATTCGTTTGCAGCCGAAACTATACTTTTACTAAAAATAAAAAGCGAAAATACGACGCTACATCAATTTCCAAAGCATGTCCATCATTCTGTTTAGGTGATTTCAAACTATCCATCTAGGTCAACCCGAGAATGGGGAAGAATTAAAATTTGAAGCACGCGGAAGTTTTTTTTTTTTTTTTTTTTTGATTGACACCTTTCGTGTTGAGAGGTAAGAGATGTCAGCTAATGTTAAAGCGGAAGCAGAGGAGCTGTTGTATCACTATTACTATCTTTTTTCTCTTTCTTTTTAGAACGAAATTGAGAGTCGGGGGAAGAAGATAGATAGACAAAAAGACAGACAAGAGAGAGAGAGAGAGAGTGGGAGAGAGAGGGAGAGAGGCAAGAATGAACGATTAACGAATTCATTATGTGCGATTATTTTTTTTTTTCATTTATTAGAATTACCGCGAATAAAATAGATGTGGCCATCGGACCTAGAATACAATATGTATCCATAACCTGGCACATACTTGACATATTAAAGGCTGATGACCATGGTCGTCTGTAGTTCAATATAGTTCATTCTACCGGAACTATATAGGGATCATTGGGCATTGGGAGAATCTCACTAGGGAGGAACACGGAGGAAAATCAGTTGGCTTTGTTGTTGTTGTTATCGTTTAAAAGCATTTCCATACCACGATTGAAAGCAGCCATGTTTCAATCAAGAAAATGGCAACATACACGGACATTGTACCCAAAAAAAAAGAGAAATATTAAAAAGTTTAAAATTTGGATTATAGTAGAGGTTTTCGTTAGCACAGTATAGTTGTTATGTGGAAAGGTGCAGAATTGTTGTCTTCTTCTTCTTCTTCTTCGATTTGTAGCTCAGGGAAGCGTTGTACATTATGTCTCTCTAAGCCTTTGTGGCTTATGTGTCTGGAAACCTTTGTCGTTATTGAAGCTAAGCTAAGCTAAGCTCCTGATTTGAAAGCAACTGTACTGTCATCTAGGTTCTTAACCAGAATGGTAGTAGAAGTAATAATAATAATAATAATGATAATGATAATAATAACAATGATAATGAAATATATATTCCCATATTCTGCCTATGTGCTTCAGATGAGACGGGTATAAATGGATTTTGCCCGATTTGTTTGTCTTTTTCACGCACCTTGACTCATACAGTGCAGTATAATAGCGTCTATCCTTTGTGGAATTTTAGCCTTTCGGCGCCTATTTCGAGTTAATCCCTAACTTAAGAATCTGATTATTTTAGCATGCCATCAAAGCATCAACGTTCATCAACTGCATCTTTCAACAATGGGGACTTCATGGAATTATTGCTATCACAACAGGTTGCTCCCTGTGTAATTAATATAGAGTTATTGAATTCGCATTCACTTCCTTGGCATTGTAAAAGAGAATAATTCAACTAAAACACCAAGTGCTTACAAAGCGATGGAAATTTTGATTGCTTCTAAAATAATTACTATTAATAACTGAAATCTCCTCGCTGAGATACAGCGCTTTCTCTCCGACGCGGCTCAGTAGAAAAGCTCCCCCATATTTCCTGTATATACAGGAATGAAACACAATTCAGAGAGCCTTGTTTAATGGCGAGCGGAAGTGCTCAATATATAAAACCGGCAAAAGCAATACCAGTGTGATTTTCTGTAAACACACTGAAGGTCATGTATATATGTATATGTATATAAACATTGTAGTTGCTCCGCGTATTGGCAGTACACTGTACTAGAAATATCAATAATGATGTCACAATGGAGGAATGTATTAAATGCCAATTGCCTTGATTTTAATTCAAAATCAGAATTTTCGGGGGCCTTCCCCTTCATCAGGGATGACAGTGCGACTGAGTCGCACTGTATACACACACACACACACACACACACACACACACACACATATTAGGTTTGTTTGTAACTATGTGCGTTTATATTGTATGTACTAAAATAAAATTGCTGAACATTATTTATGACGACTAATTATTATTGTTACGCATAAACAAGATATATAATAAAAAGACTAAAGGAGTAGAGGGTGTTCAAAATAATGCAAAAAGTTAGTTTGAAGAATGCAGAATTAGAATCTGAAAAGATGGATATTGAGGTTATTATCAAGTAGTTATTTGTTGGTACTAATTACCTAAATAAGAGCGATAGATAAAGTAGTCATTCAGAAGTGTGCTTGGAAATTTAAAGTGTAGTAGGCATGGTAGGGAGGCTACTATAACTGTTGTCAGATGTAGGGACTACATCGATTTTCAGTAGTATCCTGACAATATTTCTAAAGTAATGTGTACATGGATGGAACTATTTAAAGCATGCAGTTTTGTGGGTAGTCTAGACACATACACAGACGTTAAGACTGAAGTTACCCCATTCGTCGTCTCTGCCGGTTAAGGGAATGTTGTGACGTCACAGACTTCATTTCCCATTTCTTATGATATGTGAAGAAAAGAGATACCAGCTTTTGTAATATGTGTTACAGGAAAAAAAAAAAGAACATGAAACTGAAACTCCAATATTACTCGTGGGAAATTTGTCCAGAGGCATGATTAAGGCCTATGTGCTACGTCAGTCAGTTCTGCAATGACGCTTCTCCTTGTTTTTTGTCACTTTCGGATCCGAGGGTAATTCATGACGTCACGGGCGAGGAGAAACTTCTCACGAGGAGCATCTAAAATACCTATGGGATACAGAAAGGCTCGCGATGACATTGACAGGGTGTAATCAGTCACAGCTGGCTCGAATCTGACCTTACAAGTGTACATAAGTTGCTAAAGGTAATTGAATTGTGCTCCACGTATAGACATTACGTAGATGGTTGCTGGCTTTGGAGGGAACATACAGAATAAAGGTTTTGAAATTATCTGGAGGTGGGAGATTGAAACCCTCCTAAAAGTTTACCACTTCCTGTAAAAACTTTCTTTAGATAATTTTTATCTGGTAGTATATGTTTACGCTAGGTTTCATGAAAATACTTTCAGGCATTTTCGAGAGTTCTAGATAATAAAAACAATAATCTGTCCTTTCATGCGACTTTTTTTTCTTTATCAGTCAAGTATATTTGTGGATGCAATGTGATTTTTTTTTTTCGCAGCCACTTTTGATGCATCACTGCACAGCGCAACATTTGCGGTTTATAAACCCAGTGCAGACCCAGCAAATTGTCACTTCTCAGTTTTTAGCATTGTATTAATTGTGACGACAGTTTATTTTATCGACTGCGCCAAAAGACATCATTTTATCATTTTGTGTCGCTTACCTTGTTCCCAGAAATTGTTTTCCTATAAAATGTGAAAACAGAACATTCGCGAAAATACAGCGCATGGGAGAATACCTGAAGTGAGCCTCTCTCATGTGCTCACCTATTCAACTAGTTGCTAAGTGGTAGAGACTTGACAAACCAATAGGGCCTACTGTGTTCCAACTGTCACATCCTTTTTCCCTAAAAGACTCAACAATGAATCATGAATGACGTCAACAACGACTTGTTGTATTGTATGAAAGAATCCATTTAATTGAGTGGAAAAATTTCATATGTGTGCGGAACAAGATGAGTCACAAACATTTTTTAATGAATTTGTCGTCTGGCCAGCAAAGCCCACATGAAAGAACAGAAAAGGATAATTCTTATTTCTATTTGCTAAACGGATTTGCACCACATATCGTCTCAGTATCCGTATAGTTGTTCGGAAGTGAAGGGAGTGAACATCAAATAAAACGTTAATGGAAAAATCCTGGGGTAGGGCCGTAAACCATTATGTACATTAAAAAAAGAACATCAACATCTATGTTTAAACGTTGGTGTGATGAACTACCGGCTAGTTTTTTGTTTTGTTTTGTTTTGTTTTTGTTTTGTTTTGTTTTGTTTTGTTTTTTACCTACCGGTGAGTGATAAATCGATGGATATCCTGTCTCAGTCGAAGTGAAAATCCCTACACAGTACGAGGAGGAATTGCATAACTAATGTTGCTTCCGCCTTGTATCTATGCGACAATCCGTGTAAATAACGGATTTCTACTATCGTATATATTCGTATACCGGTATAGTAAAACAGCTAGATACAACTGCCAGCATTTGTATCATTGTTATCTACGCTGACATTTATCAAATATTATAGTTTGGATTCGGCAATAATGAGGCTCTCTAGCCTGCTTCATATTACTAATCAGATAGAGTATACCGCTTTACTAAATTTAAATCATGGAATAGATACCGCACTGTACAATGTAATCATTAATTGGGGCTCATAAAGCGGAATGCGTAGGCGGGTACAGCCCTTGCATTTCAATATCACAGCTACATGCTTCTTGAAACGATGTTTAAGAATAACATTTACCATGTGTTTCCGACTAATAATCGTCGGCCTTATGCCAAAAGGCCCTTAACACTGTACAAATCCTATGTGTTAAGGGCCTTTTGGCATAAGGCCGACGCTACTATCTAAGCATTATTACCGTGCTACACCCATAGAATTACGGAACCAACATCATGGTAGGAATGAAACAATGTCGTCGAACTGTAAAAATTTCTTGAGATCGACAGCCTTAACAAAGCATTTCATAGCTACCCAAAGTGACCAATCATATCAGCTTTTGGATAATACGACTAATTATGATGATAGGCATTAAGCACTATCATGTCAATAGACATATACGAAAGATATGATAGATAAGATTAAGCCGAAATATTTCATATTATCATTGCCTTTTTTCAAGTTGAATTTTCTCTCATAAATGACAGACAAAATCAATATTAAAGAGATGACGACACATTCCGTAGATTATGAAATGAAACGTTTTTTTTTTTTTTTACCTGTAAAAGCCCAAATTAAAGACATGACCTTACTGATTCCAAACCTATATTGGAGCTTATTGTCATACAAACAAACAAACAAACGAAAAATATGTTTGCTTGTGTTGTCAATTTGTTTCTTAGTGTAGAATTACATGGTACCAAAGTTGCTGTTTTGCATTCTCAAAAATAAAAGATGACACATTGCTTTAGCAGTATAGATTGCGTGTGGGAAGATGCTGCTCTCTGGAGCGAGTTTTGTATACGCTGTGGTATTACTAGCACCCAAATATCAGTTTCATTGTATCTCAAGGTCAAACTAAACAAAATACATGGCAAGTCAGGGCTTAGCGTATATCTAATCGGCCTAGTTGTTCCGAATAAATATTGCCGTCAAGGTGCGTACTTCCATGACCATTCTGAGGATTTTCCCCTGTCATGACAAAATGCGGTTTCAAACATCGACAAACCGCTTCTTTTGTTTATGAAAACGCAAATGATTAAGCCACTATTGTGCATAATGTTCTCAGATCTACATTTTTTTTTGAACAGTGTGACTAAAGCTGCTTGACAAAAGAGACAGACTGACTGGCCAACCTAACGTGTCAGGATAATTAAATTAGAGAGGTGTTTTGTCAGGCTGGTTAAGCTACTAATTTGATAAGGTTTCAATAGTGTAACATGTCAAACATGTGCAAGAAATGAAGTGTGGTGAAGAGTAGCCTAGAGTAAAGTTCCAAACATTCTGCCATCTTCTCCGAGGTGTAATTTCAAGTGTTTCATACAACTGCACTTACACAAGCTGATGTGAAAAGCTATGGCATAATAGCCCACAATTCACCACAATGTTATTTCGATCCGAAACAATCTTCGTCCTCTGAAACAAGGAAGACCGACATTCGCTAAAAAAAAAAACAACAACTACAACACTTTAAATCAAGGAAATAAAAATGTTTCATCGAGTGTGTGTTGGTCACTCTGTGAGTTTGTGTGCTTGCAAGTGGTGTGTTCTCTTTCTCTCTCTCTCTCTCTCTCTCTCTCTCGCTCTTTCTCAAGACTGAAATTGCATTTAGTCTAGCAATGGTGTCTTCTATTAATTTTGCAGGCTTGCGTCGCTTACGAAATCATTGCTACGATAATGTGTACTTTCGTATCTTTGAAATATTGTTGAGATCGAAAAACCGGGATAGATTGAAGAGTAGTGATAATATCATGTGTCAAATCTCAAGAAGAATGGGAAACTTGACTATGTTGTTCAAATATCTCTAAAAGCGACTGAATATGAAGTCCTTTGAGCCAGTGTTGCCTCAGAGAATATTGGTCGCCAACTCCATTCTCCAGCCGCTTTCAGTGAATAGGACACCAAACTATGAGACAACAGGGCCTAACATTAGTGATATCATTACGGAAGTAGGGACAAAAGACGTGACATGTTTGAAGATCATCCAAACAAGCTGCGGCACCGGAGAACACGTGATTGGAAAAAAAGGAGTAGTTGGAAGCTAATAATATCCGCCGCAGCTCCAATCCACCTCCGTCCAATTCATAATTCCAGGCTGTGACAATATGTGTTGTAATAATCATGTCACGTCAAAGTTGGAAAGATTGATTCGTCCGATATATTGGAAAGACAAAGGGGGATTGTCAACAGAACGAACGGACATGCCCGACAAGCCATGCTTCCGTCTACATGGCGCGTATTATACCCGTCTAGCTGTGTCATCGTAGCGCTGGCTTAATTGGTTGTTATTTCCAATTTGCCGTAATGGCAAATGTAAACACGGTGCTCCTCTCTGTCTCTGGTGTCGACTTTAACTCTCCCAGGACCGCAATGGAAAAAAGCTCATCAACACAACACGTAGTTGGCTTGCCATTGTAGATGATAGGGTTAAAGAAAAGCCCACCAGGTTGTCCCAGCATCACAGATCAACGAACAACGCTATTAACAGCCGGCGACTGTGGTTAACTGAATTGTAAAGGATGTCTTTCAATATACGTCATTCATAAAGATGACGCAGACGAATTTCACTAGATTTACAAAGATGTATCAAGGGACGGTATAATAGAAAATGAGATAAAATAAAATTGTCGTTACTTTTCTAAGGTAACACAATGCATCTCTATTATGCATCTGTTACTAATTTTATGAGACGCGAGTTGAAAATTATCATAACTTCACAAAAAGAGAAACAGACATAAAGACGAATATTGCTTTAATCACTTTAACAGTTGTTCAGCTTCAAATATGAAGTAGGTGTAGGAGTAGAAAATAAAGTGGGAAACTAGCTAATTTGATAAGGACTGATATTAATAGTACTGTATTTCTTTGACTTTAATGTTGACTTCGTCGCACCGTGTTTGACTATCAACCTAACCCATTTGTATTTCTGTAATTCTATACTTACTTGCAAAGCAAAGACCTATATTTAGACGATGTAATAATGTACGGCAAATAAGTGGTGAGCTAACTAGCACAAAATTATAATGATTCAAATATTAAAGTATTCAAGCAATTAAACCTTCGGCACTGTCTTTTTATTCCTCCGAGGATCAATATTAAGGTTCCCACAAGCTGTTTGCTACCAGGTGGCCTCGACAACAAAAGCTTACAGTATTCAATTTCTAAGGTAAGGAATCGCATTCCTTTTTACGGAGGCGTAGGTATTCCACAAGGCTCGTCTGTCATGCAGTGACTTCGTTTTGCAACAACAGGCCTAAAATGTCATTGCCAATGTCAGTAACATCCCTCTGGAATTACGCTTTTTATTAAGTTGTCCTTTTCCTATTTTGTTTTGTTTTTGGAATCTTTTTTTTTTTTGTAGAATTTGCAGGAATGTTGTACACGTAATTGTCCCCAGCGGGTAGACGAGAAAGCATCGAAGCATCAATTATGAAAACGATAAGAAAACGCAATTTATTTCTGGTGTGAAAGGGTATCCATGGGGTTAGCTGCCAGGTATGATGTTTTATCAAGCTGTAAATGCCACACTACGTTCTTGGAGCAATAAAAAACTCAACGTGCAGTAGAAAACGTACAGCGGATTAAAAGGGTGGAACACATACAATCATATTAAAGTCATGCATGGAAAACTTTTAAGGAACAAAGTAAAGAAAACGAGTGTATCAATATTTCTCTATCTATATCTTTTATCCTGTCCACTGTACACTCAAAAACCTTTCTGCACACGCACACACACGCACACATACACGCACACATATATGTTCTTACATAACAGTCATATGAATACATACACAAACATATCACATATTTTATACATGTATGTAATGTGTGTGCGTATGTGCAGATGTAAAATATTTGAGTGTGCAGTGGACAAGATGGTATATATATATATATATATATATATATATATATATATAATAAGAATAGTCATCGCATTGTTTTGATGAGATTCGCCACAACGTGAACCTTGCCATATCGATTCCTTTCTGGCGCCAATTTCCCGGGACACGCCACAACACCCACCCGAGCCCCAAGACCCTAACCCCAACCGCTATCACGCACCCCAGCAGCGTCCCGCCCTCTCGAGCACCAAGTGTGCTCGTATGGCGCAGGCACGAGGGGCTGTCGTGAAATTTAAGCAAATCGTACAAATCACTAGCACTTCAAAATGCTCAGGAGAAGTAAAGTGCCTCCGTGTGATGCGGATATATATCTCCTTAGAACTTCAAGATTTGTAATAACTCACATTAGCGTCGTAATAGTCTAAGAACTAATTTGGGCGGATGGCGTAGAGCGGCAAATTGCCTAACGCTACAGCTAACTTGCAGCTGTGGTGAGAGCGCTACTCACAAATCTCTTGTGGTTTTGTTACAGGTGGTAGATGAAAGCGTAGCACGATCATCATCACGCAGTATCATGTTATCAGGCACAATCATAATATAATCGTGATCATGAACTGCGATAAACGTTGACTCTCAAAAGTGATACCTTATTGTTGGCTGAAATTTCAATGAAATATCTCTGGTACTAATTATAAAACATTAAAAGGAAGACGCTGAGGACATAAATTCATCAGTAGAAGATTAAAATAAAACAGATATTTGAGATGCACAATGTTGCTTCATATTTGTTAGTCTGAAATAGAAAATTTCATTTTGGCCCCGAGTTCAGGTTTTGATTGGTTGCAAGCCATTCTAAGTTTTTTAAAGAGGTTTTTGTGATATCAGGTGGAAAGGTGATTGAAATTAATCTTTCTTTGTGACTTAAAAAAAAAGTATTGTTTCCGTGTTTTGCGAGCTTAAAGGTCCTGTTTACCTTTGGGAACAGTGATTTAAAAAAAAATCAAGATATGACATTTAATGCATAATGTGTAGGTCTGATGTACCGCAAAAACATCCTATCATATAAAAGTTTCGCGATAAAACCTAAAATATAAGGCGATATATATATATATATATATATATCCTCAATAAACCGTGACTGTAGATAATTTAGTCAGGAACCATCTTTATCATAACTATTGTTCACATTTTGTTTATTTAACAATCTTAACATCGATTTTACCGGTTAAAATTTTTATAGTGGTTGTTTCTATCCCTAACTCTCATTTTCGAACTACTTTAAAGCACTAATGCTGTGTTTTTGTTTTATCTGCAAATTGCAAATTATGCCTTTATATAAGTTATACAGATTATTTCACTTCCAGCATATTTTGGGAGAAAGATCATTTTATTCAAATTTTTATCAGCTGCAAGGTGGACCTTAATTAAGTACCTTTTTTTCATGCAAATTCATGCAGGAACCCGAATACTTTTAGGAAAGGAGCACAAATGCTTAATTAAATAATCTTTCAATAATTGAAATGATTCTCTAAAGAGACTTTGGGAAAGCTGCTTAGAACGTAATAAGAACAATTATTAGGTTGTTTACTTCGTCCCGAAGAAATCCTTTAGCTATCTACCAAAGATATGAACGTAGTGTAAAAGTAACTAAGGTGACTATGCACGGCTTATTTGTGTGTATCCTTGTCAGCACGTGTGTTTGTGCTTGTTCGTATTGCACTGGTGTGGAGATATTATGACTGTATTATACTTGTGTGTGTGTGGGTGTTTTATCCATGTTACGTTGTGACTTGAACCTCATTTAGGATGAATCAAACTTTGTCCAGCAGATTATTCAATATTTCCTACCGTTCTGGAGTCAATGTGACTCAATTAAGTTCAGTGCCACGAGAGACAAGTGTGACCTTATACCGAAAGCAATTGTGAGATCACCTCGGTACTTTTACCATCTCAACTTGATTTCTCCTCAGTGTTCTCGCATATTAAGGCTTCATCGCTCAGTGACTTTTTCCCCCGTCGGCTTTAAATTTCCCAGGGCTGATCCTTGAAGATTCGCAGTAATTGTCCACAAATCTCTCTTGGCAGTCGCATTTAATTGCTATTTGAGATTATTATAAGGATAACGAGTTATTTCTTCTAGCCTCAATTATTTGATTGATGGCTACGGAAAGTTATAACCGTGGAAATGAGTCTCCTTGATGCTTTGCGACCAACAAAATGATAAAGATTTCATTTAACATTGATTTCGTTCAGTATTTCACACTATGTGCACGCATCTCGATAAGAGAAAAATCATCATCTGCTATGTTGTTAATCTACCCATTCATTTTACTTGCTCTTTCTCTACTTCATTCTTTCTTGCTTGGACCCGCAATATGAAAGGTTGAAATTTGGAGATCACCATCTCACAAATTATGTTGGCTTCCGTCATGCAATGAGAATCAGACTTCATTATGACAAACTCACCATGCGGCAAATTCAAACATCTCATGGCAGCAACTTTACTGATTGTTATCACGGTTCAATCACTAATATCTGACATTCGTTAACAACTTTTGTTTGCTTTTTTGTTGCTGTTGTATGATTAAAGGAAACGTAACACGTCTTCTGAATCGACGGGCTTTCCTTCGCCATATCAACAATCGACAAACTGTTCCTGACATCTCAAATATATGGGTAATTCACACATCCAGCTTACTCATTTTTTTTTTAAACTGAGAATGAGGTCACGTGCAGTGACCTGCAATGGCGTGTTGACTGTTTAAAGACGATTTGATGTCTACAATAGAGACCGATTCCCACTTTCTTGGGGCAAAGATAAAAAAGATATAAAAGAGAAGATATTGTTAACAATCCTTTCTAGGTTCATGACGATCTGCAAAGCTATGACTATTAGCACAAAATAGAATGATACATATAAATGAACAGAAACTAGATTGTACAAATATTAACTGTTGCCAGCAGAGATGAGTTAAAAGAATGAAGAGAAAGAATATGATACTCACTTCTGATATTACATCCCGCATTGACGCAACTAAAACAAACGGCGGCCAAGAGAACAATTATAGTCCAGGTCAAATTCCTCATCCCATCTCCACCCATGGTGGTCGCCGACCTCAGAGTAAAAAAAAAAAAGTTGGAGAGGGATGGCGGTCACGCTAGCTCCGACTTCGAATCACGATTACCAGGCTACCAAACGTAGTGGCCAAGTTAGTAAATCTGGACACACCTCAAACCTACAGGGCACACGCAGGCAAGGAAACAAGCAAATAGCGATCTGAGTCTAACGAAACGTTTAATCAAGTGTGAGTTAGGTGCAGAGCTTATCACTGGTATTAAAAGTGTCCAGACGTTTATATAGTCGCGAATAATGAATATGTGTATATATTATGGAGACGCGGACAATTCTGCCTGCAACGTCTGTATGGCCAAATCTCCCTCCTCATCCACATGCCTCTGGTTGATCAAAGGCTGTCACGTACGATTTTGGCGCGATTTGGGTCTCTCTTTTTTTTTTCCTACCAGCGTTTTCAGGTGGAAACTTGCATGACGTGGTTTATTCACGAATGAGGAGAAGTTGCTATTGTGTTTGTTTACTCGCTAACGGTCTCTCTCTTTCTGTGTGTGTGTGTGTGTGTGTGTGTGTGTGTGTGTGTGCGCGCGCGTGTGTGTGTGTCTGTTTTGTCCTCTCAGACACGCCTGCAGTGTCTGCATCCCTCGTCTCTTTTCTTCCTCTCCCAGTTCCTGCCTTTTAGCTCCCCCTCACCCTCCCTTCTCTCTCCCTTACACTCTCTCCCTCTCTCTCCCTCTCTCTTTTTATGTCTTTCTCTCTCTCTCTCTCTACCTCTCCTTTTCTTTCTCCCATTCTCTATCTGTTTATTGCTGGCGCTTTTCTTATTTTTGCTTTGTTCCTCTCGTGGTGCCCTCCTCCTCCGCTTCCTTTGAGTGGTTTCGCTACGCTGCCTACGGGATGTGTACATTGTTGATATTAGCTGGCTATGGCGATACATACCGTGCCTTGTACGCCTGGGTTACACCTTTTTACCAGCTTTCGGCACGTAATCAATCAGGTAGATGGGGTACGGGTTGGTGGTGGTGGTAGTTGGGGGGGGGGGGGGTTAAGGAGTGTGTCCATGTCGAGAAGGGAAGAGAGCTATGAAGAGGACAATCATACGACAGTCCCTCCGTGCGCGTGATGTGGACTTCGTTAACGCAGGTGCTAATCTATTTCTAATTCTGTCTAATTAAATTGATAGATGGGTTTGTCAATGCAGAGAAACAGATCGCGGGAAACGGTACAATTGTGGATAGGAGCGATTGCTTGAAAGTAAAGAAAACAGAAAAGGAAAGTTCCGCGAATAACAAGTGATTTCTCTGGTTACATGTTAAAACGTTTTCACGTCATGTGGATAGCAAAAGTTGTCTTTTTTCCCCGAGATTTGTTTCTTCACCATTTATTTACAATTTTTGAATCGTGCCTTTTAACATTTCTAAATCATTCCCATCACAAATGTTTTAGATATGTAAAAAGTGAAAGATAGAAATTTCAATGTACATTGTTTCACCAGAAGCTGCCAGTCTGCTTAATACTTTTTTGACCATTCACTGATGATAATCATGTGGAACTGTAACCTAAAAGATAACCCTTCAATTCAGCAACAATTATAAATCAAAATTATTTTGGATTCCAAACAGAAAATCATCGATTGAACTATTTCTTTATTTATTTGCATTGTATATCGTCGTACATTTTCTACTGAGATAAGGAAACAGTACGTAAACCATTGGCCAAATCAGTAACTTTGACTTGCTATAGCAGGAATTCAGAATGAATTGGTATAAAATGTGATAAATTTGTACTTTCTATGACAATAATCATCCTCGAGATAACAGTGATAACAATAATAACAATATAGGTACGAAAATATCGAGAGGACTTAATATAATGACTGTGGGGTGGCTCCTCTGGCTCTTAATGAAAACAAAACGAAACAAAATGCTTTTAAAATATTTTATGATAATAGCTCTATTAAATATAGGAGAAGAAAAGAAAATTGAAGGAAATTGATGAGACAAAATGTGATTTCTGTTTATGATAACAGCTTGAAGATTCTTGCTTCGATGTACCTATGGAAGTCTTGCTGAATGATAGCTGAATAAAGAAGTGGAGACTGGTTTGACAATGATCATGATGCAACATGTTATCTTGCTAAAATTCTTAATGCAGTTGTTCAGTCTGACAAATATGTTCCACGCCTTCACGCATGTATGCGACAATCGAGTGAATACGCAATTTGTCCGGCTTGCAGGTGTTTTAAAGATCATGGTAAAATGGGAACGTCTCCAATCAATAATCATAGCAGAATTTTGAACTATCAATATCCTGTCTCAAGTCGTCAGTTAATGATAAGAGTGATGTGTGGCATTTCTGCTTGAAAATTAAGTCTGTATTGATAGAGAGAGTCCGAAAGAACTCGTTGGAGGGCCCCTCAATTATCTGCAATCCGTGTTACTTTCGCGCCCATGATTCCATAATACTGCAGGTATAGGGATAGAAATTTGTCTCCAGGCATGAAACGTAGACACCGATGAAAGGATCTGGGATACTGTATTTTTGTTGGTGTTGTTTTGCAAGATATTTTGACATCAGGAACTTCTTTACTCGATCAATATCAAAACCATCCATCTTACTTAAACTCAAAAGCGACTTTAATATTATTCAAACACATGTATGTTTAATCTGGTATGAGGGAATTTTTCCGTGTTCCAAAGTAACTGTCTATATCATCTATTACTTCACTAGGGAAGAAGACAGATAGTAAGTTTTAATGTAAGAGCTTGAGTGTTTGATTCATTCAATGTTTTTCACTCCTAACTTTTAAATGATGAGATAAATGATGCGATTTATTGTCATATAGACAAGACTGTTTAATGCTAGCGATGAGGGACTATCGCATGCTACGTTGAATTTATTCTTCCACAATAACTCATTCCTTGACTTCAATATTCATTAATCCATTCATTCATCCATACATTCAGTCAGTCGGTCGTCAGTCAGTCGAACATGTGCTCACTTATTTACCATTCGTGTATGTCAAACGGTAGCCGACTATCCTACTATACAGAGAATAGTTCAAGATTTTTTTTCCTCTAAGAATGAAGCATCTGCAATAACAACTGACTTTTTGCGTTTGAAATATGTGCACATCTAATCGTTCCAATTGCTATGGTCGGCTTTAGTTTTCTATTGATGTCTTCTTGTTGTTATGTTTTCCTTAAATTCTCCTCCTTTATTTTTCCTCGTGAATGATTTGAAAAAGAGTTTTAGGGAGAGAGACTTAATTGTATCTTTTTTTATGCAGGATTATGATGTGAAAGGTAGGAAACGATTACTCACTGTGAACACTGGTAAGGTGCTCAAAGGTAGAAATGTATATGAGGTACATTCGTTTGAACCTTCGGAAAAACGAAATTTGTTTCGTTTTAGATTTCATTTTAAATTTTATTTCACTTCATTTCAAATCTTATTCCGTTTCATTTCAAATTCATGTTCGAATTATACCCCGAGGCCTCGATCCATGTCAAGCAGCTGCTTATGATCGCGGTCTCCTGCTTTTCTGTTTTTACAATGTCTAGAATTACACAATTCTCAAATCAATTCATTGTAATCCCTCTTGTTTATATTTTTCTTAGTTTTGGTTATTGTAACGACATAACATGTTCTGAATAATCAGTCATCACCAAGTTAATCTATCATTATTATTTTCACGATTTCCTTCTGAACTTGTTTGTGATATTATGCTATACGTCTTATTCATCGAATACTGTTATGCTCATAATGTTTGTATGTATTTGGAATTAATTTGTAAGAGAGTATGCTAAGCTTATGCGTCATGTAATGTTATTTTCAAAATACATGTATCCTTTTGTTATGCGTGATTTGAAAAAAAAGGCAGAAATAAAACCAAACAAGCAAACTTTCGGATTGACGAACCTTAGGAATAACGTCACAAAATAATGTTCGGATTAACAATTTCTCTATTTCATTTTGGATTAACGAACACCTAGGTATATGGACTTTGTGTGTTTCGGAATAACGAATCTTATTTCCATTTTCGGATTAAAGAGCCTTCGAACTGACAAGCTGCATCACGAATGGACATGTATGCATGTGAATGAACAACGTGTAAATGTAAATGCAGTATTTGGACAGCTGAAGCTATCGACTTTTTTTGTCGAAGTATAATCCGTCCCTGAATGACGATGCGACAGCAAACTTGCAATTTACTTTAATGGACGTAATCTCAACGCAGATACTATATCCTACGGAATAAGGTCTTCAAGACAAGAGATCTGTATTTGAAATCATTGGCCCTTACCTATTTTTGTGTGTGACCTTTTCCTTGGCGACAACGCGGACAATATTGTTTGGCTAAGCTATCAAAAGCACTAATGTTATTATAACCGAGGTCGCATTTCCATTCATCCAGGCAGCCTAGTCTTCACGCTCACACAACAATGCTAAAAAGCCTTCAGGCACATTTGCACTTTGATACGAGTCGCCCCGATACGTTAATACCCTCTTTGAGACATTTTTCCATCTTATGGTAAAAGAAATAATATGGTTAAAAAAATAAGGATGTCGCCATTCATTGACGACATACTGCTTTCTTTTTCTTTCTGTTGTTTCCTTACAATCTCACTCCTTTTGAATCTCCCAACGTGGATCATCTTAATAATCTCTGATAATGATTGTACAGCTACGAAGAAGAAAGATGGCACATTGGCTTGGGTGGCCTTGAATTTTCTCTTTGCCTTAATTTCGTTTCCTCGTTTGCTTTGTAAGTTTGTGTTACGATTGCTCCTGTTTTAATACTGAAACACCTACATTGCACTCTTGGTAATTATATTATTGTGACATTGATGTCTGACTGCTAATCCCCAGAAAAAGAAAAAAAAATGATAGTGTCACAGTTGGAATTCGGTTTAAATTGTTAAAAAATAGATACCACTTTGATAAGTGCTAAGGGTTTCTGACGTAGTATTTGGTCAGCCGGTGGAATGATTTTTGATAGAACATTTAATATCTTCCCAATTCCTACCCTATGATAGTCACCAGCAATCAAAGTAATCAAATCGTTTTATCAATTTCAATACGAGGAAATTTGATTATCATTCCGAATGTAATGGTTGGGTATATAGATAAATGTACTTATTCTTGTTTATGTACTGTTATCTCTTCATGCTAATTAAAATTATTTGTCTAGTAAATTTCGTCTCTCTGTCTCCCTCTTCTTTTCCCTTTGTCTTCTTCGTGCTTTCCGTTTCCCTTAAATTTTTGATGATATCCCCTCTTGATTTCTCTTTGATCTATTCAATTCCGTCTGGAATTTTCTACCGTGGTGTTGTATCAAACATTCTCCAAGTTTTGCTGAATTATGATAAGGCTTTCCTCACTTTGCTTCCTTGTAGTAATTACTCTGAACGTTTCGCCAATGTATTGTGACTACCATTATGTTCAGGTTACAACAAGTAAAGTGGATAAAAAGTGTATAATGAATAGATAAATAATGTACACAAGTTTTATCCTCTGTAACAAAATTAATGAAACAAACAGGAAGAAGAAGAAGGAGACGTAGACAAATATCTCGTCCTTGCTTTCAAGTCTATCCTGTGACCTCATTTCGTTATTAGCGAGATCTAATCATTCTGGTGGATTGTTGCCATAGTGACGACAAGTGTGGTGTACTGTCTGTATTGAGGCCCACACGCCCAAACTACTAATCAAGATCAACGTGGTTTAATGACTGCTAGCAGGTCTGTCACATTTTCGTCATGTGATAATGCACCGGGTTGACGTAGATCCGACAATGTCATCTTCATTCAAGCATAAGATCTCCTCCTTTAATACCCTCTTTTCCATTTTATCTCAGGTAGTGAGGTTTTTCTCTTTTTTTTCTTTTACTCTCCAAGAGCTTGTTTTCTCCAAGAGACGTACATTACTTGAACAGTTGAATGCACAGTGTTTGCCGTATCATATTGAAGCTTAAAGCTCCGAGAAACTTCAGCTGTCATTTGTTTATTCATTTAAACTTTATTTATGAGTGCCAACACCAATTGAAATTGGATCACACCAATAATATAATGATGATAATAATAATTATAATAATAATAATAATAATAATAATAATAATAATAATAATAATAATAATAATAATAATAATAATAAGAGTTGAATGAAAACGCTTACCCATTGTTACTTACACACGACTTTGTCCAATGTGTACGCAAAGATCGGTAATTTTATTCAGTGAAATTGTAGTCTAAGCAAAAGAAACTCAGATTAATTTTAGATTAATTGCAGTAGAATGATTCCTGGGTTCATGATATTTGCCATCGTTATCAATTTATGTCTATACATTCAAAGAAGATTGAAAAAAATATCCTGGAGGAATTGCCTCAAATTTCCAAATAATTATCATCTATATATGAGTAACGTTGGTCCAAGAATCCTCGCCCGACTTTACTTTGTGATTTGCTCTTTAGACGTGAAACCACAATCCCAGATGAGAAACGCAGCAATGGGTAAACAGCATGGAGATACGTGCATACACGGTCTATTTCATAATATTAATATGGTTCGTGCAGATTATACATTTCCGCCTGCTCGCATCAACGGACACAGATCTTCTGCAAGAGCAAACAAACGTTTATGTCAACTATCTAAAACTCCAGCTCCTGTGCATTCACCGGAAGTCACTTGTCTTTCCTCTTTACCACCGTATTTTCGTGTTTCCAAGTTCGAAAAATCAAAGGAACGTAATCATTTACAAATTTAGAAAACGGGAATGCACATTATAAGATATCAAAATAACAGTATTGTTTACATAAAATGTACCTCTCTCTTTCTCTCTCTCTCTATAAATCATATACATATATACATGTATATACATATGTATTATATATATATATATATATATATATATATATATATATATATACATGTATATGACTTTCTTTTATCATTCATCATCACTATCATTAATTCTACAGAATAATAGATAAATATGTGAATACTTTCTCCTCTGTGTCTATGTGGAACTTTAAATCTTATCTGTTTTTCGGGGGGGGGGGGGGGGGGGCAAACAAACGTTTATGTCACCTGAACTCCAGGTCTTGTGTTTTTACCGGAAGTCACTTAGCTCTCCTTTTTACCATAGTATTTTTTTTTTGTAAAAAAAAATAAAAAATAATAAGTTCCAAGTTTTAACATTCATGGCAACCTAATCGTTTGCCAATGTTATATATAGACATTATTATCATCAAGATATCAGTTTCTTGTTTATATATATATATACATATATATATATATATATATATATATATATATATATATATATATATATATCTTTAAATACATATGCATATGCATGTATATAATTTTATGTAAAAATATATTATATACATATGTATATCTATCTATCTATCTATATATATATATATATATGACTTTCCTTTATCAATTGTCAACACCTTCATTAGAGATACAGAATGATAAATGATCAGGTGAATACCCTCCTCTATATTTATGTTGGATTTTGAATCTCATCTTTTCTTTTCTGGAAGAAGGGCCGTGCTTAGAAACAGCTTGATCAAATTACCTTGAGCTTTTTTCTTTTATTTCATACTATTGCGACCATTTTGTGACGGGGCTGAAAGGTAATTGCCAATCACTGAAGCTTATTCAACAGGTGAAGTTTTCGTCCGATGTAACCACACAGTTTAAGTGCATATCGACGAAATGGTCCTCCTCGTTTAAATTCTGTGGTAAGAGTCGTGTCGCTCAGTTGAAACCTCCACCGGTTGCCATGTCAGAAGCTGTTCTTCTTTCTTGACATTACCATTCTTGTGACCCAGAAAGATTTTGTTCGTGCATTTTTTTTAGCTGACTATACGGTATAGTATAGCAAGTAGCGTTGGGGGAAAAAAAGACGTGTGTTTGATTCCGTTGAGAGCCACACGTGACTAAGGCAAAGGCCGCTAGTTTCGGATGTATCCACAATTTTCGACACGGACGTGATCTCGTGCGTAATTTCCCACCGAATTTTTTGCCTACCCCACTCTCTCTCTCTTTCTTTCAACCTATTTACCTGCCTATCCTCTCTCCTCCTCCTCCTCCTCCTCCTCCTTCTCCTTCTTCTGCTCTCTTTTTCTCTCCCTCTTTTTTTTTCTGTTTTTTTTTTATCTCCATCCCGACAGATCATGGTGGTGTAAAATTCTCTAGTTCTTGCAGGAACGTGTTGCTAAAAGTTGGCCAGGGAATTGGAAATATAAATTGCTGGAACATTCCTTTGTGGGGATACACATTCTAAAGGAACAGAAGATGCATTTGTTCAATCGTGCGTAAGGCGAATGCACACAAAAGACCAAGCCTTCTTTCAAGGTTCGTTTGTCGAGAACTGGTTCTTTCAAGTGAACGCACATAGAATTCGTGGCTACAACCGTTCGAAGCACGAACTGATCCTAAAATTATTTCTCGATGAATAATGTTGGTCTCATGTGCACAATGTCTAGAGAGTCCCATTGCGTTTTGGTATGAATTCAAGGTAAATACGAGGAGGGATAATGATATTGGCTGGAGGGCAAGCACAACATACATGTACATCTAATGATTCGCTTTGAGCAGTATGTGCAGCACTTATATTTGTTCTGTTTTTTTTTTAGGAGATGTTGTTGTTTTTTAGGGAGGGATAGAAAAGGATTGTACTAATTATATCACGAAAGCAAAAGCTCCCCCCCTTCTCTCTCTCTCATAAGCCGCACTCACACACAAGAGGTAAATGTTTTCGCATTGTGTTGCAAAACTCGATTTTATTTGTCACCCATCACACACACACGCTGCGCGAGACAAATCATCGCGATGTTTCAACAACAACAACAGCAACAACAATAACAGCAACACGAAAACAATAAAAATCAATTGTGACCCGATTTTGACCCCAGGCATCCAAGTGTGAGGATCTACCTTGGCGAGTAGTATTATGGGATTAAAAACACTCGTTCACGTTTCGTGTTTGCGTGCGTGTGTGTGTGTGTTTGTGTGTGTGTGCGTGCGCGTCCACACGCAAGAATCGAACTGTTTTCGCATCTGGGTGCAAAATTCGAGTTTCAAAAAGTGTTAATTCAGGTGTGTGTGAACAGCACTTATCTCTCTCTCTCTCTCTCTCTCTCTCTCTCTTTCCCAAAAGGTAGCATCTAACGTTTACGACATTACTTGTAGAACGATGCCATGACAAATATTTGTTACCTTATCATTGCTATTCTATATAAGAAAGGGTCTATGTTTATTATTCCATAAACTGAAATTTTATCCGTTATCATCAAACAATAATTATATCAATTACGATCTTGCTGATTTTATGAACTTTGATTTGCCTGTGATACGCAGTTTCTAAACTTTAAAATCTATTTCATATAATAAAATTCCTGGATGAACCATCTTACCATACTATATGTCTACTTATATGTCACTCTATCTATATAATATATATATATATATATATATATATATATATATATATATATATATACATACATATATTTATATTTATATATATATACATACATATATATATATATATATATATATATATTATGTATATATGTATATGTGTGTGTACATGTAGATCTATACACATATTATACAACTTTGATATGATTATAATATGATATGATATCACAGAATAAAAAATATTCACTTTTGGTTTCATACATGCACATAAAAAAGACCCGGTCCAGTGGCGTGAATCCAGCCGAAATCCAAATCCATTTGATTATGAAATTTGTTGAATCAAAACGTTACATAAAGCGTGGAAGTTGTGTCGTCGGCTTATAACATTTAAACACCACCACACAGCCCCCACCTTCGACATTTTAAACTCCTCTTAACATGTCTTTTCACTCCATTCTGACGTTTTAGCTCACGGAGCGGAAAATCTGGAGAGAGAAAAAAAAAAGAGTGCTGAAAGTCAATGAACGTTATATATAAAAACAGAAATGTTGATGGAAAGACATCCTGTTTCGAAACTCGTTCGTGTGTGCAAGCACTATCAGACATACAGAATCCATACTGGTATACCACAGCACGGCGCCGGAAGTTCGGGCCAGAGAGCGGAAGTCGCCTGCACAAGCACGAACACCTACATCTATTGGCCGCTCACCACTGCCGATGAAAAAAAAAAATAGGTCGATAGGACATTGATTTGGTAGGACATATGAGATAAAACAATAAATTATGTCTCGTTCCTTTTGGATCATCCCTGACACTACAATTTCAAACGAGTGTACATGATGTATCATTTTCTTGCTTGTGACGTCCAATTGGCCTGATTCATGGGCTTCCACGTACAACACCGATATTGGGTTGTCTTCACGACTTGAGATTTATGATATCATTATAAGCTAGAGGAATATCTTTCCCAAGGAGATTTGCTTCATGCGATCATTGCAGGAATCTGTGATTTAATGCTTCCTCTCATTAACAATCAAAGATGGTCATCGATTCGCTGAGACGATAGGACCCTTACTGCTGTCACATCAAAAGAAATCTCCGATGGAGTGATGACGAGTTTCTGAATTTAATCTAACTACGGCGGGAGTTCTCCAGTTCAACAAATCGTGCTCCACTTCACCCGGTCACGATTCAGGGAACGGCTGTTTTTTAAATTGTCATGAATATGTATATCATATGTAAATCAGTATGGCATGATTTCGTTCTTCCGGATAGTTTCTAGATCAGACATGACGGTCAAGAGCGAGAAATAAAGTTATCAGTTGCTGTTTCTCAAAGTCTGGTGATGGATACAGCCTTATGTTGGGTGTCACTGATGATGACGTGTGTGATGACCCTGTCGATTACCACCATCTTTTCCCCGAGGTCGTCAACAAATCTATCTACGTCTATAGTTTACTCTATCTAATGCATGATGTCATGCCTCATTACGTTGACTTAATTTGATAGATTATGAAATTATTTCGCTAAAATTAACCCCAAGTGCATGCCAACGTTCCAAGAAAATGTTCCTTTTCGGTATCGTACATGCCTTCCACCGTAAGATTATAAACCAGACTGACAGAGATTTGGAGCGAAATGAACGCACTTGCTTTTTGTGTGTGTATATACAAGAAGAGCTTGCTTCCAAAATGCAGTCATGGATTTAGCGCCTTTTGGTTGAAAGCTCTTCACACACACACAGACACACACATATGTATAATATATATATATATATATATATATATATGTATATATATATATATATATATATATATATATATATATATACATATATATATATATGTTTATTTATATATATATATACATATACATATATAGATATATATGTTTATATATATATATATATATATATATATATATAACAACAAACTACTTTTTAATGTTTTTCTATCATGACACCTGCAAAATGTAAAAAGTAAGAGCAAGGACCACTGGAATTTCAAAACATCAGGAATTCTTTATAGTTTTCACTTATGCTAATTTGAGAATAGTTGCCAAATTTGTTTCAACGGCAGTTTTTTTTTTATTATTATTATTATTGGAGATCATTAAAAGTACCGAAAACCAGAAAAATAGAGACAAATAGATGACGAGGCAAGGACCATGACCACGATATCAAATGAATTTTCTCTGCAATGAACAGTCGCGCTTTTAAATCAAACTAGTTGTTTTCCCACCTAAACCACCTCCGTCACGTTTTGTCTCCTTATCTCTTGCGGGTAACACCGATTCAGATTTTGCTTTTGTTCATTTTGTTTTTCTCCAAATGGTGACGTTCCATCTGGATGAATTTGTCCTTTACAGTTCAGAGACCTCTAGAAACAGATCAAACATTATTGTTTGTTTTTAGCAATAGATTATTTTTTTTCTTATTTGTGCACATTAAACCAGTAATGTCACATGTGTGCCTTGACGTTTGATGGATTCAGTGTACACTTCATCAGTAAATCTGTCTCAATCTTATCTTTTTAGCTAATCCGCAGTCAAGTGTTTACCTTTCATGATGCAAGTTATGCTTCACATGTTCTCACTCGTGCTGTATTTCAGATTCAATGACATTAATTCAATTTAGATTTAGCAACAAGTTCATATCTAGTGTAGATAGCCTTCCACGTCTCCCCACTCTAAGCGTCATACCAAGGCAAGGATTTGTCATTGTGAACCTGATTATGTGAAAACGATAACAAACGACAGGTACAGTTACCAAAGCGCATACATGTATTGTGCAAGTGTGTGTCTTGTGTACTACCATATGTGTTGGTAAGCTTGTCTGCATGTTTAGCGTATAGTTATTTAACGTTCATTATGGATTTTCAATTTCTGTGTTGATCTACAGTGACATTGGCACTCAAACGTCACTGCTTGCGATACATTCAGTTCTATTAAAAACAAATGATATAATGGCGCAACTTAATAGTGTCGGATCTCATCTTGTTTCAATTAAAGAGATGATATTGTGGTTGAAACAAATCAGCCCATGCTTTGTTCAATATTATTGTATGAACACTACCGCGTCAATACTGTTCGGCAAAGAAGAGGAGATTAAAGGAACGATAGAGTTTGGTTGACATGGGGGATAATTAAAATCTCTAATGAAATATGAAAGACTATACATTTCTAAGAGGAATTTAAGATCTATTTGATGAAAATTAGTTTTAAAATGGATGACAAATATAGAAACAAAGAGATCCCAATGAAAGGTGGGACCCACCTTTCGTTAGGACCGTTTTGTTTTTACTTTTCTCGGATATCTCGGCTATTTCAAAATTGATTTTCATGAAATAAACTTTTGATACCTCTTAATATTGTAGGCTCTTTCATGTTTCGAAAGCTGTTTCTAATTATCTTGCAAAAAGTTAAAATCTGAATCTGGTTTCTTCAGTTTAAGGCTATATCATCTCTTTACTGCTGGCGACAAAATGGAGGCATGCGTAGTTTCCAACTGGCAGGCTATCAATATATATGTATACACTCAGCAAAAAAAAAAAAAAAAGAGTAAACCCTTTTTTAGTTCATATTTTTCATTGAAGATTTTGATAAAAACCATTGTGTCATGTACCATATTAAAAATTATTTAACTGGCTATCAACCTGGTAGGTCTATACATAGGGAAATTTTACGCATGAGTGAACATATTCGCTTTTTGTCCTCCAAGACACAAAAGTAAAAATTGCAGAAGTTGATATATAAATGCCCTTCAAGGTAACAATGATAACAAAATACCAATTTTAAGCAATGAGAGACATAATGAAATAGGAGAAATAAGTTTAACCTTTGTTTCTCTTTATACATGGTTCGTGGGTTCGAGCCCATGCAAGCCCGACACGTGTGCCCTTCAGCAAGGCACTTTATCCACATTGCTGCTCTCCACCCAGGAGTATAAATGGGTACCCGGTAGGATGAGAAAGCTTATGTTGGTTGATCAGCATGTGCGCGCCTGTAAAATGACTGCGACTGGCTGGAATGCTCCCCAGGGAGTGGAGAATGAGCACTGTTAGCGCTGGTTGGAAATAATGTATCCAGTGACCGGGGTAATAATAGTCTGTAAAGCGCATTGAAACCCTGAAGTGTGTGAAATACGCTATATAAAAACCAGCTATTATTATTATTATTATTATTATTATTATTATTATTATTATTATTATTATTATTATTATTATTATCATTATTATACATGTATTCTCAAACAAAACATAGTGGGGAAACAGACGGGGGAACATGATACTTTTCTGTCAACTCAAAGTTTAAATGACATACGGAGTAAGCCGTAAAGGGGATCAAATGGACAGAATTTCGTTATTTCCTTTTTTAATTAAGGAATTTAAGAATTCATGAGACAAATTCAAAAACCAAACATTATTTCAAATTTTCTTAATTTGGAACAACATTTCAAATTCTTACCATCTTTGTTACTATTGCTTCTTCTCTTATGTCGTTTGAATATGGATTTGACAGAAGAAGATTCTTCATTTTACTTCATTATTTTTAACCTTCCTTTATCTTTGGAGCATTACAGAGACATTATAGAGATCATAGGTTTGATTTTTGAAAAATTCATTTGCATTTCTTATTGTGCTGAATCTGTCTTTTGTTTCATTGTTATATGGAAGAGCACATACGCTTGAATAACAACTTGTCCATTTTTGTGAAAAACGAATGTATTCACTCATGCGTGAAGTTTCCCTTTTATTGGCCTACTAATGTGATAGCCCATTAGATTACCTTTAACATGATAATCCTGAAACATTAATATTAGCCAAATGATCTATGAGAAAGATGAACTTGAATAAGTGTTTACTTTTTTTTTTTGCTGAGTATATATATACGTATATATATATATGAAGAGTTTGTTCGCAAAAACCGATAAGTCCATTTTTTATGATTTTGAAGTACGGTCTCTGTCATAAAGTACAAAATGATACTTTTTAAATGATATATTGGTCACTACATAATCATGAAGGTACATTTTTGAAGTTATGGTCAAAAGAAGCAAAAATTTTCTTATTATTCTCTTTGTTTTTCTTGACCTTTAATCGCAAATATCTCCATTTGGCAAATATGGATTTATCGGTTTTTGCGAAAAAACTCTTCATATATATATATAAAACTTGAAGAATTCATGATGATTCGAGCCTTTAGATCATCGTAAGATAAGTTTTGCCACAAAGGAAATGCAAAGTAAGGAAGAAAAGCCGTGTATTCTTTTTGCTTCTTTTCTTTCTTTAATTTCAGTAAAGTGGTACAGAAAAGCGTTGTATCCCCGTGAAGTGGCTCGATAGTGTTTGACATAAAAAACGTATTTAGCTCGTTGAATATTAGCAACGTGTATGGAACCGAAATGGAAACAACATTTGTCTGGATGAAAACAGTACGCTGGTTGCAGAGTAATTACGTAGATATATTGACATCCGGCGAGACTTGTGGGTGTGTAGATTGTATGCTAGTCAGAGGGTTGTCAAAAATTATCCTCCTGCCGACAGGCGCTGAATACTTCAGAATGACTGTAGTTTGTAATGATTACCATCGACGTCAACATGATTCAATTCACATGGCAGCCAAATACAGTAGTCAAAATGTGGCTGGTGGGCGTGGCGAGCCAATGACGTCCAAAGGATGAATAACGGGTTATGTATAGTGGCCCAAGAGCCCAGAGTTTGGATACAATGCTTCCCATTTTCACGTTGGGCTGGTACTCGCTCGTCGTTTGCTAATGTACCCAGAATACCTCTTCCATTGGAGGGTGACTTTATCCATGTCTGTATCTTGCTCTCTACACTACCCAAATCCGCTTTCTTTGAGATCATTGTGATTAACTTTAGGTTGCAGGGGCGGATCCAGGAATTCCTTACAGGAAGGGGGCGCAAAGCTGTTTCTGGTGTCACTTCCGGTTTTATTTTGCTAACAAGCATAAAAAAGCGGGGCTGAACGGGAAAATTTTCGTATTTCTGGGGTTAATCGGCTGACAAGCAAAAACACAACAAAACAAAAAAAAATCGGAAGGGATTCTCTTTTTTTTCACTCAAAACAAAAACACACACACAAAAAATAAAGCAAAATTACGGGGCGCTCCCCGTCCTGGATCCGCCACTGGGTTACAAGTCATGTAGGTCAAGCAAGGCGCCCTTCCTCCGACTGAATGTTAGGGTGGAAGGTAATCTAATCAATAGATATGTGATGGCTCTTTCATGAAACTCAGCGGTAGAAGTTGACTGAAGGCTAAAAGAACTCTCCCCAGCACTTCATGATTTTCCTCCCCCACACGATTTCTCTTTCCTTCCATGGAAGAGGTATCGACGCATGGGCGGAGTGACGGATGGGCGGAGTATATCGGGCAGCTGTCACTTCGCGTTGTCATCACACGCGGCTATCTCTCAAAAGCCCGTGAAGTGCGGTGCGGGGAAGGGAAGTTGATGTTGTCGTCGTAAAGCTGTTAACAGCCAATCTCGGCAGATGACGTAGGTGATTCTTGACTGGCTGAGCCGATGATGTATTTTCGTGGGCGGAGGTGGCGGATGGTTGCTATTCGACATCAGATGGCGTGATACCACTTTCCGCTGTATTCATTGAAGAACGGCAGACTTCTTCGTTTCTTTTATTTGTCAAGGTACTATTGCTTTTAGTGACACGTGTAACCTCATTTCCTAGTATTAGTCATATTCACAGCCAGCAGTTTTTTTTTAATTATTATTTGCGATACCTCTTCTTAAAGTTTGTAATCTTCACATTATGTGAGATTGTCATTGTAGTTGACGAAGGCTTGATACTGGATACATAAATTTGTGTTTATAGTTTATACATTGTACATTATAGTTTATACATTGTATATACATAGGACCTGCACATACATACATAAATACATACATACATGTACATATATAGTTTTATAAACATATACACAAACGCACACACACACACATATATATATATGTTGTTTGGGCAACTGCGAAAAGTCACATTGACAGTATATTGCTTCTACAAAAGAAAGCTATACGTATATGTACCAATTCAGGTCATCGAGACCATTCATTTTTCGTAGAATTAAAAACACTAAAGGTAAATGATATAAAGTTTTTGCAAAATTCACTTTTCATGTTTCGTTTGTATAACGGTCAGTTGCCATCTTCTTTCTTCTCATTATTTCAGTTAAACAAGGATATACATTCGTATCCCACAAGGCAATCTGATAAATTTCATCTACAAAATCCTAAAACGGTGATGGCTCTGAAATCTATCAGACACACTGGACCTGATATTTGGAACTCTCTTCCTTCAGAAATTCGAATTTTAAAGTCTATGTATTCTTTCAAGAAAGCTGTAAAGACAATGCTGCTCTCTGGATATCAGTGATCTTATAATGTCATTGCAATTGTATTGTATATGAAATTCCCTCGTGGAATTATCGTTGTTCTGAATTTATTGCGTAATGTTATGTAACCGACCATGACCTGTAACTGTTCACCTGTACCTCGGTGAGAAAATACTTTGCCATGCTTTACTATTCAGTGATCCAGGTGATCTAACTTTGTGTATTAGCGAAAGCAGACAGACCTCTCCTCTCTCCTTTCTCCTATCCTATCTCTATGCAAGTCATCCCTCCCCTTATTTTCCTATAATAATGTTATGTATTATGTACGAGGGCTGCATGCAAATCAAGCAATGCTTTAAGGGACACTCCACACGATTTTCATAATTTCACATCATGCAGTACATAAATCGGCAACTCCATGTATAGATTTGTAAAATTTATTGTGGTTCTTGAACTGAGAAACAATACTTCGAAAAACCTTAAACAAATTACACTGAACAAGGATGATGACATAGGAGGTTCACATATTCAGAAATGTAGCAGTGTAATTCCATTACAATACAGCTTGCTTGCGAGTTCACCTGTGTTATAATCTATGCATGCCTTCTTCTTTTGTTCTGCTTCCTTGAGCCCCAACTCATGCATTCTTATGGTGACTCTGCCATGTCATCATCCTTGTTCATTGCAGTTTGTTCTAAATTTTGAAAATGTTCTTATTCTTCAACCCAATTTTCACAAATTCTGAAACTCTGTCCTCAGTATAACTAATTTTTACTTGTTCAAATGTAAAAATCTGAAAATCATCTGGAGGTCCCCTTTAAGCTGTAGCCCTTCTGCGTTTCTCATTGCATCACTGATTATGTTCCGTTGTACATTGTAAGGCAATGAAGAAACTGTATTGCTGTAAATTCTAAAGGTAATGAAGAAACTTACCTTGTTAGCAATTAATGTTTATGTATAGCCATTTATATGTATGGTACCATCAATGTATATGATATATGTGTATGTATCTGCATGAGCAATGATATAATGCAGGAACCAATAAATTCAAATCAAATCAAATCAAAATATATATATACATATATATATATATATACATATATATATATATATATACATATACATATATTCATATATATATATATGTGTGTATATATATATATATGTGTGTATATATATATATATATATATATATATATAATATATATACAAAGATGCAGCAGCAAAACCCACAAAATGTGGTTCTTGGGAAATTGATAGGATACGAGATGTTGCTTAACTCAAAAAATGAGAAATTGATAAAAAAAACTTTTCATATCACAAAAGACTGTGATTGTAACTTTATTCCTCATCAAACAAATATTTAATCAAATTAACGGGAATGTGTGCTCACATTGATAGAAACGTTATTCCATTTTGCGTGATAGCTTTCAGGAACATTTCGAAGAAAGATACCCATCGCCGGTATTGATTGATTGAAGCTTAGTTTTTATCCGTGTTCCAAGTCAATCAAAGCGCTCTGTATTATAATTTCCTGTTGTTGTTTTTTTAAGGTGTTCGAAGCAAAAGAAGCCGAGTATTTGTATCATAATGAAGTTCATCTCCTGACCGAGCTTTTAAGTAGTCGTTGACATTTAGATTTTATTCAAAGTTCAATCGAACTTTTCAGCTTATTCGATATCATTGCAGCAATTGTGTTCGCTACAGTTTTTTTTTCTTTAATTTAGGATACTTAAAAATAAAACTAATTCGATACATGATCAATATATCATTATGCACCGTTTCATTGATCTATAAGATCACTAATTCACATTGACTGCTTCGTAATAAGCATTTATTTATGAAGTTGAAATGAAGTGTTCTTTTACGTTATTACTACCATTGAATGGGCTTTTCATGGTTTCCAAAAAGGCGTTGTCTTAGTTCTTAGAAAACCGCAGATTGAGGGAAATTGGCAATTTACATCCCCCTCCCATCGGCGTATATCTTCGCTTAGATTGTATTCAAGGGCTCGGCAGGTGGAAACACGATCGAGGTACAAACTTTTGTGACAGCTGGAGATCCATAGGGCCCCTCTAAAACAACGCATAACAAACATTGTAGAATATATCGGGCGGTTTGGCCCATTTAGACAAAAATAAAAAGTTTGATTTGTAACGGAAGATCCACGAAGGATGACCAATTTCTAACGTTTGATTGTTGCAGATGTGCTTAAGCTACAAACGTTCCATCTTGAGAGGGATTATGCATTTTTTTTTTTGTGCATTGCGTTGGTTTCCTGATTGTAACAAAAGCTGTATATCAAGTTCAATTCAAATCAATTAAACACTCGTGTCAGTGATGGCGCTGTCTGCGTTGTAAGAGTGAAATAAGCAGTCGACGTGAGAGCTTTAAATAGCGTTGAGCCCAACGAGTAATTTGTGCTTATTATCTGAATGGCCAATATCATTACGGAGTAATAAAAGTAACACGAGTTTTCACGCTATGAGCATAATGTCACAAGTTCTTAAAGATAGACGGCAGAGCGAAGGAAAGAATGTTGATGTGGCGATATGCATGCATCATTAAGTTTTCTTCATTTACGCCACATAAATTTTGTATCTTGACTTTTAATAGTATGCCATTTACCTTTTGAAAATATCATTAAGTGAGATATTATCCTAGTATGAACAGGATTGACTCAATATTACAACTAAATCTAATGTTTTAAAGAGGATACAATTTGTTGCAAATTCGCATTCTATATAATCATAAAGAATGATATCTCTGCTAATGAACAGTTCAAAGGAAAATACAAGTACTGTCGAAAGGCTTAATGAATTCTTTTAATGCTGCATATGCACTCCCATACTCACCTTCTTGTGCCATAGGGAAAATGAGGCATGTGGCTGAGTTTGCATCTTTTTTTTAAAGCAAACCTAGCAAATAATTTAGAGAGAAAATGGAGCGGAGAAGACGGAAAGAAGAGGATTTGGTGAGCTCTGGTGCGATGGAATGAACATCCCGCGAACTTCCTACTTGTTACATGATTATGGCGAATAGAACTACCATATTTGAAAGCCCATCTATTAATTTCATACCATCTGCACTCACTACTTTGAGAACTTTAACACTTAATTTCTAAATCACGCTCAAAGAGTGCATTTTGAACTAAGGTCATCACATCAACTTCTGGCTATCTGTTTACGAACATAAGCCAAGTATAACAGTTTACTCACTGTTACCTTGAGAGATTTTCCTCCTAATTGGTTCGTTGACTTTTTTTTTTACCGAAAATAATGGACAGCCCACTTCCCTCTGTGTCTTTCACAGAAACAGGTCCATAATTGTTGCAGAATTCATGTCATGAAAACAGGTTACACTTAATCAGTGTGACCTCATCAACCTTTCTATCTTAAGCATTAGTATAATGCGTGTCCCTTAAAAACAAAGATGACAATTATGATACCAAGTATGAGTCACCTGAAATCATTTGGAATAATCAATATTAAAATGGTTATGCCTTCAAACTTCAAATTCTTGGCATCTGGATCATATTTTGCAATAGAAATCCAATCTGATCGGTGACTGAATAAAGCTTTTCTTTTCTTTTCTTTTTAATCAAAAAATTAAAGTAAACAAGTGAAACGTCTTTTTCGTAATTTCTATTTTTCGACCAATGCTATCCTGTCTTATGAATCCGATGCGTACTCTGTTGATTGATCCTTCAGAGCATGGAGAATCTGAGGACACAAATATGTCGGAAGAAAAGAAAACATAAAATGTATGGGATGTATGAGATTGTTGTATGTTTTTGTGGTCTCCCATAGACGATACAGATTTGCATGACATTCCATAACTTTTGAAAATTGTCTACAGATGTTTAAAATGTTGTCATGATAGGAAGGGATGAAAAATTCGTAACGTTGCTATAAGGTACTCACAGCACAGCACCTACTTAAAGGTCGCTGATCAGACTCTACTGGTGTAGATCAACACTATCAAGTTGTTTAACAGCATGCTTGTGTGTAACCCTCCTTTGCACACACACATGTCCGTGATGAATTCTGTTACGTTTTCAAAAGAGTACTGCTTCTCCCTTTCCTGATAACTTGCGAATCGCATTAAGGTCATATAGATATTTGGTTTTTTTTTCATGCATCAGAACAAAATTAAAGACTCCTATCATTCTCTCACAGCTAATACTTGAATCATGTGAATGACTGTCATAATGCAAATAAGCAACAACAAAAAATATGATCGGGTACTGGTAACAGTAGAATGATAATTAGTTTATCATACAGATCGTTAGAACGATGGAAAATAAATGAAAATCAACATCCCAATCAATATATTAGCTATATACTATAATACATATCATATAGGTCATAAGAGCGATGGAAAATAAATTAACATCAACATCCCAATCAACATACTAGCTATACTGTAATACTAGGTATACTACAGTACAATTGCGGTGGCTATCCATCACCAGTATGACCATTCTGGTGACTGGCGAAACTGCACTGACCATTATTTGAGTGCTGTCTGCATGGCTTAAAACTAACAGCAAACGCGAACTAATGGAGTAGCAGCCCTGGCAATCTTCTTTTCTTTCTTTTTTTTTTTTTGCTCTCTTTCTCTCTCTCTCTCTCTCCCCTCCCCCCCCCCCCTTGTTAGATATATAGATATAGTGACATCAACACGGTTAAGTTTTTAAAGTATCTTCAGAACATGAAAATCCTGTATCCTTAGTTTCATGTGTCTTTTGAACACACCTTTATCTGACAAAAAAAAGGGGAACAGAACCGGTTACAAGGCCAACTCATTTAAAATGTGAATCTCACTTTACAAGAATTGTTTATTGTGCCAAGATACTTAACGAATAGATCTGCCTGTTGATATACTTTAACCATTTATATCAGTCGCAGGTATGTTTTGGGTATATTTTCACTGTTAGTCACTTTTCAATTGTCTTATAATGCCTAAGTATAGTAAATGTAATTTTGCATTTGTCTGTGGTTGGTTCGATAGTTCCGTAATGTCAAAGAAGTGCGTAGAGTCGCATTCTTCACGTCTTTCGTATATCAATGGTAAAAAACGAACTTGCCAGTCTGCACGTTTTAATCATGTACTTCCCTTACTTCTTTGTGAAGTATTATAGCCGCATTTTGTCATCAATAAAAAGTGAACTATTGCGAAACATTCTACAGTAGAAAATGTAAAAAAAAGAACACTCTTGGGAATATAAAAATCATTACTATTTCTCACTTTTAAGCACAATTCTAACGATAACTTAAAATGTATTTCAACATTGCAATAATTTTACGCGTACGACTGCTTCATGAACTAAGGAATTGAATAGGTTACAGTTCGTTATTCCGAAGGTTCGTTATTCCGAAGACTCGTAATTCAGACAATAAAAAACACTTTAACGAAATAAAGTTAAACGAGAAAGTGATACTTTAACATGTGTTAACGAAATAACGTTCGTTTTTCAACTGTTCAGATTAACGAAGCCTATTTCATTTTCGGATTAATGAACATCTAGGAGTACGGAATGAGTGTGTTTGGGGAAAGCGAACCTTCGGAATAGCGCATCTTTTGTTTTGTTCTGTTTTGCTTTGTTTTTGTTTTTTGGGTTTTTTTTTTTATTGACGAGCCTTCGGAATAACGAACATCACCCTTTGATTCAATCGAAGTGGAATATATGTTAGCAAAAACTGGGTAGATACATCGTGAGCAGCGATTATTTAACGATGGCCCCATACTCATTCTTCTGAGGAGATCATGTGGGAATCAGACTGGGGTTCTCTTTTTGATTGTAAGATCAATCATCCCATACAGACAGAAATAGAGTAAAGTCGAGATTACATGTAAGTACGAGAAACTCTGAATGTGTGTGATGATATTGATATTGTGATGTAAAAGAATAGGGCCTACTCACCGAGGAGAAGATGTTTTCCTTCTCAAAAGGTGAACGTACTGGCGTGCTCCTCTCTTGCACACGGATTGAGGCGAGGACATCTTGCAGGGACGTCTGTGGAGGATTCCGCCTGGCAACCGATATAAAACAAGAAGTACAATGTATGACAGAATCGCTTTCAGAGCTGACAGGTCGAGGGTAAAATGGATTGAGTCATATTGACCTGAATTAACATGTCTGATGTGTATCAATGAAAACACTCGAAGGGATCTTATGGAGAAGTAGTTTAATACCTTTTAAAAACCACCTAACCATAACGACACTACTGACTACTTTGTGGTGGTACAGCATTTAATTCCTGACCAACTAAAAGTTAGTCCTAAGAGAACAAGTAAACTATCACATCATAACAGAGAAAGTATAATTAAATTTGATAGAAACTAGGGAATTTAACAAATCGTAATTCTTATTTGTTATCACAAACAGTTCTTGGCCGATCAATATAAATCAGAGACTTCATGATTTTATCGCCTTATAACTTGACATGATCTTACATAAAAAAAATCTTGAAACTTCATTTTACTCTGCTGAATGCGATCATGCTCCAGTCTTAATTCCTGGTATGTCATCTTACCGATCTTTTTTTCTTTTTTTCTTTTTTTTTAGGAAGGAATTACTTTATACTTTCACCTCATATCAACAAATTGAATTTTAGTCATATTTTTTTCTGTACACAATATCAATGTAAATATGTGACGATCATTTCTGGTACAGAATTATCCTGTAAAGGATATGAACATCTTTAACTTCTTAATCAGATCATATATTATATACAATAGTGTCCAGACACTGCATGTCTTATGCAGTCAGCTTGAGTGGTTCACAATCTACAAGCTTGCTTTTTAGTGGACCTCTCAATTCTTTTTTTTTTTCCTCAACTGAAACATAAACTTGTATTATTTTTGCAAGTATGCATGCATTATATATATATATATATATATATATATATATATATATATAACTTTATTTGTATCATTTGATATCATTTGCAAAGTTGTATGTATACGTTTGTGATATAATTCCTAATTTATACTGTGTTGTGTTCTGTTGGAAAAAAGAGAAGAATGAAAATAAATGAATTGAATGAATGAATGAATGAATGAATGTTATGAATGAATGAATGAATCATTCTTTGAAAAAATAAAAAGATCTTTCTGTTTATTTCAAGGTCTCACAACAGGGAAGAGCCGACAATTAACTTTGAAGGGGAAAAAAATGCTTCGCCCTTTATATATTGCTTCTTCTCCTCCCTTTTAACTTCACGTTCTTTATAGTTGTCCCGCTCCGTTTGAATACACTGGAAACAGAGTTGTAGATGAATGTGACATCCCATTTAAGTAAAACAAAGAAACAAACACCGAAAATCAATAACAACAACAATAACAACAACAACAAACTCATGCTGTAGAAAATATATTTTTAGATTGGTGTAAGATTGATAATTATGATATGAAAACACAATTATGACTGGGTATCAGAAACATAGCATCTAATTCCTGTAAGACGTGACAAGAAGACAAAATAAAAATACAAATCCCTGCTAGACAAATGACAACTTACTTTATCAGCGATTCCATGCTTTGAAAGCAATGGTAACATCCGGGTCTCGATTGGTAACTGACGTCTTTGCGACATTGACCACAGGCTGCAGGGAGAAAATTTTGCTGCAGTAAGTCCCTTCATTTTCGTCTGATTTCATTTGATATCATCTATTTTCATTTGTAAACAACTGTCATCACATTTGTACATCTGTGAGATAGAGAATTGGTACGTTCCATGAAGATTATTGACTGTAGGAAGCTTTAAGAAGAAGCACATTTTAATCCAGGCCAAAACAAAACCAATTTATGAGAAAACACGAAAGAATTACTAGAAAGACAGACATAAAAGAATAGACTTCTTCTTATATTTGGTATAAGGCTTCAGATTACAGAGTTGTTCTTTTAATTCCCACATGATGTTATCCATTGTTCTTTATCTATTTTTATTTTAAACAGGACAATAGGATGCCTTTTGGAGCACACCTTAACCATTACATGGACATGAAGATGAGAAACAATGATAACAAAGAAATCCTTCAAAGTTTTAAGTATAACAGACCTCAATACTCACTCACGCTTGTCACTGAGCCATGTAAGAGAAGCAGAAGAGCTGAAATTCTGAAAATCACCGCCAGAATATCGGCCATGGTAACGGCAAATGCTCCTGAAGTGAAAATGCTCAAGGAGTGAAATGGAAGAGATGGAGGCTGAGAGAGATAAGGATCTCGCCAAACTCAGTAACGAGGAGGAGAAGACTGGTATCTCCCAAACACAAATCAATACCCACGAGAGGGGAATGCCAAAGTGAGAGCTTATCTTCATCTGAAGTCCATCTATGGAGGGGGCAAAATCTGTTTCAGGAGAGCATCTTTTCAAGAATTGACTAAGAGCAAAAAAAAAAAAATGAAAAAAAAAATCGTGGATGGTCAGACTGGGAAAGAAAGATGGCAACAGATCGAGAAATAGATTGGCTTGTTAAGTGTCTGTTTGAGAATAGTCAGTGGATCGGTGTGCATCGTTGGAAAAAAAAAAAGTTTCCTACTTCTTTCGGATGTTCAGAGTTTGTATTACCCATTTCATTAATCATCGTTATAAATTTATGCCAGTGAATGGTAGTACGAAGTCGCAGGCGCCAAGACCGATACACGCCAGCAGCAGTTCGTTTATTCCAATTATCCGTCAGCAAATTGCATTAGTAATGAGACGGGACCGTTAATATCCACTGGACCGAGTTCATATACCATTTGGTTCTTGGTTTGTTTGTGGTTGTTGTTTTTTGTGAAAAGAGACATGAACAGACACATATGGCCCCATCATTGTAAGAACGTGCTGTGATCTTTAACTTCTTTCTGTTGCTTACTTCTCGACTGATTTATGCTCCCTCGGCAAAGTGAAAAAAAAAATTACAACAGGCATATCTACTGTCTTGTACGATATCACCATAGTTATATACCTAGGTTACTTGTGTCGTATAAATGTGATATACCAGTAAAACAAAACTAGAAGAGACTGGAATGACATAACTAAAAAGCTTATTCGACTAAACTCATGCATCCAACGTCATCCCAAGCTTTGCAAAAATTTCCAGCAGCCGATCAAAATCAGTGTTTACCTTACCTGGTAAAACCTTAAAGTATAAAAGTTGATGTTTCTAAAACATGTATGGAAGATGCACCGGCTTAAAAGTTAAACGCAGCTTTCGAATGTATGATAGAAGTCAAATGTTCGAAACTTTTTCAGAAGAAAACTTGTTGCAATCATGCCCTTAACAGTGTAGCAGAAGTACATGCTTAAGTTGAAGAGAGGCAAAAATACCCTGGTCCACCATTTAGGCCTACATTTCATTTCAGTGCCTCACAATGCTATAATTTTCTTTCTAGGGGATTATACGTCAAAAGAAAACAGAGGAAAATGTTTAACATTGATATACACTTTGTCAATACAATCTTCATTTCACGCATCCATGTAATGCTGTCAAAATATTTTGTTGAAACACTGATTAACACCCCCACCACCACCACCATCACCAATGAATGTACCTCTATATTTTACATGTATGTTCTTCTCTATGAAACGTGAACAAATTTATTATGATTATCCATATAACTTTCAGAACTGGTGCACTAGGTGACAGGCAACACGGGTATTGGATACTTTGTTTTAACAGTGGCGTTCTGTGCCAACATACGATACAAAAAAGGCATCAGGTAGCATATATTACAAATCAAGGGTTTTCTCATTCCTATCATTGCCCATTTCTTGTATTCTAAAGCAGATGGTCACATAATCGAATCTATATGGCATGAAAGTTCAATTCCTACCGATTTTCTTTCAGATTCCACTCTTAGCTGCCAAAGCATCCTTAAAAAAAAAAAATATATATATATATATATATATATATATATATCTTTATCCCTCTCTCTCTCTCTCTCTTTCTATCTCTCTATCTATCTCTCTGTTATCTATATCTATATAATATATATATATACGCATATCATGTATATACAATGTGTATACCTACATACATCTATATTTTATCAGAATATACGCGTAATTGTATGTACTGAGTGTGCGTTTGTGGGTGTTATTACCAAATGCCAGAACTATCTCTTCGAAGTGTACTGTAAACTTAATGTCCAGTAGAAACTGATGCAAAATTTCATTGTGACGAATTGTTGCTCTGTATAGCCTTTGCTCTTTTATTTTTTTTTTAAGTCATTATAGGTGAATGTGTCTGGATTGAACTCCCCGCGGAACCAGTGAAGTGGAAAAACACCCTACACGGTGAGGGCATGAGATGGTGTGAAATATTTAGGAGATTGCCGTGTGATTTTCTGCCTCCGAGGTGATCTCTGAAGCAATCAGTTCCAATAAAAGGTCAGTTCCATCACGACCTTTCAGTCAATGGGTGTCTCAGATGCCTACCCCCATGCCGAGGAACGTTTTCCCTATTACGGGATGCAATTCGTTAGTAATTCGATCGGTGGAAGATGACAATGGCTCATCCGTGAGGGGTAGAATGAGAAGCACAGGTGTTGCTATGTGGAATCATGATTTCGTGTGTAAAATGCAACAATTGATGAAGAATACTCTCCTTCAGAATTTGAATTGATAAGATCTCCAGTTTGCATTCTTTAATGTAAAGTTCAAGAAGTGTTGCTAAAAAACACACACACACATACATTGCTTTGTAAACGGATATGACGTTGAGTGCATTTAAAGGTGTGCAATTTTTACAATTTTCTTTTTTTTTTATGAAGTCTTATGATAAGTATTGTTTTCATCTTTATGACTGACACGCTTTGAAAATCGAGATCGAAAAAAAAAATTAAAAAAAAAATTTTCCCGAACTTCACTGGCATTTCTTTACAGTGTAGGCCTAATGTGCATTATCACAATTGTCGAACCTTTTCATCTCATTTAAGCAAATTTGAAAGTTGAGGCTGCAACGTGAATTAGATGGACTGAATTAAAAACAAAAGCACATGGAGGTAAACCGACAGATTAAGGAGGTTATCTTCCCTCATTTCTCTTTCTTCAATGCTAGATAACTTTCAAATGTAATTGTCATAACATGACGTCACATTTAACAATATTTGCGACTTCTGGCAGAATAAAGAATATATTTCACACAGCATTTTCTGTTGTACTTGAAATACTTGATCTATTGCTTGCAATATGTTTTAGCCTTTTCCATCGATAGCTCTATATCAAAATCAGAACCTCATGGAAGAGAACGTATCTCTTTCTATTCTCCTAGATGAAATGGAATGAATCATGAATAGTCTCAAGCGAAACCATGCAAAAATTCACATGAGCCTTTGTTCAGCCCAACTGTTCTTATTGCCTCTACTTATATATGTATATATATATATATATATATATATATATATATATATATATATATATATATATTGCTGTATATCTGTGTATGATTATACTCATTTATGGTTTAGTCATTAAATTCACTTTGGGTGTATTCAAAGTCACGGAAAAAGTCACATATATCATGCTTCCACAAAATGCATACAGATATCAGTGTGCGTTCGTCGGTGCCTGTAACGATGTTCTGATTTCCGATAATCAGCAGAGATTGTGCGCCCCAAGGTTGTTATGCGCTTGTTTTTGCTGCATTCTCTGGCCATATTCAAAAATTGTCCATGCGTAACGGTTAATACTGAGCGCCGAGTCCGTTTAGTTTGTCAGAGCTATCGATCAACTGGCTTTGAGACTGCTAGATACTCATCTATATTGGATGGTGAAACGATCCATGATTTGTGTTAAAAGCCCCTGAGGGTTCGAGCTGTAGTATCCCGTCCTCCCATTGGTCGTTTGTGCCCTCTTTTCCAAGCTTATTTTAGTGCGTTGTTTGCAAGTATCAGATACAAAGTGTGCACCTATATTGTTACAACAAAAACAAATGACAACACACCCTTCTTACATATAGTTTTTCAAGAAAGAATGCCAGCCTTTTGGAGCATCTAGAAAGCTTAATGTGCTGGAGTAGACACAATACGTAGGCAGCTACACAGACTGGCAAAATGTAGAGAAAATAGGGTAACAAAATAGCAGGAAATGAAATCGTGTCATTCTAGATTTTGATACAAACAAAATGTATAGTATTAAGTTATACATAGACACTTTAAAGCATAGATAGATCAATACTTTAGTATTTGCTTCATTTTGCCATCTGATAAGATGGCTGGAAAGCCCATACTTGGCAGCACTAGCAGGTCTTCCATGGGGTCCGGTTGATGTGAGGCGGGACCATGCATTTCACAGGGTTGAGCAACCAGCTCTATGAAATGAAGCAATGAATGAATGAATCGGAATCTTAAAGGGCATGAGCTGTGACTCTCTCACAAACGGGACCTCCGTTTTATGTCCAATCCGAGGGACACGGTGTCGACAGAGTGTTTTGTGTCGTACTGATGGAAGGGACGGTAAAATAACACACAACACTGCTCAGCGATAGACTTGGAACCGAACCCAGGTCCTTTGGATCTGGAGGCAGATGCTCTACCGACTGAGCCAAGTCATCGCCCTAGCCACATCATTTCCGTCGATTGACGGAGTAATGATGGAATGATTGAGAAGGAAACAAAAGAGGAGTTCAAAAGAAAAAAGATTGAGGGACAGTGTTAAAATAGAGGCCTGAAAAACAGGCAGAGAAAGAAATGTCAGAGGAACAGGTTGGGGGAAAAAACAGCAACAAACGGCTGTCACCGAGTTTCATTGAACCAGCAGGGAACAATTCGATTGGATGTCGCTGTGGTCCAATCAGAAGCAGCCACAGATAGAGTGATCACTGAATCACCATGATGATTATTAGAATGTGCTCACTTCGCCCATCAGTTGTGATGTCGATGAACAGGGCATTACAATACATTCCAGACACCTGCGCACAGTCGACTAAAAGCATTCTTACAGAAAATCGGCAGTGAACATGAACGTTTCAGAGGTATCAGTGGTATACCTACAAATTATCATGAATGAATTCCGAAGAATTTCGAAGTTGCCATATGTTCAGTGATGCTGCTATGAGCACAATATGTATTGTACATACATTGCTATCTTTGTGTGACACTTTCCGGTTGGATCATACATCTTTTTTTTTGGTATTATCATTATTTCACAAAGGGACTGAAAGGGGGTTTTATGTTCAAATCAATGCATTCAAGAATTTCGAAGTCAAAATGGCAACGTAACTCTTAGATTCAATATATAACATCGGTTCGAATGTCAGTGGGTTGTCTGTAGCTCAGGTTACATGTTACGTGGAGGGAGCATCAACAAAACTAAATCAGTTTTACATATTATGCAGGGGCGGATCCAGGAAATTCCATAAAGAGGGCGCCTTTACAAAATTAAATGAGAGCGCATGCCCCCTATTTTTCTTTTTATTTCTTTTGTTTTGGCAAAAACTAAAGGGGGCGCGCCCTGTGCGCTCCCCTAGATCCGTCACTGTTTTGCAAACCTGATGACATATTTTTCTTTCTTACTGAAGAGAACTTGGAGACACTTCAAGCACTTGAGAAACATGAATGGAAATTTAATGGAAATTCGAGGAATAACAGTATAATCTTTTCAAACACACATACAAACACTTTTTGGGCCCTTAACAATAATGAACAAGAAAAGGGAATAATTGAAGAAGAAAAAAGCACCCACCCCCTCCCCTCCCCCCCCCCCCCCCCATTAAAAAAAAAACACCTCTGACTTTTCGAGGATTTTTGGAAAATCCTTCTCATCGCTGGGGGGGGGGGGGGGGGGCGGGGGGGGATTTGAGCCCCCTTACCCAACCACCGAGCACTATCCTTAACACTTCCCCCTCCCTTCACCATGCTCTCACATGCGCACAACAGTCGAACTGCCATCTTAAAAGTGAGTGCCGCTTTCCAATGAAAGCTGATTGAGAGCGGAAAGGCTTCTGATACGAGCTGATTTACTCGGAAAGTCGACATTTTCATTTTGATCTACGAAATTAGCCATCTTGTTTGGTATATACGGGGTAATATTCACGTCAAAAGACGATAAACAAGAACTCTGCCATTCGCGATATTGACCAGTTCGACTTCATGTACCTTGTGCGGCGTATTTTCTCGTTATCTCAGAGTGACTGTCGTGTGGTGGGCACACCATTAGCTTGGCATCAACAAGACACAATCTAAATTCTGCTCCTTATCAAAAGCCCTATCGTAGTAGGCCCATCTGATTGACTGCATGAATGTCGAGTGTCATGGTAACATTTTCTACTGAAACGATAATGGCCTTCATTTTGGAACAAAGTAGCCGCTTTCCGGGGGGTTTGATTAGGGTGGTATAAATCTGGAAAAACCCAGGAGGTCACGTACATGATAGAAGAACCCAAATCAACGTCACATTAGATGGTCATGCACGTGTCTCAAACAATAGTCTGCAAAGGGCGATAGAGCTTCACCGTAAACCATACATTTCACACCGATATAAGTAAGACTCCAATTCTAATGACATTTTTATTTTCTTCACTCTAGTTAAGACAGGGGAAATTCTTTCGTTTCAAGAAAGGCTTACATGTGCTGTTATCGCCAAGTCTCGTCCCACATTTTTAACACATTTTTGAGTAACTTTTGTGTTGTTCCGTTAATTCCGAATGCTCATATTGTTCCTGGGCTTTTAGAACAGACACAATTCTTTCACTAACCAAGCAAGAAAGCAACCAAACACCAGTACAGGTGTTTTGGTTACTCTCGGTTCACCATGAAAAAAAAAAATAAGAAAGAAGAAGAAAAAGCAGGTGGGCTTCATTACTACAGCCTGATACCATTCCCCTTTCAGAGGTTCAACTCATAACTACGATAAGCAGATAGAAGAATAGTTTTTAGGTGATTTCTCTTTTTTTTTATCAAAATGGGGCAAAGACATGGTCAGCGGATGGTTGACTAGATTGCTGAAATTTTAATTGAGATTCAACCTGAACCCTAAGTGACTCCCCTTTCGCACTACAGTATTTGGAGCACGATTCGATTTTCATGTGATGTTATGTAACTTTTGCATTGCTGAAAAAAAAATCGTCAACATTAACATGGATTGATACATACCTTAAATAGAATGCAAAGCAAGCAAAAAAAAAAATAACAGAGAAAGAAAAAAAAGTAAAAATATCTTCTCATTCTGTTGCTTTATCTGGATGATCACCTCTGGACATATACGGAACGACTTAGATCTAACATAATACACAAACATTATGAAAAAAAAAAAGAACAGCCGTTATCTACATTGAGAGAACAGAGTGGTTTTCCAGTGCTAATATGAGTGCAATACTTGTTGGTGTGTATCGCTGTTTATAGGGTCAGTCTTGAAACGTGTGAGTTTGCGTGTGTGTATGTGTGTATAATTATGTTTGTGTGCGTTGTCCGTTTGTGTGTGTACGTTTATATGCGTGCATTTGTGTGTGCACGAGTATGACAATGGTACTTGTTAAATGGCACCATTTAGCTGTTTGCCTGTTGAAGCTCTGTGGGATGGCCATCAAAATTATATTTATCCTCTAAAATATCAGTGAGCATATTATTACGTGACGTGACAACTCATTGCAGCAACTTTGAGGATCCCAGAGACTCGGCACACTGAGCATAAACCACAAATGATGTCATGTAGAAATTCTTCTTCTGGATCCTTCAATGAACATATCAAAACACACAAAAAAAGACATCTTAAAAAATTACCTATCCCATATAGATTCAATTCAATTGATTTCGATTTCTCATCATGTGTTTCATCGTAAATAATAAAAACATTATCATCGTACTTACTCGATTGCAAATAAGAAAGAAATACATATACATATATACACATGAAATTCATAACGATACATGTAACTGGTCACTATCAAAACTACTATTAAGGTTGCACAAATATTTGAGAAATATAAAGTAACCAAGGAAAAAGCTAGCCCGAATAATTGGTACTTCAGAAAAAAAAAAAAAAATATATATATATATATATATATATATAATATAACTATATTGTCATGCAGAATATGCAACAAAAAAAAAAATGGGTTGAAATCTGGTAGGTCTAGAAATTCAATTAAGACACACACACACACACTCAAAATGAAAATATGCAATAATTAAGCGCCGTCGCGCAACAATAATAATAAGTGCCTATACAGTTTGTTGTTTTTTGTTTTTATTTATTTTTTTGCTTTACAAACTTCATATCTTCCTGAAGCATAACATTTAGATCTTGCCAATACGGTGTCAGTAGTACTTTGAATGCTTTGAACAACTAAATCAAAAGTATAAGTGTGTCGATCGGGCCACAGCCTGTTGTTATCCCCCAAGCATTAATATTCAACACCCTCCTCCATGATGTACACGCTCTCACAAGGGTGCATTATTCGAGTTTTTCCGATCAGAGGAAGAGGGAAACAGAAAGAAAGAAAGACAGAAAGAAAGAAAGAAAGAAAGAGTGAAAGAAAGAAAGAAAGAGAGTAAGTGCTAGTCATCAAAGGAAATATAAACATACATAATACAAATTATCTCTTTCACAAGGCAGAGGGGATGACATTGCTCTTAACAATAAGTCATGATATCTCAGTATAGCAAGTCGAGCGAGCGTGTCCTTTCCATTTAACAGGGAAGTTCTATGGAACTTTTTCATTTTCTCAATGTTGTTACCCTGCAAAGACATCATGGATTCTTGTAGTCTTTTTATCTTGCGATGACGGCACATGGATTTAACAAAAACTATAAATAATGCATAATTTTTTTAACAGATTGTTTCAAAATTCACTGATGCGTACTACATGACAATATTGTATCAATACTCTGCATTCACCAAATTCACGTGTATATTTTGAGCAATTTCAGTACATGTATAATGGATCGTTCTGCATCTAAAGCTGTTTGATAAATAGCTCAGTTTAACAGTGAGTTCCACGTTTTGCTGCATTGGCCTTAAAACTGTGAGATTCTGTAATATCCTTTTGGATTAAAGGATTTGAGTCACGCCTTTGCTAATCCCTATATAAGACTACAGCTCGCTGTTTTGTGGATGTTTGAAATGAGAACAAGGCCTGGGGAATATAGTGACAAAGAAATCTTTTGGTTATACATGTTTGGTGATTAGTGGTTTGTTCGTGTTCTTGCTACAGCTGAAAATAATCAGTTATTGGTGTTGCTTTAGTTATTTCCGATGGCCTTTAAGGCGGATAGCCAAGGCAGTGTTAATCAATTTTCATAAATGAAATTAAATGCATAATTTCCTGCTGATTTGATTAAGTGATTGAATGTCCATCAGGAGACAGTGCAGTAAATGTGAATGCTCTTTACACTAGATTTTAATTTGAATACTCATCTTTGAATTTGTGTGAAAAAAAACCTTCTATTGTTCGACTAGAATGTTGAATTGCGTGCTCAGTTTAATGAATCAAAATGATGCAATATTCGGAGTCGAACTGACTGCCAAGAAGTTGATGAATGCGCAATAATATTGTTCGTGTGCGTATACTTGTAATGGCCACAACACAAAACATTTTTATTTTTTTTAGCTTTATAAATCAATACCGCATCCAACGACCAGTCATATTTTATCATGCACAGTAAAAAGGAATAGTTTGTTATATTAAAAAAAAAAAGATCTAAAGGCTTTTCACCTTCGTTGTGCAATATTTCCTGCAGTATTGCTAACTTCATTGTTGTTCCCAACACAGAATATATTATGATTCTTTTTGAGTGATCTATCAACTTCTGCATGCCGCTGAAGGACTCTGTGCCTTGTTGATCGTGTCTGTAGAAATCCTTCATCATCTCCACTGATGTATTCCTATAAACAGTTCTTCAGGAACTTACTTCAATTTTCCGCTTTATTCTCTTTCCTGTGTTGTCATATTTTGTCACGTTGTTATATCATAGGTTTTCCCACCCAGTTTCATCAGATTTGCATTCGATTTAACGATGCGGTCATTCAAGTTCGAGTGAATTTGAATGATCACCGCGATCGACATTCAAAATGGTAACTAGTTCATTTAATGTAATTTCATCAGCATGCGATTTCGTGAATTTCTCACACAATGGTGTAAAAAGGGCATTCAAATTAAAAATGCAAGTGCAACACATTCAAATTCGAATCAGCACCGCCGTGGAGAGCGTTAAGGAATTCAAATTCACGATAAGGCAAATAATTACGAAGTATGGGCAGTCTTTTTCGTTGTTCGTCTTATTCCTTGTAGTTACTCAGCTGTTTGAATATGCAAACATAATAAACCTTGGCATGTGATTTTTGACTCATACTAGGGCATAACTCGTATAGCCCCACTTTCAAACACATACATTTACACTTTATTCATACACGATTTTAGCCGCTGCTACATTACAGAGTATGCGTGAAATACGGACAGAATTAGTGAATTAAACATGACCCTGACAACCAGCAAAACTGGCTAACGCTTTGATGAAATAGGTGTATCTGCAGCTGATCCAATTGCGGCAACTTATGATATGGACACGAAGAAATAAGGAATATAATAAAAATGGAACAATATGGATTTGGACGTATAGGACTCCTGAGATATTCTGGGATATGGCTATTTCCTAAATGTTACATCTATACGGTTAGGGATGAATTGAAAATGAAAGAAAGGTCGACAGGAAAGAAATACATACAATACAATTAAGATGATTAAATGAGATTTTGAAATGAAAATGATTATTGTATCATCCAATATGACAGTGAAAAAAAGCCCGTAGATGTTGTGTAAGTTGGTCGAATTCGAACGTTCAAAGTGCGAAGTTGTGTTCCTATAAATGAAATTGAAAGTGGTATTTGGCACGAATTTGAATGTCTATCCAGCTAGCGCGAAATGGAATGCCAACTTTGAGTCGTTAAATTGAATGAATTTCTCTCTAAATTGAATGAAATAAAATCTGAAAGGACCGACATGAAATTTAATACTCAATGAATTAAAATAAACTGTGAGAATAGAGCAGTGACCAAAATCGCTTGAATTTGAACGCCTTTTCATTAATTCGAATGCAAATCTGATGAAGTTAGGCGGGAAATATATTATATTACGCATGATCTTAAATTTGTTCATTGATGTTGTCAACATACCTTTTGAATTCATCAATCTATTAATCGATTTTGTAATATAATTTGTCTTCCTTCCTTTTTTTATATCTTTGATGAGCGAATGTGTTTGTAAACTGTATTATTCTAAATTGAATTGACTTGAAACGACAGTAAGATACATTTGTCCTTACAACATGCTCCCAACTGAGGGAGTACATCAGATAAAACAATCACAATGGAGCCAATAATCACTATATTGTGTCACGGGAAACTTCCAAGAAAGAATTAGGAAGCAGGTATGGGAGATTGCAAAGAAGGTGATAGTCTTATGGATTAATCGTGAAAGCATTGATCCAACATCTCTTGTCGACCTGACAACTTTTTTTTATACGTCCTGAAAACTGGATGATTTCGCATGAGCGAAAACAATTAAGATACACATAGAATCGCATTGCAAAGAATACCCATGAGCGTCAACCGACAATGGATAAAGAGATATTCACGGTCATTCTCAAACATTGTCAGTGCATCTGGTTTTACGCGATGAGAACAGGCGACAAAATAGTCCTGTCCTCCCCCCCCCCCCCTCTCCCCCCCCCTCTCTCTCTCTCTCTCTCTCTCTCTCTCTCTCTCTCTCGCTGTGCTATCGGTGCATTCATTTTGACCACGCCAATGTTGTATGCAGTCTCTGGGAAGTATGGAAAATACAGGTGAAACAAGACATTAAGACATTTGAAACATTTAATGTCAAATGAGATTGCCTTGCAATTTACATAATAATCATGTTATTAAAGGCTGTAGGGAACCCACGCAATTGTAATGAATCAACACGTTCATGAAAACTTATATAAGCTATAAATATAAGCAACAAATCGCCACTGAAAAGAGAAAGTTTGTTATTCCAGCGTGTATCTTCTGGCTTTTGTTCACGAACAGTGGTTTTGTTCTGTATTCACGTGTATGTGTGTCATATCATTTTAATTCCCGACAGCCCATACATCAACGAGGGCATCTACTATGCAACAGATAATTTCCTCGTTAACATGCAGCAACCGCAAGCATAAATGAGATTTAACTTTTCTTGCGTACTACATCTACATCCAATTAGAAGTGGATGATCTTTGGCAGAGTAACAAATGGCACCTTTCCTCCAAATCCAGCCAGTCTACTCTTACCGATAAAATCAAGGGTGTATTGCAAAAAAAGAAAGAAAGAAAAAGAGGTAAAACAAATAACTCGAAAGTCTTAATCCATCAATGCTATTCGTGAAATGAAGTCTTTTAGGAAATTAAGATTTTACCCTCCTGTTCAGGATACTACAGGTAAATTATATGCCTCTTTTCAAACTGGCGCGAAATTTGCTAAAACGAATCATGCAAAAGTGATTTCGTGGGCGTTAATCAGGCAATGTCAGGAGTCTATATTTTGTATACACTCGTTATCTTGGTACCTCATATATGACATAACATGTGCATACACACACACAAACACACACATACACGCACACACACACACACACACACAATATGCTTGCCTGAGGGTGCTCAGCGAATCTAGGCATTCTTATCTGCACATGCATCATGTAAAGACGTTTTAGGAAAGTTTTTCTATTGAGTAAAGAAAAAAGAGAAGCATCTCCCTTTATCCCCTGATAAGGCCAGCTGGCAGATTGCGTCACACTTTTCGCAGCCTGTCAATGCGGATCGCAGGTAAAAATCTTGCCTTTTTTGTCCGTCGCTTAGCTCAGGGAAAGAACACGACAGCGGCCAACTGTTGGCTCCAGACACTGTTGCGTCCGAGCGGATCAACACTCGGTCAACCTTTGGCTCGAAACTCGTGCGCATGTGGGGATAGCTCGCCGGATTGTTTCACAAACATATTAATCTCCTAACCTCTTGGAAACATGGTAGCGCTTCCTTTCTTGTTCCTCGCCCTTTTCAGCTGCATATGGCCGAATTCTTCTGTGGCATGTAGAATTGAAAGTAAGTTGTTCTGTTTGTTCGTTTCGTTAATTAGTTATTGGAATTTATAAATCGCCTTTTGCTCACGCGTGAAATCTATTTCTTTCGTTATAGAACCAATACTGAATGCAAGATAATCTTCATGTCATTTGTTGTCAACCTCCTTTGCTTCTTTTTTTATTTCCCATCATTCTTTGTTACTGCAAATGCAGTCAGCTTTATTAAGACTTGTCTGTTTAAGATTACATCCTTTTGAGTTCATAATCCACTATCTATTTTCCCTTACTGTACATGGCATTGAACGTATACTGGATGGATACGTACTTTACCTAAATTTTCAGAAGTTTGAGTTCGCGACTTTCAGAATCAAGTGCCACCACAGTTCATAACAGCAATCCCATCCTGTTAGAATAGCTGTAATATGTTATCATGAAATCCTGCACGTATGTAGGCCTAGTAGGACAAAATGAAATCTTTGTTTTTTTTTTGGAAATCGGTCAGAATTTTCAACATCAAGAATAGCCTTTATCCGACAATATTATTATCATTGTCACCAACGTTTTTTTCAATTTCCCGTTCGTAATCGGGAAAATATCTTTGATATTTTTGACGCGACATGTATAATGTTTGAAATCATTTTGTTTTGTTTTGTTTTGTTTTGTTTTTTTTATGGGGGGTCTCTTTTCTGTTTTGTGTCGTTATGTGTAAGTTTTTGTTCGAAAATTGTCACTATAAGCAGACGATTCCTACGCAAAACACACAGCCGGTGACTTGAATCGAGTAGCCTACGTTAATTGGACATTTACTGCATTTGATCTTTTTTGTTTTCGAACCCGGCCATTAAAGTGACAACAGAAATTTCCATCTTCTTCTGGAAATCAGTCACGATGTAGTCAAAGGAGAAAAGGGAGATCACGAAGCAGGAGGTAAAACATGCTAAGAAAGAATCCAAACAATAGTACACATCGAACAGTGCTATCATAACGTTATCAGAAGGCCGGATATGGTTATAAGAACAATAAGTAGAACCTCTGAGACTTAAACTTTGCAATAGATTCACTTTGACAGCTTAAGGGTACTTTTAAGATGGTAGTTTCTTTTCGTCTGTGAAACGTCTTCATGTCACTTCAAAATTCGATGGACAATATTTTGAGGCAGGCGTCAGTTTTTAAAGCAGTTACATCCTTTCCCCCAAAGTGCTTATAATATGTCGTCTTAGGGAGACGTTTTAAATAATGAAGTTAAACTGCCATTTTGAGACGTTTGAAAAATCAGTAGAGAACATCGTGTTGAGTAAAGGGGAAGAATATCTCGAACCTTCTAAAATGCTGTAACTGTTTCTTAGAATCTGTATTGTGTATTTTGCTACACAGATTCAAAGAAAGAGAAACATAACATGCCATTTTCCATTCTTAATCTTATCGGTATTTTCTGCTGCTGTTGAATATGCATGTAATGAGTGTCCACTTGTAGAACAATATCATCGAAGAATGTGAAACCTACATCACTCAACTTGCAAAAATCAAAATGCAGAAAATGTCAGTTATCACTGACAGGGTAATATTCGTATTGATATACTAGTAGCGGTTAAATATATGTTGTTTGGATATTAATGTTTCTGATTGTCACAGACTTCATAATGTACAGGATAAGGAAGGATCTAAACAATATAACTTTATTGGTTGAATGTTGACAGTAAGTGGTTGACGATGAGTCTTTGAAAGAAAACTATAAAGGCAGAAAACACACACATGTACACACAGAAGACATTAAAAGTCCAGAATTACCTTTCCTCGTCTGATATACGTATTACATTCAACTTTTATGCATTTCGTTTTCCACTAACAGGGAAATCCTGTCGGAGTTAGCCTGTGCTTCAAACCTGCAGACATGGGAGTATATAAAACAAAGGACATTTGAACAGAGTTGAATATATTCATCTTCCTTTGTCCTTCGAATTATGTATTCATTTATTAATTTTTGCTAATACGAAGCACCATGTTTCTGGTTTTCTCTCAGGTTGCTATGACTGCAGGACATGCGGTGCAAGAATACCTGGATGTGAATCATGTTTATACGGCATCGTAAGTTCACGCAATTATCGTTTCAATGACACACAGATCCGGAGTCGATTTCATGAAGAGTTTTGGAGTTTTTACGTATTAAAAAAAAATCATTTCAGTTGCCATGACAGCCGCTATAGACAAAAGCACGTAGCCTGCGAGTGCTACTTTGGTAACTGCAAGTGCTCTTACTTGCAATGATTGCAAACTTTCTTGCGAAATAATCTTCTGATGATGATGATGGAGGTGACTATGTTGACTGAAGATAGTCACGTTTCGATATTTCATACTTCATTTACTGTAATTTTTTTTGTGAAAATTATGATACTTCTGAAACTATATAAAAAAGAGAAGTTGATTACAAGGGCAGGGATCATGGTAACAGCAGCAGTTGAATGTCGTTTTGCTGGTCATATTCACTTACAAGAAAGATGACGTATAGACTATGTAACAAAAATAACACATCTATTCAATATTCAACACATCTATTCAATAACAACTATTCAATGGGGCAATAGAATGTATGAGGGGTAACTTTTGAGAGGCACGTCATTTTAATCACATAATTCGAAAGAAGTATCGATTAAACTATTACGCTTACTTGCTTGAAATAAAACTTTTGTAACGCCATTTTCACGAAAGAAGATAAGCCTATAAAATAATGTTCGACAAAGTGTAGGAGTAAGTTTGATAAAAAAGCGGCAGATATGAATATTACTTGCATGAAGGTATATTAAACAGCATTTGGTTACATTGCTAACCATTGGGGTTTTTTTTTTCTCATTTTCTCTAAAATCAATGTGGTTGTCTAAATCGTGACAACATTCATACTCCCTGGTCTTCCTGACAAAGGTGTGGCTCGATTTTTGTATTGAAGGTAGTGAACAGAACATAATTAATGCACGCTTTGGTATTAAATGAAGTTACAGTAAACTATATGAGAGTATAAAGAGGGTTGTGACACTTCGAAGTTTAGATATAATAGTGAATTAGGTAGCAACTTGTGACTGCTATGCAAACTGGATGAGGAGATGTTGGCATCAACTCACAGTATACCATCAACCTGTACACTAACCTTTATAAGATTTCCTCTTTTGAAACTAATTCAGGAAGAATACCTCTCATGAGATAGATTAGATTGTTGTAAATACGACCTCGGAATGGTTTATTTTTCGGGAAAGGAATTTAATATCGTTTTGCGTTATCGACGTATATAAATCATACATTTTATGATATGAATAAATACAGAACAAATTGAGAGTTGTGATAATATCATCATCTGTCTTATTTGCATAAACCCATGGTAACTGACATCACTGCTTTCTGATTATATGTGAAGACTTTCAACTCTTACTTTCATATGTTTTATGTTTATTGAAACTTCTCCCTTACCTTTTTTATTTGACGGAGTTTGTAGTAGTCAATGACATCATAATATTCAAAGGCATCATGTTAATTTTTTTTAGGGCATCGGAATGGGTACAATAATTATACAAAATGTAAAAGAAAAATGCAGAAATTATAAAATGCCCCGCAATTATGAGCGATGACAGAGTGAAAGTATGAAATCTCTTTTATAAGGTGGGAGAAAAAGGAGGAAGTAATAGCAACGACATTCACAAAGCTATATTAAAGGTTATCACGACTGAAGTAGCGATGTTGACAGGTGGGATGTTTTGTGTAGGTGCTGTCCAAACATTGAGCGGCGCCGTTCCCGCCTGTCTTCCATCTAGAGCTATCTCGCATGTCGACTCTGAAGAGGAGCGTGAGATATATATGTACGTGTATATATACATACATGTATATATGTATATATGTATATATATATATATATATATATATATATATATATATATATATATATAAAGAATTGCAAAGACCAAAGAGAGAAGGGGAGAGAGAAGAAATAGAACGCGAGAGAAAGAATGGAAAAGATGGAAAACAGGACGTACGAAGAGGGACTTATAATAGATGATTATTGTACCAATTTCTGTCGTTTTGAGTAACTTCATTGCGCATTCAAATTCCAGTGTCACACTGGCTGATTATTGGACAATGTCTTCTATGTATGGCTACAATGTATTCTTGTAATTAACCAAAAACAACATTAGATAAAAATCGTTGTCCCATATTTCGATGCTCGATTCCGAACCGATTTGAGAGTATTTTTATACGCTGCTTTTATCGGAGACCCGCGAGAGTGTCGAGCCTCAAAACATTTAACTTCCATCCATATCATAGGTTCAATAACTTACAAATCATTTACAACTGTGTTGGTATGATCTTGCCATCAATTATCCAACGAAGTGGCGCTTTGTTATACTGTCTATAATGATATTATGGTCTTTGCTTGCATGTATTACAGTGCACATGATTTAAAAAAAAGAGAGAGAGAGAGAGAGAGAAGACGACCTGTAATGACTCAAAACAAAATGAGGTAACCAGTGTAGCAGTACAACATTCATATCAATACGAAAAAGAAACATTTATCACATCCCTTTGATCTATTTTATGTTAAATGGAATCCATTCATTGCAATCGCTTTTAAGTTCTAAAAATAGTACTAAATGACCATATCCCAAGGTGATGATGCAAGCTTGCTATAATATTCAGACTAAAAAAAAAAGTGCGCACACCATACAATGTGCCAACACGCCCTAAACAATACAAATCTCATGTTTAGTCATTCGTTCTTTGTTCGACTCAAATGTGTAACAGAAGTTTTGATTCCGACTTACATGACAATATTGCACATCGAAATCGATATATCTCACGGATAATTGTTTAATTGTTTATTTTATGTTCGTATTTCACTTTGATAAATTACGTACAAACAATATTTCATAAGGAATAAGCAGACATATACAAACATTTAACATCTTGTACAAGCAGCACGTTACTATGGACAATGCTTGAACTAAATTAATATGGTAATTTCAAAAAGAGATATGCTTAGTTTTTAGAGATGTAATAATATCACCAATTTAAATTAAAGAAATAATCACAAGAATGAGAAAATAGGAAATGATTTTAAAAGGGCGGGCACAGTTTGTTGATCAGTAAATCCCTAGTGGGGAAAATACGATCAGTCTTGACATAATTGGACATTATCTGTCTATAGTAATATCAAGTAGCCTAAATAAAGAGCATCAATAAAAGAAAAGACAAGCTAAATAAAGGAAACATGCTCAATTAGAATAACACTGAAAGACGGCACTGTTAAATTTGCTGTAATACACCTCACAGATACTTTTTTTCTCATCAGTCACTCGTCGGAAGCGAAGTTTTTTTTTTTTTTTTTATACCTTCGGCCACCAGTCGAATGTATGAGATTGCAGTCTGATGAATCCGACTTGTGTTGGTCGACTATCAGGTCCGTGTTAGACATGTCGGGAGTGATCCGATGAGGCACGATCGTCCGATGAGGAATGGGGGTTTGCGGGATCCTGAAAAGTTTCATACAGGGGAACACGGCGATTAACAAAAACATGTACAGAATGTGAAGATTACGTGAGTGCCGAAAATTTTATAGAAACGCATTGCGAACTCTTTGAGATCTGAATAAAAAATTTGAAAAAGACGACTCAGCAAAATAATCAGAAATGTGTGCAATACATTCTATGCTCTTACCAAATCTATGTACAAATATTCATTTGATAACCTTAGTTTCAGTTTTCCTTTGAAAATACTCAGATATGGACTTTGAGTAACTTCCTCTGGCGGTAATTCCAAAATTTAAGCCCTATATAAAAGCAAATTTTAAAGAGTATGGATATTTTGTGGGAGAATAATACCAGGCTTGATCTAATTGTACTTATCGATCGTTGTATTTGAGAATCTTTACCAATTTATAATTTTAGGACCATTCCACCAGACAAGTAGCCTATACCATGATTTAAGTATGATAAAATCAATGTATAGAATACAAGTTAAAAATAATAAAGTGGAGAAGGGAGAAAAAATAGTTTGTTTAAGATGTCAGTATTTTGAAAAATCTGTTTGAGGTTTCCATAACAAATCGCTATAAAATATGCAATCCAAGAAATTTGTAGAATCTAATTATTATGAAATAGGCATTCGACAAATTAAAATTCCTGGTAGTAAGTGAATAGAAACATTAAACAGCATAACGGGTTCGTATACAATTATTGAGTGATATTGTTATATAACTTAAAGCCAGTTTAGCACCAAATTTAAAGGAAATCAAAACCCAAATAGAAAATGGGATTGACTGAAAGTAGCAATATTAGTAGAATATATCATTTGAACTTTGAAAAGAATTAGACTGTCGATTCAAAAATTGTTTTTTTTTTAAGTTTCAGGGTAGTCATTGCTCGATAAGGTGACTATACAATTCATGACTTCATTGTGGACAACAATATTGAGAAAATGTATGGAGAATTCCACAAGATTTGACTTTTCATGGAAACTCACATCCATCGACATGCTATTGACACATGTTAAGAGTAATATTATTCCCTTTGCTTTCTGAAAGAGGTAAGCAGAGTGCTCTTTCATAATGCTAGAAAAGTGAAAATATGTTGAAGTTTCTTTATATTATCTACTAGTATAATTGTTGTCCATAATGACGTCATGGATTGTAGTATAAGTCTCCTTGTCCAGCTATGACGGCACCGAAACTGTAAAAATTCACCAACAGAACAGAACGTGCAATTTTCCTCAAACTTTCACTGATAAGTTTTAGTACTGCTGCTTACACTCAATCCACATTTACATTTGAGTTTTGGTTTCTTTTAACTATGTATATTCTCAATATCTCTTAGATCTTTGAGATAATGATGTGAAAAGAACATGCTGGAGTCATCGGCAAATGATATAGCATAAAACGTTATCATAGCAAATAAGCAACAGTGGTCCTATGGTTTGACCCATGGGAAGCTCCACAAAATAGTAGTTTCATGCATTGAAGTAGCAAGACGTTCCACAGGGTTTCCATGAATGAATATTAACGTGTTCAATTACTGCTTTATTGTAATAGAAACATACAAAGAAAAAGTAATATATCGTTGAATGGGGAAAAATAGGACGGAATTATGCTAACATTTTGCCGGAAATGAAGGGTCCAGAAGAAAGAGAAACACTGCAAAAACTGCGAAAAGTCATCAGTGCAATATCCGTCTTTCGGGGGCTATTAGCAAGTACACGACCCCATGAATTTATAACGCGCCTAAGTGCATTACCTGCGCGGGGGTTAGAAAACAAAAAGCATCAAAACAAGCCCTCAGAAACGCATTTTGCAAACCACGTAGGAATATGCGCCGGAGAAGGTGAAGAGATACAAGAAAAAACAATATGGACATATAGGGAATATGCAAAGGGGCCATATGCGTTGTTTTCGAGGTCAGATTAATTTCCAACAAATGTCGAATGATATATGCACCTGGGATGTGGATCCGTGTGCAGGGGTCGTATAGGAAAGTGATATGGGCAATAGGTGCTACCGCGTGGTTTGCTGCTCGGGGTAAAATAATGTAGATTGGCGTCAAGCTGAGAATTTAAAAGTAGGCAGAGAAAAGGGGGAGGGGGTGCAATCTTAAGCGGATCTGGCTTAATTGTTTTCTTCCTGAGGCGAAAGATTGTGACTTTTATACACGGTACCATCACCCTGGGTACAGATGCCGAGGTCCTCTCGGCAAGAAACCAATATCAGCAGAATGGATGCGGAGGTTTAATAGTTAAAGTCGAAAATGAAGAGGACAAGGTAATAAGTTGCGTGAAGAAAGACAGAAAATACGTGTTCACTCTTTTGTCTGACACGCTATTAGGTACACATATCTTCTTCCTATGTGGCTCAGGGAGACAAATACACACACACATACACACACTATATATATATATATATATATATATATATATATATATATATATATATATATATGAAGAGTTTGTTTGCAAAAACCGATAAGTCCATTTTTGAAGATTTTGAAGTACGGTTTCTGTCATAAAGTACAAAATAATACCTTTTAAATGATATATTGGTCACTACATATAAAGGCACATTTTTGAAGTTATGGTCAAAAGAAGCAAAAAAATTCTTATTATTCACTTTATTTTTCTTGACCTTTAATCGCAAATATCTCCTTTTGGCAAATATGGACTTATCGGTTTTTGCGAACAAACTCTTCATATATATATATATATATATATATATATATATATATATAATATTCCTTTTTCTATCTGTATACTGCTCTTCCGCATTTTCGAGGAGGAAAATGTAAACGTAATCGTTACCCTCTTTCATTAAGATTGACATAAATAAGCTATCCCTACATTCGTAGACAGCTTTATCAGCTATATTATGCGTGTAAATGGTTAATTAATATTTCCCCAAAGATGGAGTGAATTTATTCAAGAAAACTTGACTCAGAAGACTAAAATTAATGACCTGTACTATTTACTGTACTCAATAAAGTTCGAGAGCAAATTTTCGCCATTCTGTTTATAGATTTTTAAGGTATAATGAATGCTATTTTATGTACTTAATTGTGTGTGTATGTGTGTGATCTGTGCATGCCTATAATAAAAAACGAATATGTATACATATACATGTATGTGTGCCCATTTGTGTATGTATGTGTGTGTGTGTGTGTGTGTGTGTGTGTGTGTGTAATGCTTGAGCGAATGGTCTTTGGATGCTATTACTTTTTGCAAAGTCGAGCTAAAATGACTCTGTCACACGACAAATCACTCTGTCATCTTTCAAGTTTAGGAACACATCGACATCGTTATAGCCATCGTGCATAGTAATGTACCACGAGGATCGATATATTTTAACTATGCATCGACATGTAAAGAACGCATTAATCCAACAAAACAAAATGCATAGACCCACTAAATGAGAGCCTTCCAAAATGATCTCCCCGTAGCTCTCTATGCTGATCTCTCGTTTTGTTTTGTTTTTGTTTTTGTTTTTGTTTTTGTTTTTTTTTCATTAGGCCCAGTCAGGTGGCAAGCGGACACCTCCGGCGCCGTTCATGTGGCCTTACACTCATCTCTTTCCGCCTGCCGAACAAGAAACGGATACGATAACAAGATTTCTCGAGGCAGACAAGGAAAGCCGCAACGATTCACAAGAAGCAGCCCTACAGGTTTGTGGACAGCAAATGCAATAATTTATTGATAACATAAATCATCTTAATTACGATAACAATTACTAGACATTACCATCAGTGCAAAATGATTGATGGTCGTATTCGCCATAATTATAATCACGACGAATGTCTTAATAGTTAGAATGGTATCTGTGGAAAGAGTGGTAGCGCTATAAACCAATAAAACGCCAAACAAAGGAAATTTATGTGAACTGCAAACTTTTCATAGCTTGTCAGTGAGCATTCTCATTCGACAGCGTACAAATTTCTCTTTCAACTTATCAGTCGTTATCTATTTATCTCATTCATCTTATAATTATACACCATTGAAAGACTCACGAGTATGTACCTTAATTCAATTTCTCATTTGGTATTTTCTCTACAGATAATATTTTCAGCTCTTCGGAAAACACAGAAAGAGAGCGATCACTACTAGCAGTAAATCTAAGCCGTTACCAACCGGACTATACCTTCATTTTTGTTGACGTGTAAAGACATGCTAAAGTGTTCGCAAATACCCGTCGATGCCATATCGATGGATGAAACGGAAGTAATAAGCCGACGAGATCTATCGCTACCGGGAAGGTGGAACACTCCCAAACTATTATTCTGTTGTTTATTAGATAATGCAGGGGAAAAGACACAGATGCCTTGGTAGTGATAATAACGTTGCAGGAATAGATACGTTAATGTATTGTGTATATAAGTTTATTTATCAGAGGAGATTTCACGTTTTTCTTGCGCTTACTTCAGCACGTATAATAGTCCATCAAGAGACGCCATTTTTCCTGTTGTATTCTACTGTCGAAGAGCATACTACTTTTCTTACTGTGCCAAGTCTTTTCAGCAGATAAGATTAATTAATATTCTTAAACCAGTGGAAAAATGAATCACGGTTGAACGATGAATTGAACGAAATGGTGTAACTATTATTCGAGTTAGCATTATGAAAAAAAGGAATATCAGAAAATCATGTTCTTAGCTTCATGTGAAATGATGTAATATGGGACATCGCAAGTTTTAGAGAACTAGTGATCGGCGAGTAGCTGGAATTAGTAAACTGCTCACATGGGGTCACGATAGACTGCTTGCTTGTTTGTTGTTGTTTTTTAATGAAATATGACTAATTCTGTATCGTGTCGACAAAGATACATTCTTATTAAATAAAGTTAATTAAGAGAGAAAGGGAACACATAGTCTTTCTGACAAATGGACACCAATATATTCAAGCATGGTAACATCTAAATTTGGGTTAATGTTTATACTTGCATGTTTGTTTGTCTTTCTGCATACTTTATGTAAAATGATATCAAAGCGAATTCTCGATTACAAAGCAAAACAGCTGACATGTACAGAGGCCCTGGATGAACTTCATATTTGGAAAGTTATGGACATTCTAAAGGAATTCATTCTGATATCTTTTATTACTTCTCTAAATGTCTATTTCAATAATTTTCAACCTAATGATATCCAACATCGAGATAACATCTTATAAGATAAAGAAATAGGTATGTTGTAGTAATACTTGTGTTTCTGTAAAGAAACTGAAATGAAAGCAAATCAATGCAAAAGCACCAAATAACTGGACACTGGTTTGATCAGCTATACATTTCTACTTGGGCTAATTATCAGATGATCAGACACTTCAGATTGTTCGTCTTTGATATTCGCATCTCTCACTAAAAAATCGCTAAGTCTCAAGTTTCCTCGCCAATGAAGTTGAAAAGGAATTAATGTGCAGTATTTGGTTTCAAATACAATGCCGCTAAAGGGTTAACTCAGAACAAAGCAATTAATTTCTTTAAACCAAAATATGATGCATAGATGTTCTTTAGTTTCTCTCATGTCTTTCAATAAAACGTTTTGTTTTAGTTTCCGATCTCCTTATATCTCGTTCACATATTCTCGTCACTCATGGCGCATTTGTGTACTGTTTTTGTTTTATGTAGTTTGATAAGGAAGGTAATAATCGTTTACCCGCTTCGTGTAGCAACAAAAATTTATTCAAATCTATACTATCATTTAGGACACTAACTTGTAATAGGATAATCTACGGGCGTACGGGGAAGACATGATCGTCTGAGAAAGTGGCCATGTAGATTACATCCAAGCATGTCCTCATTCAGTACTGCGGTGTGTTTTATTTTAACTGGAATATTCCCTGTCCCTCTTGTTAGTGGTGTACGTGCGAGTGTTTTCCAAGGTGGATTTATATACACACATTATACACACAACTTTGTGCGTGTGTGTGTTTCTTTTCTTGTACAAACGTATATATTTGTCAGAGTGCGTGTGTGGGCGTGCAGTGATTGACCAAGACCTCTTTGTATCATGTGTTTCCTTTCCGCCACCTGTTGGAAATTCATAACGTGAAAAGGCGGGCAAAAAGCTGTCCTTTCGCAGAGAGAAGAAAGCAATTTGCCTGTTGATTGGCTTTTTGGTGTCAAATGGTAGTTTAACAGATGCGTGGTGCAAGGAGTATAATGTCGATGTGCTTAACGTGGTTAAAGTGTCACCTTGACGTTTGTATCAACTGTTTGTATCGAAGGGAAAAGAAGCATCAAGACGACATGTGATACAGTTATTTTGGTCTTCATAAAGTACGGAGGATATGGCAGTATCAATTATGATACAACAGGTGGACCATTAATGAAACTATGATGAATCTATACACCAGTTGCCCGTTGCCATTATGCTCCCCTTCAGAATGTGTTCAGTGATCGACTTCTTTTAACTAACTTCGTGGTTATCTTCTGGTCATTACGTCACTGTAACAAGTCTTTTGTTGTTCAGTGAATGCAAATGAAAGAAAATTTCTGTCTTGTTTAGTTCGTAGTTGTTTCTCAGATTACAATGACTTGTGTAATGCCACCAATTAGCAAGATGATCAGCAAATACCTTTTGGAGTAACATAATAATGAATTGTCTTATATTTAGTTTGAAAAAACATAATTGTGATGAGGCACTACCACGACATAATTACAATGTATAAGGCGAGCTCCAAAATCTGTGCTCAGGAAATGTACCGATATTCTGTATTACATGCAGGCATTTGACCGAATATTTCTCGTCGACAACCTCGTTTCTGAGGAGAGTTTGAGACTTTAAACCCTTTGTTACGTCATTGCTTCGTCTGGAACTCCCGGAGGACGGAAGTCCGCTCCGACACATGGACAAAGCTCTCTCACTTTATGTGGGCGCACGTAGGGCGCCGTTCAATTCGCTTCATCCGATACCGTCATTAAACAACAGTCCCGAATCTGCTTTAAACTGGCAAGGCTCTTATCCTAAATACGGTCTTGCCATTTCGATTTCATGCCCCGTTATACTGAGAGGTGACATGGCACACACAATCCGTTGCTGTCTTATATTTTGTGTGGACAGATTTTGTGAATATACTTGACAGTCGACTGATTATGACGATTTTTTGTTGACGCGAAGAAACGTAAGCGCAACCATCACTTTCAATGAAAGCAGTCTTGTGTTCTTATTTTATTGTCCCTTGATTAGTTTAGAGGAAAGGAATGAGAGAGAGAGAGAGAAATTAGAATATTATATGTTTGTATGTTTGCACTTGTTTTCCAGTATGCTTGTTTATTTGTTTGTTTGTGTGTGTGTGTGTGTGTGTGTGAGTGTGTGTGTGTGTGTGCGTGTGTGTGTTTGTGCCAGCCAGGAGGAATATGGATTATTGCTAAAATAAGTGTTGCTTTGTTGGTGTTGTACCAGAACCTATTTTTCTTAATGTGTGTATCGCTCGTTATTTCTTTTTATTTTGAATGTTCATAAGAGCAGTTCTATTAAAGTTTACATCATTGAGCCCTATATTCTCCGTTTTCCCTTAAAACTATGTAAGATGAGACTCGTCTCCATTCCGCCAAAATACGCTACATCAAGGACATGCATGTCAACATTGACAAAAAGCCCATTCCCTTAGTTAGCTCCTTTAATCGTTAACGTCTTCTAAATCGAACTCAGTGTACAGTGATAACTGTGATTTTTTTTTTTTTTTTTTTAGAAACTACGGTATATCGGAGCAAAACGGAAACATTACGAACGTAGATGACTATTTCTACGATGTAGGCAATACCGGAGATGTGGCATGATGTTATTCAATGTTGCGCAGTTACAACTGTGTGTAGCAGGGACATACGTACGTGGCTACCATTTCACAAACTATATTTGATGGGTCATACCACAACCATGCATGCTGACAACAGAATGAATTCTTACAAATTGGTCACTTCTTGCTGTTGTTTCCTGTTCCATAAGTTTCTACCTTCATTCAACTTTGCGTGACGATTGACGAGGTAAACAATGAGGACCACTTTGCTATAGGGATTTAGTCCTTTTACTCGTATCATACCATCAATGGCGCGTGCCCGACGTGATCGGGTTACAAACCAATTTCATGTCGTGATAAATCAGACCATGGAGATATACGGTACCTCCATGATCAGACGATGCCCTGACGTTTAACTTCCCCTGGGCTACAAGGAAAATAGGCGAAACAATTTTGACATTGTTTTCGACTCTTCTATCATGACAGTAGTCTTAATGAATAAACAAACAAACATGCAACCAAATACACACGTAGGAGCCTAGTCGAACAGTTTCTTTACGCATTGATATAGATGGATGTATTATTTGATTTATAGAAATGAGGTTAAACTTCAAAGATCAATCAACTTGTATAATGCATGAGCTCTAGATGTTCATGAATAGTATGTAGGGCCTGTGGTATACTTATACCTACTGGATATGGCTACGCTCGTACTTGCCCACTGCTTTTCAACTTGGAGATCGAGTCTTCTAAATCTGTGTGAAACGCTTTATCATCAAGTCCCACCGTTCTCATGAATTTTTATTTTGTTTTTGTTCTGTTCTGTTTTGGGGGATAGCTTTTGTGGGTCACGCAGACTAAAACAATTATCAGGAAAAAATAATGAACGCTACACACGATTATCTATTTCGTTGATTAAGTGTCTATCTATATGTTGATTACACAGACATCACACTCCAATCTATTTTTTAACGTATTCCACGATGACTGACAGCATGTAAGTCAGGGAAAAAGTAAATTGTCTCTAGTGGACCACACATATGGTAATGATGCGGTGTTCATAAATCTTTTTTTTTTTTCTAATGTTGCAGAGAAAATTTGATTTAGATTGCTGTATAGGATTGATTGCGGACTTAAGCGTTTTTAAATGTTAGAAAATAAAATCAGGTCATCACAACGAAAATAAACTCACTGATACTTTGTTCCAGAAGAAAAATCAGTCAATAAATATTTATACTCATCGTGCTGTCGATATTTCATAAGTTAGTGAATAATATGTCCAGAGTTAAGTCTAAGGTGAATATGGCAAACGAAGCATTTTTTTCACTCAATGCATAAGTACATGTATATTGAAAACCATTTCACTTTCGTTATCTTAGCACCTATTGCAATGTATCGCTACTGTTAGTTTTTTTTTTCCTATTATTGTTGCCTTCTCTGTACAATTGTATGCATTGTTTTTGTCACTTAAGAAAGTGAGATTTATGTTTGTATATTATGGAAAAAACGAATAAGTATGAACTTGAACTTGAACTTGAACCAACAGACAAAATACACTTTGCTATACTTTCAACCATGCAGGTAAATGGCATAAAAGCTTTTAACTGTAGTAATGTTATATATGCAATAAACATGACACATATTATGATATCGACAGAGATAAATGTACTGTCTCTAACGTCTTCACTATTTGTCGGTTTTTCCGAATGTATATTCCACTCTGTCTTATACTATTAGGCCTACTGTCATTTCTAGACTTTCAGCACAACTTAGACCTATATCAATACCGCAATTAGCATTACTTTCTTGTGTTTTATTGTTTGTATTATTTTTTTTATGGCCAAGGCCACAGTTATTTTATTGATAATAGCAAAATCTACTCACAGTTGTTCGATTCAATTCAAGTCAATTCAGTTCAGTTCATTTAAATTCAATTCAGTTTAATCTATATTTCCATCAACAAAAATTGATACATAATACAAAGTATGCATTTTCAATTCATGTTATTGAGCAATTTGAAAAAAAAAATACCAGTCATGAAATATAATTCAAAATATATATCTATATACCCAAGGATGATTACATATCGAGAAAACATTGTCATCATCATTTTGAATGTTATCACTTTTAGAATTTATGTTGTTTTTACTCAAGTACCATCGTCACCATTATAATCATTGCTACTGGATTACTACCATTTTCACCAAGATTTTCACCAGATTATACATAAATCACCCAATTTTCATGACATTTTATTTGCAAAATGGTCTGCCCTGGAGGAGCATCATTGTTCAAATCGCTGTAAAACACTACCGCAGTATGATATACAGACTATAGATATTATCCTGCTATAACTGAGTTGCTTTTACTGCGAAACATATCAAGGCGTTTGAAATAAAAATAAGCTTTCATTTCTAATGCAGCTTATACTTTGGTATTATCACAAAAAGATTTTAAAAGATTGTCTGCTAACTACTTATGATTCCTCAGAAAAACTCAAGAAACTTGAAGGGGGCAGCAATCGGCAATGAGAGACGTGTTGCGCATCAAAGCCAGGCAATTGCCATTAGAAAGCTAGGGCAGAAAGATTGATTCCATAATCCTCATAAACATGCATTTGTAGAACTCATATTTATGTGCGTGTTGATGTGGGTGAGTGTATATTGTGTATACATGTTACTACCCAGGGGCGGCGCTATACGTTTTTGAAAGTGAGGGGCAGACTGTATTATGTGAAGAGGGACATCGAAGCGTTTTTAGGATGTAAGGGGGGGGGGAGGGATTTTTTTGCTGAAACTTATCTGCCAAAATTCGGCAGGCAAGCCCACAAAAAAAGTCTCACACTTTTGGCTGCCACTGTACTTCCCTCCCAAAATTGCCTGACAGGCAAAAAATAAAAACCACCCCCCCCCCCCCCAAAAAAAAAAAAAAAAACCAAAAAAAAAAACCAACAACAACAAAAAAACACAAACAAAAACAAAAAACAAAGAAAAAAGTCAGACCCTATATCTTCTGAAAAAAAAAAAAAAATAGTATGTCACCTCCCCCGGGTGCCCTGACTACCACCTCACACGGTGTAACACTCGAGTAAACTAACCTTTTTCGCATGGTTGGCATATTCTCTTGTCTTGTATATCACGTCCTCGACATACTGAGACTATGTTAGTCCGAAGACTGTCCGTTAAAGGGAACAGGTTGAGAGGAATGAGGTAAAAAAAGGGAAAAAACTCTCAGGACCCTCCCCCTCCCCCCCCCCCCCTTTTACCACCCCCCCCCCCCCCCCCAAAAAAAAAAGAGAGAGAGAGAGAGAGAGAGAGGGAGAGAGAAAAGTCTTTTAAAAGGGTGTTAAGGGTTTTTATATAATATCGTCCCGCCCACGATTCTACGCGCTTCCGCTTGTCTTGCTGACAGCTAATTTTCTGTCACTATGATGTTTAACGAGCCGACATACCACATACACTAACAATAGAGCTAGCTCCATGCGCTAACATAGCTTGTACATCCCGTGACGCAATAATTTCTACGTGGGTGTGATGTGATACCTACGGCCAATACCAGTGGCAGTTCTTATAGTTGTCGCACCTCCAGTGACGTCACTGAAAGTGTATGAGTTCTGCCTGAAGATCCCATTTACCCATTAGCTGACCAATTAAGAATGAAGAATAGTCAAAGAATAATCACGTCAAAGCACGTGTAAGATAACTGATAAAACTTTCTCTAGACTGACCGAGGAAGATAAATACACTATACCAATACAGATGAAAATAGCCATGATCGAATAAGTATGGCATAAGTAGGCCCACCGTCCTGAAAGTGGACAATGCGACAGTTAATGAGCGACAAAATTAAGTGATAGCCAAATGCATGTAATTACTGCAGTATTTACACTTATTCATAGGCCCTATTATTCATTCACAACTTGATGCTCCTTGCTTGAGTGGTCATAACGCAATTAACTTTTTGATTCTTTAGCATTGAAATTGCAGTCATCAGCGGACGTGATTTTGGATTGATACATTCATAAAACTGCTTTGCTTTCTCTTTGCTCATCGAATTTATATATATCAGCTGTTTTCAATTCACATCAATTTGTCTTATTATAAACTCACGGAGTAAACGAGGGTACATAAAAAGACATGTGAAAATATAAATACTTTCATTTCAAGGTATTCGGGTTTATGTAGATAATCATTGAGATCCGCACACTCTACCTATATTTTAAGCTTACTGCCATTCATTTCACATAATACGAAACTTATCATATCATTTTAGCTTCTGCTGGGTATTGCTGCTTTTTACTGATCATCACTAGTCAATTCAATAGTTTTGTTCATATCAGGATAGTTGTTTGGTTTACATGCTTTTTACCATTTACCAAAAAAACAAAAAAACAAACAAACAACAATACATTGCCTGAGCATAGATCATGAGTGTCATGGGGTGTAATTTTTCTTGTTGTTGTTGTTGTTGTTGTTGTTGTTGTTGTCATGGTGTTTTTCATTCAGCCTGAGTATACGCCATATCTGCCGCAAAATAAATGGCTCTCTGCGAAGTGCGTTCCAGCGATCAGAAAGGTTTTGAGCCGTTGAGGGCGACATTCCTCCCAAGTGTAAGCCTGGCAATGATAGCGATTCATGTCCCATTTTCCTGCAGTCCATCAAACTCCATGGCTCTGATGGTTCCGCAAGTCGCATACTCATTGCCCAGCGATATTTTAGGTGTATGAGGATGTTATCCAGAAGTCAGTGATGTGAAATGTACAAAAATCATTACAGGTCAGTGTAATGCAAACGGAAGCAAAGAAAATGTTTCTATTATTTTTTGTCACAAGTTAGATTGATTAGGGCCTATAACATCAAATTAAAATAGTGCCTTTTGGCAGTCAATAATGGCTGCATTCACTCGACGAAAGTAAATATTCACCATTGTCACTAGGGCCTACTGCTTATTCGCAAATGAAATATCCTTTATTTCATCCTATTTTTGCCCCCCCCCCCAAAAAAAAAAAAAAAAAACACAACAACAACAACAACAACAACAACAACAACAAAACAACAAAAAACACACAAGCAAACAAAAAAACCACAAAACAAAAACAAAAACAAAAAACGAAAACTGTTTTCCTCTCCCTTACTCTGATAAACATTTAGGAATTTATAGGAAGTTGTATTTTACCTCAAGAAAACTGAAGGGAATCTTCAGCCAAGAGCTTTTATCTCCTCTTATCATTGTATACCCACGCCAGATGTCCCCTCTGTCCCATTAAACTCGTCGATCTTGTATACTATACGCAAAATTCGTTCCTTACCACCACGAGTCAGTCGAGACTGCAATGAAACTCATGTGTGCTTTTACGCTTCTAGTCAGTAGAGACTGCAATAACTGCTGCAGCTATATGTGCTTTTACGCTTCTTTTATTCATAAAGCAATAACCCATACTTACGGAACAGCCTATAATTAAGATAAGGGACAAGAGTAGAGTTGTCCTACATGTGTAATATATATTCTGGTATTTGGAAGGGCGAAGTTTCATTATTGTAGAATTCTTGTTCTTCATTGCAAATCAATCTTTGAGAAATGACTTACCTAATATACCGCCATCACCGGCAAATTGCATACATAGCGCGGAGCCATGCTGTGGCGGTCAAAATGAACATGCCTCGACTAAAAACAAAATTGTGTGCAGTTCATATTTGTCTAGACAAAGTGCAAGTCACTTTTTAAGTGATTTGAAATGACTTTTAGTTGCTATATTAGGACATTAAGGCGAAATTTTTCTCATATCGGAAGGGAAGTCTAGTGTTCATTTTCATATACGTTTAAGCGTCAAGGCATTGTTTACCATTGGGAGCAATAATTAAAAATTGATCAAGTTATCACATTTGATGCATATGTCAGCTGTATGTGTGACAGTTGTATCACAAAACATCCTATACCATATTGCATTGCAATTGCAATAAATCCTAAAACGTATGGAGATATCATTATTTTTCTCATTAAACCATTACTGTAGACTGCTTATTGTAGAAACAATTTTATTATAACTATTGTTCACATTTTGTATATTGTTAACAATACTTCAATGATTATACTGACTAAAATGTTTACATTGGTTGTTTCTATCCCTAACTTACATTTAAGAACTATTCTAAGCACTAGAGCTGTTTTTTTTTTTTTTTTTATCTGCAAATGGTAAATAATGCCTTTAAGATTCACCATTTTCCTTTCCATGCGATCTTTTTCGTGATAAACCTACATACTGTCTGTCCAAGGATCTATGCGCCTTCTTGGTCTGTTATAATGATTGGAGGCATCGAATTCATGTCATAGAACTAACTTTATAATCTCTCCTGATTGAGGGTATGCGGCAGTACTAGCCGGAGCAGCAGTAATAGCCGTTATCTTACCACGTTGAACATGGTGATAAAAGAAAATCGTATGTACCCCATCTCCCCGTACCCCTCCCCCCCCCCCCCCCCCATTAAAAAAAAATGAATTAAAAAAAAAATGAGATTAGGGTCTAACAGCAAAAAAAAAAAAAAAATGGAAAAACCAAATGGAAGTTTAACACAACCACGTCCAACAAGCTTGCCTTTTTAGTGGAACACTCTCCGTTGTTATGATTTCTTTTTGTTGTTCTCGTGACAAAGTGTGCATTGTCCTTTTTTGTTATAATATCATTCGTCCATACAAATTGTGTTCGATGAATCGTCCTTATCAGATGAATGGAAGTCAAATTGACAACTTGTACCACTTTGAATCATGTTTTTTTTTCTTTGATGGAAATAAATAAACTATTGAATTAATTGAAAACCAACGAGGCCATGGCAGCTATTTCTAGGAGTCAGGCGATTCTAACTCTGAAATGAGTCTGAAATTCTGATTCTGAAAATATTTACATAATGCATAGACATATGCCTAGTATTGTACCTATAACTTTGAACATTAAAGGGGCCCTGAAATCCAAATGCATGTTGATCTGTGTTGATTTATGATACCCTCAACATCACTTTTGCGGTGAAACAAACATCTAGAAACATTCCATATATTTTTAACGATTTTTTTCTTCTATTTTTCTTCAGATTACTTGGGAACGCCCACAAAAAAAAAAAAAATCCTTCAAAACCAATATTCTTGAGATGACATCATCTGTCAATCATTGCTAAAGCACTGAAATGTTTAACAAAGACATTGGAATGCACCTTCCCCTCGACTCAGCATAACTTGCATGTTCACTCGCTATGTCTTTTGTTAGTCACATTAATATCACAGAAACATGCAAGTTGTAGAGGGAAAAAAAAGAAGCAACAGGGGACCTAGAACAACCATCCGCGTCATCTTTCAATGTTAATGTTCACTTTCTGTCATTTGTTACGTTCACCAGCAATAATCTGGATAAAGAAAAAACCCATTCGAATAGAATTAGACTTGTGGTTGAAGCAGCCAAACGATGCTTAGATATACAAGATGTGTCACCCGAAGTCATTCATGAACGTCTTCAATGAGTCTCAAAATACTCAAAGCGAACAGGATACTTTACAGGAATTTTACAAAAAGTTTATAGAAAGTATAAAGAACGGGAAAATTTACCAGATATTATGTACAAGAGAGTTGGTTTACAGATTATAACGTTTCAATTTACCTGATTACAACTCTGTTATTAAGAACAGAGGTTCAGGAGGTAGAGGCGGTTTGGTGATTTATATTCATAAATCTATCATTTTTCAAGAAATACAAACCCCCCTCTTCCGAAGAGTATCAGCGAATAGATGTATTTTTTTGATAGACCAGTTTCAATTTATTATAATCCATGTAAAAAAAAAATAGATATATGTAATTTGAAAGACAACGAATGATATGATACAGAATTGTCTTATCTCATTGCCCACAGTGTAGTGTGGGGTGGAAGGAAAGAGGACAGTAATGGAATAATGGTGGTTAAATTTCTAGAAAAGTATAATTTGGTTTTATTAAATGATGGATCGGCAACTAGACTGGACTCGCATACGGGTCTTTGGTCATGTTTAGATCTGACCATTACTTCGCAAAAGTTTGCGCATGAATTAAATTGGGAAGTATACTGGAAAATTATTTTGGTAGTGATCATTTGGTTTTAAAATGTTCATTGATTCGAAAATATTCGATCGTAAAAAATAAAACAGGAATTAATGAAAAGGTTTGGTCATTTAGAAATGTTGACTGGAATTTACACAAGAAAAGAATTGCTGATAAATGTTTGTATTTGATATATTACAATTGATAGAAGATAATGTATTCAAGAAAAATATAATTTGATTGTAAGTTTGATTAATGAGGTAGCAGAAGAAGATTAAAAAGGTATATATAGGTGGGAGAAAAGGAAAGGATCCAGCGCCATGGTGGACAGAGAAATGTGAACAGGTAATCAGGGAGAAAAATCGGTATAGAAATAGAGTAGGAAGGCATTATAAGACAGGAGATTTGGTAAAGCATAAAGAAAAGAAAGCGTGTGCTCAGAAAGTTATAAGAGAAGAAACGTATAAATATAGCTGGCTCAAATACTGCCAGTCATTAAATCGAACTACAGATGTGGGTAAAGTTTGGAAAAAGGTGAAAGGATTACAGAAAAGTAATCTGAAGACTGCTTGTCAGCTGAAGAAACCCGGAAGTGCCCCCCCCCCCACACACACACACACGCACACACTTTTGAAAACGTGGCGCACACTCCTTCATTTCAATATTCAAATCTCATAAACACATAAGAACTATTTTTAATAAAAAAAAAGTTTTTGAATATTTTTCGGATGAATAATCACATGTTAATCATATACTGATATGTATTTACATAATCGCGAGATAAAATTGTTATTGCCGGCAATTTTACTCACCATTTTGCATGCTAGGAAAAGTTCGAGCCGTTGTATCGGTACTTGCGTGCTTAAACATCTTTCAATATGTATTTCATTATGTTCTGCATGCTTCAAAACATATATTTAGACAATCAAATTTGGTATCTGGGTTATCTGGTTGAAAGGTTATAAGAATTTTAGAAAATGGCGGTCATTTTGGACGCCATCTTGGATTACGGTACTTGTGTGAGTCAACATCTCTTAATATGTATTTCATTGAGTCCTGCATGCTTCAAAACATATATTTAGACAATCAAATTTGGTATTGGGATTCCTTGTTGAAAGGTAATAAAGATATACAAGAAATGGTTGCCCTTTTCGAGCCGTCTTGGATTACGGAACATGTGTGAGTCAACATCTCTTATTGTGTATTTTATTGAGTTCTTCATGTTTCAAAACATGATATATCTAGACACTTAAATTTTGTATTGGGTTGCCTGGTTGAAAGATAATAAAGATATTCAGGAAATGGCGGCCATTTTGGACGCCATCTTGGATTACGGTACATGTGTGCATAAACATCTCTTAATCACTTTGTATTTTATTGAGTTCTTCGTGCTTCAAAACATACATTTAGACATTTAAATTTTGTATTTGGGTTCCCTGGTTGAAAATTTAGAAGAATTTCAGGAAATGGCGGTCATTTTGGACGCCATATTGAATTGCGGAAAACGCTCAAGGAGGATTTATGAGGACTTTAAGTATGTTATTCTACACATATTTCTTGACCTATCCTGAAAAAAAAAATCAGGCTGTAACCAGAAATGTCCTAATGACCTAATGCCCTTGGACTATATGAAATATTAGAGAGCATACGATTCTAAGAGAAATTCAAAGTGCATTATACAAAATCGTTTTGGACTAAAAAAAAAAAAATACATGTGGAGTGGGCAGATAAGATGGGTCCATCCTTTAGTTAGGGCCTCTTTGTTTGTGCATATAATAATCAGCAATTTGAAGCAAATTTGTAGTAAATGAACTCTGAATTCGTAAGAGAATTAGATGCTCTTCTATATTGCAGGTTGCTTATTATTTGTTTGTTGATTTTTTTTTTTTAGTTGGAAACCTGAACCCCCATCTCAGTCAATAATGTACGATCCATTTAATCTTGAATGCCTTCCCTTTTAATGATAGTGACTGCGGCCCCAAAACAGATCTTCTGTTTAAAGAAAGTAGAGTGCATGCAAAATATACTCACGTAAATTTTTGACTTCTTAATAATACCCTAACGTGAATATCCAAACAGTGCACCTGTGTCCAAAATCTGGTGTTCCACAAAAAAGGTACATTTTCTATTCGTACACATTGAGTTTCATACATACATACATATGCATTTTTTAATGGAAAATACATATTACATGCACGTGTAAAAGATGTGAAGCCAATAGTGGCAAGGGGATAGACAGAAATTAAAAGAGATAAGAAAATGAAAAAAAAAAACAGCTAGTAAACTACCTGTAACATGAATTGACAGGAAACAGACAGAAATATGGTTTAATATACCCAAAATGGAAACTATATAAATAAAAAGTAAAAAGGGTAAAAGTTGTGGGCTAACAGGGAAAAAACCCCCGAGCGCAATTTAAGTACGAGGCTATTTATAATATAATTCAGTTAAAGGGACATTATCAGAACGTAAACATATTTTGTCATTACTATTATTTAAGAAATGAAGAAATAGCTTGCTTACTTTTTTTTTTTTTGGGGGGGGGGGTGGTATAGGCATCCACAATAAGCAGATATCATTTTGTTTTTAATAAGGCTTACTCGCACAACCCGGATAGGATCGGTGGTTGCGGAACGTTTCTGCGTACTGCCTATCGTGCGGTATATTCGTTCCGGCAGAACCAATCGACTGAATTCGGCCAGTATATCGGTTCCCCGCGGATCCCGGAACGGATCGCCTGTGACACCGGCCATGATCTATTAGAAGCGACATCTATCTTCTACCGTGTCTTTGTTTATGGGCTTTCCCTATGTAGAAGATGAATCAAGTTTTCTTGAGAGATATGGCCCTGTACAGCTGACTTTTAACAAGTTTGCGAGATTAACATTTTGCCGATTTTCTATTTAGGCCTGTAGTAAAATCGGTCTTGAGTTACCCAAGCAACGACCGAGTTCTTGTTTGGTATTACAATGTCATGTATACAATCCATATAGGGACCTATATAGACCACAGAGACAACAAATCTTCACTCTGGTAACCGAGATGAACCGAAAGTGAAAACCGGTAAGCATGCATGGCGAGACAGAGAGGGATAGTTAACATTGTCAATGAGTAAAAAAAAAAAAAAAAAAAAAAAAAAAAAAAAAAAAAGACAGAAAGAAAGAAAAAGAAAATGAGAAGGTAAAAACGGAAGGGTTTGGTATGAAAAGAAAAAAGATCCCCGTGACCTCAGTATAAATTTAAAAAGTATAAGACGGCTAGTTCAATCAAGAACTGAAAGGGGTCAACTGCTGACTCAAGGCTGACCTGTATGGGGTTAGGCTTCAGTATTATGAGGTAAAAAGGCATAATTTACAATTTGCAGAAGAAACAAAAACACAGCATTAGTGCTTTAAAATAGTTCTAAAATGTGAGTTAGGGATCAGAAACAACCACTCTAAAAATTTGAATCCGTATAGGATATTCGATTTTAAGTATTGTTAAATACACAAAATGTGAACATTACTTATAATAAAAATGTTTCCAGACTAAGCCGTCTATAGTTGCGGTTTAATGAGAAAAATACTGATATATATCTCCTTATATTTTAGGCTTTATTGCAAAAATTTTATATGGTAGAATTTTTTGTGATACTATAGACGTACACAATCAATGCATCTAAATGTGGTATCTTGAACATTTTTTAAAATCACTGCGCCGAACAATATTCAGCGCTGTTTATTCATCTGCAGTAGATAGTATACTATAGTGATAATAACGACGAGTTTGTAAGAATCCACATCCCATTCATTTTCATTTTATTTCAACGTGGTAAGGAAACTTGCTCAGCCATCGGCTGTTATTCTGCAAGTCCGTGCCTGTATACAATATAACAACAAAACATAGACTCAGTAACAGCGTATAACAATGATTGAAAATAAGAACAAAAAGAGAGAGAGAAAAAAAAAGAGAAAAATCACAAAGAAAGACATTTCTACATAATAACAGCACATAAAAATACAGACATTGACAAGAGATTTGACATAAAACTTAATGTCAATAATACTCATCGCTTAACATAATAGGAAACTTTATGATACATATTGATATGATATAATATAATATAATGCAGTATACAACTGCTGCTGTTTCTAATGAAACCTGAAACTCATAATCTTGATATCATCTGGAAAATCATTCCACACTTTACATCCCCTGTATTGTAAACTTCTATGTTTGAAATTAGTTGAAAATCTACATAACTCAAATCTTAGCATATTGCATCTGAAAAAAATTATTTGTGTATTTAAATGAAAACAACTCACACAGACTTTGGGGATAAACCCCATGAGCAATAATATTTTATGCATGACATGTAACATTCTGTGTTTCTGTCTTATTTCAATACTAGAAATACTTAATTGATCATATATTGATTGTGTTGGATACCTCCAATTAACTTTCAGAATGGTACGCAGTGCCCGATTTTGTAATCTTTGCCATTTATGAATTAACATTTTACTGCAATTTGACCACACTACATCACAGTAATCAAACCTTCCTTGTATAATACTCTTATGATATATAAACGCTGTCTGTTGAGGTATATAAGGTCGTAATTCCACTTATGATTTCCTTTGATATTTTCCAATATACTGATCCCAATTTAGATGTTCATTAATAATAACGCCAAAATATGTAATATGTGTTACTCGTTTAATTTCATATGATTCGATATACACATTAAAATGCTTTACACTTTTTAGTCGTTTTTTGGTACTATACAGTGTACCAAGCAATAAACACATTTATTTACACTAAGTACAAGTTTATTCTCTTTAAGCCAGTGATTTACTGCTTCCAAATCCATGAGAGTATCGACCACAGATTCAGCATTATTATGTGCAGTGTATATACAGGTGTCATCAGCATACAGAGACACCTTTGCATTCCTTAAGGCATTCTGCTAGGTCGTTGACAACAAATAACACAGGACCTAAGGTGCTCCCTTATGGAACGCCACACGCAATGACTCTCTTGGGAGATTTTACGCCATTCACAACAGTAGGGGAGACCGGGTCTAGTTGTTACACGGGCAAGTTGTTACACTGTCATTTTCTCTATTATGATCAAAAGATGACGTTATACAAGTAACATCAAATCAAAACGTATAGCCAACGATCTCTGCATGCGAAATCTGGCGTTGCCTGGACGTCACATGTAGAAGGTAGGTCCAAAAAACACTTTTTTACCTCTCCGAGTAAAATTTTGAAAAATTCGATTTTTCTTTATTACACCAAATAAATTCTTCTCCAGTAAGTGATGAGTATGTGGTTGAAAGAAGCGTGTTTTGGCTGTCTTTTGGTGAAAGCAGCAACACGTGTGAAAAGTTTTTGAAAACGCACTGGGTCAAGTTGTTACAACAACTTGACCCGTCTGGAGAATCGAGTGGTGTAACAACTTACCCCAATGCACTTCCAATTGAATTTATGGTTATATATACATATATATATATACATACACACACACACACACACACACACACCCAACACACTCATACACCCCAGCATAGGCTAACATGCACACCCAGACAGGTTAATATTAAGAATTACCTAACACGTCAGATCTGCATTACCCGATTTGAGTTGACTTTCTACGGTGTAACAAAGTACCCCATGTGCTGTAACAACCTACCCCAACATCGGGGAAAGTTGTTACAAAATTTTGTGTTTATTGATTACGTAATATCTTGTTTATAAGTTTGTACTGTTTTTAAGTAAAGGAGGAAATAAGGTATCCTCAAAGCAAAAATGAAGCCGATTCCTCTATTCGTTTTTTGTACAGACCTAAAAATATGAAAATTGTAACAACTAGACCCGGTCTCCCCTATACTGAACGCGATTGAACAAAATAGGTGCTCTATCCATTTCAGTGCATTACCGGCGACACCCAGTCTTTTCAGTTAACAATACCTCATGGTCAACATTGTCGAAAGCCTTTTTCAGGTGAAATGTTACTACCTGAATTAGATTACCTCGATCGAGCTTATCTAGCTGTTACTTTTAACAAATTGTTAGGGCGAAAACCAGACTGTTGATCGCAGAGAAGATGATGACTGGTCAAATAATCACATAGTTGGGCAAATATTATCTTTTAAAAAATCTTAGCAAAATCAGGTAAAGTACTGATTGGTCTATAATTTCCAATCACCATCCCACCTTAAAAGACAGGTGTAATTTCAGAAACTTTCAGTTCATCTGGAACAGAGGCTTTTGTTTGATTGATCCCAGTGCTTTTATTTGATTGATTATTTGATAATCTGATTTATTTTGACTAGTTTTCCTTTGACTTCTTCCAAAGTGAGGTTTGCCAGTGCTTTGCCCAGTTCTCAGCATGTGATTCATGACGTTTTCAATCGCTTTCATGGCTTCCGTAATCCGTCAAAGTTGGCGGAGCTGTGACACCACCTGTTAGATGTTCAGACTGTAAAGAAAGGGCCCAATGTGCCGCGGTTTGCAGACTGTTTCCAACTTAGGTCACTGCAGAGGCACCTGTTATTCTTCCGAGTGTTTAGGCGATGCTTTCAAATTCTGTTCATGTGCATTGCTCCGTGAAAAAAAGAAAAGAAGAAATAAACCTACTCAATTGTAACAATTTCGGGCTCGTCTTTCGCCGCTTGTCACTGAGGGCGAACGCGAGAGTTTGGGCGCTTTCACACGCAGGTAATAGTGTGCTACCGATGCGGAATGCTGCGAAGTCACATTGCCACGCATGTCCCGTGACGGTTGCCCCCGAAAAACACAAACGCGGAACTGAATGATTCTAAACACGCACGGGATACACGGACCTTGAGGATCGTTCGTGCGCTGCTACTACTCTAGTATACAGCCGATGAGATTGTATTGAGTTCATTGCACGTTAGATACGGTGAACGCTGAATACGGAATCGAGTGACATATCTCTGAAAGGGGATCGTTTTGCTCCTGTTTTGGGACTGAGTTTTTGCTATCAACATGAATCCTCCATGTGCAAAGTGTTCAAAGACCGTTTACCCAACGGAAAAGCTAAATTGCCTGGACAAGGTAGGTGTCGATTTCTCGTTCACAGGATGTCGCCGCTTAGCGCACGTTGCTCGTAAGCAATGCCTACTATACGTTCGCACGACGGTACTGTGCTATATGCGGATGGGCGTGTTCCTTTCGTCTGCCATCACTCCGGATATGCGATTTCAAGAGTGACTCTGAAGCATACTGTAACTGCACCGCTGTTCGAAAACATGACCACTACTGTCGTATTGCCACATTATACTGAGTCAATGTTTATGTTGCAATTTAAATGCCCGTGTCGAAAACATAAACGATTTCATCAACCACCTGTTGATATTAGAGCGAGCGCTCGCTTCGGTGTAACGTAAAGATCGGTCCCACACCGCAGTGTGAGTGCTGTCATAACTGGCCATCTACTGCGGTGAAGTGTGTGGGATAAAATGCGCTCCAATTTCATTCTCAAAGATTGGCAGTAAATGCTAATGTTAAGTATTATTTAAATTTGTTTGCTGTCAGAAGAAGGATTTGTACAGAACTGAATGTAGAAAAAGGTCTGTCATTGATTACTAGCGGTGCGCACCATAAAATCAGGGTACCGTACGTGCTCTGCTAGCTAGCTATTTGAACAAGGGAAGCCACTGTAATAAAGACAACGCGTGAGATAATGACGTAGCGTTAGTCATCTTAATGTGGCTTTTAAGACAAAAAAAATAAAAAATCGTAGCGGTAGCGGGCTAAAACGGAAGCTTTGAGGTGCATGCGATCTACAGATTTAACTGCGGAACTGAATGGTAATCTCCATGCTCCAATGCGAATATACAGTGTAAGCCTACGTCATGTTGCAACGTCGACTAACTTGTTTACAATGCAATCGCTAGTAGTATTAGGGCCACATAATGATCATATTACTTTGATGTAGGCCTACACCTTTGATGTAGGAGTGTGTACGTTACAATGCTAAATAGGCACGTCCGTTCAAAATAGCTTGAAACGTGAACTGCCTGAAATATTCATGTCAGAACAAGTGAGGAAGTGTTCATTGTTTTACCTTTAAACATGACATCCAGTGTTCAAGAAGGGGTTTACTCAGTTCGTAGTTTGTTTCAGGGTGCGTGTGTTGTACGTCAGGGTGGATGTTGTCAACATCGTAATAATGATACAGTGTAGGCCTACTGTACACATTAAACATTTAACAGAACCGAATGAAGGCCCTACAGCAGAACATATCACACACACACACACACCATGTACAAACAACGGTACATGTACATGCAAACAATAACATAACTTTTGCCACATAAATAATCATACATGTAGATGATATGAAAATTCATATTAGGTACAAACAGAGATTTTGCCCATCAGGTCTTTAAAATCTTACCGGTACACAAACTTGATTTAGTCAGAGCTGCCCTGTCATACCTTCTTCTTTGCCATGACATAGTCATGGTAAGCCATCGAAAACCCTGTGTAAAATGACAACATAATTATAATGCCAATATCTAGGAATTCACAATTTGATATCTCTGAAAAGCTCATTATAGTCAAATAAATATTTTTTTTTGATGGTTCACAAAATGTCCATTTATATATCTTCAATCGACTTGACATAATCAATAGGCCTAATTGAGAAATCAAAATTTACCCCGATACCAAGCATTAATGCTTGCAAGGATGCTGATGCAGATAGCAAATATGACAGTCATGTTTAATAATCATCATTAGTTATTAAACATAATCATTGTCCTTACTACATCGAGTGTCTTGGTGATACACCACCTTATATCTCTGCCAAATTCTCTGCTATGAAGCACAAAAGGGGCATTAAAAATACACATCTCAATATAATCCTCGTGTGCGTAATTCCTTAGAGCAATCACGGCCCAGATACACGTAATGTTGCGCGAAATACACCCTTTATGTATATTGTGGAACGCCGATATATCGATACCTTCATAAAGGAGGAAGTACACCAACAAAAGACTCATAGTATGCAGTGCTAAATTTGTCCATAAACACAACAGCCCTTGGACTTCGGCATTTGTATTGGTATTTGCACGTCGTCAGTTGTTACATCCCGCAGACAACCGAATGACCTAATTTTTCAGCATAAGTACTAAGTGTGTTTTGATTTGATGGTCGCAAAAAAAAAAAAAAAAAGGCAGTTGACAGCATGTAAACACCACCGGTCTAAAGGTTCTATATAAATAATTGTACCTCATAGTAAGCCGTTATGGTCGAAGGACAGCAGTTGCTCATGCTGTTTACACGTTCAAACAACTTTCATGTTCTGATCACCAATCATTACTATGCCAGTGAGTGGCACTCTACAAATGTTCATTCGCCATATCACTCATAAAATGTGATTAGTGGGTAACGGTATATCACTCATAAAATGTGATTAGTATGGGTAACAGTATATCGGTCCTAATTCCATTCCTATTTTCTCCTCCTTCCGTTAACGGATATTTATGAGATGTCAAGCACCATTTCTGTACATTTTGGCACGATCATATACGCGTATGAGGAAACAAATTACAGCCCTGGATCTACCAGCTGCCATTATACTTTTCGAGAGTTTGTTGCAGACAAGTCATGATGTTATTTAGTAACGCGTATATGTTCATGGTGGAGGACATTAGCATTCACATCATCGACTTTAAGAGTGTTGAAACACGTAAAAACTAATAACCGGAAGAGTCGTAAAAACGTCCAGGGAAAGATGATGTAGGCATTACATTTCCCCTTCGTTTCAACACACGTAGAATAAATTGTATTTCAAGTCAATTTTAATTTCCTCTGTATGAAAATTAACATTTTCGTGGGGCACAATGTTGATGAACGTGAAAGATTTGCATTAATTTGCGCATGTGTGTGCTGCCATCAAAATATTGCATTGATTTTACCGAGCTTTATACTTTCCTGACTTGTTCAATTGAAAATCAAGTTTATTGATATGCGTTGAACATATTAAAGATCGGAGAAATAAACATTAACGTAATGTTTTCTGGTACAAAAAGGCGTCATCGTCTAGAGAAAACTAAAGTTGTGACAGTATCATTTCCAACTTCGTTGATTTTAAATTTCAAAGTCGTATCTTAGTACTTTTGTTAGACGAAGTGGAACATGTCGTTATGAACCAGAGAGAGAGAGAGAGAGAGAGAGAGAGAGAGAGGAAAGAACTCCAGGCACCAAAAGGGCATATTTTGATAATTATGTCAGGGTGTTGTTTTTTTTCGCGTATATAATGCTACATGTATAATTGCCAGACGCTCTTTGCCATTACGTAATCAAATCCAGAAATGACCTGGCTGAAAGGAACGGAGTTTGAAGTGTGTTCGGATAGTGATGGGTATATTAGCTGCGGTGGAAAGTTGAAACAACGTATATGCGACACGCAAATATTATTACATTGTGATAATTATGATGGCCTTTAGGATCGACATCTCAACAATGCACGTCTACGGAGTTTGCGTATTATCATAACATAAGGAGCGGCTGACGAATCATTACGGGAACATCTCGACCTTCAGTGCAGGAACGGTGCTCCATCACGTCATTTTAATCACGCTAAAATAAGCCTATTATCAGTACATTTTCTTCCCGTATAAATTTTAGGCTTGATGTGTTCGAGCTCATTTTGCCATCTCCATATATTGAAGTGTTACAAAATGAATGACATATAGTATGCCCCAGTACATGTTATAATGGTTGTGCATATTAACATATACATTTTATGTACCATCAATGATAGTTCACAGGATATGAATGTTTAACAGACAGGAAACTGGGTTGATGGAGGATGTGTGTGTGTACGTGTGTGTATGTATGTATGTGTGTGTGTGCGGGAGGGGGGGGGGTGCTATCAAAAGTATACCCCGTAATGGCAGACAAACTTTCACCGCTTGTCAAATCGTTTTGTCAACTCTTGATATCAGTGAAAGTGAAATAGAACGTCATCTTATGCCGTGTGCTGGTATATTTTGTCTGACTATAGGTCGATGTTATCAGATGCGAATGTCACGGCGCCAACACAACCCTGTGCCAAGACAAAGATAATTGCGGACTAAAAGTCGTATACCAACATCAAGGAGGTTTATCACGCAGGTTTCATATCAATGTTTTGACAGTGATAACATTTTGAAAAGGTTATCTAAAATGAAATTAGTTTAGCCTGACGCAAGAGTTTTCTTTTCTTAAAAAAAAAAAAGGACCCTGGGCGACTGAAGACGTGCTATTTAAGACAGCTACGGCATTTTTTTAAATACCGGAACTAGTGTCCCAACCATGGCGTTGCTTACGTCGAAATCCTCATTTCATTTTAAACAAAAGTTTCAAAGAAGAATCTTTCAAGAACATTGAAACAACTTCTTGTCAGCAAGAATGTGCTTGAATGTTGAAGCTAAAGCAGCATAAAGTATTAATTCTTTAGAGTCCAAACACATCAAAATTACATTTTATTCCCAGCGACGTCACACTCACTTGACCGACAAGAGAACTATTTAGCGGTGTCGTCAGTACATATACTACTACCTGTGTTATGACACCGTATTGTGATCCAGTGACATTCAAAAATGGCTAGAACTTGTGAGTATGTCTCATTTTATTTGTCCCCGCCGAACGAGTTCGAGCAGGGGACTATGAAACGGGCTCCGTACGTGTGTGTGTCCGTGTGTCCGTCCGTCTGTCCGTCCGTGTGTCCGTCCGTGTGTGCGTCCGTGTGTGATCAAAATGTTCAAAATGCTACTCCTTCGCCATTTCTAACCCGATTTTGATTCTGTTTGCTTTATATGATAGCACTACATGGGAGCTTTGAAACTTCTATACAGAATTTCAGTTGTGACCTTTGACCTTGACCTTTGACCTATATTGTACATTTTGCTTCAAAATGCTACTCCTTCGCCATTTCTAACCCGATTTTGATTCCGTTTGCTTTATATGATGGCACTAGGTGAGGGCTTCAAAACTTCTACACAGAATTTTGACCTTTGACTTCTTTGACCTTTGACCTTGATTTTTGACCTATATTGTACATTGCCTACAAAATGCTACTCCTTCGCCATTTGTAACCCGATTTCAATTCCGTTTGCTTTAAGTGATGGCACTAGGTGAGGGCTTCAAAACTTCTACACAGAATTTTGACCTTTGACTTCTTTGACCTTTGACCTTGATTTTTGACCTGTATTGTACATTTTGCTACCAAATGCTACTCCTTCGCCATTTCTAACCCGATTTCGATTCCGTTTGCTTTATGTGATGGCACTAGGTGAGGGCTTCAAAACTTCTACACAGAATTTTGACCTTTGACTTCTTTGACCTTTGACCTTGATTTTTTTACCTATATTGTACATTGGCTACAAAATGCTACTCCTTCGCCATTTCTAACCCGATTTCGATTCCGTTTGCTTTATGTGATGGCACTAGGTGAGGGCTTCAAAACTTCTACATAGAATTTTGACCTTTGACTTCTTTGACCTTTGACCTTCATCTTTTTACCTATATTGTACATTTTGCTACTAAATGCTACTTCCGGCGGGGACATATATTACGCACCGCGTAATTTCTACTTTTCCTTGTTATTTTTACTGTCTCATGTTATTTTTATTTCATGCATTTTTTTTTTTCATCTTGTTTCTCTCCCCATCCCGAAAAAAAAGTAACAAAACCATAATGTGGGACTCCTTGGACTCGTAAGCCCAGTGGCTTTGCAGTCATTCATCGTATCTAGTAAACCTGGAGGAGCATCATTTCCCCACAAGCAAAATATTATTCATTTTCAAGCCGTTTGTGGAATACATAATTATTATGAATGATATACACCACAGCACAAAATACGCGAAGAAAGAACAAAATTAAACTGAACAAAACGAATTAAACAAAACGACCTAACGAGAGAGATTCATTCACCATGATAAAGATGATTGTACTGCTATATAACTAGTATTGATTCGTGACTTATTTTGAGCAAAGCACGTCGCGCTGTGCTGTATATCCGTCACATCTCCTGCTATCCCTCTCCATCCCATTTCGTACACCCCCCCCCCCCCACACACACACACACACCTCAACGGGGAAAGTCCTTCAGGGGCAAGTTTGGTTATTTTATGTATTCAATATCGGCCATTCGTTATAGCCTTCCCATACGAGATAATCCATGATCATGATGAAACTAGATGATTGCGCTTTTGATGATGATAAAATAACAATTACTGCCGCTGCCGCCACCACCACCAGCACCATCATCATCATCATTATCATCATCATCATCATCATCATAAATCCTGTCGGTATTATTGTTTTTCCGAAGGTTCGTTATTCCGAAGGCTCTTTATTCCTAAGATTCGTTTATTCCGATGATTCATTGTTCCGAATTTCATTTTCGGATTAACCAATCTTCGGAATAACGAGCCTTCGGAATAACGCCACAAATTTTCGGATTAACGAACCCTTTTTCATTTTCGGATTAACGAACCTCTATTTTGCGTGTTTCGGATTAACGACCCTTCGGAATAACGAACCTTCGAAATAGCGAACCTTCGGAATAACGAACAGCACCCGGTATGGGGTTAAAGTCGTCTGTTGCCAGCCCTCACGATTTCCGACGATTTCGTTTGAAAGTGGCTATTTTATTGAAGACTGAGAGTCTAATTGCAGCACGATTCGTTCTATCATGGACCTCTAGAGTCTAAGCATAGACAGTACTGTTCTCACCGTTAACGAAAGAAATACATACATAAATACTACTAGTATATTGGTCAATATACCATTTCTTCTTTTCGTTGTCCATTTTGCGTTGTCCGTAATCATAATTATACAATACTCAGATATTTTATTGGTGGGTGTATCTTTTATTCAATGATTAGTATTTCACTCTGTTCATTATAGTTTAATATACAAACAAGCAAGCAAACGTATAGACATTTTTGCTGAAAAAAAAAAAACAACCCCAACATAATGATTCAGAAGAATGCTTACGACGAATAGTGACTATCGATTATGAATATTGTGTGTGTTTGCGCGCTCGCGCGATTGCATGTTTGCGTGTTCGTGTTCTGATAAACCCCCTTGATCATGTTGACTATGACTTTAATGACAATATCGTTTCTATATACAATGTAAGCGACAGTAACGGCATATCGACACCTCGTAGGCCTTTTATCGTATCCTCAAGGCTTATGGTAAAATACAAATATCAACGCGAATTTGCCAATGGTTATGAAAGCAGCTGTTAAAGGGATCTGTATGAGATACTGATATAATCATGAAGTCAATTCGGGGGGCATGTGCGTTACCCCTATCACCATGTTCCGATTGGTTAGAGTTGTTAATAACAACTTAAAATGCGCCGTGTCTGTGTAATATGCTCAGGTTTAAAAAACCAAATAATAAACAGACTGTTCATCTGTCCGAAAAATGGTAGGTATCATAAGAATAATATAAACTTTTTTTTTCCCGACAAAACTTCCACGTTAAACCTCTTTTTCACCCATACTTACAGTGTTATTAAACCTCTTTTCCCCCTATACTTACAGTGTTGTGTACTTGAATCTTTCTCAATAAATAACATTAAAATCCAGATTTATCAGTGACCACAGATCAAAAGAATGAAAGCATAGTCGGGAAAATCACCTGGTTGTAAGATGATAATGAACTGCAGTGTTATCGTGGTAAAAATAAGTGTCCAATACAAGTAGAATTGGGCAGTCTGCAAATTTTCTAGTCTTATTCCATCAATGTCGTCGAAATAAATGAAAGAAAGTAAAAAGAAAGAGTATAACGGATAGAAAGGATAAATGTCATAAACCAACGAAACCTAATGATGTCACAATAAAGCGGTTTCGATATAGTTGTGTGTATTGTGATTAAGCATACAGGTATGAATAATGATAGGTGTATTTCCAGAGCCGGACATCATACAGTATAATGGGGGAGAAAATAAAAAAGGAATAAAAATGAATCGAACTGTATAAGCTTGTATATTGTCATCCGTAAAGCAAACATGCAGCCCTGTTTCAGGGTATACGTTATCATTATCAGATCATTCCCCCCCCCCCCCCCAAAAAAAAAAAAAAAAATGATGCTTTAATTTGCTAGTATCTCAAACATAATTTTCTCTCTGAATTAATTTCTATCAACCTATATATAGGCTGTTGGCAGTATTACTCTTTCGAGATAAAGCCATTAATACAAAGACCACTTTGCGTGACTGTTTATTAATGTTCACAAAGAGAGAGATTTAAAAAAAAAAGTAGCATGACGTATATCATGCCCGGAACGTATCCGAAAGCTTAAACAAACAACAACAAAAAGAAAGAGAATGGGCTTTCCGCCATCTCGAAAAAAATCCCAACGGCATAATACTTTTGAGGGCTGAAGTGTCATGAACAATCTCTCTGCCGTCATGAAGATTTTGATGAAACTCAAACACTCTCTGTATTATCATTTTGCAGACCTGTTCATCTCTTTTACCAAGGGGTTACAACATAGAATTGATTTTACCCCGTTCCTCCGAGAGATGAGGTAACTCCTGTGGAGTTGTTTCATGGTGTTGTTTATAATCTACCCGTTTCCCGCGATTAATGGGTATAGGTCATTTTTATGAAATATGTGAAATTAATATGCTTTTGTCTGTGAATCTATTGTCGGATTAACTTTTTTTAAATAAGTTTGGGTATGGTCCTGAGGGAGAACACAAAAAACAAAAACAAAACAAACAAAATGATCAATAATGGGAACTTTGCGTCGAGCGAAGAGGAGATTGGTGAGCGTTGTGATCGCAGTCGGAGATGAAAATATCAATACACTGTATATGCCGCACGAGTGTCGGATCAGCGTGGTCCGTAAACCCCCTGCAAATTTGAGGGTGGGTTCCCCCGGTGCATAAGCAGGGGGTTTTCGCCCTCTGTGAGAGGACTTCCGTTTTTGGTGCGCTGTTGAACGGATTTGTGTGCCGTGTGCGTGCCTGTGCATGGCCGTCGACGCTACTTCTGCGCGTTCGCGCTGGATTTGACTTCTTCCATGCCGTGTACACTCCCTGACGTGACGGGGGGACGCTGGAGCAACGAATGTCTACCAGTGTTACCTTGTGGTAACTAGCACGGCTAGGCTTGTGCGTAGCTAGGATAGCGAATTGGCGGCCGCTTGTAAATTTAGCATCTGCTTCGCGAGAGAGAGGCACGCTACACTGATAACTGATGCGACTTGCCTGCCTCCGATCAAGGCGATTGCTCGTAATCGTGTGCCACACTCGGTGCTGCTCGTTTCTACGTCTGCCTCTATTTCTGGAAAATTACTAGGATCACTTTCTGAATTCGTGAGAAGCAGCCTACATCAATTTGACGGATTAGCGCTTGGCCGCCAAGATGAATAAAAGGTGTCCAAGATGCCAAAAGACCGTGTACCCTGTGGAGGAGCTGAAATGCTTGGATAAGGTGAGAGGAGAGAAGGTTGATTTGGGGCGTATTTGGCGGGGAGTATACACCTCATAGAAGTGGGCGGGCGGTTGGTGGTATGGATTCTGTTGATTGAACCGTGTGAAGCGTGGTTGTAAGCGGGCTAATTCAATGGAGCTATTGTCATTGGTCGCATATCCATTGTATTTAGATAAACATACTTGTATAAAGTTACTCCTTTAGAGAGAACCATTTAGAATTTCTAGGGTCTAGTAAACTGTGATGACCCATTGACTTGTATCTCCCCCTCCCAAAAGAAAAGAAAAGAAAAGAGGAACACCCCGCACAGTTTAGCATAGCTGAATATGGGCTATCCAGCCATCTTCTCAGATGGAAAACAAACAAATAAACAAACAAAAGCTGTAAAGAAAGATAGGGAGAGAAAGAGAGAGGGATGGGGAGGGAGCTTGCTGAAAGTTTTCCCATAATATTTAAAAGTCATATTATGCAATGCATTTATGCAAATTATGAAGGTTTTCTTAGCAAAGTATTGCATAGGCCTATATACTGCTGCATAATCCAATTGTTTGTAAACTGATATGATTACCAAAAATCTGCTCATTGTCTTGAATGTGGGAAGTTGCAAATCTTTTTTCTTCAGTTGAAAAGGGAAAGCATTAGTTTTTAATTTCTCAGTTGTGAATTTAGCCAAATTAAGTGAAGTCTCATTTGGCAAAATTATGTTTTTGAAATGCATATTGTTTGTCTACAGTGTTGGGTATACATTTTGAGATATTAATATAGAAGTAGAACCTAGTATTATATTACAGGTAGTGCTTGTGTTGTTTGCATCATTCTATTCTAGTTATGACTGCAAGATGTATCTGGCATGTGATGAACCATCCACAGATATGATACTGGTTTATTGTGACATAAAACATTGAGAAAACAGCCACATGATATCAAGTCTCAGAGATTCAAAGGCAATTAAAGATTTTGTTGTATCAACTGTACTACTATAGATCATGTTCTGGTGCATTAAAGAAAGGCAAGTATTTGTAATAGTATGCTGTAGGTTAAGTTGAAATACATAAATGTATGATTCAATGTCACTTAATTTTGTTCTGGTTCTAGTGTCATCCAAAAATAAGTGAGCTGTGTATGAATAGGTAACAGAAACAGTAACAGTATGAAATGTAATGTAAAAGAGAGATGTACAGTTGTATGTACTATCTTATGTTTACAGTGATGTGAAAATCTTTGTGATTCCTTTGTAAAGCAGATTTGAAGGATATTTTTGAAGCCTTTTTTTTTTTAATCATACCACTGATTCACCAGTCAAAATTGTTAAGTACTGTAGGTGTAATCAAGTATTTGTCAGGTCTACTGTCTGCACTCCAATATACCATGATCAGTTCATAGCTATTCACCAGTGATAGCCTTCATCACTCATCATCATCATCATCTTCTTCATCTTTTTTTAAATGATCATTATCATTTTTGTTTGTAGAGCTGGCATAAGGGCTGCTTTACCTGCGAAGCATGTGGCATGACACTGAACATGAAGAATTACAAGGGGTACAACAAGCTGCCCTACTGCCATGCGTAAGTATTGCATTCGTGTCATGGTAAATGCCATGGACTAAAACCTTTACTGTAAAAGTGGATATTTTCGGGCTACTAATTTTTCGCGTTCAGCTGGGTTAGAAGAGTTTTGCGTGTTCTTAAATCTGCAGAATGAAGACATCAACTACTGGAACATACGGCAAGCAAAAATATTTGCATGTTTTTATTTTTGCGCTAATAAGCGCAAAAATTTCAACACCGCGAAAATTTCCACTCTTACAGTAATACACGGTGCCTTTACAGTTCCGTGTAATGTAATCAATATATTCCTTGTAGTACCTAATATGACATCATCTAAGTGTTGGCCTGATTTGTCAATCTTCTGCAAGTACATGAATACATAATGTAAATCAAGGATGGAACTTGCTCAGATCTTTTAAGAAAAGAGTCAAAGGATACTTGATTGTCAGGATTGATTCTGACAACAAAACACTCCATTTTCCTCCAGTAAGATTTTACATGGCATAAAAAGTTGAGAATATCCTCCCCAATGAATATCCTCTTCAATGTTGCATTGAAACATGTGGTGTTTGTACATTAATTGTAAAAGGGAATTGATCATACACTGTAGCTGAATTACAGCAAGGTCATGGATTTGTGTCGGTGTCCTTAGGAAACAGACAATCTTTCATTACTAGACATCAAATTGTTTGTTTTTTTTTTATCATAATGTGAAGGTCACCCATAATTTCCATTGTTATTTTTCTCTGGAATTGGTCTACCAGGCAGTTATATACCAGTATGTCTATTGTTTCAGGCATTTCAATTGCATTTGATAAGTAGAACATTTATGAATTGCTGCTTCCCTCAAAAAAAAAACAAAACAAAGAAGAAAGCATCCTTTTCTCATTTTTCATGACAGCCACTACCCTACCACCAAGTTTACCACCGTGGCAGATACTCCGGAGAACAGAAGACTGGCCAAGAACACTAAAACTCAGAGCCAGGTATTTGTATCAGTAGAAAAAAAAAAATAATAAAAATAAATAAATACAAAATAGAGTTAAGAGTGTGATATTCATGTATCACCATGGAAACTGGTACTGAACAACCTCATGTGGACAGAATATTGTATTCTGTGAACACTGCTATTATTGCTCACCATGCTTGCACCCAAAACACCTTGTTCCAACTTCGATATTCTATTTTATGGAATACTGATGAATGTTTCGCCCTATATGTACATATCTTTGAAATATTCCCAAAATACTACTGACACTTGACATCAAATGTATTTCATGTTTGATTATGATGGCTGAAAACTTGACCGCAAACTGTGTTCAAATATTTCTTTTAGAATGTTGTTATTTGTCATAAGAGATAAGTTGTTTTTTTTTTTTATTATGGTGTAATTTCACATTGTCTGTGTCATAGAGTTCATCTGCTTGATTTTGTTGAATCACTGAAAACCAGATGACCCATGGTTTATTTCAAGTGAACTCTTTACTAAATTTTGCTAAGCTAAACATGTTTTGTTGTTAAATTGATGGGTGGTGCACTAAATCATCATTACATAAGACAAGGAACTCATATTTAAGCAAGCAAGCAAAAACCATCAATAAGTAGCTTGTTTGAGATATGAATATGTTTTTTTCCTTCTTTTAAATCTCACTGGATATTGGTCACCAATCAAGGTTGAGTATCAGAAGCAGTTTGTGCAGGATAAGGGACAGAAGATCTCTGTGGCCGATGACCCCGAGACTGTGCGGGCCAGGAGGAACACCCAGAACCAGAGCAGCGTCGTCTACACAGGTCAGCTGCAGCAGAGGGAGATAGCTGAGCAGCACAGGCCACCTCCGGAAGAAGGCTTGGGTAAGACGAAGCAGGCCAAATCCTTGAATTCTTTATACTATTTGATATGTTTGCCTGGTTTCTGTGTGTGTGTGTGTGTGTGTGTGTGTGTGTGTGTTTGTTTGTTTGTTTGTATGATTGCTGTTCATGGTGGTGGTTGTGGTGGTAGTGATGAACTTGTTTAGGTTATGGTATGCTTTCTTTAAAAAAAAAAAAAACAAAACAAAAACGAATGCGTGTTTGTGCTATGTGTTTGTGTGCCAGTATGTTGCATGTGTGTGTGTTGTGTGTGTGTGCTTGTAGGATGGCCTTTGTTGTACAATGTAGTTTATTGCCTTTGCTGGGGTAGGCAGGTTGTGATTTATCCCACTCTGGTAAAATTCAGTGTGAAGTCTAGCTCGTAGGAAAATTTTATTCCCTTTTTTTTTCTTTTTTTTTTTGGAAGCTCTTGTCATTCTATGATAATAATTCACATGATTTGTGTAGAGTTTTTTTTTTTTTTTTTTTTTTTTTTTTTTTTTTTTTTTTTGCTTTCCATATTGCTATGTTGCCTAGCACTATTATTATCTACTTATTTTGTTCTTGACAAGTACTGATGCATATTTGATTGAAACACCTGTTCAGTATCTCAACATGCTGCTGCAAATTAATATCTTTCACTGGCATAGTGCATGAGCTGCAGAAAGCTTGTTTCTAAGTCTTTTGTGTTGGCATTGAAAGCTATGTGAGTTGTGACGGTGAACTTTTTTTTTTCTGTTAGAAGGTGTGTGTGAGAGTTTAAAGGGGCATAGTCCTGGTAGTGTAGAGGGCGCTGTTGATGATACTGCCGATCACCGTTAGCATTGATACGAAGATTACCGAAGTTGAGCTGTCATCAAGAGTAAAGTGCGTAGGTGTTGCTAAGTAAGGTTGCCTTCGTTGTCTTCTCTGCGCATCGCGCAGTCTGTAGTAATGCCAGGGTGCGTGCATATGTGCTTGTTATTATGACATCACAAAAGAAGTTTGCTAGAGCTGTCATCCCCCTCAGCCGAATCATGAGCCGAACTGTGATCGGACCACTGACTACAGTGGATCGGACCTCTTCGGACTCGGGGAAGTGGGCCAAAGCGTAAGCGCTAAAGAGGAGTCGATAGCGTAGGTCTCTATAGGAAACTTGCGCCGTGCGCCCGCGTAAGCATTTGACTAAAACACCGGGACCATGCACCTTTAAAGTAACTTTACAGGAGTCACAATAGACTGTATGTAACTACACAAGTGACTTCTCTAAATGATTCCTTCCCAAGTTCCTACACATAGTAATATGTAAGTGTAGTGCATAGTGTGGTATTTGCAGCACTATGATCAATCCCTATTTGCCCTCTAGGCCTCTTGCCAGAGGCAATATTTTAGTATGTTTGCTCTTGTTGACTTGATATTTCAGGGGGGATGAAATTGTTTGTTGTGTGGTGTGACAAATTGTGTTTAAATGTTATGTCAACTGAATGTACTCCTGTCACTATCAGTAAACATAAACTTTGATACACTGAGTGCATGGTAGTTTTGGAGTTAAACCATATTCAGGGCAAGGCACTTTGGGATCCATGGGGGCAAAATGCATGATGGGGTAGCCAAAACCAGACCGCCCAACCGTTCTGAATTTTGAGGAAAAATCTGAATTTTGATCATTCCCAGCTCATGATTCAGGAGTTTCCTATTTTCCATTGAATATTTTACCACACGCTCCTATGGGATCTGCTCTTTCCTTTCTACTTTTGGGCAAAATCATCCCTATGTTTTCGGTCAGAAAGGTTGGGAGGTCTGCAAAACTTTTGAAAACATGGTTCACATTTTCATTTCATTTTATAAACATGTGTTCATTCTCAAACCATTATTGTTTAGGTATGCATGCATGAGAATGCAGAAGCACTGCATAGTAGTCGACCATAGGTGTATTGAAAATCAGATTCATCTTTGAAGACATGAAAGCTAAACATGATGCAAGCTTCCAATAAAGTGGTTTAGAAAGTTACTTTTATCACAGATTGTGCTTTCATCATTTTTATGATGTTTTTGCTCATTGTTTATTTTATTCTTATTTATTTATTTATTTTTTTGCTGTATCATAGTCAGCAAGTACTGCTGGTAAAGTGTAATCCCTGTGTACACGTAGTATTTGACCACCTCAAATCTTCCCTGTACCACGTATTCTTCCTCTTCTGTTACTTCGTATTAGTGTTGGTGTAGAACATGTTTCAGTTGCTTTGATGTGCAAGTTTCATTCATCCTGGCAAACCTCGAGTTCCCAATAATCTCTCGGAATACAAATGGGAAAGTAACATCCTGTTTACACAGGTGATATCACCAGGAAATATCCATGTGCGTACAATGTACATCGTACCAAGTCGGACTGGCTCGACCACTAGATTCTTCCCTGTCACTGCATGACTACGTCTGTCATCGTTACTTGGATTAGCTCTTTTGTTTCTTGTAGCTAGCCGTGCTTACAAACTCTATAATTTTCAATTTCTGCATAAATCTGCTTCATTCGCTGCAAGAATAAATGAACATCATCCTATGAACTTAACAAAAAGAAGCCATAATGGCAACAACAACAACAAAATCATTGTCCAAAAATGTTAGTGGATTAGTTAGATTAGATGCTGTATTAGTCTTTCATACTTGATATGAAAACTTCTGTTTACATTATCTGCTGTCTCATTCTTGTTCTGGGTTTTATTTAAAAAAGAAAAACAGTTTTGAAAGTTGTTATCTTCAAAATCATATAACATAAAAAAAAAATAAAGTATCTGGGAAAAAAATCTAATTAAGGGGTGCAACTTTCTCTGCACACCCCTAAAAAATCTGTTAATAAATAGAGCTGTAGAAACTATGTGGTAGGTTCCATGGTTTGGGCAGAAATTTGTACACTTGGAAAACTTTGCAGTTGCTCAAGTTATAGAACTGTTGAATATTAATGAAACTTCTCGAGTGAGCAACTAACTCTTTTACTTGTCCTTCGCAACTAACTCTGGCACTTGTCTTAACCTCACATTTCTTTATCCTTATCTTCTTTGTTATTATGTATGCCGTTCTGATATTTCTTGTGTTTTTGATATCATGCAATTTCACATTTGATTCCTGTTATGCATACCCTTGTCAATGGCCATGTGCTTTGGTAAGTTTATATTATAAGATATTATTTTATGTTAGACTACAATGTACACACATGTGTATTTGACGAGTAGACACAGAAAGATAGTGCCATTTTATTTGTATGTGTGGGAAAAAAAAGACCAAAAAAAAATAAAAGAAGAGGAAGCATTAAAATGCAATGCACAATTTACACTCATTTTATTTCTTATTTCTAGAATGTCGTGAGATACAAGTTTGATATAAATTATAGAATCTCCCTATAAATTAAAATTGCTAATAGATAATGCAAATTGATAATCTGAAGTATGATGTAGATTACAGAATTCTGAAAATTTATCATCAAACTTGAAAAACCATATGGTCTGTCACAGTATGTATTAGTGTGTTCCAATATGTCCTATGTTGTTGAGTCACTCTGGGAATAAAATGATGAGTTCTAATGCGATTTGAATGTGGCAAAATCAGACATTTTTTTTTTTTTTTTTTTTTTGCCTGGGGAGCCCAATGCTGTAATCAATTCCTGTTCTTGCTTCTTTGCTTGGGACGAGGTGCTGACCTCGTTACTGTTTATTAATCTGTGCCGAATGCACTTGCCACCTGTTTTAATTATTTGGGGGCCAAATGTTCACAGGAAATCGGCAGCATACTGACAAGTGTGACAGCTAGATTGTGCCACTTGTGCCATCCGTGGCTCATGGTATTAGACTTTAATTAAGGTTCAGTTGACACAGGAGATGGTACGGGTGTGAACAGGGGGAGATGCCCCCATATGCAATCAGACAGTCCCAAAATACAAGCCAATGGTGAACAAATCATGTTACTATTTGAGCTCTGGATTGATTTCAAGATTCTAACTTCAGTACTGCCAAACACCAATTCTGCAAATGGACAGGAATTCCCCAAAAGTTATTATTTCAAGTGGAAACGAAGTATAGTTATGCAATGGCTGTTAGAGGATCTCTCCCAGTATATTAAAGGGTGTGTACAGTTCTGGTCGAGGTGAGGAGTTAGCATTTCACATTTTGCGAGATATTCTGAAACCACTCTATGAGATGTCAAAGAGCATGCAATTCTAAGGGGTATCAAAAGTTTATTTGATGAAAATCGGTTTTGAAATGGCTGAGATATCCAAAAACAAGGTGAAACAAAGAGATCCTGATAAAAGGCATGGCATGTCGCCTTTTGTTATTATCACTTTTTTTGATATCTCAGCCATTTGAAAAACAATTTTCATCAAATAAACGTTGAATCCTAAGTTATTAAAATTACATGCTCTTTCATATTTCAAAAGAGGTTTCTCATCATCTCACTTAGGAATGTTAAAAACATGAATCCCCACCTCAACCAGTACTGTACAGTCCCTTTAACAAACCATAAACATCATTGCGGTTACAAGTACAAAAATTCCATAAACAATTCTGTTGTTTCAAACATTGATTACTCAGCAGTCACTCCTCAACATCCTGTGCTAACATGGTGTACATTCATGTAACTTTTCATTTTAAGCCAGCCAACTTCTTACTAATTTTGTTTATTTGCATGTGTTGCATGGCAGCTGATTTTTCTCCACCCTGCGGCAACTTGACTGCTCCTGTACTACTTCCGCCACTTCTGATGCTGCGCCTCTTCATATCAAAACGTTGCTGGAATATTTCGGACCCCAACGCCGCCAATTTTCCCCTCCTTCTGGCCATGCAAAATATTCAATGCAATCCATCCCGGCTGCCGTTCTTTCTTACACTCTGATTAATTTGACAACTGTCGGTCCACTCTGCTTTCTGCGCATCAATGCTATGTAGTGCGCAAGGGCAACATCCACATACGACAGAATGACTTAAAAACCATTGCCAATCCATCTCAATTGCCTGTTGCCCATCACTATCAACCACCCACATCACCAGATGACTATGATCCAGTTCAGCAGTTTGAATCAGGTACCTACTTCATATGCCGCTACCATTTTCAGTTTCAGTGTATTTTGTTTCTCCACATGAACAAGTGAAGTCATTTCGAAAATTCAACAACGTTCTCATGATAATGTAAATGAGGGTAATTAAAAGAGTTTTGAAAGGAAATAGAAATAGTTACATATAATGCAATGAAATACATTTTATAGCATCTTAATGTACAGATTGAGGAGGCGGTAATGGATAAGCAGTTGCTTGACCAGGATAACAGACTGGGTAATATGCTGAAACATTTTTGATTTCCTTTCTTTTGAGTTAACCAAACTCTACCATCTGAGATAAATAGTCTACCAAACATTTAGCGTACAATAACATAGATTGAGCAAATGTAGAAGCACATGGTTGCTTGAATCTTGATTTCCTGTCATGTGACTTCCTCTGCCGGGTTTCATGAAGAATTCACTCTTTTTTTCCAGGAATAAAGCAAAGTACGAAATGAAATCGAAACATAATGCAAGCATGACTCGGTATACCTTGTGGCTATTCTTGCTATGATGATGACAGTATCAATTTGCAAAGCCTTCATATTGTTCTGTTCTGTCCATTTCCTGGTTAAATCATTTTCTGCAAAGACTTTTGTGTTATTACTTCAGAAGTTCAAGCTCATCGCTGTTTGTATACTCAATGCAGTATTATGTTAAAAATTCCCCCTGCTTGAGTTGAATATTTTGCATATCTTCCACCTAGGAATCTTCCTTCTTTCTAAACCACAGTAAAATAAAAAGGCATCAATGAAATGTGGAGAACACAGTGTAAATATCCATAACAATAACATCAAAACTGTAGGGGAATTGTTTCATGTCTTTGTTGTTTTCTGCACAATGATTATGCAGGTAATAATATTTAAAGGTCTCTGCATTTCACAAGATATAATCACAAGAACACTCCCTCAGTCATACATGTAAATATCATGCATATTGCACATGTGGTACTAATGCCGGCAGAATATTGTTATGTCCCGCCAGGTTCTAGATGATTTGGCCCTCCATTCCGTCAATGACTGACGGTTTTCCCCTTCCACACCTGCTGCAGCTAAATCCAACATGTCAAATTGTGACTGAATCATCCAGTCGCTCCCAGCGCCATTAATCAAATAATTTCTGGGAGTCGCAATCTACGGACTAGGAGAGGGGAATGAAAGATTAGTTCTTGGACAGACAGTAGACAAACAAGCAAGCCAAACCATCTTTGAAAAGAAATTGTACGTTGATATGTTTGCAATTAACCTCTTCTGTCTTAACATATGACAATAACCTGGTGAGACTATATTTTTTGTAGAAAGACAGGAGAAAACTTGTGAAAGAGATGGGCTTGCAAAATACATATGGCATTGATACAATATTCTCTCAAATGCTTCACATTGTATGCAGTGATTCCATGTACATAATGGTGTTTATGCTTCATGTCTACCAGTGAATATATACCTGTCTACATTTTCTCATGTTATTTGTTTCCTAAGATGTACTGTAGTATCTATTCAATCAGTTGTTTCTTCTCTTTCTTTGTTATTGGTAGTGTGAGTCTTTTACATTTCTGTTAACTTTTTCCTTCATCCGTCCCCCTTGTGCAATCACGCAGTCACAGGATTTAGCTTCACACGTAAGTTATGCAAATTATGCTCACAAGTAGCACCCATCTCATGTGTAGCAAATCGCCATGTGCCCGGCAGAACAACACGAACACAGGCGAGGTGCGTGTTATACTTGCGTGCCTTGCGTGCATTTGTGTCGTTCTGCCGGGCACACAACGAAATTTACTTTCCTTTCCTGTCAAGATACTTTTATTTTTGTTCTTTCTTTTTGTCATCTAGTGTCATGTCTTGATGTCAACTTCTTCATGTGTATCATGTGTTCTACATATGATCTTAGTCCTGTTTGTGTTGTTGTTGAATGTCTTTCACTGCAAATTTTATCTGATACCATGTATTTGATAATATGTGCTTTTAGTGATTTCTGATTTAGCTGTGTGTTCTAAAAAAAGAAAAGGAAAAAAAAGGAAAGAGGAAAAACATTAGTTAAACACTAGAACATGAATGAAGCAGCTCTTTCCCACACTTGTATTTGCATGTCTTAGGTTCCATGCAGATGCATCTGAGCCCCTGGCCTGCTCAAGACATTGATGCACTGCCTTCCACAAACAATAAAAACAAATCCAAACAGCTGTAGGGAAAGCCCCCAAGTTCTGGAGTGACTTTGTAATAATATGCAACAAGTTACTTGTCTTCTCTTTCTGAAATAAGAAAGGATTAGATAGTTACTGTGATGTACCTGTTGTGTGTTGCCATGTTTGTCCGCGATGCTCAGAGGCAGATAAGCTAGTGTGTACTGCTTGTTGATTTTGCACATAGCTGAGAAGTTGTACATATATACATTAGGTTGACTCAGTGGTGTGAGAGCGTGCTGTGAAAATGCCAGTGCTGGGGGTTCCTGAGCTTGCTGCATCTCATCTGCTGTAACTGTAAGGCCCTGCTCTTGATGGAAAGTGTAGCAGATTGGATTAATTACCCGGAATGAGCCTGCATTACTGTGAGCTATTCACCCTCGCTTTTTCAACGATGGTGTGATGCCTTTGAAAAAAACAAAACAAACGAACCACACCTTACAGTACAAGGCTGTCTTGTTGGCAGTACCTGTGAAATTGACAAGTTAATGGTAAATTAGGGTCTTGAATTCACATCCTCTGCAATTTGCTACAAATGTCATTCCCAAAACAGAACAGCCACGAGCCCATGAAGAGTCTGTAATGCCTATTAGTTTACACGACAGCGGAGTTCTCTTAAAATGCCACCTGATTGTATTATGCTGTAGGCCTGCTAAAGGATTCACTTTTACATACTATCAGTATCCAATAGCATGTTATACTTAAGACTATATTCATGTATTTCACATAGGTGTTTTTTTTTTTGCCCCACAAATTTCATGAATCAGCTGATATTCCAAAACTCATTGCATGCTGGAATATTACTCTTTATTTTAATAGCACAAACATAATGCACATTATGTCATGGTAACTTTGCTTCAAAAAGGTATGATATTCACTTCTCATTTCCTCACTGTGGCTCCTAATGAATAAAGGTAGTATGGGCTATTAGCCCATTGGGTGCTGGGTTTCGAAAAACTGATAGGTGCAAGAGAATATTTCCTGACTTTTTTCCATGATCGAAGAAGTGTAGCAAGGATTAGCTTTTCATGAATACTGTACCTTCATATACATTGCAGGAGCAGAGTATAATTTTATTGGGTAATAGGCCCTATATATCATCTCAGCCTGAAAGAAAATGTGATGGTTTTTAAAAGGGTGAAGAAAATATTCTGTGCCCCATTCCTACAGCTAGGCATCTTATCGTGGGCCTATCTTGGCCAGGCTTTAAGTTCATTATTTGTTCATTCACATGTGGCAAAAACCAGTCTCTGTAGCTCGAAGGATGTACAAGTGTAAGGGTAGCCACTGGCCAGTGCCATTCCAATGTGTATAGATCTGTACTACTGTGATTTACTTGATTTAAAGGGCTAGCAAATTGGCCACCTCGCCCTAGCATCTAATGGACAGCAAGGATGTGTGTTATTGCGAGATCTAAACCGGTGGATTTTGATGATCCAGCAACCTCTTGAACGTCAGGTCAGACCCCTTTTCATTTCTGACAAGTAATCACTTGAAGATCTCTGATACATGTGTAAACTTTATATGTCTGGTATTTTTGTGGATGTTGTTTTTTTTTTTTTTTCTGTGAAATGATGTCTCCCACTGGTACATACAGTATCCCCAATAGCAGGAAGGGGATTCCTCCAATTCAAGTTTCATCCTACTTTGCATAAAGAAAGCTTGTTATTTCAGGCTATCAGTTAGGAGGAAAAGGAACCCGAATATGTATTAGTTTTGCTTATTTACTTCTCTGAACTGCCGCGAAAGTTGTTTATGCACGCATGTAAGGAAATGAAAGAGGCGCAGTTTCCACACTCGTGCAATTGGAGCTTGTCTCAGCTCATTTCTCCCCCCAAGGATACTCGTGTAGAGGAACGGGGGTAGTGGCACTTGTCATATCGATTCAAACGGGGAAGGAAGAGCCAGGCACATCCGTGGTGACAGTTCCTCCTTGGAGTGATAGATTTTTCTGCATTTTTGAATTCCTGGAGACAGAAAGGGGAGCTTTCTGCAAGAAGCTTTCCATCAAGACTAATTGATGAATGAGGGGTTGGCCGAGCAAGGGCTCATATACTCTAGTTTACTCTGTCAGAAGATTACAGGGAAGAAGGAGGAAACAGGAAAAGATGCTTCCTCTGTGCATGATTTCTTGTTAACTATTGTGGTATGAAATTACATACAACGTAGCTGTATTATATGTTCATCATGCATTGCAATGGACATTCGGGGGTAGTGAGATATAAAGTTGTCCTGTTCAATGAACCGTGATTGCATGCATAAAGAGTGCACTGGGTTTTACCACTGACATCTGTTTAGTACATAATAGTTGTGATATTCATATTCACACAGTCATCCAGTTGTACTTCACCATTCAAATGGAGGTCTGTGCATGTGTGCTTAAAGGACAAGTCCACCTTCATACACATAAGGATTGAGAGAATGCAGCAATATTAGTAGAACACATCAGTGAAAGTTTGAAGAAAATTGGACAATCTGTTCAAAAGCTATGAACATTTTAAGTATCTGCACAGTCACTGCTGGAAGAGAAGACTACTACAGTGTATTGATGTCACATGCGTACAACTATATGAGGAAAATAAAAAGAGAATTTCACAAAACTTTACTTTTTTAATAAAGTCCACATTTCTTCGACTTGCTACTGATGTATGTTAAGGGTAATATTATTCCCCCTGCCTTCTGAAAGAGAGAAGTCAAGAGTTCTTTTGTTATGCGAGAAAAATGAAAATATGTTGAATTTTCTTTATTCTTTCTTTATATTGTTGTACTCATGTGACATCACAAGCTATAGTGGTCTTTTCATCCAGACGTGACTGAGCAGAAACTTCAAAAATTTATAACTTTTGAACGGATTGTCCAATTTTGCTCAAACTCTCACTGATGTGTTCTACTAATATTGCTGCATTCACTCAACCCACATGTCTATGGAGGTGAACTTGTCCTTTAAGCACAGTTCCCAAATAGTTATTATCAATATAGCACTTTCTGTAAGGCATGTTACAGGTTAGTGTTGGTAGTAGTATGTGTGGATAGGTGGAGGGGAGTGGGTATTAATTTTTAGTTCTATCTTGTGTTTGTTGTCAGATGATTTTGATATTCTTCTGTCATACACTACCTTATCTTAACAGTAGCTTTTGTAGTTGCTAACTTTCACTTTGCTTATGCTGTGTTCAGACAGATGGATTACAAACAGTCAAGATATTGTATTGAATACATGGATTGTCAAGCTGATACACCCACTGTTGGTAATGAAACTGTCAGTGCAGCAATTCCACTCAATAGCAAAGTAAATTTAGTAACTAGACCTCAAATGAATATTTTTGCCATGCACCTATTAAAATAACTTTCTTCGTCAAAAGGAATCTGAGTTCAGTCCAAATGCCTGACCGCTATTTCTCTTGTCTTCCTTTTTGTATGTAGTAAAGACAGCAAGAAACCAAAACTAAACTGAGACAAACATGACAAATGAGGTTCATGGAAATGTAATGCTGCAATGTATAGAAACTGGGAAAAACCTTCAGGTTTCAGAAACCTCCTCACTCCTTTCGGGGTGCGGTGCTATGCCATTAGTGGTCTTCCAGTGCTTCAGGCAGAATCAATAGCCCTAATTGTCTATTCGTGCTTTGCTATTGATCTCTCCGCCTCATCTGAAATCTGCATGGTCCAGTGCAGGGTAGTTTTGTTTTCCCAGTCCTGCATTTTAAAGGGAAAGCAGAGATGAGGTTTATACTGAATCCCAAACTTGTTTATACAGTGGGTCTTTTTTATGTGATATGTGTATCCATTGATTTGTGGGAGGTTTGTTTCATGTATAAATCATGCTTTTTTCACTAACTGGAAGGTGTTAAAATGTGTTCCCATGAATGTGCAAAGTGCTGACTAATCAAAGCCATGGTGGTTGAATATTATTTTCTTGGCTTTGGTAGAAATTCTACTACCATTTTATCCTACATTCTGTGTTGGAAGTGGTTGATAAAGAGAGGTTGTTCTTCGTACGCATATCGTACACGTACATATATGAACAAATGTCATGAGTGCCAGGTTGATGCAGTGTGAAGTTAGCATGCTTCTGCATGAAGATTAAAATAAACTACGTACCAGTATTAATTAGGCAAGGTGACATTCTTGCTGATATCTTCTGCACAAGAACTCTAGTAATATTTTTATTGGTTTGTTTATGTCACCAGCACCTAATAGTAATATGGCTCATTATCCCCCTCCCCCCCCCCCCCCCCCCGCAAAAAAAAAAGGAAGAAAGAAAGAAAGAAATGTTAGGTTTTTAGTAGCCGTACAGCATTCTTTGACTAGGTGGCATGCTTTGCATGATATGATCAGTAAACATGCCAGCCAGGCAGTGTATCCTATAAATGGTAGCAAGCTGCCAACCTCTCCTCCCCCACATCTTTCCCATCTAAATATTTCAGCAAAATGTATCACAGGGCTTTAACATGGAGTCACCATCTATTTCTTTGAATACTGAAGCAACTGAAGAAGCTCGGGTCAGTACCAAATTGCATTACCAGATTGTACTCACCAAAGCTGGGATTCTGGCTCTTGTAGGGCCTTTATTAAATTATGGGATATGAATAATAGTTGATAGTGTGATGTTTGTATAAAAAGCTCAGTAATTTATTTAGATATTCATTGATATGATTGTCTCATGTTCAATCTGATCACTCCAGTGACTGGACAAATTTCACAGGACTTTGGTGTTCATAAATATTTGTGTGGGTGTGTGTGTGTGTGTGTGTGTTTGTGTGTGTGCATTTTTTTTTTTTAAAGAAGAATCAAACATGGAATGAAATTTTTGTATCAAACATGGCACTTTAGGCAAAATCCTTCCACCCCCCTCATCACCACTTTCTCGTTTTCTGCACCAACCTGGGAATTGCTCCTGTCAGATATGAACAATACCCACCTCACAGCTGCTCAGCTGCATTGTTCCAGTAGTGTGCCTGGCAGTACTAGGTTTCCATTCCCTCACCCTCCCTCTTTTCAAAAAGGTGAAAAACCTGTCTTTCCATTCAGTCTCAGACTTTGACACTACGCCTTCCAGTTTGCCTTGGAAGCAGAGTGTTCATACAGTTTATGTGATCAATTTTGTACTGTACTGCCTCACAGGATTTTGAAACATGGAGTGAAAGTGCCAAATTTGTCCCCCTTTTTGTCAGAGAAAAAAAGGATTTTCATTTCTATGGTAGTGTGATACTTAATTATCTTGATTTCTATGTCATTTAGATTTTTAAGTTCACTTACACCCCCACATTATTTTTTCCATCATTAAAAGAAGTAAATTCCTTACCTCATCTGTAGTAATGCTGAGCCGGTCACCGGATTCGGTCATTCAGCTTTCGTTGAAGGACAGTATGCGGAAAACAGGGATTTTCTAGGACTTGCATTCATTAATCTGAGTGAATACCTCAATTGTCAGTACCCAGTACCATGCTAAACAACAATGACTGGATTGCCACAGCTCTTATAATTTCAGTACTGGTAGGTCTGTAGTTTAGCATACATGTACATGTAGGTGATATCATATCATGGAGTGTACAACCTGTTAATTGGGTTACAGGGTATAGGTACACTATACTTGTCAGTTTAATCTAAGAATGGGAGATACATATAATTTAAGGGTATTGTCCCTTAATGATTAAAATGCGCATATATCTTGTATTCCATATCAGTCAGTTATGAAATTCAAAATGCCCTGCATTTCTTGGGAAAATTTAGTCACACATGTATTTGAGATTTCCTCTTACAAATTCCATGGATACATTCATGTATAATGTGTGTGCTCTGAACTAAACCACTGTCGCATCTCGGGCACTGTGTGCTGTTTAGCTAGAATGTTGTGCTGTTGAGGGTAATCTGGTAATGGCAGACCTTGCAGTGTGTGTGAGGTGGGAGATCTAGTCCATGAATGATTGATGAATAGCTAATGGCTACATAGATTAGAAGGTTGGCTTCATAGGGGGAAGGGGCACAGGCTTGTGTAGTGGCATGAATTCATGTATCGGCAAGCCAGGGAGGTCATTTCAGCTCTCCACTTGCATCAAAGGCTTACCTCCATAGTATTATGATGTGTTTCATTTTATCCTATAGCTCTTGAAAAGTTTATGATTACATAAGAAGTTGGTGTCAGAACAAACAAACAAGGAAACAATGGATCATTGTTCTGTGAAGACTATTGGGCTCCCTAGGACTGGAGTTGTGCAAAGTCTGTTAGGTCATCACAAGGACAATATTTTGTCAAAAGGATGGGCATCAAATTCATGTGGTGTAGGTCACTATGAAGCAGCAATTCACTGCCAGACTTCACACATTAGCATAGAAATATCATATGAGCTATGTCACCTTTGAATGCAGTGTATAATTACTTCTCCATCCTGGTGCTAGAACAAATTATGTTTCTCGACAAGATAGCAGAAAGGCGAGAATTCAATATTTGGCAGATCACTCTCGCGCTGTTTTGCCATCCTGTTTGTGTATGTATGTGCAGAGGATAAAATTGATGGCTGCCCTGCTGCAGGACATACCTTACTACATGTACCATCTGTCTGATGAATTTGAACATGCACTTTCCCCCCCTCTCTGCAACTGCTGATTAAATCTTGCTAATAAATCACTCGCCACCCTGTACAAGATTGCGTTGTAATATGGTTATATTGCAATTTGTCCATCCCAGGGGAGAGAGGGTAGTTTGCTGCTTACCCCTCCTATGAATTGGCAGGCAACCTGTAAACAAGTGCTAACAGGCTAAACATCACTCCCCCTTTCCCCAATATGCCCAGAGAAATAAATCACTATGCTGCACATTCAAGATAAAGCAGCTTTGTATGAACCCAGCTGGTCGATCCTAGTATCCCACAGGTGTGATGGTCTGTATGCCAGATATGTACTGTGTGCACATATATCAAGGGATTCATACTTTCATTGTGTTCCTAATCAAGCTAGTGGAGAGCAACAGGAAAAATGATGGTTACTTTATTTGAAAACTACAATGTAGGCAACTTGCACAGAACAAAGAATTGAATGAATATCCATACTCCTTGTAATGCTGTTTTGTGATTAGCCCCTGTTGTGCAGAACTTTGATGATTTTGCTCCTTTTACTTGCCTTCATTTGTTCTTTAAGTCGCATTTTGTAAAATTATTTCCCTCTTACAGTAGGTGTGCACAATGCCAGGCAATGTATGGTTGCATGGCTAGGCAAGTATCATTCTAAACTAGCCCAATAATGAAATGTAGTTTATTTACCCAAACGATTACGGGACATACAAGGACACACAGTACCCTACACTGTATTTCTTGAATGGGTGAACATTCAGAAATTTTGTTGAATATAATGCATTGGAACCAACTCTCAGATTTATATGTGTGTGTGTGAGACATACCAAGTTCAGCCATGATAAAATGTTATGAACAAAAGGATACCACATATCTGTGAGTGTGATTTTCTCAGCTCGAAGAAACTAATTAGCTAAGCGAGATACATGTCATGCTTGCCCATTCAGTTTTTAATTGAAGCTAGCATAAGCTTGACAAAGCCCCTGAAAAAGGCTTTCTTTCCATGCAAGATTTCATTCCACATTAGTAGTGCTCTGATGATTCTTTGCACTTGTAGTAATTGAGGCGCAGACCAATTTCTACATAACTTTAGGCCCTTGTCTGGGGATTGTCAAGGAAAACATACTTTGCGAGAGATTGTCTGAAATTGCCCATGACTTATTGTGCTGTGAACATTCCATTCCTATAGGATTATGTTTTCAGTGTGGGATACAGTTCACTAATCACAGGTAAACAATTTAAACACAAATGAACAGTCACAAAACTTGATAGAGACCATGGATGTTACAAGCAACCAAAACAAATGTAGACTTGTGAAACAGTGCATTTTAAATGTTTTCGTTGTTGATGTTGTGTTGGCCTCAAAAAATCAAAAGATCAAAAGAAAACATGTTCACTAGGTTTTCAAGATGTTCCTGGTCTGGAGGCACTTTTTGTTTTGCCCTCCTTAGTAACCACTTTATGAAGATCATTGTGAAATGAGAGGAAAATTTTGTACCACATTAATATATCTTTTTTTTTATATTGAGCATTTATGTGGTATATGAATGTTGTGTGCAGGACGGATCCTCAGGAGGCATACACGTCAACACTGAATTGCAAAAACAGTTTTCATCATTTCTTTTCCAGCATTGAGAACATAATCATTCACTTCGATAGGAGCAATAAGGGAAATGAGGTCATGTATGTAATGGCAGGAAGTTTGTAATTGCATGGGAACGGTTGCCATGGTTACGCAATGTTCCTGCTAAGTGAAGACAGCGGAGGGTGCAGTGGCAGTGGGATGATAACGTGCCAGTTTTCATTTTTATCACATCACTGATTCTAACTAGGATCATGAAGCATGGGTGCACGGTTGCCTCAGTCCTCTGATTGGCTGATGTGCCATTCCTGCTACGGAGCCATTCTGGTGGAGAAGGATGATTATGTAGCCCCAGTGATGCTGCAGAGAATTATGGCGATGCAGTGATTTAGACTTGTACTTGACAAAAAGAAAAGCAAGCAAAAACACCCCAACCCCAAGAACGACAGAAGATGCATCCCACCAGACTGTTGAAAGAATACAGATTTGAGAGAAAGAGCAGGGAAGCTCATGAGCGTGAGAGGGAGCGAGAGAGAGCAAACGAGAGTTACAGCAGTATGAATTTCATAGATTTGCTCAAATCCATACAAGCTTATTGTGTGATGAATGTTGTCAATTTGCCAGATCTGTGTATTGTAATATCTCTGCCATTCATATTTGAAGGGAAAACATTCTGCCAGGAGAATGAGATGCCTGAGCAAAGTGCATTTTCAGCCATGCATTGCTAGTGGATGCCATGCTTCTTTGAATGCTCTGTGAGATGAAATTTGAATGAGAAGAACTTGCACGAGGTAACCTGGAATATTCTTGTGCTTCATTGTTTTGTTCGGTATCGAGCTGACCTTTCTAACTCTGCTTGCTTGACTTCTCTCTTTCCTCCCAAGGAGTTACTCAGAGGTCATTTCAGGCCAAATTGGAATGGAGTAAGATGGCACAGTAGAATAGTGGATTGAAAATAACCCCCCTTAATTATGCATTACGTATAAACCGAATGTGCGTGAGCGCATGTGTGAGTTTGCATCGTTTCATTCACCCAAGAAAAAGCTTGAAACCTTTGCAGTGTGAACTCCCATGCCCAAGGCATACTAAAATGTGGTCATTTTGGCAGAACTTAAATTGTACAAAAGTTTGTGCATTCGTCACAAAGATTCATAGTTATGTAAACCTGCGGAGATATTAATGCACTTTTTGAGAGTAGAGTTGACTTGATTTCATGTTTGGCAGACAACTAACAGAATGTCAAAAATTCACAAAGCATGTAATTGCTGCCATGTGTTACACAAGATGGCTTTAAGAAATGTATAATGTGACAATTTACCACATTTGCAGTACAGCCTAGTTCCAGTAGTTATGTAATGTGCTGATGATTGTTTGCAGTGAAGTAGTATTAGTTAGTCACTTTTGCTTGATTTTGATGAGTTAAATTGTAGAGAAATTTACCTTTAATGTTGTTATGGATAAAAGTAGTAAAATGCAAGTTGAAAATCAGTAGGAGCTTGGGTAGAAGTATGTACACACAATTTGAATAATCAATATGCCATCAAACAATGAATTTTGGATTGATAATTCCACATGCTAAGAAGCCCAAGGAATAGATCCATATCTGATTGATGTGCTCTGCTTTACTCTTTTTTTTTCAGCTTTAAATTTTTGTAAAATCCCCTAGAAGTGTTCTCTTTTTCACAATTGCCAAGATATCTATTCATAATTATTATTTTTTTCTGCGGTGTGAATATCCCATTTTTAGTATATGTGTTGATACAGTGTCTATTAAGTGGTTGCAGTATTTATATAGTCACATATCCTACATACATGTAGCTACTTTGTGTGATTGAACTACCTTTATGTGCCTAACAGTTATACATGTATATGTTGAAAGATCTTGGTGGAAGGTGAAGTTTAGATTCTAAAAATGTTGCAGCATTTTAGAATGCAATAACTCCAGTTAGATGTTCAAAGTACAGTATGGAAATGTCACAGTAAAATGTCATAATCTGTATTATACATTTACATAAGAATTGTGACATTCCATCAAACTTGGTAGATTGATTTAAATATGATGTATAAATTGCTGACCAGATTGGGGTAAATTTTTTGAAGGCAGAGGGTCTAAACTTTTGCAGTTAAATTGAGAAATTCTTGTGATGCAGTTATACCTGTAGATCAAACAGTTAGTTCTGATGTAAGATATTTTGTAGGCTTTTTATGGTCCAAGTATACACAAGAAGATAAGTAGTCCTCTTTGCTGAATGAATCATGCAAATCAAATTTGTTCTCGAGGGACACCAGTATACATCTTTCATGTGCAAGTTTTGGGGCAGCTCTGAAGATGAGTCAGTTAAAGGAGAATTTAGGAGCCCTCACTACGTAAGGTAGTACATTGAAATACACAAGTGCACCACTCGAGTTGTGTGGGTGTAGGTCATGGGCGTGGTGCACATTGTAGGGCCAGGAGAATGTTCCAGACAAAACACCCTCTCTCTAGTGGCTGTAAAAATACTGGCACTGAAATGCACAAGAAGTTATTGCTCATGGCATTGCTATGTAATGCTGTAGAAGGAATGACAGGACTTTTTTGAAATATATATTTTTAAGCTACAGTGTATTGTGTGTGTTTGTGTGTGTGTGTGTGTCTTTTGTTTATATTCCCTATTTTCATGCTGATATTTATAACATTTTCTGGCATACAGAGTGTAGAAAAATAGTTTGCGATAGAGTTAAGCTAAGCTTTTATGTAATTATTCAATTTTATGTTATTTACCAAAAACAACTTAAGTATTCAGAAAAGTAACTAGGAATGAATATTATTTGTATAAATAAGCCTTAGTATGATTTTGCTGTGATTTTGACATGTATTGTGCATTTTGGTGTTTGATTGTTGGTATGTACAATGTATATAAATTGAGTGATTGGTGACATAACTGTCTTGCATGGATATAATGTATGTTAGTTATATATCTCCCAGTGATACTGTGCATGGCATTAGTGGATTTTAACCCCTATTCAATGTTTATTGCAAGAAACTCAAATTTGCCTTTGATAGTGATATTAATGCATGTGTGTATAATTCAAGATCAGCTACTCTATGGATTTGTACAGGCATTTTGTGGTTATTTACTAGTAAGATAAAATGTTTGTATGTGTATGATACACCGTTGGTGCAAATGCTAAAGTACACATGTATAGCTTCATAATATGAATTGGAGAAGTCACATTGTCATAGATATAATAAGCTTACTGAAGATTCAACTGAAATCGAGCTAATAGTAACAGTTACTTTTAGAGGCGACTACACCAGAGTTTTCCATCGAAGCTTTGGTTATATTTTGATGATGCCTGCTCAGTACTCATCAATTTATGAAATTACACCAAATTTACTTTGTCAAGCATATTGTCCATGAATTTTCAGTGGAAATGTCAAGGGCATTATGTTTTGACTGACAGTCTTGCACCAAAGAATGGTCCAGACTGTTTAGGGATTTTTTTTTTTTTTTTGTGTGTGTGTCTTATATTCATTTTTCCTAAAGAAGCATAATGTGTTGAGTAAAGTAAGGCACATCAAGTATTGCTGACAGCCCTTCTACAGTCAAATCCTATTTCATTGTTTTTTGACATGAGATAAAAAAAATATCAGATGTCATGCATCATGGAGGAAGGCACATATAAGGTTCCCCCATCTAGAAGCCCAACATCCTCTGTTGGTTTGTCAGTGTAAAGGATGAGGAAACAAATTTCATATCAGCTTCCATTGGGTCGATTCCATGCCTCTTAAAGGACAAGTTCACCTTCATTAAAGGGACTGTACAGTACTGGTTGAGGTGGGGATTCATGTTTTGAACATTCTTAAGTGAGATAATGAGAAACCTCTTATAAAATATGAAAGAGCATGTAATTTTAAGAAGGATTCAACGTTTGTTTGATGAAAATTGGTTTTCAAATGGCCGAGATATCAAAAAAAAAAAAAAAAATTGATAATGATAAAAGGCGACAGGCCACAACTTTATTAGGATCTCTTTGTTTCACCTTGTTTTTGGATATCTCAGCCATTTCAAAACCGATTTTCATCAAATCAACTTTTGATACCCCTTAGAATCGCTTGCTCTTTGACATCTCATAGAGTGGTTTCTGAATATCTCGCAAAACGTTAAAAGCTAAATCCTCACCTCGACCAGAACTGTACACACCCTTTAACATAAGGATTGAGAGAATGTTGCAATATTAGTAGAACACATCATTGAAAGTTTGAGGAAAATGGGACAATCCATTCAAAAGTTATGAATTTTTGAAGTTTTTGTGCAGTCACCACTGGATGAGAAGACTACTGCAGTGTATGATGTCACATGCGTACAACAAAGGAAAATATAAAGAGAATTTCACAAAATTTCATCTTTTGAAAAAAGTACATATTCCCTTGACTCATTACTGACATATGTTATGGGTAATATTATTCCCATTGCCTTTAGAAAGAGGCAAGTCAAGTGCTCTTTCATTACGCGAAAAAAAGTGAAAATATGTTGAATTTTCTTTACATTTTCTTTATACTGTTGTACTCATATGACATCACGAGCCTTAGTAGTCTCCTTATCGAGCGTTTCCAACACAAAAATTTTAAAAATGCATAACTTTTGCATTGATTGTCCAATTTTCCTCAAACTTTCACTGATGTGTTCTACTAATATTGCTGCATTCTCTCAATCCTTATGTTTATGAAGGTGAACTTGTCCTTTAAGTGATTTTACAAATTCACTTCCCCCATTATTATCTATTGCATGTGCTGCATCGAATGTCCTTGTATTATAAATGAAAAGGGTGGATTGAAAATTTCATAATGTCCTGATCATCTCCAGAAAAAAAAAAAAATAACTGTAACAAACAAATAATATTTGGACTGAAAATTTGTTTTTAAAGCATGGAGGGAGATAGTTATTTTTCTAGTAAATATTTTCTGGTCAGTGCTTGGACCGTGTGTATTGCCTAGGTCCTAGACACAGCTCAGTGCAAAGATGTATTATACTGAACCTGGAATACTGCATAGAAACAAACCATTTACAGGTCACTGTCAGGTTTACCAAGTCATTGACCTCAGAGTGCATTTTATGTTTGAACTTGCACATAAGTTAAAGTCTGTATCAATCAAATAATCGATGTATGAGGGTGATATGCACTATACAAATTACGTGGGTTTATTTATGTATCACCATATTGGCTTGGGATGTAAGGCTATTGATGGTACAAGTAAATTGGATTTTGATTTGCTCCTTAACCCTATATACTGTGGAGCATTACTACTGCACAAACAAATTTACATTTTATTGGAAAAAGATGAAATTTCAGCTCAGTCCATTAGCATGCTGAGTGGTTTAAAGTGGTAATGTGAGACCAGTAAATCTCATAGAGACATGCAAGGTTTCATCAAACTTCATCTGTATTGGTAAGTCAGATATGAAGTAGATATGAAGTGTATTCGATGTGTTTGATGTAAATCACCTGTGAGTAAATCACTTTCAAATATGGGGGGGGGGGTGGGGGGGGTGGGTACTACAGTAGTTGGTGGACATGAGGGGGAGCATACTGCAAATTGCCCATTCAACTTTGGCATCATAATATAGGGGCCTACAACATACATTACTGGTTGATCCTTGTGAAGTGATCATAGTGTATTGCAGTCAATAGGGAATTAGCACTATACCTTTCAATACAGGGATCTACCACACTAGACATTGTATCATGGTCAACATTGGTCAAATTTTAAAGAAAAACACTCAATATTGGATCAAATACTGAGTTTTGTAGTGTCCATTGATAGCACGATTATGATTTCTAGACTGAGCTTCTTAGGAAACATGGGTGATTCTTCGATTCTTCATTCTTTTTTTTTTCCCTTCAAAAGTCTGAATGAAATTTAAATGCAAAGATTTTAATGGAGACTAGTGCAGTACGTGATTAACGTGCAAATGGGGAGGAGACCCCCATCGTGACGTTTTTGACAAATTTTGAGATGACCGTGGCCAGCCTAGAATATGTACACTACTGTGCTTGAAGCATAGTAGCAGCAGCGACTCCTGACTGCAGCTTCAGCACCAGCTTGGCAATGCCAAGAATGCCTGGAATGGACTGAGATCAGCTGTGTCAGATAGACATGGAGGGATCCCCTGCCTTAGCTGCATCACTAAGGATCTTCCCAGAGGACTCTAGGATAGTTTTTAACCAAGGGCCATTTTGTTTTCACTTTCCAGTGTCCAGAACTACAATATGACAGTTTCAGCCAGCAGTATGAGAAGTACATGGTACAGAGAGTTTCAGTATGTCGTAAGGACCACTTTGGAGAAATGGGGAGTACTTTGAGTACATTAGCAATGAGAAAATTGCATTTCATTATGAGAGTTTAATATGGACGAGGTTTCGTGGAAAGTCTGGACAATGAGTCTAGCATTTCGTCCCATAAGCCAAAGGAGGGAAATGTCCCAGGGATGATAAATGGCATAGGGTATGCCAGTTCGAGTAAGCATCACTGACACACACACACCCCCAGTTAGTAAGTGGGTAGGTCTATTTTTAGTTAGAAAGTAGTGGGACCTTGACATTGGATTGGACTGTACCAAATGGGTGGATAGGGTGGACGGAGATATAACTTTACACCTCATGCCTGAAACTCGGAAGGAATTTTGCAACCTGGCTCTTGAAGTTAAAGTGACTGTATAATAATGATTGTGGTGAGAATTCAACTCTTAACTTTTTGTGAGATACTTAAAAACCACTTTATAGAATATTCAAAAAGGATAGGGCCTACAATTCTAAGATGAATTCAAAGTTTATTTACTGAAAATTGGCATAGAAATGGCTGAGATATCCAATGACAAAGTAAAATAAAGTGATCCATATAAAAGGTTGGTCCCACCTTTTATTAGGATTGCTTGGTTTTGGATATCTCAGCCATTTCAAAACCAATTTTCATCAAACAATCTTTGAATTCTTCTTAGATTTATATGGTCTTTCATATTTCATTACTGGTTTCTCGTTATCTCAAAAACTCATCATCAAAAAGCATTAGAAACCTCAAGCCCCACCACAACCTAAACTGTACCATCCCTTTAACTTAAAGCATGATTGTGGGTAAATATTCACCTCTCACTTTCAGAATAGTGAGTGGTATTCTGTATTGAAAGCTGAAGTGCAACCTTTGGCGGTCTTTTCTCACTTGTGACCATATCTTTGGGTTCCAGAGCAAATTGGCAAACCTGAAGGGAATTTGAAAAGAGAAATAGCAGTATCAACATCTAATGTTAGTCTGTTTCTTGTTTTCTGCATAGCAATGTTCTGACACTGCATTTTCTGGCAGAAAGATGATTTGTTAATATGGCATTTTGTATTTAATCTTTGTCTGTGTATTTGTCTACATTATTTTCTCAGGTGTATGTAAATACCTTAATACAGCTTTTGGACCACAATTTTGGGGTAGATTTCATAAGATTTTAGGCAAGAAACAAATCATGAATCAGAATGCATTTTTGACTCATACCAGTCCAATGTGTAGTTCTGGCATGATATATGCCAGTTCATATGGGTGACCATAGATCAATTTAGCCAGTCTGTGTCAGCAAGGGTAGATGGGAATCAGAATATATTTAAATACCCATGATGTGAATACATCCCCTTTATTAAGCAGATATATAGATTCTTCCCTTTAGTCTGTAATGAGTGGGCATGGAACAGTAGGCAAGGGCCTGATTTCCGAGTGAGACAGACAAACAGCCAAAGAAACAAAGGATGCATAATGGAATTAGTCAGCCAAATGTGAATTTCCTTTTCCAATAAATAGACAATGTGCTCAGGGATTAGGTTACTCTATTTATGGTGTAAGGCAGTAGACTAAAAAAAAAACAACAACAACAACTCGGTCATTCTTCAAGACTCACAATCACATTATCATATTGAACTGCTCAGAACATTGTAGTTTCTTGTTTTATGCAGGCTGTTGTATGTTAGTGCTATAAAAGCTACACTGTGTAATGCTCAGGACTGTTTGTATCCTTTACAGGGCATCAATATTTTAAGTGTTTTGTAGTGTCTGTTATTATCTTGCAAGTCATCTTGATTTCCTGCAGACATACACTGTAAAGAATGACTGACTGCTTCATTTAATTGTAATCATTTCACATCATAATGTGATTTTTTTTTTTTCCTGGATGGGTGCAGAATTTCCAATAGGACACAATTTATCTACTTGTGTGTAATGGTTTTGCTGCACAGCCAGGTTGTAGTTGTTTATGAGGGGGACAGTTTTTTCCATGGGGGCAAACTCATCTTGTTCCTGAATAACCACAGCTTTAAACGCATGCCGGGGACCAGGGACAGATGCCTGGCATATCATGGATTAAATTATCAATGGATGTCACTGTCCCCTACCATCACCCGTCAAATCTTTGCAATTCCTACTTCATATGAGGTGAATTACCGCTCGCGGGGAGCAAAGCATGATTTGATTGTCAGAAGGTGTCTTCTGTTTACTGTGAATTGAGGCAATCTGTGGGTGTCAGGTGTGACCACCTAATTTAACCCCTCAGCTGCTGAAAGCGTATTTCGTCAATATCATCATGTGTCTTGTCATATATCCAGTTGTATCTTACTGTAATTCATCATGGCAGCCTCTTGTTTTCTTTTCTCTTGCAAGTGCAGCTGCGAAGACTGGACTTAATTTGTATGAAGTTATTTAATTTGCTCCTTTTTGAGTGACCATCCCATTTTAGAGTTACTGCAGCTAGATGGACTGTTCCCACTAACTTTGATAAGATGTATCTTTACAGATTTTAAAGGCTGTAACTTCTGATTGTGGCAACAACTGGAAAAATTACCAAAGATTATCCGCTGATGCTAGCGTGAATTCATTAAGTATTATTGTAGCACTCAGTGAGCATCTTGTGGAACATGTCCTAGAAAGTAGGTTGTATTGCACTACAATCTGTCCGTGTCCTAAATGCTAGAAATACTGCCAAAACTTGTCAGGGCAAACAACTGTCTGTAGTAGCCACCTGTTATGTATGACTTCTACAAGCAAAACCGAAAAGAAATTTCATGGGTAGATCTAGATAGCATATTGTCGCTGCCTGTTATCTCTTCCAGGTACAGCATTTCACTGTGTATAGCAGCTGCAGACTTCAGTTTGAGCAATATTATGTTGGCATACTAATTAATTAGTATTCTATCTGCCAGAGTTTCGGCACCTTATGTAAGTATTCTGTTTTGGGGGAGTGAATTTATGACACAGTCAGTGAAACTAAACTCTACACATTGTCCTGTGCATTCATTTATTTGAGGGGTACGGCAGTTTTTAACATCTTGTCACCTCTTGCATTCATATACAGGATACAATATGCATATGAGGGCAAAAGATTATGGAAGAAATGAAGGAATAGAATAAAATTCATAATTCTGTTAAAGACCACCCTTTCTCTTTACTTTGTGTGGTTGCTCTACGCAGTTCTCTATGCAGGACAGAAGGCAAGAACATGAATTAAAGAGAGACCAGAAAAATTCAATGGAGACTCTGTTCTTATCATGCAGTCATATGAAATAACAAGAGTACACATAATTACTTTAAAACAACCAAAAGTTCCTCAATCATTAAATTATTGGGGAGGGGATTAGATATTGCTTACTATTGCTGGAACAATTGTTGTTAAGAGTAAATTTACCCATTGTATTTCCTGTAATACTTAGTCTTGGGTGTGACTTTTATTCTGATACCACTTATCCAAAATGGAGACCTTCCACAAAGAATACAAATGTCTTAAAACCTGTCAATGAAAATGAATGACTGTTCACACTAGCTACCATGCTGTGGTGCCCTAAGTCATTAATGAAACTGATACGTGCAACTGTAATTACTATGTCAGTGATCGTGAAAGGACAGAAACCCTATGCTTGACTTCTAAGCTAGCCAGGATGTGTAGACAAGTAATGTTCTCAGATGGGTCCGATTCTATGAAGTGTACATCTCGACTCCCGAGTACATCCACGCACAAGTAGGGCTCCAATAGAACCAGTGCAGTTTAATGACAGCCATCTGTTGCTTAGTTTCAATGAAATGAGAAATGTAAAGGACATGTTCAACCATTCAATGAATGCAGCAATATCAGCAGAACGCATCAGCGAAAGTTTGAAGAAAATTGGGCAATCCGTTACAAAGGTTATGAATTTGTTAATTTTCTGCACAGTCACTACTGGTTTAGAAGACTACTACAGTGTATGATGTCAGATGCACAGAATGATAAAGGAAAAATATGAAGAGATTTCCACAATTTTATTTTTTTTTAAAGTACACATTCCCTTGACTTGTTACTGGTGTATGGTAAGGGTAATATTATTCCTCTGAAGTCGCATGCTCTTTTATTATGTGATAAAAGTGACATTATGTTGAATTTTTCAATATATAACTGTACATGTGATATCACAAACTGTAGTAGTCTTCTCATCCAGCGATTGTGGCACTGAAACTTCAAAAATTCACAACTTTTGAATGGATTGTTTGCTTTTCCTCAGACTTTCACCGATCTATTCGCGCTGATATTTCTGCATTTTCTCAATCCTTATGCATATGAAGGTGAACTTGTCCTTTATTGGAAAATAGAGAAATGAGTTCTCAGGTTACTGGGATTGTTGGAAGGTTAGCATTCTCACGTGCAATTCCCAGGCCAAAGATAGTTGTAGAATTCATCTGTATTTTTTATTCTTACATTTATTTGTGACTTTTTATCGCATTTAGCAGGTTTTCAGACATGATTTGTTGGTTGGTGGAATTTAGGGTATGTGTAAAAGTAAACCATTTACAAGAACAGACAGTTGGAACTGTTTTTGCAATACAGTAACATTGTTAAATTGTCCAAATCTTACCAAGTGTTTCAATTAGAAGGGGATTATGATGCCTTAGCAACCCACTTGTTTGAGTAAATGTACAGTGTGCTGAGTGAAAGATACTGAAATAGATGTATGTGGGGTTATTATGTACCACTAGCTATCAACCATTTGCCTGGCATGTAGTCAAGGGTCTTTGACATTGAGGCCAAAGTTCAATTGAGTGGGTGTAAGGTAGTGATAGTTACATGTTATTGTCAGGCCTAGTGAAGTGTAAGATGTGGAAAAGTGTAAACAGGCAAATCTGTGTTCATGAGAAGAAAAAAATGGCACTCTAACCATGTGTCTCTTTACAGAACAAACTTGATATTCCATGGTGCAGTAATGATACTGTATATCAGTCTTGTCAGTCAAATTTTAGAAGTACCATTCATTTCATATACAGAGCTCTATAAAATAACAAAATTGAAGATGATGTCTTCGTTTGACACAAGGAGATGCTGTGAATTTTGTTGTGCATGTCTGATCAATGAAAACTGTCTCAGTTGAGAAATGCAATATATATATATATATATATATATATATATATATATATATATATATATATATATATATATATATTATACGTGTGTAAGGAGGGCTCAAGCAAAACCACAAGTGGGCATGTGCAATCTGTGTGTGTTATCGTGTCTGCAGTTATGAAATGTTTTTAAGAGATTGTTATATAAAGAGATACTAGTGAGAGTTGTACATTCATATGTAGTTTAGAAAGGAAAACATGGACACCATAATTTTTGCTGTGCGTGATCCTCTGAATTCTGACTATAATTTTCTTCACAAATTTGCACTGTTCAGCATGTTTTTTTGGCAAAGACTTTAGTATTATTGTGGAACAAGGAAGTGGATATACAGGAGTATGCCGTACTCTTTTCATCCTGTAGAGGTTATTGGAGGAAATCCTGAGTTCAAGCAGTGAATTTGTTGGCACGATATTATTTTCGTGATGTGTAGTTTTCGCAGGGTAACATTAACTTCACTCATATTTTTACCCCCCCCCCCCCATCATCTTTTCATGCATGTGCCAAGTAGAGTGGGGAAGCATTCTGTGCCAAACTATTTGTAGATTTATTGTAATGCCGTGAATGTGATGTTTAGCCTTTGTGTCATTGATGCAGTGGCCTGCCCCTGATGGGCAGTTCTCCCCTTTACCTCCCCTTGGACACACACTTGCCCATAATTCCATAGATCCTTACATAGTCTGTGTAAATTTTCAAAATTGCAAATCATAGGAAATGGGTCAAATACTCCAGAATCATCTTCAGAGGTATATCCAGTTCAGTTTTGAGATGTGTGCACAATTATTTGATGTATTTGGTTGGAATGTGATGCCATGTTTTTTGTCACTGGTGATAGAAAATATGCAATGTCTGCTAGCATGTTATGTTGTCAAATCAGTGAATCGGATATCACTACTTTGGCTTACTCCCAACAAATGTCACAACAAGGATGTTATCAGTAGTCTATTCTATGAGACATAAATACTATAGAAAACAGATCAATACAACCTTGGACCAGCTGAGACCCTAATGCCCACCCAGGCATATGCAGCAGGTATGCATTTCTGGGTGTGTATGCATATGTGCTGCCAGCATCCAAGGGGATGCACTCCTATCAGTCACGCAGTTACCAGAAACAATGACAGTTTGAAACAGGACAGCGCCCTCTACAGACAATATGCGTCTTTCACAATTGTATCCTGCATAGGAAGTTGGCCTTTCTCATAATGGCATATAACACAAGCATTCCACACTAACGTCAATAATTGACTATGAAAGAACGAGTAAATCCTGGCCTATGCATTGTCTCTAATTGTCCACTATCTTTTATTAAGAGGAGCTGTGGCTCAGTGGTTTGGACCACAGACTATCAATTTAGATGGTTAGTGGTTTGACTCCCTCGTGTCTCAGGGGTGTGCCCTTTGGCAAGGTGCTTTATCCTCAATGCCTCCAGTCCTGTGAAGGGGAATTACTTTGTAATGCCATTATTACCCTTTTTACTTTACCTCTAAGCATTGATTTTTTCTACAGCAGGCACCTATGATATAAATATTTACTTTGTATTACATAGACATGATATCAATGATGTATTGTACCCATGAAATAAAGTGAATAAGTTTCATTTGCTAATGTCCTAGGGAATCAGTATGACATCACTATCATTAGGATACATACAGAGATACAGTTCTGTAGCTTTAATGAAATCAATTTAAACTTTCCTCATGTAATGATATATAGCACTCACCAGGTCAGTATCAAAACATTTTTTTTTCCTCTCCTCATTGCTGAAAGTTCTCATAGGGATTATCTCAAACCTGTGTGACTATGTAATCATTTGACTGTCCCAACCCTGTCATTAGCAATGAAATAATGTGCTGGTTTTAGTTGTGGTGAGACCTATTTCTGAGGCCTGACGTCAACCAGCTTCGACAGGATGCAATGGCCCATAACATGCAACATCATGTCTATTTGTGGACTGCAGCTGCCTCTGTGGCATGGTTAGAGCTATTTGTAGGGCAACACATTTTTTGCATGTAGAACTATTAAAAATAGTGAAATCAGATCAAGCTGTATTAAAGAGGGTCCCTTCAGTGTTCACAGCACTGTGGGAAGTCTGTGAAAAAGAAAAAGGTCATTTCAATTTGCAGGGCTGCTGTGTATGGCAATTTTGTGAATTGTTGTGCTCAGCAACCTTGTGACATGTGTACTTTGAAAACAAAACATACCTGTTTCAATAACCTCAAAATATCATGTTTAAGAACTCCCGCCAGCAAGTGAAAACCACTTTTATCATAGACATGAATAATTTTTGAAAAGTCCTTGCCTTGATAGTGAAATTTACTCTCCTACACATGCATGCAGTCTATTCAAACATGACATTGTCTTTATTTATTTACATAATGTTCTCAGTGATGTACGTAGGAAAGCATGACACTGCTAGGAGTACAATACGTGCTAGAAGTGTTCAGGGAGGCACTTTGCTATCACCTCAGCACAGTGAGGTGAACGTAAGCCAAAACTAACTAGGAGGATTTCCTCTTCGTCTGCAACCATTACTCATACTGACTGTGTCTGCAGTCTGTCTACACTTTGCTTGAGTGACTGCAGGTCTCTGAGCAGCTTCACTACAGTGTATTACTATAGTGGGAGCTCTGTAAAGTTGATCTCGATCCCCCACCCCTGCTTTCCCTTCTCCACTGTTTCTTTTGTCCTCCCTTTCTCCATTTATCCATCTCACCGTTCATGAGTCTTGTATTGTCACACCACTTTCACTCTTATTAAAGGACAAGTGCACCTTCATATACATGAGGACTGAGAGAATGCAGCAATATTAGTAGAACACATCAGTGAAAGTTTGGGGGAAATTGGACAGTGCATTCAAAAGTTACGAAGTTTTGAAGTTTCATTGCCACTATCACTGGATGAGAAGACTACTATTAGTTGATGATGTCACATGCGTAGAATGGTATAAATCGATAAAAAGAAAATTCAACATATTTTCATGTTTCTCGCGTAATAAAAGGCACTTTGATTTGCCTCTTTCAGGAGATGGGGGGGGGGAATGATATTACCCTTGACATACATCAGTAGGAATGTCATTTTTTTTTTCATACCAAACTTTCACTAGTGTGTTCTACAAATATTGCTGCAGTCTCTCAATCCACATGTATGAAGGTGAACTTGTCCTTTAAAGGCAAATACTGTATATGCCATATATTTCGCGAGTCTAAATTTTCGCGTATCGCACCTGAATTCCTGACGATTTTGCGATCATGGATCCCTGTACTGAACAGCGAAGTGTACACGCGTACGTCACATAGGTCCTACACATTGGGATCATAGTCAATATTTTCGCGTGTCTTTAATTTCGCACATAGCAACTGACTCGCGAAATTCACGAAATATTCCGTGTACACAATATGCATTCTTTATCATCCATGTCATGTCTGTTACTATACTCTCTTGTGAAATTTGTTCCCTTCTTCCTCTTCTTGCAGTCCCTTTTATTCATCTTGCTTGGACCACCACTTCCTCATGAAAGAGAAAAAGAGGAAGGTCAAAGCCTTTATTGTTGGCATGTAAATTATACTGCTCTGGGATGCTAATGAGTATTCCATTTTAATACTAGGTGTCATAAAATAGTTTCACTTTTTGCTCCTGCAGCTTTAGTAGATCTTTGTTTCCCAGCCAGCCTTTGCACCACAGTGACACATCAAATTTGTCATTAAGCTGAGGGTGCTACGTGATGACTAGACATGTAGCCCTTTGAACAGCCCAGACTTGTAGTTGACAACATCAGTCAATCAGCCATGTCAGATCATGCAAACCCAACTCCAAAACATGAGACTTGAAAAAAAGAATTGAACTTACCTTTAAAGTATCAAGATCATGAAATGTAGCATGCAACTAAGACCCCGTTCACAGTGCGAGGCTCGGCCGCGGCCGAGCCCAGCCCCGCTTCAGTGTAAACGCGCAAAAGGCCAAATGCGAGGCCAAAATTGGCCTCGCATTTGGCCTCGCTCTGGAGGTGGTCTCGGCCGCGGCTCGGCCGCGGCCGAGCCCGGCCTTTTCTTGGACCCCGTTTACAGTGCGGGGCCGGGCTCGGGCGCGGCTCGGCTGCGGCCAAGCCCGGCCTCAATTGCGCGGCCGAGCCTCGCAATTTTGTCCGTTTACACTGCTGGGCTCGGCCGCGCTTTCGATTCAAACCTTTCATTATTTGGTCGTAGTGGTGTCTGCTTGTAAACTAACGCAATTTGGTATTGTCTGGTTTTCAGACCCTTTGCCAACTGAATTCCGTGGCGACGAAGTCGCCGTTCGGGCAAAGGCCTTTGCCGAAGGAATAAAATCCTTTGCATGACAAAACCACCTTAAACTATACTTGTTTTCGACGTTGAGGGGGTTAATATCCTGAACAGCGAAAGATACAGGCAGAGGGTTTGGAAGCCAGACTAAAACTGGCCGCGCAATTGGCCCAGTTTGCGTTTACACCAAGAAAAGGCCGGGCTCGGCCGCGGCTCGGCCGCGGCCGAGACCACCTCCAGAGCGAGGCCAAATGCGAGGCCAATTTTGGCCTCGCAATGGCCTTTTGCGTGTTTACACTGAAGCGGGGCTGGACTCGGCCGCGGCCGAGCCTCGCACTGTAAACGGGGTCTTGGTGTAAACGCAAACTGGGCCAAATGCGCGGCCAATCTTGGTCTGGCTTCCAAACCCTCTGCATGTATATTTTGCTATTCAGGATATTAACCCCCTCAACGTCGAAAACTAGTATAGTTTAAGGTGGTTTTGTCCTGCAAAGGATTCTTTCCTTCGGCAAAGGCCTTTGCCCGAACGGCGACTTCGTCGCCACGGAATTCATTTGGCAAAGGGTCTGAAAACCAGACAATGCCAAATTGCATTTGTTTACAGGCAGAGCGCCACTACGACAAAATATTGAAAGGTTTGAATCAAAAGCGCGGCCGAGCCCGGCAGTGTAAACGGACAAAATTGCGGGGCCCGGCCTCGCAATTGAGGTTGAGCTCGGTCCAGTCCCGCACTGTAAACGGGGTCTATGGTGGGGCACAAAACTTCTTTTATTTAGGTGCACAAAATTTGTGATATGAATTTCATGAGAAGGGGAGGGGAGTGGGGATGTACCAATACTAAGTAGTTCTGATACATGCGTTAGCAGCATGGACCATGGTCTTGGCCATTTTTACAGATATTTGTCATGACAGTGAGTAATCCCCATATTGCAGATGTAGAGTAGACAATACATGTAGGTATGAGATTGTATACAATGCTTGCATGTATGTAAGTGCAATATATCATATGTTTCACTCTAACCACAGATATTGCAGTGTGGTTGACAATACATTCTTCAGCAATTTAGGTTTCTGAACTACTGTATTGATTCTCTCTAAAGAAAGTGTGGAGGTGATACATGTTTTATTTTTATTGTGTGTGTGTGTGTGTGTGTGTGCAAGATATATTGTGTACACATGCAGCAGGAGTATTCTTGTTTGGTATGACATTCCAATATGTTTTTAGTTCAATGATTTGGCTGACCTGTGGCTGTACTTTTTCTTGGCTCTAGAGACATTTCGGTTTCATACAGTGAGCTAATTTTGCTGCACATGCATTGCTTCGTAAGAGATACATTGTATGTGTGTGTGTGTGTGTGTGTGTGTGTGTGTGTTTGTTTGTTTTACTTTTTTGTAATATGGAAGGGTAATGCATCCTTTCAATATCCAGAGTGCGTGCTAAGGCTCATATTCACCTAACGTATGATTGAAAACTGCTGGATGTGAAACAGAAAGTTATCATTTATCTCTCCTCCATACTGTATAGTATATATGCCATATATTTAGCGAGTCTAAATTTCACGAATCAGGACTTCCTGACAATTTCTGAGTGGTTAAATTTGCGATCGTGGAGTACTGCACTGAACAGAGAAATGTAAACATGTGAGTCACATTCATGTCGGGATCAGTGTCATTATTTTTGCATGTCTTTAATTTCGCAAATAGCACCTTACGCACGAAATTCGTGAAAATAAGAACCTCGTGAAATATTTGGCGTATACAGTATTTGCAGTATGACATGAAATCATTACCATACTAGTATGGTCAATTATTTTTTCATATTATTTTGAATCTGAAATATTCATATGAAAATCTTTCCAATATTGTAAAAATACCAATTTACAACTTTCAAGAATACACTTCAATTCTATCCAGTGTGTGTGTGTGTATGGGTGTGTGTGTGTGCATGCGGATGTGCATTATTTCAGATTAGAAATAAAAAGTGAACTTAAAGGCCTGTCCAAAGAGGGCACTGTTCATGTTTAGCATGTGGAAGTGTGTTGTGTGAGTCTAATCAAGCTCCTTGGTCTAATCTATGTGTTGAGACAACCAAACTGTAGCTGATGGTAGCTGAAATCTATTTTATTTGTGTATTTATATAATATACCATGTATACGTATTTGGTGCTGAGTTTTTCTCTTATAATTAAAGGTCAGCATATTTAATATGTGAGTACTGAATCGTTATGATGCTAAGATTATTGAGAGAAGTACAGTTAAAGGGGAAGGCTAGTAGCTGATCAGTGGGAATCAGTGAAAATGCTGAGAGATGATTGTTCCAATCCTTATGGGATTCATTGAAGAGTTCATTGTATATCTATTGTTGTGTGAAAATGATTTGCTTCAGAATGGTCTCATATTCAAGTAATGTGCAGTTTAATGCTTCCAGGTTAGCGTCCCTGGTCAGTGACGGAGTATTAATCTGCACATTACTTGAATATGTGACCGTTCTGAAGCAAATCATTTTCACACAACAATAGATATACAATGAACTCTTGAATGAATCCCATAAGGATTGGAACAATCATCTCCACTGATTCCCACTGATCAGTTACTAGCCTTCCCCTTTAAATACAGTAATTTGAAAGTATTCAGTTTTGATATTTGATGTGGTATAACAGATGATTTGGCAATCAGTGATATGTTTTATGAATATGTAAGCAAATTGTGTGACAATCTTTGAAATTGTGAACTTGTACCTTGCTCATTTCAGTGTCAAAACAAACCCCAAAAGCCGTAAAACTTGACCAGCTGTGAAATTTCCCTACGTGATGGTGTACATGTATGTGTTTTAATATGTACAGTTTGTGGAACTTGTGATGGAGAGTTCATGTCACATAAGCTGCATGCAGTGTGAGATGCATTTTATTGAGTCATTACCTATTACCACCCATGTGCTTTCAGAGGTTTTGCAATAATGCATACAAAAAAAAGTTCTTTTGTCTGTTTCCATGGCAACACTTGATCAATCACCTTCTGTGTGTCCTTTTTCTGTCCTCCTCTTCACAATTACAGCCTACTCTGGCAACCAGCCCAAACAACCTGTAGGATCACTATTTGATCCTCAGATGGTAAGTGATTTTTTAAGAGAACAAAAAGAAAAAAGGAAGGGTAGGGAAATGATCTTGTACATGTGTGTGCTTTGTTTGTCATGTGTATTGTATGATTGAAAGGCTGTAGAATCAAACAGGTTACAGAATAAAAAATATCTCCCCCCCCCCCAATCCCTCTTCCTGGTAGCACTTTATGCTCAACACTTGTATTTGCCCACTTTATTAAAAGAGACTAAAAGTAAATAGCTGCTTGATGTCAATCTCTAAACAGCTTAAAGATGTGAAAGCCTAGCACGTGCTGTAGTAATTTCGAGTGATAGTTGATTGATACTGAAATTTTAGTGAATACTTGTTTTGGTTTTGTTCTAGAGTGGTGAAAGTGGTTTCTTAATGATTACCAGTTTGTTGCCATGGACTCGAATTAGAAATACCTCTCATATGGCATGCTGATTTGAAACTGAAAATATTTTTCTTGGGAATTATGACTGCAACAGATATAGAATTTAGAAAAAAAAAATATCAGCTTGAGATATTGACATGCTTTTGCTGACCAAAAATTTGCCATCTTTTCTTTCCTTTTGAGGAAGGGTATTAGAGATTCCCTTCACAGATTTGCACACAAGTTCATATAACTGCACTTGACTTTGAAGATGGCTTTCGAAGAGTAGTTGCATTTTTCTTGTTTTAATTTGACAGCAGAGGCAACCGGCTCCACCCCCACAGCAGGCCCCTCCTCAGAACTATGGGGGCGGCAGGCAGCAGAAGTACCGCGCCATGTACGACTACAATGCCGCAGACAGCGACGAGGTCTCATTTCGGGAGGGCGACTTGGTCGTCAACTGGCAGCACATTGACGAGGGCTGGATGACGGGAACCGTGGAGAGGACAGGGCAGACAGGAATGCTACCCTCAAACTACGTTGAGCTCGTATAGACGACTCCATAGCGTTAGACGACCCATAACGTTTTTTTTTTTTTTTTTTTTACTGCGTCGGCATTAGATATATTGGAAGCGTTGAAAAGAAGACACACTGTGAATGGTGGCTCATGGTCAAAACACATTGTCAATGAATCAATTCGATTGAATCTGCTACTTTTTGTTTCTTTTACTCTTGTGGGGATGTATGCGATACAAGTCCCTGATGCGAATGGCCTAGTGCATGTGATACATTGGCTTCCCAAACTACATCATGATAGGCCTCGTTGGCAGCACTAATCGTTCCAAAAAGCAGTGTGAGGGAAATCCGGTCTGATTATGACAGTGGTAATGAAAAGCAATGGTATGAAATGTGTATTATCCTATTTTTTTTTTCCTTCACATGGTGTGTTGTAAAAATTGTATTTATATATTGCCAGGAACAAAGGAAACTTCCCATGTAAAAAAAAAAAAAAAAAAAAAAAAAGTCATTATGGCACTCTTTATGCACAGACATGCATAAATGAAGAATGAACAAATAAATCCTTGTACAACACACATTATTTTGGAGCGTCAGTTCCAAAGTGGCATGAACAGCTCATTGTAGATGTAACAACTCAGCATACTTTTTTTGATGCGATACTTGTGATTCTTTTTGTTTTTTTGTCAGTCTTGCCAAAAAAATTGAAAGATGAAACAGACGTCTAATTTATCATGTTGTTATATGCCACTTTTTATATCTCAGTCATTACACTAATTGTCATAGCCCATTGCCAGTGCAGGCTTGTGTAGAAGATGAAACCTGTCCCTGTGTGGCCTCACATCAGTTTCATTGAGGGTGTCTGAACATTGAGAATTGAAATGCCTCAACCAGAAATATTGCTGAAACTATCTACATGTCACTAGGGCGATTTTTTCAGTTTTATTTTTTTGAAATGCATGTTTAATGAAATGTTAAGATTGCTATTAAACAACTGATACTGGATATGGCAAGTGCGGTCAAGCCGTTGTTACATATTTTGTACTTTCTCATATGTCTTGTGAAGTTGGATTGTACAGTTTTATTTTGTGTTTTTGACCTCAACAAATATCTGATAATTTCCATGACAACCGAGTGATAACAAGTTCAGCAAGTGATTCCTCCATTTGCTGTGGGTAGAAAGGAGTAGAACACGATCTTTCAAAATGGTCAATTTCATACCTTACTTCTTGTGCTGTTCCTTGCATCTATAGGGACACAACACATGTTTTCTTGTTTGTGATAATAAAATGTTTGTGTCACAGGGTATCCCAGTGTTCGAAATAGGCATCTGCGTTTGACTTTAGGTATGTCAGAGTTTTGCTGTATGCACTGAAGTACTGCTGAATTCTTCTGGAATAGCCATCTTTGCTATTGCTATCCTTTGATGCAATTCTTCAAAATCATTTAGGCCAAGTAAAAAAAGAAACCAGTTTCTCGTCCTCGCGCGCATCGATTTTGGCCGCCGCATCGATTTTTTTACTATTTACTATTTTCAAAATGGCGCTGAAAATACCAAGAAATTCATAATTTTCGTCCCAGCCCGCTCCCCGGCCGCATCGATTTTCAGTTGCCGCATCGACTTTTTTGATATTTACTATTTTTTTCGGCCGTGTCTGTAACTTGCTAGCTGTCCAAATCGGGTCCCCAGGCCATCGCACGCATGAACACATTCGAATGTGTAGAGGCCCGTACACTCTGCTCTGTAACGTTACATCTGACGGCGATGTATTTTGAAGAGAAAATGAGTGCGCTTTTCCGGCAAATGTGGAATTATAAAATGGGTGTATCTACAAAATAAATAACTAGTATTCCACGGATTCTGGTTTGTATCGTATTTCTGCGGGATCTACTTTTCTATACGACGTAAATTCACGGACACGGCCGTGAATCGTAACATCTGTAGTGTGGTATACAGGGCAGGGGAAGCTCGGTATATAAAACGAACACTGCTATAACGAGATATCGGTTATTACGAGGAAATTTTCCCGGTCCCAAATTTCCTTCCACACAAGTCCATTATGTAAAATGCTACTCTTATAGCGAGATCGGCTATAACGAAATAACTGCTATAACGAGATAAATTTTGTGATTTCCAAACAAAGAAAAACAAAGCCAATCAAACCTGATATATATATATAGCGAGGTAAAGCAAAATGTCTTCGGGTAAAGCTTAACTTTAATTTCATTTTCATTTTATTGTTTCTGTATGGCACAATATAATCAACTCTGATCACTTTCAGAAATAAACATATGATTCATAATAATTCATGGCTGATTTTGCACATGACAGGTAATCAAATCTTAGTGACAAAGAACAAAGACATAATGATAATAAACAAAAAGTCAAGGTACCATACAGGAGGATCCCCAGTAAGCCAAGCTTGATATTGGGGCCTCATACACAGATAAATGAATAAACAGTTTCAACCAACTGTCGGTTCACTTAACTACAACAAGACAAACTAGTTTTACACAACAAAAACAGTTACATAACAAAACATACACGGACATACGCAGGTGATGCTAAGAAAGAAAAATAAAGAAGAAGGGGACAGCGATAATGAAAGATGGTGAGAAAGAACAGGAGAACTTCGCCTGTGCTATCACGGTCCCAGATTGTAAAGCTCGATGCGCCAAAAACTGTCTTGTACACACACATTTTCTTCATGACAGTTCACTCTACAGCTAGCACCGCATGTTGTACGTGTATATGTGTGTGTGTGTGTGCGCGCACTGATACATGCAGAAAATGTGGTGGAACTGCCGTATACTTGACATCATCATGACGTTTAGCAAGTGTGAGGCAATCTGATGCTGTGATTGGCTTTCTACGTAGGGAATTCCCAATCTACACACACACAGTCATAATGTACATTACAGAATGTGTCACACACACACAGGATTGTGCAGACCATATTCAAGCTTTCCACACACAACACCCATACCATAACCACATACCAATCCACAAACGATCTTCACACAATCGCAAGCTATGTAGATTTACAAATTCAAACATCTATTCTACAATTGATAAGAAAAACATTCTTGATATCGGATTTCATTGGCGAAAAAACATCTTCTTACCCATAAAGGTGAGTAATTACCTCACACACATTAGCAAGTTATCAGTATTGATTGAAAGAAGATGGGTAGTCCCACGTGTGCAAATTAATGTCTTTATGTTATGCCTTCTTTTATGCCTACTGATATAGCGAGATATCGGCTATAACGAGGAACACGACTCGGTCCCGACCATCTTGTTATATCGAGTTTCCACTTGTACAATCATCATCCAAATGATGAGTGATTATCAAACGTCTTTTTAGAACATGAAGAAACATCTTTGTTTGCTATAATGCCATAAATTGTATCATTTTGACATCCATCTGCAATTGTACAAGCCAGTTTCCAGTTGAAGGTGCTACAATTGTACTGTGAAGAAATGCATAATTATACATACACTGTACCAGCTGTGTGGACACAAAATGTCACAAACACAATAATAAATAAAGCAGTGTTTTGAATATAATGGAATTTATTTCAGTCGTACATTTGTTGAAAGACATGTTTCATACCTGTTTCAATTAATAGCACGATATATCAGAATGCAAGTACACTGGTATCAGAAATGCCATTACAACACTAAATACCAGTATTAAGATGGTCATTTTCCCTTGACATCTGTATGGAAAGAAAAAGCAAATGTATTTCTGCATGCATGAAGTTTCATTTCAAGTATGGTACATATATCTATTTGTTTGAAAATGTTTGAGAGTGCAGGCAAGACATACACTTGGGACCTGGTCTCTCATAACACAGCTACCACTTGACAGAGTGATATTCATTTCATAAATTGGATATAGAAAATAGTAAAGCCCTCTCTCGTTACTTTTCTCAGAATTACCGGACGAGAAACACATATTACTTTCATTTTGACAATCCTCGAAAAAATAGTAAGATATCAAATAGTAAGGACCTCCCTCATCGCCTTGCTCAAAAAACCTGGACGAGAAACTACTTTCTTTTTTTACTTGGCCTTATAGTGTTAAAGGCCATGATACCACTGAGCATGAATTAGCAGATCTCTTGAAGTTGCTAGTGGAGCCTATTAAGGATGAATATAGAGACTAAATCTTGTAATATAGTGAGGAAGAACAATTAAGGCTGAACTTTTTAACGTTATCACTGTCTTACCATTATCACTGCTTCCACATATGTGCGGACACTATACAGCTTCTTTGTATAATTTTAGGTTGGTAGAAGCAATTTTGAATGTGTGATGTCAATTGCAAATATTTGATGTCTTTTGCACAATATATGGAATACCCACAGTGAAAATATTTTCTTCAATTTTAATACAATGGTGGTGTTTGTTTGTGCTTTCAAAGTATTATAAAGGTTTTATTGGGACAAGTTGTAGTTAAGGTCATATCTTAAAGTGAAGCAGATCTAAACTTGTCATTTCCTCTATCCAACACAATCACACACACACACACACACATACACACAATAACAACAACAGCAACAAAAAGTGGAAGATTAGAAGTACTGATTAGTTTTGCATTAGAAAAAGGTATCTGCTGCTGATCTAATTTTGTCTGCCTATGTATGTGTGTGTATGTGAGCATAGAGTGATATTACTAAACTTGCCTGTTAACAAAAAGAAACAGAAAAATGAAAACCATCCTAATGATTATTTCTGCAAAATGCCTCCTTGCACTGCTTGGATACAAGCACCAGTTTCTCATATGAAATTAATCTGAACGGAAATGAACCAACAAATGCCAATAAATTGAAGTACTCCATATGAATCACATTTCTCAAGAGTAAGTTTTATGGATAGTCTTAAAATAATGAGTATCTCCTGTGAAGCTAAGGTTGGAATGGCAGACACAAGAGTTACAGTACAGGGAGACAGAGAGGAGTCTGGCCCTCTAAAACACAACAAGTGCTGGCTCACCTGTCCACTTTTCATATTTTAGTTAGACTCAAGGAAGTGAGGGTTTAGAAACTGCCCAAACCCTTTACTCCATTTCAGAATCAGAGATTGCCCTCATTTTTTTGTTGATTTGGACTGTCTTTGTCAGATGACAAGGTACCATGTATGTATGATATGTATCTACCAAGCTCTTACATTGCATTTACTGCTGTGGTGTCTCATGCTCTAACGGGCCTTTATGTAACATACCCAATCGTGTATGCTTTATGAAAAATGTGTCAACACATTTGTTGAGTTCAATCATCAGCTTTGCAACCCTCCTCCCCCCCCCCCCCCCCCCCCGACATACACACATTCAGTGGAAGATTGCATGAAAAGGAGAAAGTCACCGAATGCACATGATTTAAACCAGAGTGGATAAAGAAGCATCCAGATTATTGATATGCGGTCAATGCAAGCATTAGTTATGAGTGGTATATCTTACATTACTTTTTCATTTTCCCCAGTAGAAATAGCATTCGCATATTTAAAAAAAAAAAAAAAAAACCCAGATATCTTGCCTTAGTGAGAAAATCATATATATTACAAAGTATAAAAAGAAGAAAACCATGCCTTTCAAGCTTTCCTGAGGTACACAACATATCGAATGATATATAGCTGTGTAGTTTACGTATATTATGTACCGTCTCTATTTTAATATCACCATTTCATGTCCATCCAGTGATGGAAACAAGAAATTGCTGTAAGAATCATGTATTGTAGAAACACAAATAAAGCACATTTCTACCCAGTTGTAAACTACGTGTACTTGGGTCTTTGGTCTCATGCCTTATAAACGTCCGAGTCCATCTTTACATATGTATGCGCATGGCTCTTTGTTGTGTTGTAAGTTAGTGTTTCCTTATTATGCATAGAGTTTGTGTAATTGAGTGTGAGCTCATGGGCCTAGATGTGGTATGCTTGGTGTGTGGACATAACACCCGTTTACGATGTACTAGATACCATACAATACAATACAATACAATACAATACAATACAATATAATCGATCATGTATATAGCACTCTTACATAGTTGGTGACTGGTTTCAGAGCACTTTACAACAAAAATCAGTCACAGATTGGCATTAAAAAGAATATCATGGCTACAGTTTGTGAAATCAGTTCACTTCAGATGTGAAAGAAAAAAGCGTTTAGAGCAATCAACAAAAGGAGGAGGAAAATATCTAATGTCCATGTTGGGAATATGTTGCAGTTGGTTGCGACGTAGAAATGCTATTACCGGTAACTGGATGTGTAGTGGTTGCTGTGGTCTCTTGTACAGGACTAAAACTTGAGTAGTGCCAAAACAGGACCAGGGGGTGTTTCATTAAGCTGTTCTTAAAGTTATGAACCACTTAAGAACGACTGGAACACATTCTAATGGGCCGTACTTGTTAGAATATCAATAATTCAGCACAAGAACTGATCACCAGTCATTCTTAATTAAGTGGTTTGTAACTTTAAGAACAGCTTTATGACACACTCCCCAGGGATGCTATCTTTAGTCAATTATGACAATTATCAGCCCCCACTCTGGCAGGGAGTTCACAACTAATTACAGTGCATAGGTGATGTTTGTGTAGGATATGCATAATGTTTTACAGAACATTATGTCACACACCAAGAAATATTGCTAATTTGTGTTTCTGTGAGTGATATAAATCAAATTGTGAGTTTTAATATTATCAGCAGTGATGATGATGATGATGATAATAATAATCATCTCTTGTTATTACTTTTATAATAATAATAATAATAATAATGATAATAATGATAAAAATAATAATTGTTATTATTGTTGTTGTGTTTATAATTTTTCTTGCAATCATTATTTTCCTGTTTTTCTTTCTGACAGACATGGCACAAGTTATGCTTCAAGTGTGAAACGTGCTCCATGCTGCTTAATATGAAAAACTACAAAGGTTACAACAAGTTGCCCTACTGTAACACGTAAGTTGTAAATACTGTTACATGTACACTGCAAGTTGCAAATACTAAATTTTGTTTCTTTACTCATTTTTCTTAAACTCCTTGTTTGTTCCTTCTTTCCTCATTCCCAGTTCGTGATCTGTTTATAGCACAAAAGGAGATTTTTTTTTTCTTTACAGGAAGAGAAAAAGAAAAAGAAAATAATTCCCATAGAACCTAATAAGATGAAAATCACAGACCTGTAAATATCTTGAATTTTTGAAGAAATTTTTAAACATATTGTCCATCAGGCTTTACAGACAGCCTGCAAGGATTTTCTTCTGTTGTTGTTTTGTGTTTGTTTTTTTGAGGGGGGGGGGGGTGATGGTTTTCAAAAAATTCCACTCTTGACACCTGCTATATATATATATATATATATATATATATATATATAATTAACATCACAGGAAAGGAATGCTCATTCTTTCCTACTTTTCAGCTAAATCATCCCTGTTTTAGAAAGGTTTGGAGGTCTGGATTTATGCAATATGAATCCTCACTTATACTTATCAAAGTTCTTTAGGTGATAAGAACAAAAGCAGAACACACAAACTTACACAAGTATCAAATTTGTCAAAAGTCCACCTGAAAGAATTAAAGGGAACCCAAACTGAAAGAGAAATGTGGATTGAGTGAAAGCAGCAACGTTAGTAGAATATATAAGGGAAAGTTTGAGGAAAATCAAACAGTCAACGCAAAAGTTATGGATTTTTAAAGTTTTGGTGTTGGAACGGCTGGATGGGGAAACTACTAGAGGTTATGGCGTCATGTGTTGACTACAATATATATTGAAAATACAAAGGGAATTCCACAAAAATTAATTATTCATGAAAATTACACATTCCATCAACTTGATACTGACATATGTTAGGGTAGCAATTATTCCCCCTGCTTTCAGAAAGCGGTTAGTCAAGTGCTCTTTCATTATGCTAGAAAAGTGAATTTTTCTGGAATTTTCTTTATATTTTCTTTATATTGTTTTCCACACATACGTCATAACCTCTAGTAGTCTCCTCATCCCGCAGTTCCAACACCAAAACTTTAAAAATTCATAACTTTTGCATCGATTGTCCGATTTTCCTCAAACTTTAACTGATGTGTTCTACTAATATTGCTGCTCTCACTCAATCCATACTGCTCTATGGGTTTCGGTTTCCTTTAAACCTGTGTCATCATGTGTAAATGATATACACTGTACATGCATGTCATTATATAAGATTCCCTGATTCATTGACTTTTATAGCGGATGTTCCAGAGCCATCAAGGTGAGACCTGCGAGGAGTGAGACTTCTCAATTTCCGGAGTGACACTTCTGATTTCCCGATGTGAGCGCGGGGACGGGGAGGGAGCGCATGCACATGAGCAGAGCAGTGTGTGCTGAGCCAGCGGTGAGCGCCAGCGTGAACACGAGCAATGTGAATAGCAGCAAAGCTGCTTTACACTCTGCTCTTTGCCGGCCAAGTGCGCGCCGTGCATTGCCGTAATCTTTTTCCCTTTATCTTTATTATTCGGGCGGAGGCGTGAGAAAATGATTGGTAGGAGGGTGAGCGTGAGTTGAGCCACTGAGGCGTTAGACTCGATGTGTAGGATATTCTAAGTGGATTTTGCATCACATTGTAGCCCAAATACCTCGGTAATGATGTTGCAGATGAGAGATTTGGAGTTAAATCAAACTATGTTGAGGCCACACAGAGAGTGTGGTCAGTCATGATACTATCATAGTTACTTTTGATGATTCTTTCTCCCTTCTCCTCCTCTTCTACAGTCATTATCCGACCACAAAATTTACAGCCGTTGCTGACACTCCTGAGAACCTCCGCCTCAAGAAGCAGTCACAAAATCAGAGCCAAGTGAGTTCTTGTAACATGTTGGGGTCCTTGTTCCTTGTTGGCTTGCCCTGTATTACTATTGACTGACCCACTTTTGTTTCAATTTAACTCAAGCAGCAGACGATGGTTCCTCCTATGTTTGTTCCAGATACCAAGATCTAGGCCCCATTTCATAAAAGATGTTAGGATGGCAACTCTTGCTGGAATGGCAACTACCAATAGCAACAGCCAATCAGGAAGCTAGATTCTTGTCGTTGTCATGACAATTGCCATTCCAGTAAGAGTTGCTATCATATCAACTTTTTATGAAACCGGTCCCTGGTCTTTGAGGAGGTTTTTGTTTTGTTGCTTCCCCCCCCCCCCCCCCCCCCCCCCCCCGATGAGAGGTCAAAGGTCAAAATGGCATGAATGAATCTACTCACAAGCCTCTGCTGGAAGAAAAAGAAGAAAAAAAAAGTGCTAACTGCCAGGACTTGTAAACTGACACTTGTTTACCTGCACAGAATTAGACTGAGACCCCATATCCTTGATATTGCATGATTGTTGGTCAGTTTAGGACAGGTTTGACATATATGAAGAGTTTCATCACAAAATGAGCCAACTCTGTTCTTGTCAATTTGAGATATCAGGGACAGTAAAACTGGAGAAAACACAGAAACTGATTTAAAGGAATCCAAAACCCAAAGAGAAATATGGAATTCCCTTTATATTTTCTTTGTATTGTTGTCCACACATAACGTCATAACCTCAAGTAGTCTCCTCATCCAGCGGTTCCAACACCAAAATTTTAAAAATTCATAACTTTTGCATCGATTGTCTGATTTTCCTCAAACTTTCACTGATGTGTTCTACTAATGTTGCTGCTTTCATTCAATCCACATTTCTTTGGGGGTTTTGGTTCCCTTTAATAGAAAACATGGAAAATCTTTATCCATACTTCAGGAATAATCTTTGTTATGCAATAAGTGAAGTATATTTGGAGTAGTTTTATTTAATTCTATGTGATGTTGGACTTAATGCTTTAAAATATTTAAAGATGGCTCTTAACTGATTTTGCAATAAATTACCCTTTTCATTTGTTGGAGTTCATTTCTCTTCCTCTGTCCCATTCTGTTCCAATTTCGTAGGTCACTTACCACAAAGAGTTCAATCAGAGTAAGGGGAAGTTTACTGCAGTCGCTGACGATCCTGAGAGTATGCGGTTGAAGAAAGGTGAGAAGGACTGTATACGCTGTTATTTTCACGTACAGATATTTTAGCGAATCACGAGGTCATAGACATTTTAGTGCAATGTTTTCACGAATTGACGCCGATGCTTACTTTAATGCTCTATTAACGCAGTGTATGGGGACATTTTCGCGTGTTGTTAAATTAGCGATCCAACTGTTATTCACGAAATTCGCGAAAATTAAACCTTCGCGAAAATAACAGCGTATACAGTATACAAGGCTGCCTTTGTCGTGTCATGTTAACCCTTTACGTTCTTGGGAACTGTAAAAGCGTGGTATGCTTTTTCATCAGCATTCAGTAAAAATTCTTCCAAACTTGGCCCAATATTTAGATAGAATGAAAGAAAACAATATAATAGAGAAACAAAGATGGAAAGCCCAGCACATAAATAGGGAAATAGGGAAAGAGGGAAAGAGGGAATGCAGTTCATGTACATATAAAAACAATGATAAGTTCATAAGACAAAAGTCGGAAACTGATTACAGTATGCAGATAAAGATATGTATTTATATATATTATATATTTCTCTGTATTTCCAAGTTGGGAAGAATGTATGTGGCAATAATAGCAAACAGGAAAACATGTATCAGTCGATGCGCTGTTTCTGCGATCAAACCAACTGTGTTGCGATATTTGTACGCTTATCAAGACCTCGCTACAACAGTGATACGATCGGAGCGACAGTGATACGTTTACGCCGGGCTCATGCTACGATCTCAAGCGATCAGGGTATAAAATGGGTTTTATGATTTAATTTCTTCAGGCAGCTGTCAGTGTTAAACCAACATGGATATGCAGAAATGAATTTACCCTTACATCTTAGCATTCTAGAACACACCAGTTAGAGCCTGATGTGAAATTGTACTATTAGTTAAGTCATCCATTTAATTAAAAGGGTAAAATGTGTATATAATATTAAAGAACCTGCTTACGAGCAAACTACATATCGTATCCTACAATGAGACAATTTTATGAAGATATATTTGAAAAGATTACAACTTGATTTACTTTCATTGACTTGGAATGGTATATGACAAATAAACAATTTAATAAACAAACTAGATTCGTACTGAGTGTACGTGGAAAAATGAATTTTTAACGTTTTTCTCCATGTCCACCTTCCTAGTCTGTGCATCACTTTCTATCGTTCATGGTTGGTTCCTGTTACGTAATACTGTAAAAGTGGTAATTTTCATGGGCGATGGGGGCCGCTTTCGACGTGCTTGAGTTAAGCCTAATGCGTTGCTACCCCATCAGAGTTACGAATGTGGCATTTTTAATGCGCTCGTGAGGCGATTGTGATACGCTCTAAAACCACGGCGACCTCGCTCTGGGAGTTTTGGACATGTTCAAAATTTCCGTAGCGAGGTCACTGACCATGGCGATGGTGACGCCCCTCCGCGCCTCTGAACCGCTCAAGATACGATGGAGAAGATTTAAAGGAGAAGATGGAGAAGATCGCGCTCTGTCGATTTTTGATGATCGTAGCGGAATTGCCGTCTAGTGAGATGGGGGTATAAAGTTCAGAGTTGTGATTAAACATATTATTTCATCACTTTTTGTTTGTTTGATGTCATGCCTTCTCCTGAAAGCTCTTGCTGTCAAAGTCAATGTGAGGTCAAAGTTCATTCTAATTATTAGAATCTGCAATGTTTAATGACTCTTCAGGGGGGGGGGATTTCATGAACCGTTCTGACAGATATTTTTCCTGACAAACTGTTCTAAGCTACTGAAATCCTTGCATCTGATTGGCTGAGAACAAATTTGTCGGACAAAGTGCTTCATGAAATTCCCCCCCTCCCCCCCAGTATCCAAGCTGCAATTGCTCCTGAGATAAGTCAGTCTGGAACACTCCCTAGCGTGTGGGTAGATTAGATTTGATGTATTCACAAAGGGAGCAAACACGATCGCAGTAATTGACCTGTATCTAGGGGGGAAGTGATGTGAGACTGGATACTGGGAGTGGTTTAGCAAAGCATCATAATATGTAAAATTATATATATATATATATATATATATATATATACTCCTAGATGGGTCATTTGGAAGACATTTCCATTTGTTTTATATGCAAATTTTAAAATACATGTTCAATGGCAATTTACGCAATGGAGACACGAAAATTGTCTCCTTAATGACCAGTTGTCTCCCTAATGAAGACACTTCCCCCCAATATGTCTCCCTAAGGTGCCAACTAGGAATATATATATATATATATATATATATATATATATATATATATATATATATATATATATGCATATATTCATATTTATATATTTATCTATGTATACAAATGTCTTGTATGTTTGGTTACCTCAGTAAGTGAGCAGGCCTCCAATATTGCTTACAAGGGCCAAGCAGCAGGGGGATATCAATCGGACCGCCCATCTTACCAGCCATCTGAGCCGCAGCAGGCGGTAAGTCCATATCACCCACCCCTCCCACAACAGGATACAAAATACAAAACAGACATGAAATCTTTTGCATAAAGCTGTTTCACACAACTTGTGGCCCTATTCCATGCACACCAGGGGCGGATCCAGGAATTCCGTAAAGTGGGGGCGCCTTTACAAAATTAAGGGGGGGGGGGGGCACACGTGCCCCCCTTTCTTTTCTATTTATATCTTTTGTTTTAACAACAAATAAAGAGGGGGCATGCGCCCCGTGCCCCCCTGCCTGGATCCGCCACTGCACACTCCAGTTCAACATAATGATTTCTTGTTTGGAATGAGTATATGACATCAAACCAGTTTGTTCAGCTTGCCAGAATACTTGCTTGCTGTAGTATCTATTCAGGCTTTCCTGGAAACCCTTCTTGTATTCCAAACCCACACAAAAAAAGGAGAAAAAATGAAATAGAATTAAAAAATAAAATGAATTTAGAAAGTCTTAAATGAATTGTATTTTTTTTTAATTCAACAAATTTAGTAGTATATGGACTTAAGCACACCTATATTCTTCTTGGCAATGAATGTTTTCAGTACCAGCCACCACCACCACAGGAAAGCTACCAGCCGCCGCCCCCACAGTCTGCCCCGGTTGCCCCACCACCTGCCACCGGCCCTCGCTATGTCGCCATATATGATTATACGGTTGGTTCACGTTTGTAGTCACATAGGCCTGCAGATGATTCTTTGTTTGTTTGCTATTGTTTCTTCTCTTTCTTCTTTTTTTTAATGTCTTTGTTGCATTGGTGTCAAATTCATGTAATTTGTTGACATGTATGTCACCCATGGGGTAATTACATTGTAACACAGGGTAGCATACATGTAGTTTATGAAGCAGCCTTCTTCATCTGGTTCATTCTGCTCTCCACTTGAAACGCATTTAGATTTCTATTTTGCTGTACTCAGGAATCATAGTTTACATATATATATATATATATATATATATATATTGCTTTTGTTTTTATTGTGTACATATATGTACTTTTGATTTATTTTGTGCCGAATAAATAAAATTGAGTTGAATTGAATTGATTCAGTAAGAAAGGAAGTTGGTGTATAATTTATTAGGGAGACAGCAAAAGCTTTACTTTTCTCATTTTCAAATTGTGATGGGATCTTATCATATCATGATGTGATTTTTATGCCTCTGCCAACGAAGTGGCCGGAGGCATTATGTTTTCTGGTCGTCCGTCCACCCGTACGTATGTACGTATGTCCGTCCCGTTTTGTTTTTGTCGATATCTCAAGAACCGTGTGGTGGTTTTACATAAAACTTGGTATGAGGGTATATCCTTGGGGGATAATACTTTGTTTGGATTTTAGGGTCACAGGGTCGAAGGTCAAAGGTCACAGGTTATTTGTTAAAATGTGATTTTCAGGGTATTGGTACACTTTAACATAAATGCACAGGAAGGATAGTACACTGTTAGCACAATTCCCGCCATGGTGTCAATCTTATGGTAGTGCTCTGATCCAGCACCTTACAATGCAGTACATCTATACGAAGGTCTTGGTTTCACTTTATTCAGACTTCGGGACTTTGTGATGATGCATGCAAAGGAAACAAGCCAAAAAGCTCTATCACACACACACACACACAAATCCAACTCAATAAATTGTTGATGGTTTTGCAAGCTATGTTTGATAGCCAACTGTATGTTTTCCATCTGAAGAGGGCTGCATACCTCTACAGAGTTCATAATAACAAGCATTGAGTCATTGAACTGTACATGTCTTTCAAGTATTGTTCAATGGTGTGATCTTTCTCCATTGGCTGGTTCAATCAAGTAGCATACTGTACACATGAATGTATGCCATTTATACACGCATAAAATATGCTATATATGAATGACCGCAGATCTGACATCTGATCACATTTATATATTCATATATAATAATATATATAATCACATACATTGTATATATTCATATATTCATATAATCATATATTCATATGTAGTATGGACCTGGTGATCATTTGTGATTATTTGTAATTATTTGTAATTATACAGTTACATACAAGCCTGATTTCACATAGACCATGTACAAAGTGCAGCCGGGCCAAAGGCGGGGCCTAAGGCCGGACCCAAGGCCACGGGCCTTAGCCCGGAATCAGGGGCCCAGAGCCCAGTGGGCCCAGGCCCAGGGGCCCAGAGCCCAAGTGGGCCCGGGCCCAGTGGCCCAGGGGCCCAAGGCCGGGCCGAGGCCAGGAGCCTAAGTGCTGGCCCAGGAGCCTAAGTGCTGGCCCAAGGCAGGGGGCTGCCACCAGACTGAGACCACGAAGAGTACCAGTCATGACTTGCTGTGATAATGATGTGACAGGCCTGTGCATACACATACACTGTACAGGGCTGTGCATATTATGTAAATACACTGTACACTAACTATACACAGTCATGACTTGCTGTGATAATGATGTGACAATGTAAGTAACAGATTATCAAATTTTGGTAGTGATCTGAGAATTTTGGAGGAATTTATGAAGGATTTTTGATATTTTGGCAGGTAGGGTCAATGAACTTGGGAGTTCAGGCTGCGTGTATTTGAGGTTTGCATGCGCGCACTAAAGTGCATGCTCTAGTTTCTGCTAGGGCGAGGCGCGCCGTGCAGCTGAGGGTTTATGACGTAACAAAGGCTTCTATATTGGGAAATTGGGCGACTTTCAGCACACAATGCTGTAAGTATGTATGGGTGGAAATCACTTCTATGGAAGAACAAGATCAGTGGTGGAAATGAGCTGCATGCTTGGCGGAGGTCTGTGCTCTCAGAGTGCTTCTGTAGTATTGAATGTCTTCCTCTGTGAAAAATGTGAAATCAATGAAAGGAAAAAATATGGTACCTGGTAAATATTAATAGCTGTGCACATTATTCACACATGTACTATACAATGTATGACAGTAGCATATATTCACTCACAAAAAAACACTGATACATGTAAAGGAGTTAAAGAATCAGCAGACATAGTGTTACAAGATGTATTGCAGAGTTCAATTAGTATTAGTATTAGTATTAGTAGTAGTAGTAGTAGTAGTAGTAGTAGTAGTAGTAATAGTAGTAGAAGTAGCAATGATAATAATAATGATAATAGTGGCTACTTGTATAGTGCACAGGTCTGCTTTTTAGTGCTCATGGCGCTTCATAAATGAAAAGATAGATATAACACATGTTCAAACATGACAACAGAGAAGAAAATGGCAAACAACAACAAACACATACCAGATAAAGAATACAATTGTTCCGAACATTAAAGACTGCAATTATAGTCCTCAGTGTGAGAGGAATAGGGAAAGTTTTGAAGTTTGGATTTGAATGTTTCTGTAGATGACAATTATAGCTGTACACACAGAGAAAATGTTCCAGTTAAAGAGGAACGTAGTCATACAAAGTGTATGTATTTCACATTTTTCAGTATTTTCAATCTTTCATATCCATATGCAATGGGCATAATGGACTCATTTGCATATCATTTGCATAGTATGCTATCATGGGGTGTGAAAGTATGCTGAGTGTTGACATATAGGTCATCCACTCATTGTATCCCCCGAACAGAGTTCGGAGGATACTATGGATTTGGCCTCGTTGCGCCGCGTCCGCCACAGAGATTTTCTTGTAAGCACTCTACTGGTTGCAGTTCTTCTTAGATCATCTTCAAATTTGGCATGAAGGTGTGTTATGGTAAAACGAAGACGCCTATTGTTTTTGGTGATGGTGCCCTCGCTTGTTCCGTCTTTATACATGAAAAAGTAAATTTAACAGGGTCTGTTTGTGTGTGCGACGCTGGCCTTGCTTCGTGACCAATTTTGTTTTATGCCTCCGCCAACGAAGTGGCCAGAGGCATTTTGTTTTCGGGTCTTCCGTCCGTCCGTACGTACGTCCGTCCTATTTTGTTTTTGTCGATATCTCAAGAACCGTGTGGTGGTTTTACATCAAACTTGGTATGAGGGTATATCCTGGGGGGATAATACTTTATTTGGATTTTAGGGTCACGGGGTCGAAGGTCAAATGTCACAGGTTATTTTGTGAAAAAAAGGTTGAAAATTCATGTTTTTCTCCATATCTCGCAAATGGTTCAAGGTATCTTCATGGAACTTAGTATATATGCTTATTCCAATGGGCAGTGATTATCTAGGGAAGTTGGGGTCATGGTTCAAAGGTCAGGGGTCAAAGGTCAAGGTCAACTCCTCAAAATATCACTACTTTCCTTATATTTATGCAATCTCTGAAGGTTTTTTTTTTTTTTTTAACTTGATGTATGCATGTATTACCCGATATATATTCTGTGGGAAGTTTCTTGCCAAAAGGTCAAAGGTCAAAAGGTCAAAGGTCAAGTGAAAGTGTTGAATTGCACTTTTTCCTCCATATCTCAAAAGTAACTCAAGGTATCATCATGAAACTTACATATTTATGCATGTTCTACCTAACAGTGATTCTCTTTGGAACTGTGAGGTCAAAGGTCAAAGGCCAGGTTTAGATAATGCTATTTTCCCATTTGATACTGAAATTATACTTTTTCTCAATACCTTGAAAATTACTCAATGCATAAACTTATAAAAGGGTCAAAAGTCAAGTAAAAATCATCAGTTCCCCAAATACCTGCACTCTGACATTTTGAATCATTCATCCAATTGAACCTAGTTCTGGGAAAGTGAACATTCAGCACATTTGTGGCAAACCTGTCATTTTAATATTTTGCCAATTGTGTGAAACTGTCATCACACATTGTCAAGACATTGTACTATAGACCTATTAGGAGAACCATGCATTATGGCGGAGGCATATCAGTCGCCGTAGCGATATATCTAGTTGCATTCATAGAATATTCATTGCTGTCCCTGAAACTAGATTTATGATTCAGGGAGAATGAAATGCAATGCAACTATGACTATGGCAATGACTATGCTTTGTGAAGAAGTATGTTTGTATAGACCACAGTGATGATTCAAATGGCCCTAAATTTTAAACCATACAATACGATACAATCGGATCATTTATATAGCGCCCTTACACAGTCAATGACTGGTTTCACAGCACTTCACAACAAAATTCAGTCACAGATTAGCATCAAAAAGGAAAGTCTTAAGATTCTTCTTGAAGACATCAAGGGATGGGAAAATGAGAACAAGCCGAGGTAGATCATTCCACAATCATTGAAACAAAACAGTGGTAAACCTAGATATCAACCACTTACTGTACATACAGTAATCTAACATACCTACTGTGTGTTAAAGATAATAAAAAGTTTTGGTACCTCAAAAGTTTCCCTGAATTTCAATGTTTCAGGTTAAAGTATCTATCATATAACTAACGCTGTGAGACTTACTCGCCCCAAAGTGCTCTCATTTCTTTATAGTAATCATGCAATTAACTGCGACCAGCAGCCCCATACGCATAGCGTAATGGGGCTTCGCATTGTAGCAATCAGGATCATGACAGATTTAGTATCGCGGGTAAATATCAACTTAAAATCCAAAATTTTTTCAATTTGAAGACTTACCAATTAAGTTGATGTCTTGAAAACAGGCTTCGAGCAACGTTTGGTTCTGCCAATAGTCCCTTTCTGTTCAAATTGATGACTGAATGTGACTCGGTCGAGAGGACCTTGGGAGAGCTACATACACTGATTACTACGGCCAGCGCATACGCACACATCACATGCGAACAAATTTCAAATCCATGAACGGATAAGATGTTTGTGTGCGCATGCGCTGGCCGTCAATTCAGTGTAGCTCTCCCAAGGTCCTCTTGACCGAGTCACATTCAGTCATCAATTTGAACAGAAAGGGACTATTGGCAAAACCAAACGTTGCCCAAAGCCTGTTTTCAATACTTCAACTTAACTGGTAAGTCTTCAAATTGAAGAAATTTTTGGATTTTAAGTTGATATTTACCCGCGATACTACATCTGTCATGATCCTGTAAGCTACAATGCGAAGCCCCATTTAGCTATGCGTATGGGGCTGCTGATCGCAGTTAGCTACACAGTATGATTATGGGGCTGCACGCTGCGGGTCGCCTCGTTGAATGGATCATTTCATCTTTCACCTCATGAAATATTCTCTCCATTGCACTCATAAACATTCATTATTTGTATATTATGCCTCCACCACAAAATGTCGCCAGAGGCATTATGTTTTCAGGTTGTCTGTCCGTCCATCTGCCCATCTTTCTGTCTGTATTCAATTTTGCGGAGAGCATGACTTAATAATCTTTTGAGGTATCCTAATGAAACTTGGCATATGTATGTATGAGGGAATGAAGTTGTGCCCAACAGAGAGGAAAAAGAGCAATTTTATCATGTGTCCCTTTTTTTGGTGAAAATGTGGGTGTACTTATGCATTGGAGAAGGAGTGTCCCCATTTGCAAAAATATTCTCATTTGTACCTATATTTTTGGGGCTTCAAGGTTGGCAGTTATGAAACATAATAATTATGTGTTAAAATGTACAGATAACATAATAGGTAATCTCCAATGTTGAGCTTCCTTCCCTGATTAATTTTTTAGACAAGGGAGATTATCACACAACTACGTATGGCATATGTTTGTGTTGACAATTTGTACCTCAGAGTAGTAAATTTGAGACCAATTAGGTATTTCTATCATGTAGTTATATGTAAAGGTCTATGCTGTAGTCATGATTATTGCACCCTGAAAGATATTTGATTTGATATTCAAAACAAAATTAGCTTGACGTATTAAGTTTTTCTTTACAAATAATAGCACTAAATATGAAAACATCATTTTAGGTCTACATATTTGCTCATTTGTGCATATATAGACCAATCTGACTTGACAAAACACCTGCCATTAATTGCAGTGTCCCAACTGTGCGCATGCATGCTGAATGCCTGATATATTAATGGTGAGTGCGAGCCTGGCACCATGTATATTGTGCATTCTCATATGCACGCGCACATGGGACACTGCAGCAATGGCGGATTTTCCTTCCAGGTCGGATCGGTCTAAACGCGTAGCTATGCATTGAGTGAAAATGGTAGCCTTGGAATCTTTGTTCAAAGAACATATTTCTTTTTTCTCTTTTGGTCTTTAAACCCATCACTTCATAGGCAGCAGATAGCGACGAGGTTTCCTTTGTCGAAGGTGACGTCATCCTGGATGGGGAGATCATTGACGCCGGCTGGATGACGGGGACAGTGGCACGTACGGGCGAGCATGGCATGCTGCCCTCAAACTACGTGGAGCAGCAATAATATTACGGAAGGGAAATCCCCTAAAAAATTAAAGGCTTATAGACACTCTGAGGACAAATTAAAAAAAAAAGAAGATAGAAGGAAAGAAAAAAAGAAACAATTATCAACGTTACAAAACATAGTGAAATATATTTGTTAAGTGATCTTTGATATATAGGAGCACCTATGCATACCAGATGATGTGAAAGAGATCTGTAAGAATACATGAGTGGATGATGATTGAGAAAGAGGGATGTTGGCTTTTTTTTTTACCTTAGAAATAGATTCCATGGACTCGGTCTGTGTTTCTTGACTTTTATCATCCGTCGCGTAAGAGAATCTGTTTTACAGGAGGTACCCTTTCGTTGTGTATATAGATAGAAAGCAAGTCGGCACCTGTGTGAATCACTGGCAAGCTAAAACCAAAAGTGCCTTGGCATAGAAACAAAAAGAAAAAAATATATGTAGTAATGAGGATGCTATATAGACAAAAGAATGTACACTTGCTATTTTATGCATACAATGCCAAACATGGATTCAACACGTAGTCCTATAGTGTGTATTTCATATTACCTTCCTCATCTGTAATACATGATGAAGAAGGAATTTTGTGGGACATTTTCACATATTTGTAGATGGTTCTGGGTTATGTGGGGTTTTTTTTTTTCTTTTTAATGGTCTTTCCCTATCTTTTTCCCCTTGATAGATGGGTGGTGTATGGAAACTCTCAGCACTTGGGCAAAGCAGCATGACAAGCTTTTGAAGTGCTTTGTTTCAGATCTAGTTTCATTAGCATAATGAAGAACGCAGACCATCACTGTGATATATATATATATATATCTGCTCACACAGGAATAGATGAGAGCAGCATGAGCTATGCTATATACATTCCTGGCCAGATAGGTGGTACAACTCCCAAAGCAGCCAACCATCACAAGTTACTAGTCAGTGGCACGCTTGTATTACCCCCAAGTTACTGAAATTTCTTTTACTCTCAAACAAAACTTTCATTTCTGTCCTTCCAGTCTTTCCCGTGTACTTTTGTTTTTTCTTTCATTTTGTTAAATTGTCTGGGTTAGCATGTGGACTAAACAGTTGTTGAATTTGTGACAGTGTAGCTGCCCTTTATAACCCAAGAATGTCAGTATACAACAAAAGTTGTAACTTTTATATATCTAACAGAGATTCTATGACAATTCTATGACTAATTCTTGTACATTGCATTTCTATATGAAGCAAATATATGGATATGAGGTATATATTCACACTGCATGCTATTTGTCATTGACCAAATTATTTCTTGGGAATTTTTTACATCTTATTTTATTTCATTTTATTCATATTTTTTATAGTGCGATGAGATTAAGTCCTGCCAAAATTAAGGCAGTATAAGTTTTGATGAATCATCAAAGCAGTTCGTTGAAGAATTGTGGCATATGAAAGGAAAGGGCATAGACACAGGGGTAGTACAGTGCTTTGCACGTTAATAGGACTGCATCTGGAGATCGAAATGTTATTAAGGTAAAGTGTGTAGAGTGTAGAATGCAGTATCCTCTAGACATTGGAACCATCATGTACTTAATGGAACTAGATTTTTGAGCCTTTGTTCCAAATCAAACCTATTATGTAATATCCACACATGTAATGGTACACACATGTATATCAATGAACAATCATCATGCATTAAACATACCTAGACCGTCGCATTCGAAAGTCAGAGGGGGGAGTTCTGATATGTTGGATGTGTGCATGCTGTGTGTAGAAGAGCTTTGGTTTGGGCAAACAGTGAGATTGTTTATATATACCCTAATGTACCAAGAATGGAACGGATCCTGGATGAGTAATATGTGTCGTGCATTTGTAGTAAAATCAAAAGATAAAGACAGGTTTGAAAACCCTGATGCCTGTGTGCAAACATCAAGGCCAGAATTCATGAAGCTGGTTTAAGTTTAAATCATTACTATGCTTATGCATATTTCTTCTGCATGAATAAGATTGACAGATTGCGTACGCCAACAGACGTCCAGTGGCAAATGCACATTGATATGCGCATGTCAAAGGTACAATTTGTATGTCTATTTTATGCTTAGACCATGGTCCAAGTTTGAACCACCATCGTGAATTTTGGCCAAGGTGTTTCAAGTCGTCATGGGAAGACCTTTGACTTGGCAAGTTGTTATCAATTTCACTTCAGAGCAAAATAATCTCTCAGTGCTCATGTTCTTTAACTGTGTAGGTGCATCAGTGTTGGGCAAATGGACAGAAATGCTCAGCTTTCATGGATGCTGTAAGACTTTGTGAGAATATGAGCAGTAGGAAGAAAGAATAGTCCATTTCCCTGTAGATTTGTGGAGATTTTAGTAAATTCACACCTGCAGACTATGGAGGCTTGGGCCAAGGCTAATAAGCCAAATGGGCTGCTGGTCTGTAGCATCAAAAAACACCCACACATACTGCATGATCACAGACAATTCTTTAATGCCGTATGTTGTATCTTCCAAGCAAATGACATTTTAATGAATTTTGGTGCAAATAATCACATCGTATTTGTGCAGTTTTTGCTAGAGACTTCACGAGCTTTGTGTGTGTGGGGGAGGGAGGGAGATACTGTATGGTATTATTGAATTATTCATGTTGTACACTATGCTGTAGTTATACATGTGTAAATGTAGTTGTTTTCTTGTTGTTTTTTGTTAGAATGAAATGCATTCAACAAAAGTATGTTTGCACATTTTTGGTTGGAACAGCCATGTACAAATGAGACCATCTTTGGCACCAGCTTGTGTAACAGACTCCAAACATTCACTAAATACAAAATATTGTACTACATGGTGTGTTGACTTTCTTTATTCCCACCCTGCTTGGCTTTTGAAAGTGTGTGAAGGTTTGTTCTTACAGGAGAGCAAATAGCCCATCTGTCCATAGCCTATAATCTAGGCGGAGGATGCAGCTATTGTCTTTGCTGTTGCGCTTACATCTAATGCAGTGAGACTATTGTCTTTGCTAAGTGATTCGTCTGATGCAGTGAAACTACGAACAGTGGAAGCATCCACTGTCTATAGCCACTTGTCTTGCTTTAGTTGTTTTCTTATTATCGACGGCAATCGATGGCAGTTTTTCATACCACGATTCATAGTCGATAATAAGAAAACGATGACTAAAGCAAGACGAGTAGATATGGGCGGTGGATGCTTCACCCGTATCCACTGTTTGTAGTCTCGCTAAATCAGACATATCACTTTAATAGCAAAGACAATAGTCTCGCTGCATCCACTGTTTGTAGTCTTGCCGCATCAGACGTATCGCTTTGATAGCAAAGACAATAGTCTCGCCACATCAGATGTTTAGCGTGACAGTAAACACCATAGCTGCATCCTCCACCTGTATTATAGGCTAGTCTGTCCACCAGGGAGATGTCATAGGAGGAGTAGCAGCACTTCATAATCTGTGCAAAACATATTTTAGTTATAAAGCATTACAATTGGATGTCTGACATTCCTCTTCGCTTTGAAGCCATGCTCAGCACTGCTTTATTGCCATGACAAAATTTGGACACGAAGAAAAAGCATTCAAATTCATGAAATTCTTCCGTCGAGATGTTTTCATTGCAACTGATTGACAAATTGCCCCACATCGACGTAAATAAGCACTGAATTGATCAGTGTTTTAGTAGTAGCCATGATTAAAAAAAATAAAAAAAAATCATGGGCGTACATACTCGAGCAGGATTCGAACCTACGACCTCCTGATCACCGGACAGGCGTCATCTCCACTAGACCACCGAGCTTTCGCCCGACAGCAAGTGTTGCATGGCTACTACTAAAACACTGATCAATTCAGTGCTTATTTACGTCGATGTGGGGCAATTTGTCAATCAGTTGCAAAGAAAAAGCATCTTATATCATTAATACGAGCTGTATTGCAACATACAATTCTGGATGAAGTAGTAGAATTTATTTAGAGCAGTTTGGGAAAAATGCAGTTATGCACATGTATTTCTATTCACCTCATTACATATCAATATGAATGAAGTAAAAATTAGGCCCTCTAAATCAAAAACAAAACAAAACAAAAAATATGATGCACACACCAGCACATGCTTGTGCATGTTAGTTTTCTATCTTTCAGTCTGGCATGAAGCATGTTCCAGTGTGCATTTCTATGTTTGCAGTTAAAAAAGTAACTATGCCTTGGGCTTTTTGATTAGTGCTCCATTTAAAAGTACACATATTCAGTGTTGCCAGCACATTGCAAGAAAGAGCGAACTGCGGGGGGATCATTTCGGCTGTAGGAGCACTATAGTCCCCTAGTCCTGTTGCTCTCTTTTGTCAAAGAACCTACCAGTACCAGTGCAGTGTTTAAAGGGGATGGCTAGTAACTGATCAGTGGGAATCAGTGGGAATGCTGGGGGATAGTTCCAATCCTTGTGGGGTTCATTTAAGAGTACATTACAGATCTATTATTGTATGAAAATTATTTGGTTCAGAATGGTCTCATATTCAAGTAATGTGCAGTTTAATGCCCCGTCACTGTACAGGCATGCTAACCTGAAAACATAAAACTGCGCACTACTTCACTATGAGACCATTCTGAAGCAAATAATTTTCATACAATAGAAATATAATGTACTCTTAAATGAATCCCACAAGGATTGGAACAATCATCCTCCGGCATTCCCACTGATCCCCACTGATCAGTTACTAGCCATGACTTCAACCTACAGTATATGTATAGGGCAATTAGTTTCTACTCCATCTCTAGATCCTCCCTGATCTGTAACATGTGGCTTTGTGTTTGGTGTTGTGGGGGGGGGGGGGGGGGGGATGGTGCAAGGGTGCAAGGGAAGCATTATTATAACGGATATTTAATGTACAACTGTACTGTAAAACCAGAAATATAACTTTTTCATGAATTGGAGCCATCAGCCTTTTTGGCATGAAAGTTTCGCGAATTGCCACTGGCATTCAATGCATAGTGTACACAAGAACTTTTTGTGTGCATTTTAGCTCACAAATCTTGGATCCTCATAAAATTCACAGAAATTTCTGGTTTCATGGTATGTCCTACCTAATTAATGCCTTGTGTTAGGATATGAAGTGCTTTATCTGGATGATATATTCATATTACTAATCATCTTAAATGTAGAATCTAATGTATGTGTCTGTGTCTCTCTGCAAGTACATGTGTATGTACGAGTGTGAAGTGTGTGTGTGTGTGTGTGTGTGTGTGTGAACAGGGCAAACTGAAGCAAACCAGGGCCATGTTGCATAAAAGATGCAATCAAATGTAAGTCAGTAAATCAAACGGAAGTCTGGTATCAGCCAATCAGAATTGAGTATTCACCCACTTATGTTTGATTTTCTGACTTAAGTGTGACCTAAACTTTTATGCAAAATGGCCTTGCTCTTCTCATTTGAATTGAGTGAATGCAACAATATTAGTAGAACACATCAGTGAAAGTTTGGGGAAAATTGGACAATCCGTTCAAAAGTTATGAATTTTTAAAGTATATGCTCAATCACTGCTGGATGAGAAGACTACTACAGTGTATGATGTCACATGCGTAAAACGATATAAGGTAAATAAAAAGAGAATTTCACAAAACGTTACTTTTTGAATAAAGTACACATTTCTTCGGCTTGTTACTGATGTATGTCAAGGGTAATATTATTCCCCCTGCCTTCTGAAAGAGAGAAGTTGAGTGTTCTTTTGTTATGCGAGAAAAGTGAAAATATGTTGAATTTTCTTTACACTTTCTTTATATCGTTGTACACATGTGACATCACAAGCCACAGTAGTCTTCTCATCCAACCGTGACTGAGCTGAAACTTCAAAAATTCATAACTTTTATACGGATTGTTTGATCTTCCTCAAACTCTCATTGATGTGTTCCACTAATATTGCTGCATTCACACAACCCACATGTCTATGAAGGTGAACTTGTCCTTTAACATGCATGAAAAGATCACACCAATTACACACACATCACTACATTTGTAAAGTAGGCCTACATGTACCAGGAAATGAGGGTCAACATTAACATGTCATAATATTTATTTTTGTACTTCACACAAATATTCTGAAAATGACTTTTACTTTTAATACAGAGAGATACTTAAAGGTCCACATCATCTACACAACTTGATAAAAACTGTTTTGAGATTTAAAAATAATGCTTTACATAAGAGGAAATGTGTACGTTCACTCAAGTATGTGTAATAAATCATTGGGTTTATTAAGTTTTCCATCAATATGTGCCACTTCTTTCTGGAAAACTTAATGACCTTCATTTCTCACTGGACAACTGAAGCCCTGGTACACTTGAAGCAGCATTACAAAAACTTCCCATTTCGAACCCAGTGGTATACATGGTTCCTGCAACTACGTGTACTGCCATATAAGCATGATATCACCACTGCACATACCAATATGGGCCTGCATGCCATGCACATTATATCATTTTGAGAACAAGAACTGAAGATTGGCCAAACCTTCAAAACTCATCATTTAATTGTAAAAGCTCCGAGACAATAAAGCAGATGTACTGTTGTGCAACTCTTGTGTTTTTTTCTAATTACTTTTTGTTTGGGTAAAACTTACAATTTTGCAAAGAAAAGATAGTAGACCATATGGGCAAAATCACTCTTCTTTATCTATTTAATAGACAACTGCAATTACGTTAAACTAAATACATGTACATGTACTTAGATAGACTATATACTCCAATACAAAGTATAAGAATAAATATATTAAACAGGCCAGGCTGATTATGTCTTACAGCAATTAGTTTCTATCCTCAATCCATGAGATATGATGCCTCTTTTTAAATGTTTTTTTTTTTTTTTTTTTTTTTTTATGGCACAACTGTATTTTTGTATTTTTGTACTTTTTAAATTTTTTTATGAGGTGGTGATATCGCTTGGGTGGCAAAAGCATTATTATTCCTAAGTGGGAGTTTATAGCAACAAAATAAGGACATGCAAATTAAAGTTAATGCCTAGAACATGTTGATTCATCTGACCACCACAAAAAGTTTAGATGTAAATCACAAACTGGAATCTAAGTTTTCAGTTTAAGCCATCAACCTGTATATATCATTAGATTTTGTGCAGCCCACAAGTCAACCACAATTACAAATATTTGTCAAACTTTGCCCTGACACAACTACAAAGAAGCATACCTGTAAAACAAGATCAGCTTCTGATTGGCCTGCTCCCTACCCCCAGTTTCTCTTGTCCTTCATTTGAAGAAAACAATCTGTATTCCAAGCTTTGGTATTGGTATTTGATTTTCTTGTTTGTAGCTTTACTCAATCCACATGGTATGCTGCCTCTTTTTTTTTTTTTTTTCTAAATGGCAATATTGTATTTTTGTTTGTTTTATTCTTTTATGAGGTGGTGATGTCATTTGGGTGGCAAGACCATATTCCAAAAAAAAAAAGAAGTGTGAATTTATAGCAACAAAATACGGACATGCAAATCAAAATTAATGCCTAGAACATGTTGATTCATCTGACCACCACAAAAAGTTTAGATGTAAACCACAAACTGGAATCTGAGCTTTTAGTTTAAGCCACCAACCTATATATACCATTAGATTTTGTGCAGCCCACAAGTCAACCAAAGTTACACAATATATTTGTCAAACTTTGCCCCGACACCAAGAAAAAGAAGCATATCTGTAAAACAAGATCAGTTTCTGGGGCCCATTTCATAAAACTTGTCATCAGTGACAAGTTGTCATAGATGTGACAAGCCACTGAAATCCTTGCATCTGATTGGCTGAAAGCAAATTTGTCATAGAAATGTGGCAGTTGACACCGATAACAAGTTTTATGAAATGGGCCCCTGGTTGGCCTGTTCCCTACCCCCAGTTTCTCTTGTCCTTCATTTGAAGAAAACAATCTGTATTTCAAGCTTTGATTCATGCCCATTCTAGTTTGATATTCACTCTAAATAAAAGTGAGAACACAAGCAAATCTTTGTGACATGCATATCCTCAAAGGGGCAATTATAAATATGTCAGCTAAAGACAAAACAAAACAAAAACAAAACAAACAGGCCTGACAGAAAGTGAATTGATGAAACCCAAGAGCTAATTTTGGCCACATTAACTAAATTTCTCTAACAACTCTAATCACAACCATCAGTGCATGCCATACACAACATCTGATAAGTTGTGTCAAGATTTTTCAATGTTGCTGCCTAAGCAATTTGATAAATACTATTCAGAAGTTCTACCACCAAGACTCACAATTATTGTAGTATTATACTAGTAAATCCCAGTCATTCTACTGCACTGCTAAAAAAAAAAAAAAAAAAAAAAAAAAAAATTATCGCTATTATGTACATCCATATTTGTCTACCTACCTATCAATATATCTATCTATCCATCTATCTTTCAAATAAAGATTTTACCTATCCGACATAACTTTTTATATGTACCTATCTATCTACTCATCTCTACCTCTTAAACTTGCTTCCTCTCATTTCCTTTCATTGCTTGAAACTTTTAACTCAGAATTCCTGTTTAACAGCCGGCCCCAAAAGAGTGTTTTCATCAAGTAATACAATTGTACTGTATATAGATAATTCGTCCTAATGGAATGGAATAGATCAGTAACATAATACACTATATATAAATGTGAAACAAACAGGGTCACTGCAAGTGGACTGATGTACTCAAGTTTGATGAGCAAAGCACAAAACAAATGATAACAGCAGTAAGACTTTTTTTTTTCATTCTTATGGCAATCAATGACCAATGATTATTGCACAGTTCCAAAGATAATTCATACGTTTCAATACACTCCTATCCAAAGTTATTTTGCTAATACATTCCAAACATTAAAATTTCACATCAGATATAACAAGCGCAACTAAATTTTAAACTAAATTTTAAGGAAATTAAACTCCAACTGATACAGAAGTATGATACACTTTCCATTGTACAAGTATGAGGGCATGATCTATCACTTTTTATATTGCAGTACAGTACAATTTCAAGAGGTGACCATGTCAAATAAAATCTGATCTGAAATGCGTTTTCTTTCCAGGTCACTTATATATTTGTAACTTCAGATAATCATTTACATTTGTATCAAAATAACTAGTAATCAATACTGTAACACAAAATCAGTCTCAAAGCTACACTACGGCTTCCAACTGCTAAGACTTGGTATGAGATAAGCACCCAAATCTGTCTTAACCATAATATCATACAGAGACATCATGTATACCACCGCCATCATGTGAAGCATGTTGCTCATCACACAATGTCGTTTCTGATGCAAATGTGGGTCCTTTTTATGAGGAGTACTGAACATTAACTGTTTTTTACAATTACTGCAAAACCAGAAATTTTTCCATGCATTTTTTATTTGTGAATTTCGCAAGCCAAGAATTGCTAAATTGGGGTGCACACAGAAGTTTTTTTCTGCACCCAATGCCAGTGGCAATTTGTGAAAATTTCATTCCGCAAAAAAAAAAGGGGGCCTTCAGCTCCAATTTACGAAAATTTCTTGCTTTACAGTATGCTACATTGTTGAAGAATAAGTGATTGGCAGTTAACCATGGCCACCATTTCACATCGCCATGACTGTCATCATGACCATCATCAACATCACTGTGTGCACCAGACAATTTCTGAAGAATGAGCTGTCAAAGTTGAAATATTGCTCAGACTGCCCCTCTGTAAAATGATGGAGGCTTACAGGCTTTGTCCTAGATGTGCGAAGCACCTAGTCAACTAGAATATATGGAACATCAACCTCTGATAAATAGATGTATTACCCACAATATTAATGACTATTTTCCTTTTTTGGGCAAAGTACCCCAAAGTGAAAGAGAATTGTGACCAAAGAAAATATACTACAAATTCAATTATCCTGCTTGATTCACATACAGGAAGAGAGAGAGAGAGACACAACTTGATTATGTTCAAATAAAGCTCTAAAAGCAAGAGATTATTAAGCTGAGGAGTGAAGGTCGAGGTGTGAGATTTTCTTCCAATTTTGTCTCCCTCTACAAACGAAATTTGTAAGATCGTAACTGCTGATCTATAATATAACACACATGTCAGCAAAAGAGGAACCAGTGGGACTCGAACCTGTCATAAACTGCGCTCCGGGCAGCGACACTACCACCAGGCTACCCGTGGTTGCCAGCAGTGACACTACCACCAGGCTGTCCCTGTTTGCCGGCAATGACACAATGAACTTGGAACAAATACCCAAGCTCAGCAGTGACACAATGAATTTGGAACAAATACCCACACTACAAAATCTTTGCAAAGAAGCAGGTATTTTGAGACAATGAGACAGCTTTATCACAAAAATTCCTGCATATTCTGGATTACAATATGTATGTAGACCAATGGAAGTTAAAAAAAGGTTGCACAAGCTCGCCAACAGCTCGCCAACTTTGTATAAGAGAAAACAAACAAACATGTGTGGACAAGACTTGAGTGTATTCATTCCAGTAAACTTTACTGTGCCATTTGTTTGAATGGCAACAATGTGGTGTGCAATATTTGCAAAGATTTACATCAAGCTATTACTCTCACATTCTTGCAATAACTGAGGTCAAAGGCATCTCTGTTGTTGTTGTTGTTGTTTGTTTATTTGTTTTATTGTTTGTTTGCTTTTTTTGTGGAGGGGTCATCTGTACTATCTTTACTGGATATTGGAGGGACACAGCAAAACATGACATTTTCAGATCAAATTGCCTTGCAGCAATGTAATGGCAATCAACAATAACCTACAACAATTTAGTTTTGTTTTCTCAACAGGCTGACAGCATACCTAGTGTGCTACAAGCCTAAAGTGTTTGAAGTTGTTTGTGGATGCTACATGATGCATTGTGAACAAAATATTATTTTACATTAGATGCAGATTTGTAATAATGTCATATTGTATATTGATAATTGGAGATCACAAATATCCCATTTAGAAAGTAAGAAAACAATGTACTATAATTTCAGCGTATTGTACATGTGTACATTGCTTACCGGTATTGATTAGCAAGAGGAGACACACATTGATATACCATATATTTGCAATCAGCTGTACCTCGGTATTAATGAAAGCATGCCTTCATGTATTTACTCATGAGTTATTATGTGGAGTGTCAATGGAGGTAAGTTTCATAAATCCAATGCACGTAAGGGGTGAATACAAGTAGCTGCAGCTTGGGGGAGCATCTCATGCCCGCCACGCAGCCAGTAACGCCAGTAGGAATACGACTGTGACGGCCGTCAGTGACAATGTGGATGTGGCATTAAACATGAAGCGGTACTGGAACCGGAGGTACCACACAAAGGCCAGGATACAGGCAAAGAGCGGCACCATGTACCGGCCCAGGTCGTGCTCCCCACCCCCTGCGTCTGATGGGTGGCGCCGGTGTTGGCCCTGCCCGGTACCAGCCTGTGACACCTGGCAGTGAATGACGTGCTGGTTAGTGATGCCGTAGGTGGCAAGGGTTCGGCTGTCGTCTGTTAGGAGCTGGCCGTTTGATATTAGCCGCACAGTCTTCCCAGCTCGTATCTCTGATGCAAAAGTTTCCCTTTAATTGCAGAAAATGAAACAAAACAAAACAAATCTTTTACATCTGACGATGCTTTATGAAAATATAGTAGACTCCAGAAGTGACTATCACTAGTAAACCATTGTTCAATCTTTTAAAACTTTCTTGTTGAGCATCAATAGCTATATGTACAGTCATCAAAATTATCTCTGAAGTGGTTAATGTGGGTATCTCATTGGGCTGGAGACTAGTTGGTAACCTGTGGTGACTCAAGTCTCCCTTCTCATGGAATGGTCATGGAGACATCTCTGTGACATCTCCACAATGTCTCCTGGAATACACATAGCTCAGTCACTAGGTAGTTGTAAGAGAATCAAACATGTTCAATTTTTCTGAGGAGACTCTTTCCAGTCTCCACCTAGTCGTTAACAACATCTCCTTCCAGCCATGGAGACTAATTTATTGGCAAAGTCAGTCTCCAAGATGTCTCAGCGACTTTGTGGAGATCCACTGATGACCTACCGAAGGCATCGCTGAGATGACTTTTTGACTTCTGGATGAATGAATTATTACCTAAATTTAAAGAGGTCTCTGAAGTCGTTGTGGACTCGCCTTCTTGGCGAGAGCACAAGCCAAGTCACATGAGTCACAGCGACTGATCAGTCGCAGCAGTCGCAACAGTCGCAACGACATTTCTCCGATGAGGTATGTCCTCAATTAATCCTTACATTGTAATTGTGTGATTACTGCTTTGCATAGGAAGCTGCTTTAAAATCACCTATGGCAAATTTCTTTCTCTTACACTGAATATTTTCAAAGAATGGCTACACTATGACATTAAGCAGCATAACTGGATGAACTTTTATTTTATTTTATGGGTCACATGGGCCTGTGCAATTGGCACTTTTGTCAGCAAATACTTGCTGGTAGCCTTGTATATGTAGCACCCGTGCCTCCAATCAATTTGGCTTGTAGTGAGGTAGAAAAAAAAGACTAATAGAATATCACTATGGTGACAGGTATGCCTCTGTTATACCGCACAATCTCCCAGCGGGTGTACAACTGTACAGTACATCTTGCCAATACATGTACATGTATGTACTAAGTTTCATGAAGATATATTGAACCATTTCTATTAAATATGGAGAAAAAAAATGCATTTTTTGTATTTTCACTTGACCTTTGACCCCATGCCCTACATCTTGTTCTAGAGAATCTTCATCTGGTAAAACAGTGCACATATAAGAATGCACTAAGTTTCATGGAAATACTTGCAGAGATATTTGGGAAATAGTGAAATATCAGAATTTGACCTTCACCTATGAACTTTGACATTGAACCTGTGCATCCACAAGTTGATGGGTTTAGTTTTGTCCATTTAATACATATGCCAAGTTTAAAATGAATGTACCTCAATTGGTAATTAGTTCCATTGTCCACAAAATTGATTATGGACAAAAGGACAACCTGAAGACACATCAGGTAAATGCCTCTTGTGACACTTTGTGACGGAACCATAAAAATGACGACAATTAAACAGCAAAAACTGAGGACACTAAGTATTTTGTCCAGGTACATTCTCCCTTGAAAATGATGTATGAAAGCATACACAGTTCTAATGCTGAAAATGATGGTGCACCATTGTGACAGATACAAAAGACATACAATTATATTTTGGGACATTTCCATTTGTTGTTCAGTTTTTAACTGCACATCATCCCAAATGTCTAAAAATTAACACAACTATGAAAGTTGGTCTAAATACCTTCTGAAATTGCCCAGTGTGTCATCCATATTTGTGGATACCATCCTGTCAGTTTCATCGAGAAATTTCAATTTGATTGAAATAACTCCGCTTGCAGATTGGTCCCTTATTCTCTGTGATGGCCCTGTAGCTCCACTGGTTTCAGCTTGAGAAAATGTTTCTGACCGGCTACTGGTACTTTGACTTTCACTCGAGTGGTCTGACTCATTTGTCAATGGTTCCTGCCCACCTTCAGGCCCCTCGGCAGAAACAATGGGCGGGGAAGCAGTATTTGCTGGAATAGTCCTCTTCCGAACACACTGCTCACTTGAACTGACATGAATATCTTCAACTCTCTCCTGCACAATGACTTCTGGTGGCTCATGGTGCGTGCTGACTCCATCTGTAGCATCCACTCCAGCAAAAGGGTCTGATGTGCAGCAGTCTGGGTTATCACTTTCTTTAGTGGTTTCAGAAGAGTTACACCCTGAATACTGACCACAAGAACTCGCTAAATTTTGCTCATTCTCCTGCCTCCCTGTGGATTTGTTATCTGCTGTAGTACTAAAGCATGCTTTTGAGTTGCCAGAGAGCAAATCCTGACTCTCCTTATTTGAGTGGCTGTGTGAAAGGGGCACCTCACTGGCTGGCACTTCAGTCTCATTGCCCCGCTTGTGTTCATCACCAGTACCATCAGCACTGTGTGTCTCCCTGTTACTGGGCGTATCTGAAATTGTTTCCCTCCCATCCTCTTCTGAATAAGTTGATTCGGAAGTTGATGACTCGGGATCCACAACAGACGCTGGGTCGACAACTGAGCCTGGACGATCCTGCCAGTAGGAATGTTGCTCCTGCACTGAAGTGGAGAACCAGGCAGCCACCACTGTTGCCACGGCTACAATAACAGTCACCAGTACTGTGACCTCATCCCCAATACCTTCTATCAGACTCATAGTCGCCAATGTCTACAGTAGATCATCATGCCTATATGGGAGAAAACATTTGAATATTACTTTTGACATATACTGTACTATGCAATCTTTCTCCAACACAATTCCTTGCCTATGAGAACCTGGTAAGCCCTGTACAAAGTTAATGGGGATTACAGTACTCCTATATCATTTTATGCAATAAATTAGAAGTGGTCGCAGTTAAGGTACAAGTTTGTAAGAAATGCTATCAATAGCATCAATACAATTTCTTGAACACAATGTGGGACACAACTACATGTAACGGAATGGCCAAATCGATTATCTCTGCTTATGGATATTTATTAGTTCAAATCCATTAGGCCATACTATTTAATATGGAGCAGTTGTCAAATGCAATTATAAGCCTACATTTACAGGAAGTATATCATGCAAATGCATGTCAACTTGGAATACCCCCTAAATGCATGTCAACTTGGAATACCCCCTAACGAATGAATACCTAGATATGTTCCATTTATTTCATATTTTTTTCTATGATTTTTTTTTTCAATATGCAGAGTACTTGGATATATGCCCACAAAAACCTTCCAAACCAATATTCTGTGCAAAGTCTTTTGTTTATAAAATCCTAATAGTAACATGGAAACATGCAAGTTATGCTCAATCTCTAAGGGGAAAAGTGCATTCCAGTGTCTTTTGCTAATCATATTGGTTTTCACACAATGATTGACAGATGATGTCACTGGCAGAATCTCAGTTTGGAAGGTGTTTAGCAAGTATTTCCAAGTAATCTGAAGAAAACCAGTTGAAATATCATTGTACAAATTATATGTGACCATGAATCATAAAACCAACAAAAAGTCGCACCCCTTGATTGAGGTGAAATGGGTCAACCCAGTCAATCTTGATTTTTTTATTCAATATTTTCTGAAAGAGCTATTCTTCCTCTACATTATTCATAAGTATGGGATCATAAATGAATGGGAAAGTGTGTTTTCAGCAGTTTTTCTACAACCCTTTTTTCAGAGAGTAGTGTGATCAAGTATGTCTTTGAGGCCCCTTTTCATTTCTTGAAAATCCTTTGCAAACCCTTCACTTTCAACTCTAATAACATTTGAAAGGTTAATGCTACTGCTTTGAAAGTTGGCATTATTACTCATAGACAGAATGTGTTGATAGAGCATGCTCAATCTCAGACTAATCGGATAATCTCTTCATTGTTGTTGCTCTGGTGGTTTACATCCTGCCTTTTGTCGCTTTCATTACGCAGCTAGCATGGCTTGGTAAAGATTAAGCACTTGAATAGACCCTGTACTTCAGAGCCTCTTTTCTCAGTTCACACTTTTCCAGAGTGTGTGCTTTCTTTCCAATATTTAGAAAAGTTTGAAGGGTTCATTTGAAATAAGTTATACATCATTCTAAAGCTTGAGTCTGCTCTTTCAGAATCTGCCCTTAACTAAAAATTCATGTCTAGCGACTTTTTGTTGGTTTTGTGATACAGGGTCACATACTTGTAAATGTCACATATCATTCTTTTAGCCACAAACAATTAAGTGATGATCAGGGTAATATGAATCCATACAACTCAACATACATTTGCATTGCAAAGTTCCTCAATTTTCCTTGACACTTTGGTGAATTACAAAAGTTGGTAGTTTTAACCTGTTGAGGATGAGTCCCGAGTATACTTGCGGAAGTGTCTATGGGAAATGCATGTTGTAGCAAAATCAAACTGTCCTAAATGGGTTAAAGGCAGATTAACATGTGATATTGAAGTTAAATGCCTTATTATAACATCACATGTAGCATTTGTTTCAACAACATCCCATGTGTATGGAGAGTAATATTGAGACAAAATACATTGTAGATACTCCTTATTTATATTCTTAACTAGTCACATACACCATGCACAGGTCTTTGACTTTAGAAAATCTTTGTGGGTTAACAGTAAATCCATTTTTGTCATAACTGTCTCAAGAAATTTTTGAGCATACAACACAACAGAGCTATCCAAATTCCTCTTCTCTGAATGACATTGATGTAGGGTAAAACCCCCAATATTCGGTCATTTAAGCTTTTCTACAATATTTTTCAAACTAAAATAATACATACATACATCATATCTACAGCAATGTATGTGAAATATATTAAATTTCTTTAATCTCAATTTCCATTTTGTTAACTATCTCACAGAATTTCACAAAATCCCAAAATATATCACCTTGAAAATTCCCCAGAATACGGTCACCGCCACCAGAATTTGGTCACGCGATATGCGCATTCAAAGTCAATGCGTGTTCAAGGCAGCTGAAAAATGCGCCGCGCACTACCTCGTTGGCGCAAAATTGCATCGGGGATGTTGTGGCGCCCGTTGGTGACCAAATACTGGGAAATCGGCACTTGCATTCAACCCTCGTACATTGAGACACTGCATCGGCACATATGGAAACTTTGTTTTTCTTTTGCGTTTTTGAGGATACCATCACACTCCAAGCTTGCAATAAGCAAAAAATCCCGCGAGAACGGCGTATTTCTCAATTTTTAGCGCTTTTTCGGCGACCCGTACTCTTAAAACTGGGCTTAATCCACGCGCGCTTTTGGAAAGTCACGCCGATTCTGCACTTTTGATGGTGAAATTTGGGACTTTGGATGGAATTCCAGTGCATGGTACTTTCAATCGATAATTGGGCACTGTTTAAAGTGATCTTTATTTTTTTCATATTTCACACAAAAAGAAATAAAAAATCACCAAATCAACTTTACAAAAATTCTGCATTAGTTGCATTTGCTGTTCCACTAACTATACACAGCCCAGTCGCTGTACATGGTACGTCGCGACAGGGCTGTACGCGCGCGACCACCAACCACTAGGAGAGCGACGTAATTGTATTACGATAGCTTTGAATTTTGATACTTAACATCATTTTTGTCACCTCAAACTCAACGAGTATACTTTTCAATATTTACTCTACACCTGATGCTATCAGTATTCAAATGTACGCAATGAAACTTACAGAAATTGATCATCATATCCAGCATGTCCACACGGTACACAATCTTTCACGCCAGGCCTAACTATACACAGCCCAGTCGCTGTATGGTACGTCGCGACGTACATTACCATGTACAGCGGTAGAGCTCAGTCGGTAGAGCATCGGTCTAGCAATCCGGAGGTCTCGGGTTCGAATCCCGATGGAATCCCATTTTCTTTGCTCACTTTTCCACTAATAATTTATATTCTTTCTGGTCAGTTTATTCTGTCTTTATCTGTTAATTGTAGTCAGTTTTGCAACCTACCTCCCATCCAGTATGCAGTAAAACCACTTCATTGTAGCTACATGCATATCCACACTACGTTCATGACAAACTTTATGACAAAACAGCCCAAAACTTTATTTCATAGAATCATACATGCAATTCCTAATGGAATGGGAGTGGTGATGCAGCTCAGGTCAGCTTCTCACTCTCAAGTCTCACATACATGCATGCAGACACTTTGACCGAAAGATCGGTCTGTATCTGTCCGTCGGGGAATGTTCCGCGGAGACTGCGTCTGGCTTCACGGATCCCCTCGGAGGACAGCGTCAATGGCAAAATATAAAAGAGTCCTCCGGACAGACGGATCTTTCTCTGTTTAGCAGACACTGCACTTCGTTTCACACCACCCACTGCACCTTCCACAGTCCCACTTGTTCGATATTTCGTATGGTAAATTGACCAAACCAATCTTTGACAGTTTCGTCTTATTCAGGTCCTTCTTCTGAACTCTACGCCACACGGTTTGCGTGTCCAATTTTCATTTTTACTTAAACTTACGACACTATTTGTCGACGTGCGACTGTTTATTAATGACCAAAATACAAAAATCTCATACTTACGGACACATAAACAAATTGGGTTGCACACCAACGATCCCAACACATCACATCGGCCGACTGATGATGAGCAAGTGGGAGCACCTATGCGGAGGGAGGATCAAGGGCACAGTCAGCAGGGCCGGGGTGAGTTCGGTGCAACCTAGACACATGGAATCACACTGGGAGACGATGATTATAAGGGTGTGTACGTCTTTGCGAAATGATGTTAGTTATCTGACACATGGGAATGTAAAAAGTCAATATGATAAAGATCATCATGATCATAATATGAGCGAAAAATTTTTTATATATTTTCCGGCGAATTTGCTCCTCACCTACCAATCTTTACCCTACTTTACAAATAGAATCGTCCATATCCACTTGTGATTTCACTCATATCCTTTCATGGTACGGCTCATACACACAGCATAGCATCGGGATCCTGCTCGCCGCTCCATCCCATGCCAGCTCGTCCTCGTGCCTGTGATGTGTATGTACAAACTGTAGCTCCGTAGATCCTAGATGTGCAGCAGATCACAGCAGCCAGCAGCTATACACTGTTTCTGTCAGGTGATCTCGATCTCATAACCGACTGTGCGGAGTTGAGGGTGACCAAATTGTGGGAAAATGGCTCATTTATCCAAAGGGAAACTTGTAGCTGTTATTGGTGATGAAGTAAGTATTCAAGTGTACAGCACTCTTATCTTGAAGTGATAGAGATGATGGAAATCTATCAAGAACCAGATATTTTGAATGAGATTGATAGGCTAGCCCAGTGCAGTGGCAGTGCAGTACCAGTGCATAAACATATTTACTAATACTTCTGTTTGCACTACCAGTAAGTGCAATACTATATTATAGTACTAAATTTACTCAAAATTTACTAGTACAGTAGTAGTATAGGCAAGCATGGTGTCACCGGACACCATGGTATTACTGGACACGCACATTTTTGCGTACTAATGACATTCTGTACGCGCGAGACTTCATAGATTAGCCTCACAGAACTTTGTGTGGACCGAAATCGCAAAGAAATGCAACATAAAAATGTGAAAACACGAAGAAATTCACATTTTACCTCAATTTTTTTATAGTTGAGTGACCTGCACCTCATCATAGTTAATATTTATGCATGTTTGAATCACATTTCACCACTGAAATTCTATGAAATCCCACTCACATACAGGAAAAATGCTGAAGATGCCAATAGAACCAAAGTTCACTGATCGATATCAGATTCGCAAGGTCAGAAATTTGTAGCTATCGTCCTCAAACGCGAACGATTCGGAATAGTTGTGCGTTAAGGGGCCCGCAACTCATCACCCATGCGTGCAGCTCCCATAGACAAAGCACGTAAACTAGAACTTGCGTAAAAGTAGAGTCTAACCAGTTGTCGATTTCTCACAAGGTTTTATTGCGTGCAACTGTTCGAAACGTTCAAGACAGACATTTTACCATAAAATACGAAATTTGAACCTCATTTGCCGATTTTTTCTTTGTCATCCGCACGGTGAGAATGTGTATGGTGATTTGTGGGATAAATTGTGATTCTGGTGCAAGGACTAGGTGCGAAAGATGTCAATTATTTCATTGCGAAAAGCGGGTCCGGTAATACAATGCGATTTTGGACCGCGCAAAAAGACAACTTTTTCAGAGGGGTATGTTGATTGTTGTTGTTGACCTCGACAAGAGTCCTTGACCCCTTGCCCTTAGTTTTGCTTACAAACACTAATACACTTACCATAGGTTTAAACAAAGGGGTTTTAATCTAGATATTTTGACTTTAAAGATAACATAAAGTTTTGGTACCTCAAAAGTTTCCCTGAATTTCCTTGTCTTAGTTTGTGTTTCAGGTTAAAGTACCTTTCATATAACTAACACTGTGAGACTTACTCGCCCCAAAGTGCTCTCATGTCTTAGTAATCATGCAATTAACTGCGACCAGCAGCCCCATACGCATAGCGTAATGGGGCTTCGCATTGTAGCATTCAGGATCATGACAGATTTAGTATCGCAGGTAAATATCAACTTAAAATCCAGAAATTTCTTCAATTTGAAGACTTACCAATTAAGTTGAAGTATTGAAAACAGGCGTCAGGCAACGTTTGGTTCTGCCAATAATCCCTTTCTGTTCGAATTGATGACTGAATGTGACTCGGTCGAGAGGACCTTGGGAGAGCTACATACACTGAATACTACGGCCAGCGTATGCGCACACATTACATGCACACAAATTTCAAATCCATGAACGGATAAGATGTTTATGTGCGCATGCGCTGGCCGTCAATTCAGTGTAGCTCTCCCAACTACCTGTGTTCATATTTCTTGTGTTTTCTCTTGCTCTCTTCTACTAGGACACATGCACAGGATTTCTGCTGGGTGGAATTGGTGAAATCAACAATAAACGGCAACCCAATTTCATGGTGGTTGAAAAAGGTACTGTAACGAAGTAGAAAGACCAAGTCAATAGAATGCTGTTCAGGTGTTAAATTTAATAGATATTACATTTGCCAAAAGATTTTCATCAGGTTGAGTTTGTCCAATCATTTGATATACGCTTGACTGTAGTCTTAAGCCTGTACTTCAATTTACGTTTCTATGCGTTTCGTAGAATACTTTACTTTTGTTCGGTCTGAATAACAGCATCAAATGCCACTATGTAGCCATGTTCCTTCTGGCAAGTAAGCTTACATGTGTTATTCTCTTAGCTTTGTTTTTAATTGCCTGTTGTATATATTGATATTTGTTGTGTGACCAGTATGACAATGTACACTGCATATGACTGGTTAATCTTTCATTTCCCACTTCTGTCGTACCACATGCAGAAACTTCTGTCCATGAAATCGAAGAATGTTTCAGAGCTTTCATTGCTCGCACGGACATAGCCATTATTCTGATCAACCAGAACATAGCAGAGCACATCCGCCATCTCCTTGACAATCACACAGAACCAGTTCCAGCTGTCCTAGAGATTCCTTCTAAAGACAGCCCCTATGATCCTAGCAAGGATTCCATTCTAAGGAGAGCAAAGGTAAGTGCCATTTGCTGAATTGCTTTCTGTGTATACTTCCACCTTCTTGAACAACAACAACAACAACAAATAAAATGGTTGTCGACTGCAGTCAGATCGTAATATGCCTTAAAATAAAAGCACCATCAGCAGCAGCCATGCATCAGCAAGTACAATTGTAGCATTTGCAATGAATTTAATCTTATTACAAGTACCTAGTTTTCCATCCTGGCATATGTTAGCATACACATATTTTGTTTTATTGCATTTATGAATTTGTTTGTCAGGTTTTTAATTCATGCAAAATTTATTATAAATTCAGGTTAATCTTTTCGTATCCATGTATACAGTACAAGTTTTTATGGTACATGTAAGTAAACAATTGTGCAGACTGAATGTAATGAGTTCTTATTAGTGCTCATGTGTTTCTAAGTACATTGTATGTTACTTTGCATAGATTGTTGATGTCATTGCATGTAAGTAAAATTATGATAAATCCAACAAAATTCATAAAACCTTTGTATTATTCATCACTAATTCTATCTGATTTCCTTCCTAGGGTATGTTCAGTGTTGAAGATTTCCGCTGATAGAACGGAACAGATACTTCCTACTTGCTACTGAGATTTACCATTCCGTCTGGAGTTTCAGCCATGTCAGGTGTGAAGATTTGAATTATGTCATCATGGTATGATAGATTTTATGAAAGTGTATCTGTATAGCATTTATGAAAATGTGTATTAACGTAGTCTAAAGCAAAGCTTTGTTTTAACAGGGCATGCAATGTTCTTTTCTGGTTAAAAGGTGTTTCAATTGGTATTGTGTGTAGACTGGGTGTACTCCTTCCAAGCATGTTTGTATATCCAATACAAATGAAGAGGTGGTACAATTTACTAAAATGTTATTCCTACATTGTTTTTGTTAATTCCTTTTGTTTTACCAGAAGGGTATTTCTTATTCCTTCAAACAAACAAATATTCTCTCTTTTTGATTTCTAGTATACATCATCTTCAGACGTGCAATATAATGCTATTTTTTTTTTTGTTACGCTTTAGCACAACAAACACAGACTCTTTAGAAAAGATGCTGAAGTTACAAGGCATTTTGCTATCTACATGTATTTCTTCTTAAAGGAATATATTTTCTTCACTACTGTTTGAGTGAAAGTTGTACATGTTTGTCTGGTATGCAGTACCATGGATATGACATTTGCTGTATTAAATTGGCATATGTGAAAAGTTATATTTCATAGTAAAAGTTTGGAGGGATGATTTCCTTATAACAGTACTTGCAGATAAGTGTATGTACACATATGTTTCATGTGAATTAATACTGAGGAATAATACTGATTGAACACACATTGCTTACCACTTAAACTGAAACTTTTTTGTGTGTGTGTGTAGATTTTCAAATAAGAACCAAAAGCTTTGCAGGAGTCAACCTATCGATATTACACATTTTCTCATCTCATTATTGTTATCTTCAGTAACTTGTACCAGAGAATAGATAGGTATGTTTTGTAAGAATTACTACATGTAATTTGAATAAATCACGTACTTGTAGAATCTAATACACTAGTATTATTTGATGAAAGTAACATTAAATATCAAGGAATTTTCAAAGATGTTCCTCTGCCAATGGCTAATACCAGTCTTGTAAGCGTAACATGATTATGTACTTACATGTACTTTATGGTAGAGCGTGACTCAGGAAGTCTTACCTTTACCATGACTGATTGAAATTCTGTATGCATTGCCCTCTAAAAGTGAGTGAAAACTGTTTCATTTCTTTTTCTACTGTGTGAAGCCAGTATATTTTAAAAGTTGATGATTGCATACAAAGTGTAGACTGTAGCATTTCAGTTATTGACTGTTTGCAATGCAGAGTTCATTGAAATTAAAGCTGGGAACTTTATTTATCATAATGAATATACCCTTGAAGATTAATTTGTTTGTGCAGTGTTGCACAGTGCACAGGTGCCTTTACTGACCTTTCAGGTAATTGAGACTCGGAGCCATCCAATTCATTAATGGGAAAAACAAAAAGCAAACAAACAAAAATAACAAGGGTGAATTAATATCGTTAGTCTCAATTTGGAGTGTCTGTTAAAACTATATTTTAAACTGGTAAAATTTACAGACACCTAGAGAGGTTCTTTGTAGTAAGCTTTATGTGTAATGTCACTGTGGAAGTAAAGTAACATATGGGAAGTATGCATTATCTCTTTTACATGTGTTTTTCTCCCCTCATAATAGCCATAATTATTTGTGACACTTGTCAACTAGGCACAAAAGTGTGTGAGAAAGCTATTGGTTTAATAGCACTTCTTGCGTCTTGGCTGCAAATGGAGACAATTGAAAGATGGGTTAGTTTGACATGCATCATGTATAGCTATATGCAGAATTACTCATACTGAATACATCAGCAATATTGCTTGTATATTTTGTGATTTCTGTACAACATATCCTCATAATACATAGCACAGATTGACTGCATTGCTGGGACTTCTTTGTTTGTATTTCAGTACTGAAATGTATTGCTGGGACATTCTTAAGATGTCTCTACTTGTCCTCTTTGTGGATGTGAGAAATAGTGTAAAATACTAAAACTAAGTAAATTAATTAACAAGGAGTCCCATGATTTGTCTCATTGTTCCAAATACTTCCTAGTCTTGCTTGTTGCTTTCATTTATGTGAAGATTTGGTTAATTACAATGTATGTTGGTAACAGTATAGTCTTGTATGGATGTATTTTTATTAATTGATTTTACTTCTGACACATAACATTTAGCCCACTGATTGATAAAGTGTTTGGATGAAAGCATTTGATTGTAAAACACAATTGCCAGACTAGCAAAAGAGATGTACATGTACAGTACATGCATGTATGCTTGTTTTGATTAAACAAGTTAACCGTATCTATACCAAATCAAGCATGTACAATCTATGCTTAAATTCACAAATGAATGGTGCTGACAATTCATCTGAAAGCAAGATTATTTCCAAACTATTGCAGAGCCTATGTGTGTGTGTGTGTGTGTGTTTGTGTCTTTCCGTCTGTCCATCTGTGTGTTTGCATCTTTATTAAGTATGGACGTACTGGTAAATGTATACACAGTGCATGCATGTCAAATGTACATGTATTTGCATTTCATGTGAGAACAGCCACAAACACATAATGTGTGTTCATGATGTGTAATGCATGTTTATGTATTGGTAGTCATGGAAGATACATTATTTTTAACATTCCTAATGTTTCAAGGATACATTTGATACGAGCATTCACATTTCTACCAGCAATAACAATTACACCTGTACAGTGTTTCAAAATTTTGATTTACAGTTATGCGTTGATAACTTGACGCTCTACATCAAAACTAAGAAACATTAAATACATTGTAAATGTAATATGGAAGCACAGTGATACATGTACCACCAAAGCTTTTATGAAGGTGATTCTTAGTTCTTGAAGTATAGTGTCTTTAGAGTGTGTGCATCACATGTGACTAAACAATCTTTGATCAACTGTAGTGACAGTGGAGCTGGTATGCACAAAACAAGTGCTTCTGACACCATATACTGTAGTGTTTATTTACAACAGCCCCCTTTTAGTCAAGGTCACAAACGGCAAGAGCTATCTACATAGTTGTAAAATATGCCATTTTTTTACTGTCTTTAACTTGAAGATTTTGTAAAATACCAAGTGCATTGATATATACATGTAACTACAATTGTACAACTGAACAGTCTGTTTATCATACACACACACACACAAAAAAAAAAGTTTATGCTTTCTTGATCAGAAGGTGATATTGCATGCGTCTGATTAGTTTTCTTATGACTGTATACTGTAAGTGTTCATTATTCAAAAGTCAATCTCTCATGTGAAATGAATCACATACCACACTGGTATCCATTTAGAATGAATAGGAAACCTAGCAACATTTTGTTGATGGCCTACACTACAGTTGTACTTTGAGCAATGTAGGAGAATTGCTATTTGACATACTGGTATTTACAGGTAAATTTCAGGAGCAGAGGAGATTTGGGGCAGGATCTACCACACCAGGAACTGAACAGAAAAAAAAAAGAAAGAAAAAACACACACTAGTTTAGCCAGGGAAGTGATGGTGGGTTGATATGCCTAAGTATCATTGACTCCCCTTTCAGTGCTTACAGAGAGGTGGAAAGACTGGACTTCCCACCTCCCTGGTGCTTGTTTGTGCGTGTGTGTGTGTGTGTGTGTGTGTGTGTGTGTGTGTGTGTGTACATACATCATATGTTTGTTTGTGTGGGTTTTTTGTTTTTTGTTTTGTTAGGATGGGGTAGCGTTGAGCTCTTTTGCCACCTCCATTAACCAGGGAAGTGGGACACATTGCTTATTGAACATCCCTACCTCTCACATGCAGCCTTAAAATTATAAATGCTCATACACATCTGGAGGATATTTCAGAGTTGTGTTAAATGATCAAATTAACAAAAGCCTGATAGACTCGTGCTGCTGTAGCGCTTATACTGTAAAAGTGGATATTTTCGCTAATTTTTCACGCTTGGCCTGGTAAAAAGAGTTTCGCATGTTTTTAACCCGTTGAGGACGAGTCCCGAGTATACTCGGGCAGGTGTCTACGGGAAATGCGTGTTGTAGCAAAATGAAACCGTCCTCAACGGGTTAATTCTGCCAAATCAAGATATAAAGTAGGCCTACAGGAACATATGTGACCATGCATCACAAAACGAACAAAAAGTCGCACACAGTGATTTTGTGTGAGGACTGAAAATGGGTGAATTGGGTCAACGTGACCAATCTTCAGTTTTTCACATTTTCTGAAAGAGCAAGTCTTTTTCTATGTTATGTTAAAGTTTGGGATCATAAAACAAACAGGAACTTGTGTTTTCAGCAGTTCTCTTCAAACACCTTTTGGTGGAATAGTGTGATTAGGTATTTCTCACAGAACCCGCCTCTCATTTCTCAAAAACACTGTCATACTCTTCACTTTCAACTCCAATAACTTTGAAAAGAATAATGCTATTGCATTGAAAGTTAATATTAATCATCTACAGACTGTGTTAAAGGAGACCTCCGGATGATTTTCAGATTTTTACATTTGAACAACTATAAATTAGTTATACTGAGGACAGAGTTTCAGGATTTGTGATAATTGGGATGAAGAATAAATATATTTTCAAAATTTAGAACGAATTGCAATGAACAAGGATGATGACATGACAGAGTCACCATAAGAATGCATGAGTTGGGGCTCATGGAAGCAGAACAAAAGAAGAAGGCATGCATAGGTTATACACAGGTGAACTCGCAAGCAAGCGGTATTGTAATGAAATTACACTGTTACATTTCTGAAATATGTGAACCTCCTATGTCATCATCCTTGTTCAGTGTAATTTGTTTAAGGTTTTTCAAAGTAATGTTTCTCTGCTCAAGAACCACAATAAATTCCTCAAATCTATACATGGAGTTGTCGATTTATGTACTACATGATGTGAAATTATGAAAATCGTCTGGAATGTCCCTTTAATGAAGCATGCTCAATTACAGCTTAATCTGATAACCCCTTCATTGTTGTTGCTCCCGTGGTCAACACCCTGTTTTTTTGTTCCATTCATCCCAAAGCTAGCACGGTTTGGTAAAGATTAAACACTTGAATAGACCCTGAGCCTCTTTTCTCAGTTCACACTTTCCAGAGAGTGTCCTTTCTTTCCAATTATTTAGATAGGTTAGGAGAGTCCATTTTGAATTGAGTTACATCATTTTAAAGCCTAGCCTATAGTCTGCTCTTTCAAAATCTACTCTTAACTAAAAATCCATAGCTGGCGACTTTTTGTTGGTTTTGTGATGCAGGGTCACATATGGCAAGCGAAAATATTTGTGTGCTTTTATTTTCGCTCTAGTTTCTGGTTGTGTGAAATGCACGAAAATTTCAACACCACAAAAATTAAACTTTTACAGTATTCCATCATATGGACATATTTTGCTGTCTTGATATTTTCAGTTTCTCTCATTTTAAATCTTGATACAGTGTAATAAACAAGGTTTTCTACATATGGATAACTTAAAATGTACAGATAACATTGATTAGACCATCATGTAGTCTTTCTACTAACAGGGAAAGATAGTTACGTAGTATTTGTTCAGGCACATAATATGGAAATCAGTGTTTGCATTGGTAAAATGACAGGAAAGAACATGTCGTGACTATTAACAGTGATTTAACAATTTAAAAATTACTTAATGTGTCACCTTAGTGCATTTTATGATGAGCATGATAAAACTCTTAACCTTTTTATATCTTTAAACTTGCCGTATTGTTCATTCTTTTGTGGCGACTTCAGCCTATGAATTGCTATAAAAGAAAAGCATAAGACAGAATTTCAAGTTGTTCTCTCAAGTGAAAAAAAGAGGTGAAGGAGAGGGTTTACCTTGTATAAAATCAATGCAACAAAAGGTCTCACTGAAATTAAATGAATTCGAAGAAAGTTCCTGATATGTTGAATGTAAATCTGACTATAACTTGATGTTATGGGGAACCATTGATATAACCAACTTCCTTGCAATCATGTCTGCACACTTGCATTGTCTCCCCCCCCCCCCCCCCCCCCCAATTACAATAGTTGACGTAGGCCCCTTTGGGAGAAGAGGGGTTTGTGGTAACTTTTGATATAGGCCTATTATTCAAAAATTATATAAAACATTATTTTATATGCCTCCTCAGTTCAAAAGCCTGGTTGCATGTGGGAAGAAATGTTTTTGGAATTTAGAGATAGATTAAAAATAAAGACTAAGAAAATAGAAAAACACAAGAAAACCCATGATTATGAGGAAGTTCTAGCTGAGATATTCTTCTCATCCACAAGCACCCCTAGTTCCCCAGTCTCCCCTCTTTGCTGGAGTGAGCTACCCCAAGGAGTTTTTGCACAAATATGTAAATATCTTTAAAGCTGTTCCTACAAAACAGGGACGGATCCAGAAACTAACCACGGGGATTCATCTAATTTTGTTTCCCCCCCCCCCCCCCCCATCCGCCTCTGCAAAACAATGTAGACACACAAGGACTATGTTTTCACATTACTTTTCTATATACTTAAAATGTTAGTCCATTTTCTCAAAATTTAACTTATTTTTTTTTTGCTTTGATTTGTTCTTTTCCTTTCAAGAAGGTGACATTATCTTTTGGCTATCACACATCACTTCTGAAACCTGGTTATAACGGCCGTTATAACATGTTCTGCCTTGCTGCAAGGCCTATATATATAAGCTTATATATTTTCTCCGTACGGTCTGAAAATAAACACGATGTCATGTTCTATTTCTGTATCTTCGACAACGTGCGTGAAGCAGACGCCCTTGTTTATGTGGTTTTACTTTACTACCAGGTAAATAAAAATGTATTTGTTTGAACAAATTTCTAGAATTGAATACAGACGTATATCATCATATTACAATTATCTAATGTAATTATTAAATATTTAAAAAGGCATTCTGCAGTCAAAAATATATTGATTTGTATACTTTCTTCAATAGAGTTGTGGGAAATATATAAAGAGTGCTTGAAAAAATCTACGAGTAATTACAAAGCCGAGCGCTACACCACTGTGCTCAGTGTAGTGTACAAACTTAGCGAGCAATAAATACGAGATTACCGGAGGGTTGGGCAAGGAGTGTCGAGGCCGAGAGCCAGGCGGAAGCACATACGGACAAGTTCTGTCGACTCTGTACAGTAAAAGTTGTACATTGCACCAGCATACAGTGCAGTGCCGAGCAGAGTGAGTGTACATCCACAGAGGAGTTCTGTGTGTACATCCCGAGTGAAGGAGGAAGAATTACTAGTGAGTACACGAAACGAGTGCGGAAGAACCGGTGTTGCATGCCGACCGTCGTTAATACATCTCGAATGTTTTCACGACCGCCTGATTTTCAACCTTGGTAAGTACATACCGTATTATGCATGGAAGTTTGAAGAGCTACCAGTAATGTTAGGCCCTAACCGTTTAACGTTAGGCCTAATTGGCCTAGAAACTAACCGATTTAATGTTCCCTATTATTATGTAAGCTAACACTTGTTAGTCCACGGCAATGTCGGGGTTGCTCGAACACAAGTCACAACACATGCCATGCCACACACCCTTTTCTAACGTTAACAACGGCTACAGGAAACAGATCATGACATACGTTTCCTTTCACTCGTTTTATTTTACTTTTAGTTTTAGATTTGCTTCACCATGCTTTGCACCATGCACCTGACCTTGTGCACCTTGAGGTTGATGATCATGATGATGGCAGTGATTGTCACTCTTCAATCTTGTTTTTGTCTTTGTCTCTTTCTAGACTAGACTAGACGTCTATTTGAATAGCGATGAGTCATGACTATAAATTAAATGTTAGACTAACGTTAGACCCAGATCTCCTCAAGAGTTAGACAGAAAGATCCATTGACGCTGTCCGGAGGGGATCCGTGAAGCCAGACGCAGTCTCCGCGGAACATTCCCCGACGGACAGATACAGTCAACTCAACTCAAGAGTAAGACTGGAATTGTCAATGCATGTTTAAACATAGCCCATTGTTTCAGATTATCAGATTCTTCTCAAGTTGCACAGACGTTAACTATACACAGCCCAGTCGCTGTATGTAGATACGCACAGCGTAGTAACAGCGTCTGGTCGGGCTACATAGACGTCTAACGTTAATTACACTCACACTAGTCACAGTCACACTTGTAAGTATTAACGTTACACAGTTACAGAGGTACCCTACGTGTATACTATAAATTAAAGCCCGAATACATTTATAGACCCTATAAATTTACCTATTGACCACTTTCACTAGTTTCAGTGCTACGACTAGTACGAGTAGACCTTGACCGACAAGTATGTCTATCAAATTCCACGAAAAACTTCTCATTTATAGTAGGCCTAACGTTAGGTCTAATGACATTTGCTGGGTCAGTTTTCAGCGAAACACTGACCCAGCAAATGTCATTACTATAAATGAGAAGTTTTTCTCGGAATTAGACATACTTGTCGGTCAAGAGTAGAAATCTAGACCCTACATTGTCATTGTACAATGTCTAAAAATGCCTGCTTACAAAGTCACAGAATGAATATTTAATCTGCCTCATACCAAGGTCATGGAGGTTTCAGAGCTGGAGTTCTATTAAACTGGCTGTGTGGTACAAATGACAGGCAGCAAAGTAGTCAAACAGCTGCCAGTTTCTGTATGCAGAAAAGAATTAATTTCCTAGCTCCTGGTAGGCCCTACATTTGTGCCTTGGCTTTAGGTACAGAATCAACCCACAGTCCTTACCAATCACAGTATCGTGGAACGAGAGGCCATCCCTTCAAATTATTTGCCACCCATTGTCGTTTGAACATCCACAGCAACTGTTCTAGCAAAAGAGTTGTCTAGTCATGAAACAGTTTGCCCTCATCACTAGTGATATCCGCTAGTATAGATTCTGTCAAACACAGTTTAGACACGTTCCGGTCAGACAAATGTTTTGAAATTGTCTGACATCCATGCCCACGCTTGATATACCACGTAGACTGTTTGCATGCTACCAAGTGCTGACAACCGGGAGACTTGGCAGGACCTATCTACACTCTCATACAGATTATGATTGGGCCTGGTTCGATGCTGCCATATTTCTGAGCAGTCTTGAATCTTGGGATTCATTTTGAACACTGAAGTGGGTTATTATCTCATTTGGCTGGAGACTAATCTTGTTGGCAACCTGTGGCGACTCAAGTCTTCAGGTTCCAAGTCATAGAGTGGTCGTGGAGACGTCTCTGAGTCATCGAATATTAAGTTTGGAGTGTTTTTTTAGAGACTCTTTCTACAGTCTCTAGCTGGTCGAAAGGACTAATTTTATTCGCAAGGTCTCTGAGACATCACATCACAGTGACTTTGCAAATATCCATTGTGACATGCCAGAGACATTGTTTAGATGTCTCAGAGATGTCACAGTGATGTCTCCAAGACTTCCAAACAAATAATACTATCATCTTATGTGTAGATGTCCTTGAAGTCGCCCTGGAGTTTCCTTGGTGAGAGTGCAAGCCATTTTTGCTCCCTTGAGTCACGAAAGTCTCCTCCAGTGAGATATGCCCTTTACACAATGTCAGCTATGATATTTTGCTTTTAAAATTTTATTTACTAAATGAAAAAAATTTCACCTAATGATATCAAAAGCATGTGAAACAAAAGTAAGTCTCATCCAGAAATATTTATCCTAAAATATTTGAAACTGTACCATCGCTGCAAAGCTGATTTGCCATTTTTCTTTAATTCACTTCCAACAAATATAAGTAATAAGGTACTGTATAGGCCGAAAAATTTCATGAGTTAGGTGTTATTCGCAAAATAAAAGGCATGCAAAAAATAATTACTCTGATTCCAATATGAATGTGATGCACATGTTAATAATACACTTCTCCGTTCAGTACAGTACTCCACGATCGCAAATTTAACCACTTGCGAAATTGTCGGGAAGTCCCAATTCACAAGAATTTAGACTCGCTATTCAAAATATATGCCATATACAGTATAATATTTAAGTATGGTTTTTGTTCATTTGTATGTCAGATTTAGTGTAAATTGAAGACATGTGAAGTAGAGTAATTTTTATTTTTATTTCATCCAATGATCCTTGCTTGATTTCTATTTGTGCTTCCCCATATGCATATCTTTCCAGTATGTACAACTTATTTTTTTATAAGAAGAAATGGTGAAAATAATTACCATCAGAAAGACCTGTAAAGAGTGACTGGTCATTAATATGCAATGACACATGAACCAGTTGTCTTCCTAATATCTATGGGACAGCTACCCAGTTTGCTTATAGTATCTGCCTTTCAGCAAACTCTAGCCTATGGCCTGCATCTGATTTTTTTTTATGCCTCCGCCACGAAGTGGTGCCGGAGGCATTATGTTTTCGGGTTGTCTGTCCGTCCGTCCTTCCGTCCGTCCGTAATGAATTTTGTGGACAAGGTAACTATCAAAACCTGTTGAGGTATCCTAATGAAACTTGGCATGTATGTGTATTAGGGGGTGAAGTTGTGCCTATCAACTTTTGGGTGCACATGCTCAAGGTCAAAGGTCAAAAGGTCAAGGTCAAATACATAAAATTTCACTATTTCCACCATATCTATTGAATGCCTGAAGATATTTTCTTGAAACTTAGTGTATACATGTATTACCCAATTAAGATTCTCTGGTGAAAGTTTGCGTCATGAGGTCAAAGGTCAAAAGGTCAGGGTCAAATACATGAAATTTCACTATTTTTGCCATATCTATTGAATGCCTGAAGATATTTTCTTGAAACTTAGTGTATACATGTATTACCCAATTAAGATTCTCTGGTGAAAGTTTGGGTCATGAGGTCAAAGGTCAAAGGTCAAAAGGTCAAGTAAAAATATCAAAACTTCTTTTTTTTCTCCGTGCCTTGGAAAATTGTTCAAGGTATCTTCATAGAACATAGTATATACATGTACTGACTGGAAGTGATTATCTAGAGAATGTAGGGTTCATGGGGTCAAAGGTCAAGTGCAACACTTCAAAATTTTACTATTTCCCTCATATTTATGCAATGCCAGCAGGGTTATCATTTTTTTACACTTGGTGTATGCATGTGTAACCTAATAGAAATTCTCTGGAAAGTTTTTTTTTCTTCTTTTTTTGCCTCAAAGGTCAAAAGGTCAAAGATCAAGTGAAAGTGCTGAACTAACTTTTTCCTCCATATCTCGAAGTGGCTCAAGTTATCTTGAAACTTAGTACATATTATGCATGTTCTACCTGAAAGTGATTATCTTATGAATTTTAGGGTCAAGGGCCAGATGAAAATGGTAACAATTTACTATTCAATTCAGAAATTGCACTTTTTCTCCACACCTGTACCTTGAAAATTACTCAATGCCTAAATGTATGAATGGGTCAAAGTCAAGTTAAAGTCCTTAAATCCCTAGATACATGCTCTCCTATTCATCCAATCAAACCTAGGTCAAGGAAGGTGAACATTCAACACATTTGTGACAAACTTGTCATTTCAATATTTTGCCAATTTTGTGAAAATGTAATCACACATTGTCCACATGTACTATCTAGACCTATTGGGAAAATCATGCATTATGGCGGAGGCATACCAGTCGCCAAAGCGACATTTCTAGTTTCTAATGTAAGCCTCTGTGAAGATTGTAGAGCAGTAATTTTTGTGGCCATGTTGAAGTCCAAATATACAATGATTAGAATTGTATGTTTAATCTTGACTGAAAAATTCTTGAAATTTAAGAGCAGAGACATAAGAAAGTGAAAATCATACACATGATGCGTGTTTTATTTTTGGCAAAGCTTTTGAATTTGATGGATACTGCATTTGTTTAGTGTTTGTATGTTTGTTTGTTTGTTTTCCCCAATAGGGACTGTCAAGTAACTGGGGCTATTCTAATCTTGTCTGGAGCTGGTGGTTCTTCAAAGGCTTGAACATGAATACCATCAAGCTTGTCATTATCGGTGATGGTGGTGTGGGGAAAAGTTGTCTCCTCATTACATACACCACAAATAACTTTCCAAGCGAGTATGTTCCCACCGTCTTTGACAACTATGCCGCCAACGTAATGTTTAATGGCAGTCCATGCTGCCTTGCACTGTGGGACACAGCAGGTCAGGTAAGTTGATACGTTGTATTGCATCTGTGCTGCATTGAGTGTAATGGTGCAATACTGAAGTATGAAATGAAACAGTTGTTTTAGTGTGAATGAAATACTTTCTTGATACAATGCACTTTCTGCAATGAATTCAGATGATTTAAAAATAGATGTACAACATAGTATTTTGTCCAATACATGTAGCAACGTAAGCAAAGAGTCGAAGTAAATATTTTGGCATCATTCCTTGCGAAGTCTCTCTACATAATTGTACAATCCGTGAGATTTCCTATGAGTGATTTTGTAATAATTCTGATCATTGAATTTATATCAAATAATACCTTGTTTGCAACATTTGCATTATACAATATGTATACCTTTTTGACATATCCTTAGCTGTAAAGAAAGAATATAAAAATTCATAAATTATAAATCACATTGTTTGAACAGGGAAATTGCAGACCAGATGCACCCCACCATTGCAAACAATAACATTTCACAAACACAAATAACCATTTTCAATTATCTTGCTAGCTGTTGTTCTTAATAATTGTATGATGATATTGACAGTGATAGCAATAGTAATAGTAGTAATAGTAATAGTACATGTAATAGTAAAACTTAATTACTTTCATGATGTGCTCCACAGTACTTTTCCAAGGGCTTGACAGGGTAAGGTCCTCGGAGATGTCATCAGAACCTTGACATTTATACTTTATCTTTTTAAATATTTTGTTTCAACTCTTGCAGGAGGATTATGATCGGCTTCGTCCATTGTCGTATCCTCAGACTGACATCTTTTTGATTTGCTACTCTGTGGATAGCCGATCATCATTCGAAAACATTTCATCAAAGTGGTACCCAGAAGTCATGCAGTTTTGCCCAAATGTTCCCATTCTTCTTGTCGCCATGAAAACAGGTAATTTCTCGAAATTATTCGGTGTAGAATGAAGGCAGGGAGAATCTGCATATTAAGACTGACAAGGAAGTTAAACTACCTGCTATGTCTATGGCCTTTTAAGTCAATGGACAATACATGTAGGCCCTATTATGTTTGTGTGTGTGTCTGTGTAATTTGTGATACTACATATTGTAGTAGTGTCAATGCAGGATGTGAAGTTATCAGCCGAGTAAGGTTGAAGAAAAGATATTCAAAGCTAGTCAAGGACTAGGCCCTTGAATCTTCATTCAAGGACATATACATGTATGCCAACTTTCACAGTGCTTCAAATGTTCCCAATACTGGTATTGCATTTTAATATAGCAAATGTTGACAGGAAAGTGCAAATGCCCAGGAAGCTTCCTTCAGCATGGAACAAAAAATTGTAGTCCAAAAATTCATGTTGATTTTCATTTGGTTCTGTCAAAGCCTGTAGTGTCAGTCTCAGATTGTGCAGGAAATTTGGTTTATTTTGTAGTTTGCCATGCCCTTAATACATGATTTGCACATGATTTGCTATGACTTCCTAAGTTCACAAGCTGATGTGTTTGTATCTGATTTGAGTTGCAGTTTTATTGTTATGTCATTATGTGATTCTTTCCCGTATGCCAATATTACCTCTTTCTTTCAGATACGTGATATTCAGAATTATGATCAGTGCAGTAATTTATTTCACCTTCACCAACTATTGATGTTTTAATCAATGGTTTTCAAGATAAATTTCCTCTCATTTCGCCACACAATGCAGATCTGAGGACGCCGTCTACCCAGAATAGGACTAACACTGTGTCCTTTAATGAGGGAGCGGCGCTTGCAAGGAATCTGAATTTGAGCTTTGTAGAAACAAGTTCCCTCACTCACTCTGGCTTGAAAGAGTGCTTTGATAAGGCAGTAAGTGCTCTTTGATGTGATACTATTTTTTTTTTTTTGAAGTTCAATTCTCTGTAAGTGATATCAAAATACATCTCAACACAGCGCATAGACAAACCATGACAGAATATTAAAAGTGATGAGTTGTCTTTGATGATGATATGATTTAATAGATGATAAAGATATGATACATAATATCTGAAATCTGTAGTTGTTCATATACTGTGACAGTGATTGTTTTTAATCATTTTTAAGATCATTATTTAAAATGGTATTGCAACAGAATAGACTCTCTTCATTCCATGTATTATAAGTTGCTCCATTTTCACAGATTAGAGGGCAAATATTGCAACACTCACCAAGTTTGACTAGCCTGTGCTTTAAAAAAAAAAAAATGGGCAAACTGCTGATTTTCTGGCAAACTCACCGCAGTTACACTATGAATCTTTTGCGCAGTGGTATGTGAAATGCATTGACTACACAAAGACCATTAGCAGTGCACACTCATGAAATGACACTCATAATGTGACATACTTTATATACATAAAGTGATGTGATGCCACAATCATAAGAATCTTTTCTTCTTCTTCTTTTGTTGATATTTGATCAACACCTACTTTCAAATCACACCATCAAACCATACGATGCGTTTGATGTATGCCATGCTATCACATAGAAAAGAGGGAACAATAGCTATCCAGCATATACGGGTAGATTAGTTCATCAGCAGCATACTGCTTTCCCCAGCTACGTTTTGTACATCCCTAACCTCTTCCAATTCGCCTGTGACATTTCAAATGCAAGAACAAATCGTTATTGTGCAGACAGTGCAGTGCATGTTATTCTCATGTTAAACTGAACTTCTCAGTACGAGCACAAATGGAGGATTCTCTGGTCCAAATTTAGCAACTTTAATTTCTACTAGCTATGTGATTTTACTACTTTGCTTTGTTGCAATCAGAAGAAAAAAACAACTGTAATGTATGTGATGTGTGCTCATAGTGATGTAATGCCTTTACCTGTATCTTCTTTGACAGCTGGAACTAGGGTTGAGCCACTCCACGATGGAAAGCTCAAAGAAAGGAGTCTTCCGGTTTTGGGGAGGAAAGAATAAGAAGAAGGTGGTACCCCTTCCACCTGTCATGCCACCAGCTGGTGAGTATTTCTGTAGGTAAATCATATAGCTGTCACTAAGGTAAAAAAAAAAATAGCCTCTCACCCCCATTGCCATCACATGTGTGGAAGATTAACATCATAGTCTGTCTTTTTTTGTCGGTGTTCAACTATCTGGTCTACATGTATGCTTCAAAATCAGTCTAAGTCATGAATGACCATGACTGTTATGGTGTTGTGATTTGTCATGTCATTTCATTTCTGATGTCAACATATTTTAACCCTAACTAGGAGGGGGGGGGGCGCCTCGGAGCCTCCCCCCCCCCCAACATTCCGCGCGATGTATCAGCATAGCAAAAAGCTATCACCGCGATGTTTCATGACATCTTTCTTTCAAGTCTGCCGCAACTTTTGACACCAAATTTGCGACGCCCGGGCACACAGTTCCAAAGTTACGCATAAATCTGTACCTGCACGTCCAACCAAAAATTGCTCAAAAACATGAATTCTTGTACAATTTCAATGCAAACTGTGCTTACAGTCAAATTTCATAAAAGCATAATTATTTTGGGGTTTTATAGATTAAAATCAGTTAATAGCATATTTTCATGTTTGGAACAATGACGCAGCAAATTTCAGCAAAAAAAAACACAAACAATGAAAAACAAAGAAATACATAAGAAATTTAAAAAAAACAATAAAATACATAAGAAATTTTTCTGATGGCACAATTTTTTTCATCTACATTTGCAGAGGACACTGAAAAGAGTATTTACAAAAAAAATGTGCCTGTTTTGAGCCTCATTTAGTGATTTATTGCAAAAAGTCTGATATTCATGCAGCATTATGCATACATTAGCATAATTTTAAAAAAATGAACTTTACAGTTTGTTAGATTACATCACATGCAATGTGCATGCTAATTTTCGTCGCTATCACGCGGTCGACGGCTGAGATCTGGGTCCCGTTTCATAAAAAGTGGATATGATAGCAACTCTTGATAGAATGACAATTGTCATGGTAACGATGAAAATCCAGCTTCCTGATTGGCTGTTGCTATGGGAAGTTGCCATTCCAGCAAGAGTTGCCATCCTATTGAAACATCTTTTATGAAACGGGGCCCTGGCCAAAATAGCCCGACCTAGTTAGGGTTAATGAAAGCACTGTCCTCTACTCACAAGAGTGTACAGTATGACGGAGTTAAGATTGACTTTCTATCTGTGTATAGCTATAATTATGTAGCAGTACTTGATCAGCAATTTCTTACCCACCCACCCAAAAATCTACCAGGTCTTGCCCCGTGGATAGAGATCACGACATCCACGATGGGCGAGGACATGGGGCGTAGCCTTGAGGACACCTTGGAAGCGGATGTTATCTTTCATCTGGAGGATGGAAAGGACGTGTCTGCTCACCGGGTGGTGCTGTGCAGTGCCTCAGACTTCTTCTGCAGAGTGTTTGAACTGAAGCTGCCAAAGGTATTAGTGTTCACAGAGAAGAATAGCAGTGAAGAATTCATGATGGGTGTCTGACATGTTTTGTGTTGTTCTCTTCCCTTTTCTTTTTTTTTTTTTTAAGTTGATGGACAGTTGTTTTGACGAGACAAGTCATGATTCAAAGTAAGCTTTCAACATGAGAAACTGTTACAGCATTTTGTTCTGGGAAAGTCATTGCAATTCAGTCATCTTCTTTGACACATAAGATGTCACAGTAGTCAAAGTCATGTAATCATGATGGCTATGATAGGTACCTGTGTATGTCAGCTGTCAATCTATTTGCACTCAAATACCTCTAAATTCCCAATGAATTGTCTGATTTTGCTCAAAGTTTTTGGGGTTTCATGCCCTTACTCAGCTGCTTCAGTGGAATGAACTCTGTTATGATGCTGAGAAACTGCCCTTGATCATGTAAATGCAATGCCAAGCATCCCAACATTTTCCTGTACAATTTTCACTTTATAACAGGATCAGCAGGAAAATAGACCGGTGCGCGTCCCTGCCTTCTCATGGGATGAGATCAACAGTGGTGCTGTGGCAGGCCTTTCCAGCATTCAAGAGGCCGGAGAGGAGTCCAGTCACCGCATCGACATCTGTCTGTCTGCAGACATCACCATAGAGACATTCAAACATGTCTTGGAGTTCCTCTACAGGGGTAAGTGACTGTCATCACATGCTTCTTGCAATTTTTTTTTTTTTTTGGCACTAATAGCTTTCATATCATCTGCTCGGCTTTCCACAGGGTGGACATAAACATCAATTCAAAGTATGCTATTTATTATATCGTTTTAAAGGCGTTAGGCAAAGAACAAAGTGTGTTATATATGCATATTACACTTCTTGTGTGAGGATGGTAGACAAATTAATGAGCAGAGAAATTATAGGATAGATTTTAAATGAAAGCTTATGTCGAAATATGTCAATTCAATTTACTTTTTGTGAGGATTCAGAACAATTATGCAGGAAGTAAAAGAATATGCTTGATTTTGAAAATACAAACAGAAGGAAATTATTTGCAGCATAATCTGCAGTTTAGAGCAGTATGACAATTGACCCCCTCCCCTTCAAAAACAAAAACAAAACCAAATCACAGCCCTCAATAATAATGTAGAAGAAAAGACAAAAAAAAAACAAAAAACAGTCACTATTCCAATCATCCAAATAGAGAGTGGTAAGATCACCTTTCCCTGAAATTTACACAATCATTTCAACCTTTTCTGTGGACATTTGTTTAGGATGCTCTGTAAAAACTAAAAACATTTTCTGTGTGTAGGTCTACCCAGTGTCGATGAAGACACCAATGAGAATGAGCTCACAGCACTGCTGAAGGCAGCCGACACCTTCTTCCTGCCAAGACTCCGGGAGGTTGTTACCAACATCCAGAAGGGCGAGGAGTTCCTGAACCCGAGCATCGGCACCTTCCTGAATGACCTCCTGGGTCAGAGGGCAAAGGAGCTCTTCTTCAACAAGCCGACCTTTTCAGATGTGCAGTTTGAAGTGGAAGGCGAGTATATTCAGCTTTCTCTGTATTCTTGTCATGATGGTGTGGTTTTAACTACTCATTGAATGATACAGTTAATTACAATATCTATTTACAGACATTTCACAGATTGCATTGGTTTGAGTGATATAGTTGTAACTGGTAGATGAAGTAGTTACTATGGTTTCAGAATTCAATATGTGACCCTGCATCACAAAGCCAACAAAAAAGTTGCCAGACATGAATTTTTAGTTAAGGGCACATTCTGAAAGAGCAGACTCTAAGCTTGAAAATGGTGTATAACTCAATTCCAATGGACTCTCCTAACCTATCAAAATCTTAAAAAGAAAGCACACACTTTGGAAAAGTGTGAACTAAGGAAAGAGGCTCTGAAGTACAGGTTCTATTCAAGTGCTTAATCCTTGTCAAGCCGTTCTAGCTGTGCAATGAATGGGACAAAAAACAGGACATAAACCACTGGAACAACGACAATGAAGGGATTATCAGATTAAGCTGAAAGTGAGCATGCTGTATTGACACATTCTGTACATAAATGCCATCTTTCAAAGCAGTAGAGAGTGAAGAGTGTGCCAAGGATATGAAAAGGGACCTCTTTTCATATCCTTAGGGACATAAGGTATGTAAGGACATAAGGTATGTATCCTTAGGGACATAAGGTATGTAAGACATACCTTATCACACTACACTACAAAAAAGGGTAACAAGAAGACAAACTGCTAAAAACACACTTTCCCATTCATTCTATGATCCCCAACTTAAGATAATACAGAAGAATAGCTCTTTCAGATGATATGAAAGACTCAAGATTGACTCAGCTGACCCGTTTCACCTTTTTTTGAGTCCTTATGTAAAACCAAGGGATGCGACTTTTTGTTCGTTTTGTGATGCATGGTCACATATATAACGAGCAAAGAATGTGAGGAGGGTGTGAAATGGTTTTTCTATGAATAGTGGTTGTACTATAGAGACACATTGTATACATTGAAGAAGGGGTTTTTATGGTTTGGTGTAAGTGTAGTAACGTAGCCATAAATTGCATACATTTACACTGTTTTTTTGTGTGTGTGACTGGTGAAATGACTGTAAACAAGGATTGGTCATTTAGTTGTGCTGTCACTCCATTATAAATTGTAAAAATGTTTGACGTTTTATCTGTACTTGATTTTACCATTGCCTGAAATTTTGAATGGTTGTCATGTAGACATTTAGAGTTCTGGCTAAAAGTTTAGAACTTTCTGTTAATCAATGTGCATTGCAGAATAGACCTATTTGGCACCAAGAAATCCTCCATGATTGAAACAATGTCTCTCTCACCCATACAGGTCAGGTAGTCCCAGCACACAAGGTTTTCTTGAAAGCACGATGCACAGTCATGGCAGGAATGTTCAGTGGAGTGTTTGCAGAGAGCTCTGCATCGGCTAAGGTGAGTTTCTGCCAGACAAAGTGCAAGTGCATCATATTTTAATTAAGGGGGTTTCCTACACCAGGCTTTGCATGGAGTGCATAGTGTTACGTGCAGTGACTACATAGCTATACGCTGTGAGTATGCAACTCTACGTAACAGTATGCCGAGGGACGCAACTCTTTGTAACACTACACTGGGGGACACAAATAGGTATGTGAGATGTACACAAAAAAAATCAAGTGTGTTTACATAATTTTTTTTTTCGCCTATATCTTGCATACGTATTTTGCATCCCTCTGCATGCTGTTACGTAGAGTTGTGTACTCTCGGCATATAGTTGCATGGCGTTGCGTAGTCACTGCACACAACATTACGCAACTCTACGCAAAACCTGGTGTGAAGCCCTTTTCAAGAGACATGGAGATGTTGTAATAATTAAGATTTTTTTTTTTTTTTTTTTGGGGGGGGTCGCTTTTTTTTTTTTCAAGCAAAAGCTTAAGCCATCGAAGACTAATCGTGCTTCTGCACACTGCCCATCATGTGGTGCCCACAGAAACATGCTAGCAGTCAGGGGTTTGTCTGCATGGCAAACAGTGAATCAAATTCAGTGTGCTACAAATATGCCATATGTGATTGGTGTTTTCACAGGGTTAAAGAGAGCAAAGGCACAAATGTTAAAGAACTAGAGAGTGACTCAAGAGTCCCCATATTATGTTTCCTTTTTACCATGATTCTTGGCTGTTGTTTTTGAGAAATCCTAAAAGCATTCAAATATAATGCAAGAGCATTGTGAGAATTTAAACATATACTTTTCTTCAAGTGGCACAGAAATGATCTCTGCTCAAGATGTATCAACTTTTTTCTTGTGTGTGTTCAAACCACATCCAAATCCATTGTATTTATCCACATTTCCCATCTTGATGTATTATGAAATCTTTTTCACACAAGTATTGTTTTCCGCACCCTCACCAGATCCCTATACTTGAGACTAGTATGGAGTGCTTTATGGCTGTGATGGAGTACCTCTACACCGACCACTCCCCAATTGAGGAGGGGGATGCTGTGGGTATCCTGGTGGCAGCTGAGCGCTTTGACCAGACTCGACTGAAGAACCTTTGTGAGCTCTACATCACTAAGGAGGTGGATCGCAGCGTCACCGACTGCATTGAAAAGGCAGACATCGATGTCATCGGCTTGCTTCTCACATCACAGGTATGTTCTAACTCTTTGACATTAATTTATTCATTTCTATGTTTATTAATAATCATCACTTTCACCATTTCTGAAGCATTCATCATTTAATTTTTATGCCTCCGCCGACGAAGTGGCCGGAGGCATTATGTTTTCGGGTCGTCCGTCCGTCCGTACGTCCGTCCCGTTTTGTTTTTGTCGATATCTCAAGAACCTTGTGGTGGTTTTGCATCAAACTTGGTATGAGGGTATATCCTGGGGGGATGATACTTTGTTTGGATTTTAGGGTCACGGGTCAAAGGTCAAAGGTCACAGGTTATTTTGTGAAAAAAAGGTTGAAATTTCATGTTTTTCTCCATATCTCGCAAATGGTGCAAGGTATCTTCATGGAACTTAGTATATATGCATGTACCGATGGGCAGTGATTATCTAGGGAAGTTGGGGGTCATGGGTCAAAGGTCATGGGGTCAAAGGTCAAGGTCAACTCCTCAAAATATCACTACTTTCCTCATATTTATGCAATGCCTGAAGGATTTTTTTTAAACTTGATGTATGCATGTATAACCCATTCTGTGGGAAGTTTCTTGCCAAAAGGTCAAAGGTCAAAAGGTCAAAATTCAAGTGAAAGTGCTAAATTGCACTTCTTCCTCCATATCTCAAAAGTAACTTAAGGTATTATCATGAAACTTACATATTTATGCATGTTCTACCTAACAGTGATTCTCTTTGGAACTGTGAGGTCAAAGGCCAGGTTTAGATAATACTATTTTACCATTTGATACTGAAATTATACTTTTTCTCAAAATCTTGAAAATTACTCAATGCATAAACTTATAAAAGGGTCAAAAGTCAAGTAAAAATCATCAGTTCCCCCAAATACCTGCACTCTGACATTTTAATCATTCATCCAATTGAACCTAGTTCTACGAAAGTGAACATTCAGCACATTTGTGGCAAACCTGTCATTTTAATATTTTGCCAATTGTGTGAAACTGTCATCACACATTGTCAAAACATTGTACTATAGACCTATTAGGAGAACCATGCATTATGGCGGAGGCATACACCAGTCACCGTAGCGACATTTCTAGTTACATTTTAAGTCTACATTAAAAGTGTAGAAGTATGTGTTTGCAGTTCCTCTCAACCATAGAAATTATGGGCAGAGGATTATTGTAAAAGAGAAAACCTTTCCAATCTCATTCCTTTATATCTGTACCAGATTTCAGACTTTTCAGTCAACTTCTGTTATACAGAAGAAGTCCTCGGGACCGGCAGTTTTCTTTTGTTGTATCGAAATTTTGTTATAACTGAAGAAGTAAACAATAAAAACATAGAACAGATAACGTTGTGGCCTGAATTTTTGCTTCATTGTAACTGGAATTTTGTTATAACCATCTTTGTTGTAACAGGAGTGCACTGTACTATGTACCATTTAGGTATCATACATTCAAGTTCATGTAACACTTGCAGACATGATCTAGCTACTGAGTAGGTTCATAGCCACAGAGCTACCAAATGTCCACTTTAATAGAAAAAACATATGGCAATCATGATTCCATACTCTCACCTTCTGTCCCCAGTTCCACAATGCCAAGCAGCTGGCGGACTGGTGTCTTCACTTCATCTCCTCCAATTACCTTGCCTTCGAGAAGCGCTCAGAGTTTGGGCAGCTCGAGGGGGAAAATCTCGAGTATGTCAAAGAGAAACGCTGGCCACCTGTCTCCTACCTGGAAGAGATCGCGCTCTGGGAGGAAAAATACGGCAACAAGAAAACAGAGGCAGGTGGAAAGGAGCAGTGCGCCGTCATGTGAACTGGGAAGGGGATCTTGACTTCAAACTCCTGTCATTGAACACCAGGGGGATGTTTCATAAAGCTGTTCGTAAAGTTACGAACAACTTACGTGCGACTGGTGATCAGTTCTTGTGCTGAATTATGGAAATTCTGTATAGCACATCAGAACTGATCACCAGTTGCTCGTAAGTTGTTTGAAACTTTACAACAGCTGTATGAAACAGGGTCCAGGCCTGTGCTTGCAAATCCTGAAGTTATATGTATCATATCATATGTATTATTATTCTGTGAATTGCACACAAAAAACAGCAACAACAACAACTGAAGGAAAGAGAGAGAGAGACTCCTGTTCTTGACATGTACTTAAATTCATTGGACTACCAGCATCCTGCTCTAGTGGGACTATGAGAGGAGCAGAATACTATATTCCACCAACCTGTGGCACGTGAGGTGATGCCAACTTCTGGCTGACAAAAGAAATTCTGGTCATATGTCAGAAGATGCTTCAAAAATCTTTTGTTTTGTGAGGGTAATGAAGATTAAAAAATGTATGTATATAATAAAGTTATCTTTAGTGACGGCAGGCAAGCTATTATTACAATTTGGTCAAGGAGAGAAAAAGATATGCTTCACATGAATGAGTATGGTAGAAGACTTGCCTCTAAAAGCTTGTGTTTTATGAGGCTACTGAAGATTTAAAAAAAAACAGAAATATTGTTGTATGTTGTCTTTTAGAGGCAAGCTCTTGTTACAATTTGGTCAAGAAAAGAAAAAGATGTGCTATACATAAATTGAGTTTAACAACATTTACAGGTGTAACTAACTGACTCGAAATTACTAATTATGTACAGGTAGTAGTGTATGCCTTGCTTTGTAAGCATTTGTCATCACAAAGTAACACAAACTGCAGTAGCACTAACACTGCCATGTACAGTGTATAGAAGAGCATTTAATACTGATATAAATATCTGTCAGTGAAATAACAAATTTCATTCTAAGGTAAAGGTGACAGTTTTTAACTGAAATGTTTTTATGTGACATTTACCAAAGTGAGCAACCACATTCACTGCTTCTGTAAATAGCAGATGGCTTCCACAACAGAGTCCAGTCAAAGTTTGATGGTAAAATTGTTTTTAAAGTGATTTTCCAAAAGCTTAGAAAGATCGGGGCCTACGTTTCAAAATTAATATAAAATTAATGAAAAAGAGAAAAAAGATGATCACAATGCTGAGGATGTTATGTGACCAAATTTTGATGTGTCTAATAGGTTTTTATTTTTATTCCTCCTGGAATTTTAGTTTGATTTAAAAGATGCCAAGGCTTAAATTGCAGAAATAAATTCAAAATGCACAGGTTCTATTTTTTTTTTTTTTTCATCTGGTAATGTGCAAAGCTTTCAAGAAGAAAGTTCAGCAAGATCACTAGTTAAAAATTTGTAGCCAAGAAATTACTCTATGTTTTCAAACAATGCTGTTGTAAAAGCAGTGATACTTAGTTCTTGTGAACAGACTTTTATGTATTGTTTCAAAGTGTAGTATTGATGTATATTTTTTATTACTATGCAAATTATTCCATACTCTGTCTTTGCTTTACCAAGTCACTCAATGCACATGCCAGTGCCGATCATGCTGACAAAAGTAAGAGTTACTTTCCTTTTTAGGATCAGTTGAGCAGATTTTTGTGCAACAAAGTGCAATAACAAAAAAGTAGAAAATAGATGTGTAGTGAATATAACTTATGTTTGTTAAAAGCTCCTCTGAGAGCTTAGAGAAACACATTTTCCATTTAGATTTCCGGATGCAGATATGTTATTGTGTACATGGCATTAGCAAACAATTAATTTTGCAGATTTTTCATTTTGTTTCTTTTTTTTTTTTTTAGTTATGCAGGTGTTTCATCTTTAAGTAGATATGTTGGATCAATGCATGCATATTTTTGATACACTATTTGTGAGGAAAATAAATCACATTCACACCATGACTTTGAAAGAAGTGTGAAGTGATTATAGCATCAAGTTATGTTGATTCAGTTAAATGTAGTACATTGTCTATGCTTCCTATAGGGTTATTTATGTTTTCCAGATAAAACTCATAGCCAGTGATGTAGATAATATTAATTTTGATTGCTTGATTGCTATCACCTTAAGTAAATCAGATATGACACATTTTGATGACACTGGTGTCATCTATGAACATTGTTTCCTATCTGTATTGTGTTGCAGTTACTGACTCCTTGTCTCCATTGGAAAAAAAAAAAAAAAAAAAACACACACCATTTTTGTATCCACCAAGGAGCTTCATTTGTTTCCTATATCATGCTTTCATACATAATCTGTTGAGATGTCATATATCGGGCTATCCTATCAATTAACCAAGATATTATGCATTGACTGAATGGTGTCGCATCTCCAACAATTCTATTGATATTTTTAAAAAAAGAAAAAAGAAAACCAATCTTGTAATCAGAAGTGTAGTTTAAAGTTTATTATTTTGCATATTTTTTAATGTTCCATATTACAAACATGCCCAGTTGTGTATATATGTGCAATGTAAGCTGAAGTGATTTGTGCGATATCAACATATCTTTATACGTGTATGTGTATGAAACACCTGGTGACATAGTTTTGTACACCTTTTGTACTTTCCAACAAGAAATACACAAACACCACCATGTGGGGAGGAATATCTTATCATGAATGTTCCATGCATCTTCTTTCTTTGTGCTTTTAAAAATATTTGTGTGTGTGTGTGTGTGTGTTGAGATTAATTCTTGTCAGTTCCTTAGTTTTTCTTTCTGTCTGTTTGAAGTGAAAACATAGTTTTGGTAAAGGTTTGAGAACCCGTCTGGCACCATTTCATATTTGCTTGTAATATATCGAAAGAGTTTACCAAGATACTTACCTGGCTGACGCGATTTGCCAGGATGATGACTTGTTTCGGAGTATTTTTTGAAAAGTAAAAGTCAGTATACCAACTTTTATTCCAGAAGGATCCAGGTTAACTCGGTCTCAGGGACAACTCGGCCCTATTTCTGGCAATTCATACGCAGTTCGTGATCGCCATAGTCTATACATATACGCTTTATAGGCGCACATTAATTTTGCATGCTCGCCAAAGAGGTTCTTTGTTGCGCGCGTTGTTTCAACTCGGCCAATAACTGCAACCAGTCAGAACGAGAAGCGCTCCCATCGTACAACACTGTATGATCCAGAGGGACAACTCGGCCCCACCGTCAAAACGAGGCCGAGTTGTCCCCGAGTCCGAGTAAGCCTGACCCCAATCGGGGAAGTTCTGAGATGCGAACATTTTTGGTTAATATTTCGGATTTTCGTCGTTACCCGACGACTATCTTGCCATACATCGTTATTCCACATATTTCTTAGGCATACGTGTACATTTTGGGGCAAAATTTGACAATTTTCCAGGCGTACCAGAACTATGTTTGGGCTTTAATCTTTCGTGTTGTATGCATGTGTTGCGTTTTCCATAATGCATATCTTCACTATGACATCAGTTGCACTTTTGCATTTTGTCGAGATTTCTATTGATAAAAGCTTTTATTGTAAGTTTGTGAAGATGGTAAACTGTAAACTCTGAATTCATCAAGAACATGCAATGCAAACTTGTCAGGAAGGCAACTATACTAACAGTTTATCTCTGTTGGTGGATGAGATCAAAGTTCACATGTAAAGGAAACACGTACTCGGCATTGGTGTACCTTGAATAATAAGCCCAGGGAAGCTGGTGATAAGTTATTGTATTCAACATACGCTTGTAATGGTATTGCTTTAAGGATGATGGCTTGAATTAGAGAATCAACAGATATTGCGATTATTGTGAATTGTCATAGTATTGATGATATAATGATTTGATTTAGCAAGAGTTGAATGCGATTTAGGCATAATAATAATAATAATAATGATAATGATAATAATAATGGTGATGAGGATAATAATAATAATAATTCCCACATTGTATCTAAATATATGTTAATTGCTAGAATGATACCAGGTACATTAATCATAATGCATATTCAACAGTAAATTGTCATTGCAAATTGATTAGATTGGAATGGAAGCTCATGATCAGATAATTCATATTCTGTTTGGTTTTTTTTTGTTTTTTTTTGTGATGGGACAGTGCTAGAGAACCTATTGTTGATTTTTTTTTTCTTATGCATGCATTTTATGCAATGATTGATACACACATCCATTAAGATTTGGACTTTCTTCACACAATACCGGTACTTCAGTAACCAGTTACTCATCAGGAAATGACAGCCAATTAAGATATGCACTAAATTTTAATTATGTTTAATTCTCAATCTCCCACATTTTGTGTAGCCCTAGATAGCCATGGCTTATTACTACAACAACAAAAGAAAAGAACATTGTAGCAGTCTGCCTTGTAGACTTCACACCATAAAAATCATCTTCTTTAATATCTAGGCCTACAATTGTCTGTGAGGAGGGTGATATAACTGTGCAGGATATTTTTGTGTGTCCAGTGGTTCTGGTGACGCCAGGGCAAGCAACCTGTAAATTCATCAGCTAGATATGTGATGAGACATGTTTGAAATGTATTTCATTTGCCATCTATGATGCAGTTACGATGCCACTGTGGGATGTGTGAGACATTCCTATTTCAAGTGCAGTAATACCCTATTTGAAAAGTTTTATCATGTTCAGTCTCATATGTTTGTTGTAGTTCCTGCCCATGGTTGATTAGTACATGTTACATCGCAGGTAAGGTACCAAAGGTACACATAAGGGCAATTGTGCACAATTGCCCACATAAGTTAGTGTATTACACGAAAAACAAACAAGCTAACAAACAAACGACCTCCTGCCCCCCCCCCCCCCCCAAAAAAAAAAAAAAAAAAAAGATTGCCCCAGCCCCAACCAGCCTACTACTAGTATCCGATTCGCTGATACATATATCCGACTACACTAGGTAAACCGAATCCGTCAGCTGACTGTAAACAATCACAATCCCTGCACTGTGTACACTCCCTCGGATCACTTCACAACGCTGTGGCACTGCGACTCGCATGCAGCGGAGCAACGTACAGTGTACTGTAGCTAGGAGTTTAGAGCTGGCCCGCCCACGCACGCGAGGCTGTGTGGTGCTTTATATGCATGCAGTGCTAAGTGACGTGATGTTCATGATTGATAGAGGCGATGTAAAATAATGATAGAGGAATCAACAACGGAACAGAGCGATACGCAATAACCCTATACCACGATCACGATGGATGAAACCACTGAGAAATTCGAGAAAGCTGTTTCAGTGATAAGAAATCTCCCCAAAAATGGTAAGATTAAACTAGCGTTCTACACTAAATGAGCATTTGTAACATAAGGCTTTGATTGCGAATGCGTACCTGCCTGCGTGTGATGACTGCTGATACATGATGTAGATCTATGCGGTAGAAGACCGGTAACAATGTCAAGTGTTCTTGTGTTGTGACGGTGTGGCATGTGGTAGACTCAATTCCCCAACACCCAAGGGCGTAGAAACTGTTCGGAATCTAGCAAGCTGTACTAGGAGGTAGATCTACTACTACGCGGGCTAGATCTAGTCTAGTACGATGCAAACAAAGCAGAAACTAGATCTACACTACAAGATAGCATCTGCACGTCCTCGACATCCCACCAACCAAGTTAACAGACAATAAATGAAATGAGCTTGTTTTGATTTGTGTCTTGATCAAGGACACAAACAGAGACAGACCATTTATATGTAGAACTTGGATCAGGCCCGGGTAGCCTGGAGAATATTGAAAAACCCCGCACAAACGTTCGACCTCCCATATGCATATGCCAAACTTTGGCCACTCGGCTCAGAAAAGCATCAGAGAAGAGTGTTTTTTTTTTTTTTTTTTTTTTTTTTTTTTTTTTTTTTTTTACTGAAGACGTAGCTGGCGGTCAAATTTTAGACCAGCATTATGGTCAAATTATGGGCAGCTTGCTTTTAATATTAATACCTTGTGCCTATTCAGATGCAACACAGTGCCAGCTAAGTGACAGTGGACTGCCTCAACTCTGGGTAGCCTCTGGAGTAACTTGAGGTACGAGGAGTATGAACATCTCACAATGATCTTCTTTTGCTGTTAAAGTGGTCGAGATTAGGGAATATTAAACTACAAAGTACAATTTTTATTCCCAAATAGAAAGTTCTAAAAAAATGTAAAAAGTAAATTTAGACTACAGATTTAACCATGAGTAGCCACGACTGCATTGCAGTACTTTACCTTTACCTTTACCTTTACCGAAGATACTGGAAGATTGCTGTGTAGCAGCAGTCGAGCTTCCAGGTCTATCCTCATCTACACTGTATCGTCAGTTCAAAAGAAGGCAAGGCAGACAGGCTGGTAATTACTGTTCATCCCACATCAGAATTGACTATTGGGAATAGGGGGACAGGAATCGTTGGTCTTCCCAGTGCCGATCAAGCCTAGACTTAAAAGCATCGATAGATGGAGCTTCCACTACTTCTTCCGGCAGGGAATTCCAGTCCTCTATCACTCGATGTGTGAATGTATCCCTCCTTACATTTGTTCTGCATCTCAGCTTAGAGAGTTTGTACCTGTGGCCCCGTGTAGTTGTGTCTGCCAGTACAAAGAAGTCATCAGGGTTTATCCTGTCATACTCATGTATGATCTTGTACACCTGTATCATATCTCTTTTTAACAATATTAGATGTCTATAAATTCAGTTTTTACTTGGAGAAGGTTATTCATAATAAGATTTTCTGTATCCTAACCACATTATTGAGGGATAGATTTTAGAGCTGATCTTGTGCTTTTGTCTGTGTAATGTTGGTTTCATGTATGAATTCCCATGCTAACCTTGAAAAGAACAAAAGCAGACTCGCTGAAGTGTTCCCATACTTCATTTCAGGTCCATTTCAACCATCCTACGAAATGATGAAACGCTTCTATGGTCTGTACAAGCAGGCTACAGAGGGACCGTGCACTCAAACCAAGCCTGCGTTTTGGAATGTGGTTGCAACTCAAAAATGGTGAGGAAAATTACTGAAAACATACCTGGCCAGGAGATTGGCATGGACGACAATGTAATCAATGTAACTATAAAGTGCATTACAGGGTGATTTCGGGTGGCCATTGGCCACCCGAAATCACGTCGGACTAGCTAAAAATAAAAAAAATTCTGAAGTTACTAGTCCGTCTGGCTAGCCAAAATATTGCTTCAGTGTCAAAATTGATTCTAAGTAGTCCGCCTGGCTAGTTAAAAAAAAAAAAAAGTTAAGTGCGACCCCTGCATTATGTGTTATATCATCACTTATAACAATCCTACGATTGTATAGATCTGTAAAATTAATTCACTGTAAATTGTATTTTTGTCAAATTACTGTGAGCGTTGTTCCGGGCAGTGTTGTCTATAGATAGAAATGTACATGTACATGTAAGTAGCAAAATTATAGTGTGCAATGGCTGTTCAAATACATACCTGAGTTCTAGCAGCATTATTTTCATTGAATTTTACTGTCGGATATAAGTGTATTTCAATGTTCTGCTCAATAATCTGATTGGTATACACTACATGTAGAACTAGTACTGTACTTTGTATTTAACAGAATGCAGGTTATGGATCTTGTGGCAAAATCCACACAGTCATTATACTGTGTACAGATCACAAAGGTAGTAGGCGTGACTGGAGGACAAATTGTAGAACAAAGATTGAACTGAGATATACATGTACAATGTACATGTAGGTAAACACACATGTATTTGTGTTTATCTAAGGAATCATGAGTCTAGTGGCTTCTTATGGCCTATGAACAACACATAAATGGAGAATGGCAATACATTTTCAAAGTATGATTTGTAATCATATCAGCTAACAGTTTAATGTACCAGTATACCAACTCAGACACTGCACTCATCACAAGGTAGCAATTAAAGGGCCAATGTATCCAAAGGAGCTGCAATACATTTGTGGTTATTTTCATTTTTTTTTCCTGTGCACTGTAAGGATTTCTTCCAAGCATGAGCTATCCATACATTGTACAATATTCTACTTTTTTTTGGAGGATTATTATCATCATTATATTGTTTGCAGATAGAAGTTTTTAAATATTGAAATGAAATGTAAGGTAGTGTGTGTTTGAAATGATATGACAACTCTTTGCTACATTTTGTCAAAGGTAATTACAAGACAGTTAGCAAACTGATCAGAAGTTAATGAAACAAGAACATGATTTTGATCAGTTGATTGCTCTTGGTAAGTAGTCACAGGTGTGACTTTCAAAAAATGTTCTATAAAATAATGAATTTAAGATTATAGAACTTCAAATGTGCAACTTTGAATAGTACAAGATGCTCCTACAACTGTATCTATCTTCAATTATGTAAATCGCATCTAGTTGTAGAACTCCAAAAATACCAAAGCAAAAGGAAAAGCATATTATTAAAGACAAACACTTACTGTGTTTTTGTAAAATATTATATTGGTACCGTAGCTCTGATGCTATCTTTGTGACCTCTAGTTGTTCAACATCATTAACAGGTCTGGTGTTTGCAGTTGTAAGGTTTAAACCTCAAGTGCATCAACATGTACATTGTTACTTACAATTGTAGTGTAAAACATCGGAATACAAAAAAGTTGCAGTAGATATGTAGCTGACATACAATGTGCCATCTAGCTATCAGCCCCATTTTGACCATTGAATTGTATTGCTTGTATATACAGATACATTATAGGTGAATGTTATTCAGGTGTTTCAATTGTCTTGATTTAGATTGCTTCATATCTCCTACCCCATAAATAATACAAGTGATCTAGTCTACAGCATGAAATGATGTGTTTCAACTTTTGCGACACTGAATGAAATGTCAAAAGTCTATTTTGATACATTGTAGCTGCTATTGCTGCTGCTATACCACCTTAAGTTTTATGTGGCTGCAGGATAAAGACTAAATGTGTTACTACCTTTGCACCTGTGTCATGAAAATCAGAAGTAACAAATATATGCTCTGGTATTTCTCATGGATTAGTGCATGGTTTTATCATGTATGAAGGACGTATGTACAGTATCAACAACCGATAATGATATGTGCTGACCTCCATTTAGCAATAATGATGATGCCTCATGATATATTAGGGTGTGATACATTTTTTTTACTTGAAGCAGTAATAATGCTGCAGTTGATTAATGTGTGTCCATTAAATGCTTATCAATTATAACAGGCAAGCTTGGACGGCTCTAGGGGATATGGACAGTGATGTGGCAAAGACACTATATGTGGATGAACTCTTGAAGGTATATGTAGAGAGCATTCACTTGCGTTTCAGATTTTTACAGTGCAAGTTTTACCGCCTGCTTTTTTATGTCTCAGTTTATTTTGCATGTGTGGTCAATGTGAATGTTTACTTGGTCTTACTTTGTGCTTACTCTGTCACCAAGTTTGAAAATTGAGTGAATCCATAAGGGTGTCAAAATGCTGCATGTTGAAATGCTCTTTTTGTGATTGCTGCTATTTTCTTTAAGTTTAGTTTTGTTTGTTTTTCCTCCAGAGAGATTAACCTAAAGGTGTGTTCGCAGAGCTCTTTATAACTTGACGATACCTTGTGGTTTACCTGTTTGCCTTGCTTTACTTGTCGGAAACCATTTGTTTTTGATAAGCATGTGCTTTTTGCTTTCTCTGTTTTACCCACTGTAATAATGCAATGTTGTCAATACATTTGCTGAGCATGAATTTGCTAAGTGATGGAATGACATATAAATACATTGTATTAGATAGAAAAGTGGTGATGAAAAGCTCAATAATTACACTGTTGCCAAAATCAGTGGTACATGCAAAGCTACAGTAGCATTCTGAATCAAGTTCCCAAGTTGCACTAATATTCTTTTGATTTATCTTTTCATTGTTAAAGCATCCAAGAACACTAGTTTGCAAAGTTTATTAGTAGATATATATATAATGAGTATCTTTACATAGAATATTATGATACCCCTACTGAGGTCTATAAATACATGCACATTGCTGCCTTCTTTTTATTTCATTACTTGCATGATTTTATGTACATTATTCCAGCATAGACGACTGTCTATTAATGTATGCTATGCATTAGTTATTTTCTGCACTCCCCTCCCCATACGAAACACTCTTCTCATCAAATTCTTACCCTGCTAAATTTCACTTTCTGTTTGATAGATTATTTTGGAAAATGCCAACGCCAGAGACATCCCCCATCTTCGACAAGTGAGTCTCAAAAAGAAAAGAAAAGAAAAGAAAAGAAAACAAGATTGCCTCGATATAAAGTAATACCATTGCTCTGCACAATCTAATGTTATTGATGCAATTGCATTCATTCTGATTTTCACATCGTCTCTCTGACTGTATTACAATCTACTGTATTTTCCTGTAATGAATTGTGATGCATTCATCTTATGCAAATCATCCAGTTTTGACACTAACAGTATTGCCACACACTGCCTTTTCCTTTTTCTAATTATCAACATCACCTCGTTATTGAATGGTTGGTGGTTCTCAAGAGAAGACTCTTAAACCATGATTCTGGGTAAACATGAATGATATGCAAATACTATTTTTAGCCTCTTATCACGCTAGATTAATCACCCCAGACTTCTTACATATCATCACTGTCTATGTTTCTGTCTGGTAGATAATCTTCGATAGATTCCAGGCTAGAGACCTTCCTCACCTCTATCAAGTGAGTTTATGTTGCTCTGTTGCCATGGTATCTTCATACACTTCACAGTCACTCTCAAACTTGTCAAAGGAGACCACTTTGTCGGCATGGAAACTTGTACTTACTGTACAGTATTGAAATTGCACAAGTGACACTGCCCCTGTTTTGAAACTCAATATATATTATCATTAAACCAGGTTCGCCATTCATTTGTATGGACCATCACGTGTTCAAAAACAAACACAACACTGTTCAATGTTTATCACATCATAATTTATCTGAACTCACATGGAGAACTTAATGGCATTTCTCTTCCCTTTTTTTTTTATTGTGAGTAGATGAACAGATTCTTGCAGAAAGGTATCAGGAAAGACTTTATGGAATTTTCACATGTACAAGATCAAAACCAAACAAATATTTGCTCAGTATGATGTAGCCCACTTATGACTAAATCACACCATCATATGCAGGAACATGTGCTACATTTTGTACATAGGTTTCCTGTACTTTTAAAGGGGTGGTATAGTTTTGGTTGAGATGTATATGTACATGTACATGTACATATATATATATATATATATATATATATATAAAGAGGAATTCAAAGTTTTTGTTGATAAAAATTGATTTTGAAATGGCTGAGATATCAAAACACAAAGAAAAAACCAAATGGTAATGATAAAAGGTGGGTCCCACCTTTTATTGGGACCTCTTTGTTTTTTGATATCTCAGCCATTTCAAAACCAATTTCATCAAACAAACTTTGAATTCCTATTAGAATTCTTATCCTCTTTCATATTTCATCAGAGGTTGAACACTCATTATCTCACCAAAAAAGTTGGAAACCTGAATCCCCATCTCAATCAAAACTATGTCCTCACTTTGAAAGGCAGCAGTGCTAGATATAAAAATAATCACTGTTCACATAAAAGGGACATCTTTATTTTCTTTTGAAGTATTTTTTCCCAAATTAAAAGTTAAGTAATGCAATATGGTTTCCCTGTAATTTCTGCCTTCTGCATAAGATGAGAGTGTCACTAGTTACTGACTCAATTTTATCCTTATTTCTCTAAATTCGAATTTTTTTTTCATCCTATTTCTATCTTGTTCTTTTCCTGTCCTTTTCTCGCATTCATCAAATGTTGTGTTTGTTTGTTTGTTTGTTTGTTTGTGTTTATACATTTGATTTAAGGGCTGTACTATTGTGTGAATTCTGTCTAACAGGACTGTTTGTCAGGGCAAATGGTGGTGCATGTTCATTTCCTGTGTGCACTTTGTGATGTACATAATGTATGGGTTGTATGATATTGCATGAATAATGTCTGTTAGAACAGTTTTGTGCCATCTTTTGATAACGTTAACTATGCATGTTTGTCTATTAAAGCAATGTTTTTTATATAACCCACTAACAGGTGTGTCTACAATTGTAGGTACTCTGCTCATATACTTGTATATTCTTAGATCAAGAACTACAAAAGACATGATAATGCTCAAATACAACAACAACAGCAAAGATAAAATAATGATTATGATACAGATAAGCTGCTCTCTTATCTTAACTGAGATTATGGGTTTTAGCACCAAACTTGTGAACTGCTGTGACTTTGTATTTAATCTGATGGCTATGTCAGATTGTATGCATCTTCCTATTCATGTATAGATTATCATTTCTTGCTGTAACTACAGGGGCTCTTCTAGCATTTCACAATAATCTCTTAACACATTATTTTTAAAAGGAATCCTATCTTGTCCACTATTTGTCATCATTTTTTTTAACCTGCCTGAATTAAAATGATATACCTGAATGCTATAAAAAAAAATTAAGCGCATATTTTGTCATAGTTATGAATGGAATTAATAGATATATTTCAACTTCTTGAAGATAATGAATTGCAGTGTGTGCTCATAATGTGTCACAGTGGACTACTTTGTTAAAAGTCACAAGTCTTCATGCCTTTCCAATATCAGGTTTGAGTGTGGAGTTGGCTACGATAACAAAAGACCTCAAATTGTGATGTCCCTAGTATGATTTTGTTCTTGTATTGCCCACTGAAGATTGTGGAGACCATGCCACAGACAGATGAAGTTGTTGGCTTCCTGAAGGCCATGGGACCATTCTTTGAGTTTGTGTCTGTGGAGGATGCTGCAAAGGAAGAGGAGATGGCGACCTCTACTCCAAAGAGTGCAAAGGTCACCAACTATGCTAATGGCAAAGTCAAGATGAGGGAAAATGGAGTCAGTGATCATGGTAGGTCATGTGAAGTGCAGTTTATAGCTCATTTATCTTTTACCCCCCTCCCCCAACCCTTTTCTTTTCTTCTGTTCTCGTGAGTATGCAGCCAGAATGCAAAGCTCATAAGCTATTACTGACCAATCAAATGACTCTTCTAACCTTGATTTTAACCGTACAATTACATAATTATGTACCATGAGCTGCCATTCTGTAGATATTTGACAAAGTGACTGTGACAATGTGTATGTAGTGCAAACTATTTTCAATGATGAAAGAAATGTTGAAATTAAGTGCTAAGCTTGCTTGGTGTATCCTCAGGGTTTAAATTGAGATTTTTTAAGGAAAAGGCCATGTTGTGTTTAGTCAGCACAAATAAGAAGTACAAGAAGGGCCATCAATAACATTCTATTTTTTAAGAGGGCCTCAAGGCAAACCAGAGGGCTTTGCCATGGTCATGGCCTTAATTGCATTAGATCGACTGAAGTCCTATAAACCCACCAGGATTAAGTCAAGCAGCTGGAATGTGTAGTGTTTGGCGACCTCTGCTAACATATCCAGATACTTTATTAGATTAGGAATTAGTGACATTTTTAATTCATTCATTGCTTTTTCTTTCATGCATATTTTGAATGGTACAAGTAAGTCACGAAGCCACTATGATTGTATTTGTAGTTCAGTAACCTGTCAGTTTTGCTTGTGCAACACAACTCCAATCCCTGCAGGTGATCAATATGATGGAGTCATGAACGGGGAGCAGAATGGTCATCTTGAGCTTCCCAACGGTCTCCATGACAACACTCAGCATGTGGATGGAGAGACAGGGAACGAGGAGGGGAAGGAAGAGGAAGAGGAGGTGAGAAACGGAGAGATGGACAGAACGGATGACCAAGCGGAAGAGTCTGGCGTTGACTCAGAGGGAAGGGATGACAGTCTTGTCATGATAGAAACTGCGCAAAATGAAGAGGGTAAGAAGATGGAGTTTACATCACGCATCACATCCAATCACACAAACTTTTATTGAATTCTTGTAGGGTGGATGATGAATTCCAATGTGACTCCACCCTTGCTTGTCAACCTATTGATGTCAGTCAGGTTCATAAATTTGAATAACAAAGCAGTACCCGCTGCATGCTATAAGGATTAGAACCAACACTTGCTGTCGGGCGAAAGCTCGGTGGTCTAGTGGAGATGACGCCTGTCCGGTGATCAGGAGGTCGTAGGTTCGAATCCTGCTCGAGTATGTACGCCCATGATTTTTTATCATGGCTACTACTAAAACACTGATCAATTCAGTGCTTATTTACGTCGATGTAGGGCAATTTGTCAATCAGTTGCAATGAAAACATCTCGACGGAAGAACTTCATAAATTTGAATAACAAAGCAGTACCCGCTGCATGCTATAAGGATTAGAACCAACACTTGCTGTCGGGCGAAAGCTCGGTGGTCTAGTGGAGATGACGCCTGTCCGGTGATCAGGAGGTCGTGGGTTCGAATCCTGCTCGAGTATGTACGCCCATGATTTTTTATCATGGCTACTACTAAAACACTGATCAATTCAGTGCTTATTTACGTCGATGTAGGGCAATTTGTCAATCAGTTGCAATGAAAACATCTCGACGGAAGAACTTCATAAATTTGAATAACAAAGCAGTACCCGCTGCATGCTATAAGGATTAGAACCAACACTTGCTGTCGGGCGAAAGCTCGGTGGTCTAGTGGAGATGACGCCTGTCCGGTGATCAGGAGGTCGTGGGTTCGAATCCTGCTCGAGTATGTACGCCCATAATTTTTTATCATGGCTACTACTAAAACACTGATCAATTCAGTGCTTATTTACGTCGATGTAGGGCAATTTGTCAATCAGTTGCAATGAAAACATCTCGACGGAAGAACTTCATAAATTTGAATATTGAAGCATTTTGCTTTGCACACATGAGCCAGAAATTCCATGTTTTTTTTTTCTTGACAAAATTCATATAACGGCTTGAAACTCCTCATGCATAAAGCAAGTCACATGAAGATTAAGAAATTCACCAGTGAGTCCCTTTTTTTCCAGCAGTGACAAATTCTTCTGTGCCATAAGTGCTATCCCAACTGCTGTGCTATTCAAATAACAAATTAAAGAAAAGCTATTATCCAAAAAGTGTTTTGTAACAAGTAAATGATTGGCTTTTTATATATTATGAAAAGGAGGAGGGCAGCTGGGTTTAGTCAATGTCAAATTCAAGCAACATGACATGAGACAAACATTTCGTTCCATTTAAGTTGATTTTTGTTGATATCATCTGTAATTCAAAAAGCTGAAATTTGTTAGGATGAATGAAACAGAAATCAAGTTCTTTGACTCATCAAGAGCTGACTGTGGCATGACTTTCCACAGTCATTGGGTACTCTGTCACCATCAACTTGATTAAAGTAGTAGTATAAATAAAGGGAAGCTGTGGTCTTTTGGCAAGTAAAAAAAGAAGAATCAGAGAATGTTAGATTAACCTAAGTGGATGTGTCCCTTCCATTTCAGATGCAGTGGAGCTGAGCCACCCGATCCTGATTTCTAAGAGCCAACTGGAGGCCGGAGGAGAACACTTGGCTGCAGGCAGCGAGAGTGAATCGGATGGGGACGAGTTCTGTGACTCTGTCGATGAACCACTTATTGATAAAGTGAGTTCCTTTGAGAAGGAATACCTGATACTCATGACTCATAGCTTGGTATATTCCTCATGACAAAATAAACAGCTGCACATATCCTGTTTATTCTGTCTACTGAGAAGATGTATTCCATGATATCTTGGTCTTTCAGTAGTCCATTATTTCATTATGGGCAGACTAAAACAGCAAAACAAAGCAAACCTGAAAACTGCATGCAAATGACGAATTAGCAGTGAGCTGTTTACACCTGTTGCTGACTCTTGCATTGTCGTATGAATTCAGACAGCACACTTGATGATAAATTTTGTCCACGGGTATGTAATAGCATGTGTATCATAAACCATGTGCCGTCATCAACATATTAACTATAATCAGCAAAGGGGTAAGGTACTATGATGCGTACAATGTATGTCGTCATCATGGAGTTTGATTTCATAAAAGCAAACAAAGACAGGATGGCCCTTTAAAATTCTCAGAATAAATTTCCTCTCTTCTCTGTTGTATGCAAATTTATATTTGGAGGTGAGACAGGTGATTGAATTTGTTAGTGCAGGATGCATATTTATCTGATGACAGAAAGAAAAATGAAACCATGTACATGAATGCCATATCAAATATATTGTTATTGGGTTAAATGATCTAGGATATATACCAGATTGATTCACTTGGTGTTTTGTTTAGCTCCATCATCAAATTGTTTTCCTTCCTTTTAAAACTTATCTTGCAGATCAAAGTAGACCACATATCTGGGGCATCACACATGCATCCAATCAGTGAGGAAGAGACTGAATCCACGCACCAAACTCTATCAACGCCATTCAATGGTGACAACGCCCTAGTTACTGAAGCAGTTGTGCACAGTAAGCATGTCATATGTGTCATTCAAATGTGTGAATTTGCATGGTGAGGTACACATGTGTATGTCCATGCATGCATGAAGAGATCGAGTGTGTAGTGTCGGCGTGTGATAAGTCCTGAGAAGCACCAATTGTACAGTGCACTCCCGTTATAACGATCACGGTTATGACGAAATTCGGGTTACAACGAAGTAAAAATTCAGGCCACAACATTATCCACTCTATGTATTTCTATTGTTTATTATACCCCCGCCAAACGAAGTTTGAAGGGGGTATATAGGAATCAGCGGACGGTCGGGCGGTCGGGCGGTCGGTCGGGCGGTCGGTCCGTTGCAAATCTTGCGTCGCGAACTACTTCCTCAGTTTTCAACCAATTCCCATAAAACTTGGCACAGATGTGTGCCTTTGGTTGTAGATGTGCAAGACGTATTTTTTGACAGTACCCAAAAGTACGTTGCCATGGTAACGGCATATTATGGGCAAAAATGGGTACAAATCTTGCGTCGCGAACTCCTCCCACAGTTTTTGATCAATTTTTATGAAATTAGGTACAGATGTTCATCTGAATATGTTAATGTGCAAGACACATATTTCCGCAGTGGCAAAAAGTGCGTTGCCATGGTAACGGCATGTTATTGGTAAAATATAGGGCAAAATGCTTCATGGCAAAATATAGGGCAAAATGCTTCATGGCAAAACTGCTTCATCAGTGTTCTTCCAATTCTCATGGAATTCATATTGAATGTTTGTCTTAGGATATAGGTCAGCATGACACATTTCTTGACAGTTACAAAAAGTATGTTGCCATGGTAACACGCTCACATATTATTAGCCAAAATGATGGAAAATTTTGTGTTGCAAACTACTTCCTCAGTTTTTGCCCAATTTCCATGAAACTTGGTACAGATGTGTGCCTTTGGTTGTAGATGTGCAAGACGCATTTTTCGACAGTACCCGAAAGTACGTTGCCATGGTAACGGCATATTAATGGCAGAAGATCAAGGAAAGATCTTGCGGATTTAACTACTTCCTCAGTTTTTTTGACCAAAGCTTATGAAATGTTGTTTTGACCAAAGCTTATGAAATGTTGTTTGGCGGGGGTATAACCAGTCGCTGTAGCGACATTTCTAGTTTGTTTGGCTGTAACAAAATTTCGATATAACGAAAGAAAACTGCCAGTCCCAAGGACTTCGTTATTATGGGAGTTTACTGTATTCTTTCTGCATAGCTCTTACAAGAGTTGAGCAAGCTTGTCCAACATTTTAGGAACTGATAATCTTTAGCAGCTACCCAGTCATAGGAACTTTTTAGCTGTTTAGGGGATCAGAATGTAATTTGTCAACTTGTATATATGTATTAGATTTTGTAATGATGTTGTAGTAATGATAGTAATACTTGTATTTCTATAGGCTGTTGAATGACTATAGTCTAACTGAATTAAATGTACTATAAATTTGCTAGTATCTGTGAAGTGCTCTTGTGGTTTCATTTTCTTTTTTTCAGGCAATTGCCAGTTCACTTTTTTTTAGAGAGAGAGAGATATAGAATTAAAATATGAAATATGTGTGTTTCTGTCTCAGATAATGTTGATGCAGTGATAGTGCCTCACACCAGCAGTCCCACCCACACGTCAAGACCGTCCCTCCGAGGGGGCGGCGACGTGTCTGAAGGGTCCAAGGGGCAGAGTCCAGGGGGTAGCAGGCAATCTCAGGGCCAGGCGGCACACAACTCATCCAGGGGTAAGACAATTATATAGTGAATGTCTGTATGGGCATCTCTTTATCAAACCTGTGCTCTCGTTTAGGGAACCCACATGAAAATTTTTTGCTAGGCTTCCCAGTTTGATTTAAAGGGATAGTACAGTTTTGGTTGAGATGAGAATTAGGCTTTTAATTTTTTGCAAGATACCAAGAAAACACTTATGATATAGTACAGAGCCTACCGTTTTAAGAGGAATTCAAAGTTTATTTGATGAAAATCGGGTTTGGAATAACTGAAACATCCAAAAACAAAGTAAAACAAAGCGATCGTTACAAAGTGTGGGTCCCACACTTTACTAGAATCGTTCTTTTTTGGATATCTTGGCCATTTCAAAACCAATTTTATCAAATGAACATTGAATTCCTCATAAAATTGCATGCACTTTCATATTTCATATGAGATTTTTCATTATCTCATCTAAAAATGTTAGAAACCTGAAATAAGGTCTCAACCAGAACTGTACGATCCCTTTAACACTTGTAATAATAAAGACTATAATGCTCGTTGGTGACTTTACCGATCATGCAAATGCTGATTGTAATTAAAATTTCTGTTTTCATACAACTGAAGGGATTTTATAAGCCAGGTAGCAAAGCAACCATACATTCAAAACCCTTTCATAAAATGTGTTGCCCCGCCTATCCATATCGCTGTTATTGGCTTTCAAGACAAAACCTGTTAACAAGCTCTGTAATTTTATGTGCATACACTTGTTGTATGTTGCTCATACAGTATTGATATTGCTATTTTGTGGATAATTGTCATAGAAAAAAAGGGAAAAGAGAAATAGCAGTGTTTTCAAAGTTTCTGTCATCACTAGAACCATCCTTGCACTTAAATTTGCTTTTTTAAATGTTGGAGAAATAGGAAAATACTAAACAGCTAGCAGAGAGATTATATGCACTGTGCATGCCTTGGAATTGAACTGTTAATAAATTTCTGCAGGTATCAAAACCATGTTTTGTACTATGGTGTGAATTACATGTGTTATGTGAAGTTTAGCTGCAAGAATAAACCTACCATCAAAGAGAAACAAAATTCATTAATAAAGACCTCTGTACAATTTGTCATGACGGGATCGTTATAAATTGCTGTCACATTCCTGTGGCTGAATTCTTCAAGGTTGGATAGTAATCAACAAGTCATGAAAGACATAGTTTTACAGATTTAGAAACAAGAAAGGAGCTTGCATTGTACAACATTACATTGTTGGTTTCAAACTGACAAAATGGTACACGTAATATGCTTTGTTGTTTCTGACAGGAAGTCTATCTGCAAGCCACAGCCGAGCGGCGAGACACCCGAACCACTCCGACACTGGAGTGGATAGGGCCTTAGGAGGGCGGGAGGGGGGCAGACTACCAGGTGGTGGACATGGCAGTAACCCTGGTGCCCCCATCCCTGACCCCGTGGTGGAACAGATCACCGTGTCCCTAGAGAGGTTACAGCGAGATATGAACAGTGTGCTGGTGAGGCTGAACACACTAGAGACCATCGCCATTTCTAGGCATCAGGTGAGACAGTCGCCCCCATCGGTGTCTGTCTGGAGAGGGAGAACCTAGGAAATGTCACGAGAGTCAATGTACATGTAACTCTGTTGCCTTTTCCATCTTTTTTTTTTTCTTCATATCTCTTCATTCCCCTTTTGCCTCTTCTGCTTCTTCTTTTTCTTCTTCTCTCGTAGGACATTGGTACGGGGTTAATATTATTTGCTGACTTTCACTGGCCTTCCGTGACAAACCATGAATTGTCAACATCATTAGCCTTTATTTATGAGAGTTCCCAAGTGATAACTGTGATGTTAAAAGCAAACAAAGAAATGTGAAAACAGCAACATCACCAATAGTCCTATGCACCCTATAGTTGGAGAGTTACGTGCGTGACATGCAGAGCAAAATCACATTTGTTGCCAACTTCTTTCTCCCTGTTTGCATTAGATGGAGACTCAGCAGGCGTACATGACTGAAGGGTCCCCCTTATCAGCAGGCGGTCTACACCCCAGGACCACGCCCAAGCCTAGAGCTCCCTGGTGGTGGCCATTCCCCACCCTGCCCGTCAGGACTGTAGTCATCCTATTGGTCTGGCCGGTCATCGTCCACTGGGTCCTTCGCTTCTTGGCCAGACACAGGCGGGGCCGCCGGCGCCCCTGACTGCATCTACAGGCTTTCGTCATGACGGCCACATCCAGTTAACGAGCGTATCATCTTCACATGATTTGCCAAAAGTCTATCCTGAGAAGACGAGAAAAAAGTAGTGTTGTGCTAAAGCACGAGAAAGAAAAATTCACACATATGTCATGATTTCAGTTGTGCTCGTGTTTGGGTTCGTGGGTTGGCTTACAGAATGGGATGAAGTGCTCAATTGCAGTGTAATTCAATGTATGTCTTTGTCTTAATCATGATGTGCAACATAAATGACAGTGCCTATGAAGAGACCCATTAAAGAGCAAGTCATCATCCTCTTGGTCTGAGGAGAATCAGTCATGATGATACCAACAGACAGAAATTCATTGGATTCATATCTACACTATGTATTGTGTTGACTGTGAGTATGTTTGCCAGAAATGAGAAAACAGATTTTGAGTCCGTTCATCTCTCTAGAGACTTGTGGAATTTATTAAATGTTTCAACCATAAGATAAAACTGGACAATTACGAGCATCAAAATCTCAGACAAAAGCCAACTTTAAACCTGTGAAATGTGCTACAGATTCTTCAGACAGAGTTGTTTGTGTTTTCTGTTGCCTGATTATGCTAGCCACCCTCTCAAATAGGAGAAAATGAGGTATTGTCCGTTTTGCTTCGCCCTTCTGTGAAACTTCATTCTCTTTGTTTGCACATTTAATGATGATGTTTTCATTTTGATTTCTGCCCAAAGGCAATTTGTTTTGCCCATGGTTACTAACAAGATCATTCAAGTGTTGAATTATACTCGTAACCAGAATCCTGTGGCTATTTCTGACACATGCAGATGTGATTTGATTCATTCATTTTTATGAATTAATCACTGTTGTCTTACAAATTACAAGTGACATCACCTTAACCCTAAAAAGACTGGGCTATTTTGGTAGCTCGAAAGACTGGGGGGGGGGGGGGGGGCCACCTAAAGGGCCCCCCCTTAAGATCTCGGCCGTGGATCGCGCGATCGCCGCGGAAATTTGCACAATGGTAGTGTGCGATGTAATCTACAAGATCGTATATTTAAATTTTACAAAATAATCTTCTTTTATTTTATTTTGATTGATTATGCTAATTTATGCAAGAAATCAGACTCTTTAATCTTAATCAGTAAATAAAGCTCCAAAAGTGCTCATTTTTGGTCTAATTATTCTTTGTGGCATTCTTAGCAAATGTACTTGAAAAAAAATTCAGTATCAAAATCAATTTCTTATTTATTTTATTGTTTTATGAATTTCTTATGTATTTCTTTGTTTTTTCGACCTTTTGTTTTTGTTGTTTTTTTAACAAAATTTGTGGCAGACACTTTTTGAAGCATAATACTCCTAAAACAAATTAATTTTAGCCATTGAGAGTAAAAATAAGCATATTTATATGAACCATGTGAAAAAAACTCAATTTGCATTGACTTTGTACACAAAATCACATTTTTTGAGCCATTTTCGGCCTCACGTGCATGTACAAAAAGTTATGTAACTTCAGAACCGTACCCCTGGGCGTCACAAATTTGGTGTCAAAATGTACGGGAAACTGGAAAGAAAAAAGTCATAGAGCATCGCGGCGAGAGCATTGCGCGTTGCAGAGTTATCGCGCGAAATGTCGAGGGGGGGCCTTTTAGGCCCCCCCCCCCAGTCTTTTTAGGGTTAAAGTAGTTGTGTGGTGAACTGTATTTCAAGATAAAATATAGGAGTGCTAATTATTTGTTTCTTACTTTGTTTGAAAGAAATGTGCCTGAAAAAGTTAAGAAGGGATTTTAACTAGATTTTTAGGGTAGGGTCATTGTGGTACCAGCAGATACGGATATAACGTTTTGGTGGTGTTCCACATCACACTGTAAAGCATGAAATTTGCCACTTGCATTCGCATGCATTTCAATTTTGTGAATCTTGGCTTTGCGAATAAAAGTGCAGAATGACCAAAGTCACTCATAGCTATGAGAGACTTTCGAAGAGAAGTAAAGCTCATTTCACAAAGTCTCTCATAAGTGTGTTACGAGGGGAAAGTTTCTCATAAGTCTCATAAGATATTACCAAGGTGTACACAAGTGTGTCTTGAAATGTGAGAGCAGAAAAGAAGCAAGGTTTTCTCTGTATGAATTTGAGACCATTCCACGCCTCATATTACTTGCCACGAGAATAGAGGAATCATTTCAGGTTTTGCTGATGAGATATTATGAAATATGGTTGCATCTACAAATATTTGTGGTCAACTCTTAAGATCAAGCATTTGTTGTACCTGATCTACAGTATTATGCCCCACCACTTTTCTCTCATTCCAGCCATGTGGAAAAAAACAGGGGGGGAATTAAAAAATATTTTATTTCATTTTTGTTTGTTTGTTTTTTCTTGGGGAAGGTGGTATAGTATAGAAGTGTTGTGGGTTATACAATTATTTGTAAAGTTGGTCATCCATTCATCCATTCTTTATGCAATGTGTAGTGTTTCAGTCTGTTCCAGTCTCTTGCATTCGTTAACTTGTGTTTATTTTTTGTTTTCAGTAGAAGTTTGCATCTCCAACTGACATGATCAATTTTCTGGTACTTTATTATCATTGTGCATACAATCTGCTCAGGTTATGCCTTCATGATTACCTAAAGGGATAACTTGTGGTGGCAACCATTTTATGAATGATTGGTTGAATCGCTTTTTATGAAATATTCGCCTCAAACGTGTGATAGAAAGAGAGAGAGAGTGAGAGGGCGAGAGGGCAAGAGAAAAAAAGCAAGGGGAGAAAGTTACCCCCTAGATAACAATGATGTATGCCAGAATGCATCACGCTACGCATGTGATGTGCTTTATTCAGATGAGTTGGAAGAATGTATTCCTGTTCTCTGCCATTATGACTTTATAATGGTGATGCTTCTGAAATCAAACCAACCATTTTTCACATATTGTGACAAGTACAATGTATGATATGACATTCTTGCAGCAGGCTATTCAAGCTGGACATTGCTTCAAGAACCTTTTTTTTTTTTGTCTTGACCACGTAGCAGAAGCAAGACATGGGGCGTTACTATTCCATCATCGGCAGTAGAGGTGTCTTCCTCAACAATTTGGCGTACTCAAACTTTCCACAGCTTTTAACTATGACCATCAAACTCACACCACTGGTACATAACCTGAAAATGCCAGTTAAGTTGAATATTGATGAAGTTTGGCAAGGTCAAAGGTCAAAATGTCAATGAACTTTCTCTGATTAAGCACTCTATTGTGTGCTCTCAATAGCTTTCCACAGCTTTGAGCTACATTTGACCAAAAAAAAAATCACACGACTGCTACGTCACCTGAAGATGCTGGTCAAGTTTGAATATTGGTGAAGTCAGACAAGGTCAAAGGTCAAAAGGTCCATGAACTTACAAAGAAAGATCACTATAATAACAAATTGCGATATGCCGATGAGACATTGCTTGGTGTTTGCCTTTTTTTTTCTTCAAATGTCAATTGTAAACTGATGTCATACCAAGAATTCTGAGTTATCGCACCATCCATTTCACTCTGAGAAAATAAATCATGAGTCATCCTTTATTTTTTGGCTGTCATCATACACATTTCTCTAAAGTTTCATACCATGAGAGTACTATTTTCAGTCACTAGGTGTTCGATTTTACTAATATCATCTGTGAGAGTCCAGTCACTTTTGCTGAAATTTGTGTCTGTTCAAGTGTTACATTGGTCTCTGAAGTATTTTGGTCTTACTGTCATTGCTCAAATCTCTTCTTGGGTAGATAAAGATTATTTGCATAAAGTGATATCATTACCAAGAAAAATTCTTGTGAAAGTGGAACTTGATTCATATACATGTATGTTCTTGTTCCAATTACTTGTGTAATTATTGTGTATTTGTGTGCACCTGTAAAATGAATAGAGTCATGCCCCAGGCATTTTATGCAATTTTACATGTATATGAGGACAATAAAGCCGTAAATCAAGCTCAAATATTTGTGATTGCTGCCTAACTCTGTGTATCGCAACATTTTTGAGAGGCAAGATTTTGAATTCTTTCAGCTTACAATCAGTTGGAATATGAAATGTGAAAATGACATGTTTCTATGTTATTTGTTCCTGATCATGATTTGGACAAGATTCTCCAATTCCTTCAAACGTGCAATGCAAACTACAGGGCCCCAATCATTTCATACCAGATGTTGGGATAGCAACTCAAGCTAGAGTGGCAACTTCTCATAGCAACAGCCAATCAAGAAGCTTGATTTTTGTCAATACCATGACAATTACCATTGCAGCAAGAGTTGCTATCAAAGCAATATTTTATGAAATGGGACCCAAATCAGTAAGATCAAGAGAAGGAATGGAACTCTGTATTTTCACCATCACATTCCAAATCAGACACATCCCAACTGTTACACTGATGGAAAATTTTGAAGAATCAAAGGAGAGTCATCTCATTAGTTTTTGGTCTCAGTCTAACATTTTATTATTTTTTTTTCACAAGACACTTTTATTCAATGATTTTTTTTCCTTTTCAACTACAAAAACTGTTCACAAGTTTCTAGACGACAACAACTACCACTCATACTGTACATGAACATCAATGGAGAAGGAGAAGAAAAAAAAAATGACATCAAAGACAAACAACAAAATAATGCAATCTGTAGACATTGCTTGCACCTATGACACGGACAATGAAAAATACAGGCAATGTATGAACTACAAACAAAATAGACTCATTCAAGGCTCTTCATGACTGTACAACAAAAGCTTCTGTTTACAGAGTAATTTGTTTGGAAAGATGCTTTTTTTTTTGGCTGTTCCACTGATTTTATAAACAGATACTCTGCTCAATTCTTATGGCAAAAGAAAATGGATGCAAGATATATGGACATGGTACAACTGTTCTCATAACCAGTTATTACTGTTTGAATTCTGTAATTGCGAGGTAAGCTCTGAAATCCTGTGGTGACTACTTCAGTCACACTTTCAGTGTAAACTGGGTTTCCAAGTGAACTAGAAGTGGTGGAAAGAAGTTGTGTACTTGGTTAACTTCAAACCAAAATGAAGTGACAGAACAGTGGAAGCCAAGCTTGCCCCAATATAATAATTTTGGCAGAAATTTCAGCTCCCGGTCTCTCTGTATTACACATGCCTGTCAACCGTATCTGCTGTATGTGCTACCAAGGTAACTTTTCTTTTTCTCCCGTCTACTCTCGAATCTTGCGAGTCCAAAAGCACAACTTCCAAAACCGGAGATAAAAGTTCAGAAAAACGTTCAGAGAGAAGGAGCAAAGTGATGCTGTTCTTCAGATACTAAAATAGAGTGCTGTTGCTCTAGATCCAGAACAAGAAAGATATCTGTCAAAGCTAAGTGGCATTTGTGTATACAAATTAAGTGACATTATTATCATCTGTTTTTGCAGCAAATTAAAAGGTGTAAAGACATGATGATACACTCTGCATGATTACGTCATTTTTCTCATGGTTGGACCACTGCAAAGAGATCCTGGTTGCCACTTTGTCATTTCCACAACTACAGAAGAGAAAAAATAACTTACATTTTTCTTTCCATTAACTTACAAGACATTCTGTACAAAGATGGTACATCATTCACGAAGACATCAAGAATAGATGAAGATTTATGCTCTCCATAATAAACACTGTATCGTACATGTTAAAGGCCTGTTGTTGATTTTTTTTTACTATCAGCTTATTGAAAGAGGCCTCCAATTGGCTAGAATTGCACAACTTAAAAGTTATCTATGCCACAAAAGTTGTTGTATGCACACCAAAAACTAGAGAGATTTTTACTACAATCTCTTACATTACAATTGAGCATCTTTTCCAAAATATTCCTTCTCTTTATTCGTTTCTTTCTTCCTTAAAACAAAAAGACAATTCAAACAGTTCTCCATCTGCACAAAGTTTTCCCACTGTAAACCAGCTCCTGACCATTTGGTCATTCCTGTACTAGATTTCTTGCTCACTAATCAGATCCTCTGAATTTTTGAATCTACGACTTCGGGGGAAGTTCAATGCCCTTATACAAGTAAACAATAATAGTATCTTTCATGAGGTCAACCACAGTCTGACAGAGAATGTACATTGTACCGAACTGCCTTTGAACAATTCTTTACAAAGTGCACATCACTGGCATTTGATTCTCCACAACACTAATTACATCTTTCTTCTCTCTTTTTTTTTTTTTTTTACCCACCGAAAAACAGTCACATGAATCTAAAACGATGCATCCAAACATTCATGCACAGAAAAAAAAAAAAAAACTTCACCTCTATTCGACTTAGCTACACAAGACACAATTCTGTATATCTCACATGATATGTGCAGTATATTACAAGGAATACTTGGTCCAATGTTTAAGCATCATTATTGTCAAGTCAAATTCACTAAATCGCCATATCACAGATGGCTCTTACTACTCACAAAGTACTATTTATATTTCTCTTATATGAGAATAAAGATATCTGATTTTTTTGTTTGTTTCTATTTTTTTTTTCAATGTTGACAGGAAGAGAAAGGACAAAAGGAAGCTACAAAATGGAGATGCCAACAAGTTTCTTTTAAATGTCTTCATCGTATCTTTCTGCCGGGTTTTATTTTTAGAGAGACACAGAAATAATGAAAGACTAACCCACATCTGATGAAAGGCCACCGAATAGAACAAGTACCTACAAGAGTGCTTTTATTTGGCTCCGTCTGCCATCTCTGCACGTAAGGCTCTGTAGTAGAGCATTCCGGGTCCAAGTTTGTGGCATACACATCAAACGTATTAGTTTAACAAACAGCAAAGCAGTGTCTCACGGCTTATGTGCTGCTGGTACATCCCAACAGACTTTCAAAAATAGCCCCCACCCACTAAACTTGTACTACGTGTGACTTCGTGTCACAGCTGTGAAGCCTACTGTATACGAAAGGTGTGCAAATATTCGGTATTCTTGGATTTGCCTTCTTCAAGTGACGCTACACGATGCAGGTGACATTTAGTAGATACCTTTGATTATCACAGCGATCTGATATATGTTGGGCCGTACAACCACCCACCTATCCAAACACACCCATGCATACAAAAGCTCTCTCTCTCTCACACACACACACACATAAACATTACATTACATGCACAGGTATCCTTCTACACACACACACACACACACACACACACACACACACTTACTCACCTACGCACACAGAGTAATCATAAATCACATATTCAACTGATTATGACCTGAATCAAATTCTCCACATTCTTAGAAAAAAAAAGGGGGGGGGGGAGAGGAAAAAAAAAACAGAAATAAATCTGACATATACTTTGAAACTAACCAAATAACAGCAGGCAATAAATGCCTACCTGAATTACTGATTTTCTCACTCCAGCACATAAAGACAGATAAGATTGCTTCTTTTGTTTTGAGCACAGGTATATCAGATTCCAATCTGGCTTAATGGAATTGCAAATAAATATTTCTGTGCACAAACTACTACCAGGCAATATCGAATAAATAAATACACAGTGGTAGGCTTGCCGCAAACCATGAAGCAAGGTCCTTCTCAATGTTTACACAGCACGATGGCGCAATGGCAGACTTCTACGACGCATGACAACACACACACACACGGAACGACCAAAAGGGGCAAATACAGAGTTTTTAAGGATGTTTGGAAAAGTTTCAACTTTCTGGGAGGAGCACTCTGGTAAACAGGACCAATCCGGCTCAGTTCAACGCTGTCCCGTGCTCTTGACAATTCAAAACATCAATGCCCTAGTCTGGGAAGAGTGTGAGAAAAAAACACCCCCCATCTTCATCCATGTGTAGCAATATATCACTTCAGCATGATTCTCAAACGATCTTGCATAAAACGTGCCACAATACATCTCAAATTTGAATGATAAAAAAAAAAAAAAATGACGGCATCATACTCACTGCATTATGCATAGGACATACGAGGACACAAGATACTTATTTGAACATGTTCTAAGAGTACTTTATATTCATCCGCATCATCCGAGACACCTGGTCTACATTGGTACCAGCTTTGGCCAGCTAACATGCTTGTGGGACATTGTGATACAATACTTATGCCCTGTTGCTCTAAAACAGTGAGGTAGGATAATACAGCGATGCTCCATGCTGGCTTAACCACGCCGTGCCGAATTCCTAGATTGAAGCCTGTACTTAAACAACATATAGTTTTTAATTTCTTTCAAGGAAGATACGAGGAGAGGAAACACAAAAGTTTGACAAAGGCAGCTGCAACTTAGACACTAACTACACTCTACTGATCTACCAAAAACGATCACTACGTCAGCAACTGTACACATTCGTATGATTGTTTTGACACAAAAGCACAATATCTTCATCGAGGTTCAGAGGAAAAAGAATCGAAACACTGAATACAATTACATAATGAGCATATATTATCCAAAATAATTATCTTAAATTATTACCAAATACATCTGTAGAAATTCATTTTGTCTTCTGCTTGCTGCTAAATGGAGGACATTGCAAAAAGTTTTGTTGTTACAATTATCGACTGTCGCGACGCCTGCTTGCAAATGTTACGATGCTTCCGTGATTTCCATCCAGCGCGTTTCAAAGAACGACCGCATGGCGTGTCCCGCTCGACCCACTTCTGACTCATCTTCGTTGAATGTCTCGCAGTTATCAAAGATTAGTCGGGCGTCTGCAGCAAATTCTTCCAGCATCTTGTACCTAGTGGCGACAGAGAGCAGGAAAAAAAAAAAAAAATATCACAATGACTGACTGAGAAATGGAGCTACACACTTTGAGAGGAATGGCAAAATGAAGGATGTGATTGCGAACATTCTTATAAACCCATCCCTCACAGGAGCTATATCAAGTCCACGAGGAATTATTTGAAGTCGGAGACAAAGAGTTAAAGGGATGGTGTAGTATTGGTTGAGATGAGAATTCAGCTTTTAACTTTTTGTGAGATACTTTGAAACCACTTTATGAAATGTTAAAGAGCATACACTCCTAAGAGGATTTTATCAGTTTATTTGATGAAAATTTTGCAAAACAAGTTGGTAACCTGAAACCTCATCTCAATTGAAACTATACCATCCCATTAAAGCCCCTTTGCCAATAAGAAACAGCACATACATGTTATCCCTGTAAAGTGTACAAGCTGGTACATAATTAGAACAAATCATGCTAACAGCCACAAAGATAATGGCCAACACTGGCCAATCAAGGAGTTACATCTGGTGGTCGATGTGCATGACTACTTTTACACAGGAATTTTGCAGCAGGAAAATTCTGTGCCCGTTATGAGAAGACGGTTGCTTTACACCCACGGCTGCTATGACAGATTTGATTGCACACAGATCTACAAAGGATTAAATTTATTTGTTGTATAGGATATAATCATATCGACAAACAATAGCTTAAGAGAGTGGATGAGAACGAGGAGGGAAAATGACAAGAGGTGGTCAACTCACTTTCCCTCTCTCAGCTTCGTCTTCATCGTGCCAAAGTCCATGGGTTGTTTGATGACCTTGCGGTACTGAGGGATCTGCTTGGTGTTGACCGGTGCCATGAATGGCCACGAGTCTTCCTCTTTCTCAATCTCAATCAGGATTTGCCTGCAGGTTGACAAACAGTAAAACAGGTTTGGAGTAGTATCATATGTCAGGTTAGTGTGTCTGCTTAAGGGTAAAGGGAATCCCATTTGCATGCCTCAAATGAAGAGTTGTATAAATACAGTGTATAAATACAGTGGTATGTTGAAGAGAGTATCATTTTAGAAACTCCCATAAAGTATTGAAAGTGGAAGGTAACATTTAGTACATTTTTATTGACCGTTAGATTTTGAATTGAATTTTTTTCGGGGCTCACCGTAAATTCCAGTACATTGCTAGGCTACCTTTGCAGACCCATGCACTGCATGTGTGTCCATCATGTATATTTTGTGAAGAAAGTTCATCAAAACTTACAAACATTTCTATATACATTCTTGCCACACACTCTATATATTATTACATCAGCTCTTATACTTTTAGATTTGTGTTTATAGATAAAAAAATACAGAAGACTGCAACAAAAAGGCTTAAGTGTGGCTGACACGCAGAACTACTGAGTAGTTGAGTTTTGTGCATTATTCAAATTGTAGATAACTGTTGACTTCCAAATTTCTCAGCAGTGGCCTAAACAAGTCCCCTGAGGTTCATATCTAATGTTTTGCTACATTTTGGGAGGTCTGTAAAAGGTATCCCCTACCTTTAAGGAAGACCTGTACAGTATACATTCAAATGACTGAACAACAGACCGCAAATCAACTCTACTATCATGGCATTACATGCAGTATTGTATATGCCATATACATTAGCGAGTCTAATTTTTCGCTTTCGCGAATCGGGACTCCCTAATTATTTTGCGAGTGGTTAAATTCGCGATCGTGGAGTACAGTACAGAAAGGAAAAATGTATGCATGCATGTCACATCTATGTTGGAATGAGAGTTATTATTTTCATGCGTTTTCAAATTCACGAATAGCATCCAGCTCACGAAAATTGCGAAAAATAAAAACCTCACGAAATATTCGGCGTATAAAGTAACTTTCAGAAGAAAATACAGACTATTTGTACATCACAATGGTTGACTCTTTGAAGAGCTGGATAAGGAGTAGGAATGCTAAGCAGCAAGTTCCCATCATCAACTTACTTGCAGGGCATTAACTCTTTGGGTATTGAAGACTTCTTGGAGGATTTCTTGTCGGACTTCTTGTCGGACTTCTTGTCCGACTTCTTTTCTGACTTCTTCTCGGACTTCTTGTCAGTGTCATCTCGGGAGGGAGCAGGGCTACTTGCCCCATCCATGATAGGAGTGTTGCGACCTGACTCAGATTTCTTGGACTTGCTCTTCTTTTTCTTGTCTGTAGGGGTCTTCTTCTTGGCCTACATTATGGGAGAAATCAAGATGATTAAAAAATGAAAAATTTTGATTGAGGGTGTGGATTATCATAAATTTAAGCTCATTACTGATACGTTAGTATGGTGTAGATACATACAGGATATTTGGTACCATTACACAATATCTTCACCCCCCCCCCCCCCCAAAAAAAAAAAAAAAAAAAAAAAAAAACCTCTCATTATATTGATTTTTAATTATGAGTGTTTTGGTTTGTTTTATGTTAACACTTAGTATGGTCAGGAACTTAGAGGTACAAGTATTTGGAATGTGATATTTTTTTGACTGATACATTTTGTTAGTATGTGCTTTAGTTCAGTCAATATAGTCTGCTATCCCCCTCCCAACAAACCAATTTGACATGACGGCCCCGGATCCCAATGACATGCCATGAGGCAAAGATAGAGAATGTAATCTGCCACTGTAATGCATTTCAACTTTACATCATTTCCCCCCTTGTGCATATCTATTTGGTGGCCTTTTTAGAGTAGAAAAAAAAAATCTCTGGCATACTCAGAGGTTTTGAGACAGTTGTTACTTGAGACACCATAAAACTACACACTCTCTTAACAAACTACAACAGTATAAATGAAAATTTTTGTAAAAGGGTGTTAAAGGGACATTCCAAATGATTCTTATAATTTCACATCATTCTATACATAAATCAATAATGCCATTTATAGATTTGTAGAATTTATTGTGGTCCTAGTACAGATAAACCAATACTCTGAAAAACACATTTCACTAAACAAGGGTGATGACATAGGAGGCTCGCAAATGAGCATCCAATCATGCTTTCTTATGTGAAGCTGCTATGTCATCATCCTCGTTCATCGTGATTTGTGATAAATTTTGAAAAACATTCTTATCCCTCATCCCAGTCACTACAAATTCTGAAACTCTGTATCCAGTATAAGCAATTAATTCAGAGATGTTCAAATGTCTGAAAATCATTCAGGTCTCCCTTAACGCTGTGCACAGTTTACAGAGGTAACGCCCTCCTAAACCGCCCATGAAAATATGTACATACATACACAGTATCAGTATACACTGTATGTCATACGCTTCTCAATAGAGAACTCAGATAATACGACCAACAGAGATAAAACCTAATCAGAAAATTTACTTGCTCCTGGTTGCAATAAAAAAGGCTTCGAATGCATTACAAGAAGTATTAGCTGGGATAAGAATAACATGATACGTCTCCATACACAAAGCTCACAATGTATTTGCGATGTGGTTATGGAAAAAAGCATGAGTACAACCAAGGCAAAGCCAACTAATGTCCTAATGAATAATCAAAGATTCTACTACTACTGAAATGAGTACTACATGAGACGGAAACTACAATGGAGTAGTAAACAGCAGGCACAGGTCAAAGGTTAGCATGTGTAGATAGGATGATATAGCAAAATAGACAGTGTATTGACAGGTTAGAGGTCAAAGGTAAGGTGGTGGCTGAAGTCACTAAGAACCATCCTCACTTCATTCTTCATCTGTGAAATTCTCTGTCCATTCTTCATTTTGTATTACAGGCTTTGGCATGTTTTGCACTAGGAGAATGTTAGTCTTGGAAAATATTAGAGGAGTTAATCACTCGAAATGAAAATTGAAAACCAACTGCAAACTGTTGGTTCACACCAGAGGAGTACAGACTGGCATTAGACTCAAACTTTGACAAATGAGAAGTACACACTTAACCTGGCTTTTCAAATATTTCTACTAAAGCTATAGAGAAAAAAAAATGAATGAAAAACAAACAAATAAATAAATAAATAGAGGATAAAGTTTCAAAGTAATTTTTATTTCTTGTCTTACTGTTAGTGTTGCCATAGGTTACCTTGTCTTGGTTGAAAAACGAAAAACTTCAAAAAAGTTAAAACAAAAAATGCGTAAAAATGATTTCAAACTCTACTAAATTCCAAATGCGCCAAGGCATCTTGGATTGTATCTCATCCCTCTGTAAAGCTCTTATATCTTCCCACTTGATTCAAGTTTGTGGTCTTTTCTCCTCATCAGTGACGATGGCTCTACCTTTTGGACGCAATTGTCGCAAAACCAGTCACCCTCTGGCACCTCAGATAATTTGGGAGTGAGGCAATACAAATGGTAGCCTCGGTCGCACCAGTCGCACAGTAGCAGTTTAGCCTCATCGCAGGAGCGCCGACACACCTTACAACACTGCATGCAAGGGAAGGAGGGAGGGAGGGGTGGTCAATCAGGCTGGGCGCCAAAGTCTACACAACTAATTCATTATGTAAAGTAAAGTGATCATGGATTAAAAGGAAAAAAAAAACACATGCACTGGGGGGAAAAAAGGAAAGAAATTCTACTCACTAGATGAAAACACTGTAGGGATGTGAGTGTAAATATTCGTTGTGATAACAGAATTGTTGACTGACTTTGCATTTTAACCACTCCGCATTAAATGTCTGGCTTTTCAGGCACAGAAAGCAACTCACATTACAAATGTATGGATCAAGCATCTTGTGGCAAGAGGCTTGAGGGAATGATCACTATTTACCACCCTCTCACAATCAACAACTACACCAAGATCATTTGTAACGATGGTCAAAAGGAACTACGGGAGACGGAATACATACAAAAACAAAAAATGATGCCTATATAGATGCCGACTACCACTCTACCAAACTTTTGACTGCTACATGTATTTCAAAGAATGCTGACTACACCAATGACAGATGAACAATTTGACAAAAAAGACAAAAATAATGGCAAAGAAACCAAACACCATTTGAGCTAGAACATATAAGAGCAAAGTAAAATAGTTCTGGGGATCGCCATGGCATCCTGACAGTTTGGAACGTGACTTCTTGGCACTGCTACTCTTTCTTGATTAAAAAAAACATATGGGCAATTCCACGGTATGTAGGACACAGATGCCGAAAATTCAAAATGATATTTGTTTCAAACACCATACATTTTCAGACAATACTTGAGTTGAAGTTTTAAGAATCATTATGTTTTTCAATAAAAGTGGCCATTTTGATTTTCAAAATGGCTGCCAAAATATGCCTATAACTCGATGGTAAGAAAGAGTGTATTGTCACATAATTTACCCTCTGTATATCCACTTTACTAGTACTCTAAACAACAATCTTTTATATGTATGCAGTTACCAGACGAGTCTTTTACCACATGATAGGAAGAAAAAGCTGGTTGCTTTAAAGAATTTTATAAAAACTTTTAATTAGTTTGACAATGATGGATGTAACGTCAGTTACCAAAAACAAGGAATTGTTAACTTTATTCATCAAAGAAAGTGAGCTGTATGATGTAACTTAGGATTTCTAATGTATGTCCATATGCCTTCCTTTCAATAACAGAAAATAAGGATACTTGGCATACTGGAGAGTCAAATGAACACCTCAAAATGTGTAACGTCAGTTACCGAAACGTCATATACCAGTATGTAACGTCAGTTACCATGTCAGTAATTATAACTTAGGCAAATGTTTTTACTTTAGGCCATTTCAACACATCTGGGAACTTTGATAGGGAATGATGTCATCACCATGGTACACTGTATGTCCATGGATACATTTTTTTTTTGTTCATTTTATCTTATTTATTTATTTATCTCTTTCTTTTTTTTTTGGTGGGGGGTTGAGCTTTTGATTTTCTGTTCAACACAAGTTTAAGGTTAAGTCATCTGGAAGTTTAGGTTTACCACATGCAATATATATATATAATGCACTCAAATTACAGTACATTCACAGTCCTACGGGATGATAAAGCTACCAAATTTGTAGGCCTAATCAATGATGTGATTGCATGGTAACCACCTTTTTCTATTAAAAAGTTTGTGTACAGCTGTATACCAACAGTTTTATAATTTTTTGCTAATGACTACTTTTGCTAGCATTTTTCTCTTTTTCTGGAAGCTTAGTGAAGTTTCTACCTAAAGGCAAATGCAGGAACAGATATATTTCTTCGCTTGCACTTAAATGTGTGGTTTAGTTAATATGGCACATCTTGAAATGGTACATAAGCAGGCCTGACATAAGGCATGTACTGTCATTACTGTTTGAAACTAACACTGATGTTGCTCAACGTTTAACACTGATGTTGCTCAAAGTGAGAGGTGATTCTAGGGTAAAATAAAAAAACTGTTCATATTTGTTGATTACTTTATTTCATTCATGCAGGGACATTTTTGTAATACATGATAATTATGAACAGGAAGATTCGTTTATATTGATCTTAGAATTCTTTCGTTGCCAAGTTATATTTCTTGATATCTGGGATGTATTTGCAAGCCTTGATATACCAGTGAAAAGGAAAAGAAAAACAATTACATTCCTTCAAGCAAGGAATAAACAAATAATGCCCTTTTGACCAAAATAGCATGATTCTTCTTCACAGAAAAAATATTAAAAGTGTAACACTATTCATTTAAATCATTATTGATAATGGAGATCATTTTTTTTTATTAGTGGCCCTAACAATGCCTTGAGGGAGAAGGAGTAAAATAAAGAAAAGAAGAAGGAATATAGCACAGTAGATTTCATACATAATAGGCCCTAGGAATATTCTAATTTTTGTATGTGTTTTTTCCCCATGACCTGAAAGATATATATATTTTTTTCACACACAAAAATATCTGTGTTTTGTGTAGTACTGCAGGGCATTGTGGGTGGGGTACTCTAGATAGAAACTTTCCTGTTCATTAAAAAACAACAACAACAACAACAACAACAAAAACCCTTAGTTATGTCAATATTCATACTTGGAACTGCTGAATCTAAATGGCTCTGTGTAATCATAACTGTTGAATAAGCATTCAATCTTAAGACAAATGTCAAGAAATATCCTCTGGTGCATTTACATTATTTTTGCTCAACTGTGCTATGGCATGGGGGGGGGGGGGGAGCTTGCCCCCAAAGGACCCCATCCCATTTGTGTCTTTAGATTTTGATTTAATTTGTTGCTAAGTAAATGCCTAGGATTGTTACTGGTATACTGCAGCAGTATAACCTGTTAAATAAATTAGTTCTTTGTAATCCCCATTGCAAAAGTATGTGTAACGTCAGTTACGTAACGTCAGTTACTGACATGTTTCCCTTTAAGTTTTCATTAAACACAAAGAAAACAGACTAATGTTTCATTTCATTTGGGTATTTGTAATTGATGAACCAAGGTATGATTCCATATCAAACAAATCACTCTGAAAAGTCAGAATTATAAAATATCACAAAACTATTCCTAATCATGATTTTCCATGTGTAAACCCTATGGCAAATGTAAGCGTAACGTCAGTTACGTAACGTCAGTTACCGTCATGCCTTCACTGAAATTGGCATGGTGCTAAAAGGAAATATCTAAAGTGCACATTATTTTGCACAACTGTTCCTAAGAACCTAGGTATATTGCCATATAAAACACATAGAGTTTAGAAGTCGGGGACATGAGATATTTCCATTTAAATCTACACCATAATTTCCCATGTCCTTTTTCCGTAACGTCAGTTACCGACACATTTTCACTTGCTATGTGATAAGGAATGCAGTTTGAGAGAAAAACTTTCTACCTATTTCTTCATTCTCATGAACTCATTCATCAATGCTAATTACAAGCCCCGGGTGCTTTCATTCACAAAACTACAACATAAACAATTTCATGAAAATCCTTACGCGTAACGTCAGTTACCGTGGAATTGCCCATATAACAACTTTTGAGCTATTTCTACAAGGAATCATGCAAATGTAGTAAGCATGTATTATGCTTATGTGTGAACATGCCTGAACTGACCTAACCTTGTGAAATTACAAGAAATAAACCCTCTTTGTCACTGCTTTTCATGGTAGAGAAAATATGGTTCCTCTCATTTTCTTTCAGTTTGATAATGTCACAGTATGAATCAAGAATTCTTCTTGCTTGGCAAACAGAATGTCACTGCTTATTTGTGTGTGTGTGTGTGCTTTTGTTTTATTTTTTCCCCATACTCCCCTAATAACTATGACTTCTTTTTGTCCACTATCAAACCTCCAGCATTCTGACATGTTATCTGTTTTAGGACAGTAGCTTTTCTTCTCAGAACATACATATTGTGAGTTCATGTGGTGAGACATTATCTCTAACTATAATATTCAATGTCTATTTGAGATTAAGATAATGCTTTATGATGGCCAATCATCTACAGTATATTCTTTGAATTCAAACCAAACCAGATAACAATGTTAATGTCAATTCCACTGCAAAGTGGAGGGCGACTCTTTATTATAGTTGACTTTAACTACAAAGATTTGAAATAGACTTAAGTGAACTGTGAAGCGTTTCACTTAAATAGAATGAGAAATAGAAAAAGTATGCAAATGCAATAAGGCAATGATGCCATCATTTCACAACTCTCCCTTTGGTTTTTACATACAGGTATTACAATTTTCTTTTCAAAAATTTGGTAGCTAACCAAAAATAACTGTCCATCAAAGTAACATTGGAGTAGGCATTTCACTTAATATTTTGATATCACTTAAAACTTTACGAATTGGCTTCTACTTTTCGTCCAAATCTACCCTCTAATGAGACCATACAGAATTCTCTCTGATTGATGTTTGATTTTATTTTGCTGCCATCATTCCCAGAAATCTGTCCATCATCGTTATCATCATCATCACCATAATCATCATCACCATAATCATCATCATCATCATCATCATAATCAATGTGTGAATGACAAGGCACATCATACAGAGACAAGGAGTAAGGAAGAAGACAGCTTTCTGCATCTCTGGTAGACTCACAGCTTTCATGATGGACTTGTCCCACGCTATACACCTGTCAAGGAGGTTGATGCAAATGTAGAGTTGAGCAGCGGAGGAGCAGTCGGCAACAGCCCGCCTCCAGCGAGACATACCACGCGGGATGTCCGAGCGGATGAACCCATCGCCCTCCTCTTCATCCAGCTCGTCATGGATGCTCTTCTCATCTTCCTTCTTCTCCTCCTCATCAACCTTCTCCTCCGCGATCTCCTCCTCCTCTTTGCTGGAGGACGGGGTCTCTTTGGATGCTTCGGTGGGGACCTCGTCAACAACGAGCTTCTTAGTCTCGTCCTCCACACCTTCCATCGGAGTTTCATCACTGTTCCTCTCCGCCACTTCCCCACTCTCATTGTTCTTCTCCTCCTCTTTCTGTCCATCTGCATCCGCATCCACATCCCCGTTTCCGGTTCCTGCATCCTCTCTGCCATCCTCCCTGCCATCCTCCTCTCCACCTGCCACTGGGTTGACTCCCGTCTGGAGGGCCACCCTCATCTGGTATTCCTCCTGGTCCCGTTTGAGCCTCGCCTCCTCCCGAAGCTTTTCTCGTCTGTCCCTCTCCAGCCGCTCTCGCTCTTTTCTCTCCTTCTCCCTCTTCTTTTCCTCTTTGCTGTTTTACAAAAGCAATGCACAAAACAGAGTCAGTACCACTGTAAATACACCTAACAAGACTGGGAAAGAAATTTGGTTTTACAGAGGCAAAAGAAAGTTAGTTTAGTCACAGCCCTATTGATTGACACTTTTGAGATCTTAACATTAGCATCATAATATACAAATCTGACTTATCAACGAACAACTGTTGTAGACATTTACAAAAAGATTTATTTCAATACATAAGCAGTATACAATAAAATCTATAGAGATGAACCAATCAGAGATTTTGAGCAGGGTCAGCAGAGCCTCAAGAGAGTTGTAACCACCAAAAATGTCAGACAGTTGTGTAACTGTTGGGGGGGGGGGGGGGAAGCTCTTCTATCATATTAAAAGTGGAGGCTAAAAACAAGCAGGAAACCCTTCTCAATCAGTTTCCAACTGCTTGCTGTAATATTCTCATGATGCTCGATATTGAAGGCCTTAGTTGCCATTAATCATCTGACTTTGCCTACTGAAGAGCATGCTGAGAAATGTTTGAGGTAGGCAAATCTTGAAAATTGTTACAAGAGCAAATGGGGGGGGGGGGGAGTGAGCAAATACCTTATTGCAGCATCTACTGAGAAAGTTGTGTAGTCCCTGTAGAACAAAAACAGACACGACATTGTGATGAAAGCTTGTCATTTTCATACCTTTTCATTACAAGTATACGGACGCAAAAAAAAATTATGGTGCATCAAGGCTAAGAAAAATTTTCATGACTAGATGATAAAAGACTGCACAACTAAACATGCACAGGAAGGAAAATGACAGTTGCTCTTGGTTTGACCAAAGCTACTTTTCTTCTCATTAACAACACTATATCGACACTAGATATAATATGAGAATTTCAAAAACGGTGCTGCAAGTGCTTTGTGGTTGGTGACATGATTCTTTGGAAGTATAATGTTGGCAAATTGGCACTTTGATAGAGTTAAAAGTTTATTTCACAGCCTCACATTGGGTCATTGGGGACAAAGGCTAAAGTGTCACAGGAACTCTTAAAATAAGTTCTGACCCTCATCCCTGAGCATGCAGAAATGCTGCCTTTTTTTGGAAAAACAAAAGATTAGAGAGTACAGAAAAATAAATAAACAATATACTCAATCATACGGGTTCACAAAAACCTACTACAAAAAGGGATTGACGTATCTACATCCATATTTGTGAACTTGTCCTTTGACATGTCGATCCTTGCATGATGATACTAAAAAAGACCTTTCAAAAGTGGACATAAAACCAGAAGTCACAATCCTTACCTGAATCCCAGGGGTGGCTTCAGGTACCTCCTCTCGATGCCTCGCTCAAAGCTCTGCAATCTCTGGATGGCAAAGTCTACCAGGTCAATCCCAGCATCCTTTGCAGCCTGGCACGACTCCAGCTCCGGGCTATCCGTCCCCTTCTCAGGCAAGACCCAGCCCTGAATGTGATTCAGGTGAAAATGATAGTGGAAGGTTGGCAAAAGAGGGGAAACACACACGTGAAGAGCAGCATAAATTTTCCCCATATCTTATCCTTCACTGTCTTTACAGAACAGTCCCATATACTTCATAGTTACTGGTACCACTTTCCTGTTTTTTTTTTTTTTTTTGTGCCTCGCTCAAAGCTCTGCAATCTCTAGAGAAAAGAAGTGGCACAAAGAATTCAGTAATACCTGCTTGTTGAAGTAGACCATGAATGGATCTACCAATCATAATTTGGGAAAAAAATAATCTCACGCCTGAATTTAGAACAATTTCCTTTTCCCGCTGATGTGCAGATCTTTTCACTACCACTTCTTAAAACCATATATCCATAATTCTCTTTCTTCTGTTCCACTTTCTGTGTTTGTTTTCTCCACTTTGCACCATTCTTTCTAGGAGGCTTTACAGGAGGCTAGGGGACTCACCTTGACTTGCATACATCCCGCTGCAAGTTTGTCCTCCATGTTTTCTATCACCATGATCATTTCCTTCTCAATGGCAAAGGCCAGCTCCTCGTTCCAGCTGTGTGGAGGGTCTGGGATTACATAACCGGTCTCCTTAATGGCAGGGTTCTCAGGCATCTTCAGGGCTGGGTTGGGGTGAAGACAAGTGCAGTTCAAAGTCTTAGATCAAGGTTTACTTGCAGAGGTTTTAAGTTTATCCACACTCTCATATTTCTAAATTCAAGACTCTTTATTGTGGGCTGGTATGCTAATGCACTCATATAAATGGATATTTTTTTTTTTTTTTTTCACTGAGAACCTAGCAATGAGTTATCCAATTCAACGATTTCTGTTGTATACATCAAAGGAGTCTGGCTTACATGTGTTTGTTGGTTCTATGTTGGGTGCATGTCCGGAACCATATCCATAATAAAGATACAGACATCTACATCGTATAGAAGCAAGCCCCTTCATGTTATGAGCAGAACCAAATAAATGACACACGAGTATCACTGTATCCCAGGTACATATGCTGCCTACAGTCATCAACTCACTTTTGTGCAGTCCCTTGGTGCATGCCTTGCTGCAGAACTCATCATATTTCTGAAGCGCCTTCTGCAGACTGCGCTCCCGAATGCCCCGGGGGTACGCACAGCGGGAAATCTCAGCAATCTGCTCAGCATCCGTCACAAACCACCAGCCGTGCCGGAGACCTACACACACAAAAAAAATCACAAACACAGATAAGGATAACTTCATGCCTGACATTCTAAACTCAGAGACTCCAACTCTCCCGTTTTCGACGGGAGATCTCCCGCCGAAAGCCCATTTTTGCAAAATCTCCCATTCTCCCGCTTGAGATTTAATTTCTCCCGCCCTGGCTCTGTGTCTCCCGCTTGAAATGACTTAATATCATTGTATGTTGAAAAATAAGCCTTAGATAGTACAAGAGAGCATCTAGAACCCTAGAGCTTCCAGGCCCTGGACCCCAGCCGCAAGGAACTTCGCGCTCATGTGGGCTTTGCCCACATCAAATTGGAGTCTCCCGTTTGCTAGGGGTTTCAGGCGGGAGAATCTCCCGATCAGAAGGTGCTTGGGGTTGGAGTCTCTGTAAACTTCATACAGGGTATAAATGGAGCTCATCTTACCCATTTACCAACAGACTCACAAGAACAGATGAATATTTTGCTGATAGATCTTCATGTTTCTACTTTACTCCTTCACTCAAATTTTTCAGAGGACAACATTTTTCGAAGGCAAAATTGAGAGCAAACTGAATAAAAAAAAAAGTTTACATGGCGCAAGATTATTTTCTGTGAACAAATTATTTCCCTGCTCTCTCATGGAGACGATGCTCACCCTTCGGGATGGGTTCCACTTTGGTTGCCTCAATCTTAGCTAGGACAGCTTTCATCTGCTGGATGGCGCGGTTTCCCTCCTCCTCCTCCTCCGTCTCCTCCGACTTCTCCTGCTTGAAGGTTGGTTGAGAGATGGACTCCAGACTGAGGGAGTGCTGGGACTCCTCCTGGGGCCCGTTCATGGTGGGCCCCACCGGCTGCATCGGGATGGCCATCTGGGGGAAGGCGTAGGCACCCAGGAAGGAATTCATCTGGCTGACAGGCATCAGTGGGATCGGCACATGGTAGATGTAGGGGTTGAAGGTAAACGCCGCCGGAAATGCGGTGGCGGCAGTGGCAGCGGCCGTCACCTGGCTGACGTCGGTCAGTGACTGGGAGGTGGCAGCCTCCGACCGGGATGTGCCCTCCTGTGTGTCACTCTCAGGTTTGGTGATAGAGTTCTCGTCGCAGGGAAGGCGGGGGAGAATGCTGAACCAGGTGTTGGCTGAGTCGGATACACCGTTGAGCTTGGAAGTTGGCAGCTTGCCCAGCTGATCCGCGGTGATGAGCTCACCTCCATTGTATGGCTTGATGAGTGGTGATCTAGTCTCTGAGCGTGGAACGAATCCTTCCAGGTTTACAAATCCTGGCTTTAGGTCAGCTTTGTCCTCGGAGGAGGTTTCATTTGTACCTTCTCTCCTGTCCGCACTGTCCTTGCAGTCACCATTCTCTTGGGAGTTGTTTTTCTCACATATCTCTTCTTTGTCCAGGACACCCCTAACAATATCCTCTACAATATCCTGCACAACATCTATTATTCTGTCCCTTCCATTCTCCGAGGACCTCTCCTCCTCCTCCGTTACTGCCTTGCTCTGGAAGACACCCATGTACGCTGAGGAATCAGGTTTCTGGAGGAAGAGATTCTCCTCACTTCTCTCCTCCTTGCTCTCGCTCGCTCCATTGCAAAACTCCATCTTTGTCTCACTCTGATCCTCGGCATGCTTTGCATCCTCCGCTCCTTGCTGCTGCTTTTCGCTCTCTTCAGAGGTCTGCATCGCGTCCTCTGCCTTAGCACTGAAATCTAAAGCCTGGTCCTCGGTTTTCTCATCCTTAACTTCTTGTTTGCACTCAAGCGTCCTTTCGCACTCCTCTTTTATTTGCTTAGGTACTTCTTGTTCTTGTTTTATTGCAGGTTCAGATGGCACTGTACTGTCTTGGTTTTCAGACTTTATAATGTCTTCTTTGGTATCAGTTGGCTCTTTGGCCTCATCAGAGTTTGTTGTTTCCACAGCGGACTGCGCTGCCTCGTACTCCTCTGGGGCAGCACTTTCCATCCCTTCCACTAGGATCCCCCCAGAGTGTGGCAGCACCCAATAGCGTCGGTTGTAGCGATCCATGCCGAAGGTCATCGCTCGCAGGGAGTGGGAGGCATCAAATATCTTGTTTCTGAACTGGCCGTGTTGCTGCAATGATTTTGAATATCAAATCAAAGAAGACTCCATGTGAGTACATACAACGTAAGTTAGGACACATTGTACATTTCATGGTAGGACACGTGAGGATACATTGTACCCCTGACAAAGGTGCACATTTCTACATGACACCACTAGATTCCACAGTGAGAAAGCACATGATTGAAGATAATTATCTACTGAAATGAAATATATATGACAAAATTGTTTAAATTATGACTTACTGAAGACCACATACAATGTCATCTTCTCCTCTAGCTCACTGAGAAATGCCTCAAATTGAAAATATCCAGTACCTTTACAATGCATGAATAATCTGCAGCTCTGACAACATTGAGGTGTGAATCAAAATCATCCCAACTCAAACATATGGACAGAAAACAAACCTTGGTTAATTTTTCAATCTTCTTTTCCAACTGCTCTTTGCTCGGACTCTTTCCATCCTTGTCCTTCCCTTTATCATCTTCGATGGAATCTCCATCCTTGGATTCATCTGCTTCCACCACTTGTTCCACCTTCTCTCCTTCCTCCGGTTCCTTCTCCGCAACATCTTTGCTCTCCTCCTCTTCCTTCTCCTCACCTTCCTCCTCAGGGTTTTTGGGAGGGCGCCCCCGTTTGCGCTTTGCAGTCTCGTTGGCCTTGCCAAAGCGCTTTTCCTGTTGGACTCGTAATCTGCAAAGAGAAATTTTGAGCAGTTACGATTAGACATGGAACTGATGGAAACAGCCTAGAGATGTGACAGGTGCCAAAACGTGATAACAGACATGTACATGAGAGAACAAATGCAACAAAAAGAAATAAAGACATTTCTGCAAAATCTTTTCCCTACAGACATTTGAGCAGGTTTGTAAATCAATCACACTTCATTGGTGTTCTATTTGGTCAATTTGAGACATCCCCATGCCTTTAATGATTTCATATTCCTTCTGCATGGATCAAATCTGTCCTAAATTAGGGTATTTGCCTCCTATCCATGAGAACCAATCATGTTCATCAATTTACAAACAAACAGAACTGACACTATTTTCACAAGAAATCAACTGATAAAGACTGACGGGAATTTATGCCATTACAGAGGAACTTACTGCACATAAGTTCAGTACGATACAAAAAAAAAATCATGTGGTGTGACCTACTTGCGTATCTTGCCCTCAACGACCCACTTGTCCCGGCGCAGGTTGGAGAGGTTCTCCATGCTACTGTCGATGCAGGCCACAACCCGGTCACTGCAGACCAGCTGGTTGACCAGGTAGCCCAGAATACTGGCCTTGTGGGTGGGGTTCAGGGCCAGGAATGGCACCGTCTGCAGCTTGACAGCAAGCTGTGTTTAAAATTGAGGCAGTGAATGATATATGGTATACAGGTGGTATATTGGTATATATAGAAAATTCCTGCCATGTAACATACAATATGTCTCTTTCTCTGGAAGATATACATCAGTCAATAGAATGTGAATATAATACTTTGTCTTGGCACATGGAAAGCACATTTAATGGCCATCCTTGGAAGTAAAAGTTAACATTTCTTTGGAAGTTCTCTCTGTATGTTCCCTGAAATTTGATAAATAGGAACAAAATTGCTCTAATTATACAGTTTGCAAAGCGCATGCCCTAATATACACACACAAAAAAGAATGATCAATACATGCTGTTGATAAACAAAACAAGAAGATCCTAAAGGGATCAGCAACACAGCCAAACTTATATTTCAGTTTGTAGAGAGAAGTCAAATGAGTGAATGGGGGGTACCTCATCGTTGTTTCCTTTCATTGCCTTGAGGTAGCAGCTGAGTACTTCAGATAGGTTCTCCTGAGTGACGTCAATCTCTAGAAGGCGCTGGCCACCAGCTGTCATTGCCTGTTGGTGGAAAGGGACGGGAGGAGAAGGGTTAGCTACATCAACTGTAACTTTTGACTTATTACGGCCATATCTTATCTCTCCTTGGAACATTTATCATTCCTTTTTATTTGTTCTGTGACACTATTAGTGTGATGGTTATAATCATCAAGAGGAAAATTACTGCAATCATGGGGACCATCAGTAGCAAAGCAAGAGCAAGAAAAATACCGTAATCAACCTAATCATCTTCATCATCATCACCACTATCACCATATCATTGCCAACAAATCGTATTCAAGAACATTTATCATCTTCACCATCGGCATGAAAATCACACTGTACACTGTAACATCGCTTCAGCAGAAAACAGATAATAGTTACTTGAGAATATTATCAAATCAATCATTATCATCATCACATCATCAATATCATCTCATCAGCAGGTTGATAATACACACAACTTCAAGAACAGCACCAACTCACTCCCAATACTACACTGTCCATTTATCGAGATGCATTCACGACCATGATAACAGCAAAAGGATGGAGGCAGCATCTTCCTAGGCAGGAAGTTACAACAGATGCCATCCGACTGCTTGTCCGTGTTTCTCTTTTGTCACACTCCACTGATACTTACATCTGGTGTTTTGTCATCATCCGGCAGGCCGGGATCTTCCATTGCACTGTTGACAAGCTTCATTGCCAAGGTAACAAGGGCAGGGACATGCTCCTCCTCATTAGTGAGGGCTCCCTGGAGGACAGGCATGGTGGGGATGTCATCCTCATCATCTGTGGGGTAATCATTAGGGGGGAAAAGAGAACACAGTTAGGAACAAGGAGAAAATGGTATTGTGGAAACACAAAATGTTTCTCCTATTTCTGAATCTTTTGTCTTCTGCTTCCAGCTCTCTCTCTCCCTCTCTCTCTCCTTCTGCTCCCATCTCTATCACTATCTTTACTGGACATTCAACTACAGTTGAACCTCTATTATCCGGCCTCCCTTTATCCGGATCTCTCTATTATCCGGACGCAATCTCGCCGTGATTTTTTTTTAATCTTTTTTTAAGAATTACGGGAGGAAAGGGGGATTCCCAACTCCTTGAGAACTCCTACACAAACACACATGAATTACATATACTTGATACATTTCTTAATAATTATTTAGGTAAATCATCCCAAGAATTTATAAAAGAACATTATTTCATTCTTGCAAACACAAACCTCTATTTTGGGGTCTGTTACTGAGTGTAACAATGAAAAGGTTGCAGTATACACATTACTACATGTGGTACTACAATGGGCTACATCAGTACATGTGTATGTATATGTACATGTATAAAGCATTGAGTCTCCCGTATCCGGCCAAATCCCTTATCCGGATGAGCCCCGGTCCCGACTTGTCCGGATACGAGAGGTTCAACTGTACTTCAAGAAGTGTTTTAATTTTTCTTGAATTACATTGGTGCAATCACTGAAGATAAGGCGGTGCTTTAAAAGCTGCTTATATAATGGGAAGTCTTCTCCTCTGATGTACTGTTGAGAAATGAGTAGATGCTAGACGAAAAACTCGAAATTCATTGCAAAATGTATTGCATGTATGGCTGTGTCATCTCAAATGTTGCACTTTTCTTACTGGTAAGAAATGTGTCATATTCTCAGACCAAAACATCTTGGGTGCATGAAACAAGCAATATGAAAAAAGCAAAACAAAACAAGCAGAGCATGTAGAAGTAGAGAGAAGATTCTTACCAAGACCAAGGGCATCTCCGAATGTATGGAGGAATTCGATGACCATGAGGCAGTCAGCTAATGCTGTTCCAGAGATGGTGATACCTTTCAGGCGCTCGAGTTCTGGCAAGGCCTACAGACAATCAAGAAATAAAACAGGTTTCTCTTCTAGTTGTTTGCTAAATTCTTCCCAGATGTATTAACTACCAGTTCTCACCAGCTTTTCATCACGTGCACAGCAGCTAAAATTTCTGTTCATCACATTTATATGTATGAAATATACAAGTACACATGATATAGCATTTATTTTCTTACCAGCACATTACATACATCCTAACACTTCCAGCTCCACCCTGATAATAGACAAATGGATCACTTCATAAGAATATCAATACATCTACATTTTAGTCATCTGCATCTGGGTTGCATCTACCCATAACACCATCATCCAATCCTGCTAACCTGAAATCAATCCATGTGACCCAATACCCCTACAACTATTCTCAGTCTCCCGACCAAATGAAATCCATTTCACGTCCCTCAACCCACTAATCTCAATCATACCAATTCACCATCTATATTGTATATTGCCATCAAGCTCAGAGTGGCATATTGTGTCCCCGGGGTGACAAGACTTCGTATCTTACTTGGCACACATTCAAAAACATCTGAACTCAATTTTGAATATCAAAACTAATAGTTAGATAGTTTTAAAACATTACAATCGTTATATAATTATACAAAACAATGTTTCTACATTATTTGACATCAACACTGATGTCATTTTGCAAAAATGCAAAAGTCTTTTCATTCTTTTGATTTTTGAGATACTAGGTCTTGTCACCCCACAGAAGACGTACTCTCTTAGTTTCTTCACTTCCTTCCACCACCTGTACATCTGCATCCATCTGCCTCTCAAGTTTCATCCCCTCTTCCATCTTTCCAGCCATCTGTTAACCCCCTCTATATCTCTCCCTCCCCCCCCCCACAAAAAAAAAAAAAAAAACTAGATATATCGCTACGGCGACTGATATGCCTCCGCCATAATGCATGGTTCTCCTAATAGGTCTATAGTACAATGTCTTGACAATGTGTGATGACAGTTTCACACAATTGGCAAAATATTAAAATGACAGGTTTGCCACAAATGTGCTGAATGTTCACTTTCCTAGAACTACATGTAGGTTCAATTGGATGAATTATTCAAATGTCAGAGTGCAGGTATTTGGGGAACTGATGATTTTTACTTGACTTTTGACCCTTTTATAAGTTTATGCATTGAGTAATTTTTAAGGTATTGAGAAAAAGTATAATTTCAGTATCAAATGGGAAAATAGCATTATCTAAACCTGGTCTTTGACCTTTGACCTCACAGTTCCACAGAAAATCACTGTTAGGTAGAACATGCATAAATATGTAAGTTTCATGATGATACCTTGAGTTACTTTCGAGATATGGAGGAAAAAGTGCAATTTAGCACTTTCACTTGACCTTTTACCTTTTGACCTTTGACCTTTTGGCAAGAAACTTCCCCAAAAATACATATTGGGTAATACATGCCATACATCAAGTTAAAAAAAAAAAAAAAAAAAACCTTCAGGCATATTGTATTTTAAGGAAAGTAGTGATATTTTGAGGAGTTGACCTTGACCTTTGACCCCCTGACCTTTGACCCATGACCCCCAACTTCCCTAGATAATCACTGCCCATCGGTACAAGCATATATACTAAGTTCCATGAAGATACCTTGAACCATTTGCGAGATATGGAGAAAAACATGAAATTTCAAATTTTTTTTCACAAAATAACCTGTGACCTTTGACCTTTGACCTTGTGACCCTAAAATCCACACAAAGTATTATCCCCCAAGGATATACCCTCATACCAAGTTTGATGTAAAACCACCACACGGTTCTTGAGATATCGACAAAAACAAAACGGGACGGACGGACGTACGGACGGACGTACGGACGGACGGACGTACGGACGGACGGACGGACGGACGGACGGACGGACGACCCGAAAACATAATGCCTCCGGCCACTTCGTTGCGGAGGCATAAAAATCCAAACATGACAAAACAAAACAAAGCAGAATCCAAAGCCATAACATATCACTAGTAGATCCACAAAAGTCTTACTGGGGCTTCTGCAGTCAGTTTCATGTCCTCCACAGGTTTCTTAATTTCTCTAGCCATCTCCCTCTCCAGCATCCTCTGCTGCATCCTGCGCTCCCGGCGCTGGTGTTTCTCGGTCTTCTTGGCTTGCTTCTCCCTCTCCTTCTCCTGTGAGGAATCACATAAGTCACATTCAATGCAGTACAATGTAACCTCATGTCAAACAAATGCACTTTGTCTCCCATTGAAAATGGGAGAAATAAATCCACGTGGATACTCAGCAGTGCAGACAAACTCCACTGTGAGTATGATCACATTGTGAGTGAAGCAATAAATTGATTCAGTAAAATTGTAAACTTGTATTTGACATGTTGTATATCAGCTACATGTAATTCAATTACATTTTATTGTCCTTAAAACATCTGTTAAGTTGTTATTACTCCAACAATGGTCACAACATATAATACATGTACATGCAAAGCATCTCGTAACAAGTAGAATCAAAACCAAACAGTAACTGAAGAAAGTAAAGCATGATTTAGGAGTGTTACTTTGATCTGGGTGACATACTTCATCTTGCTTATCAGGACAAGAAACATTCAGTTTAATTTGTGGCAGAGTAGGAGTTAATCTTCACTCTAGACTAAAACATGAAGATAAATCTATGCATCAGTTTCATCATACATCTACACCTCAGCTGCCTCCTCCACACATACACACAGTGCACACAACAGAATAGATATGAATATTCACAAACTACTAGAGATCAATAAATACCTCAGCCTTCTTTCTTGCCTCCAGGGCTCTGACCAGGAGCATGTGCTGTTTTCTCCGCTCACGTTCCTGTAAGTGAGAGAATTTATAGGCATTGTCATTCAACTGCGCAGACAACTTACCCTCTGCGGAATTTCTTCTTCCACATACACTGATGCTGCTTGAAACTAGGTATGCATACCTTCATATTTAATACCCACCCAATGCATTTTCAACTTTCAAAGAAAACAATTTTGGAAGAGTTAAACCATCTCTGTTAAGCATACATGCAAAGACATTAGTTTTTGATCAAGCTCTCTTGATTAGCAAAATTGGCGAAATTAGAAGCAAGCATCAAACATGACAACTACTCCTAAGGGCCCAATGTAAACACAGGCACACATGCAGTCATGCAGGCAAGGCAAAAAGGATATAATGGTTAAAGGAGAATGTGACCACAAGGAGAATATGATTTCAAATGATATATATGAGAACAAATGCAACATAAACAATTAAAGATTTGAAAGTTGGTGACAAGTATGAAGAAATTTCTGGAATCTAAACATCAGTGAGATATCTATCATATCATATGGGAGCCATCCATGAGCTATCTTGACTGCATGACTACGATGTTATCTCCTTTAATGCTTGTGATTTGTATTCTACATAAAATTGACCTTTGTTTTCTCACATTAAACTTTTCAAGAGTTATAACAGCATGATTACCCCCCCCCCCCCCCCCCCGACAAGGGTTGGTAGAATTACAGATATCAAAAGAAACAATTTCTCCACTTAAAATCGCACACAACAAATATCTGTGCTATTGTTTGTTTGTTTTTTTGGAAAGTTCCCTTATATAAAAACAAGTAAGCCTTGACAGTAAAGTTCTCCTGCTGAATACGAGTAAAAATGTGTTGTTTGGTTAAAAACAGAAAACATAAACACACATCAATTGTAATTAGCTCTGCAGCAAGTTAGTTCAGGATAATTGTGCAAGCAGCTGCATGGTTATAAGAGGCAACAGCGATGGTAGCAGAGTGCACTGACCAAAACAAAACCAAAAAATACACAAAAATTGTTAACATGTGCATTGAAAAAAAAATAAAATAAAACCTCACACAGGATTTCATCCTTCACATTACCACATCTAGCTTGTAACAAATATGAGTTTTATCATTTTTTTATCATCAGGGATGATGGAATTGAGCACAAAGTTGGCATTCTCCTGTAATAGTTCCTCGCTTTTACAAGCCAAAGCTGATGAATCCATGTACAGGATGACCACAAATTAACAGCATCCACACTGAAATCATGGTTCATGTTCTCTGATACATTACAAAATGTATCAAGCACAGCATGGACTCAATGTTCTTGGGGAAGCACACTGCAGTTTGAACACATCATTGAGTGATGATATGTTTACTAACAAGGCACAGCACCTACATCATGGTTGAGTTATAAGTAAGTCATACATGTACCAAATGTTCTTGATGTAAAAAGAAACAGCCCACTCAATAATCAATTCTTTACAGACTCTTTGTAATCACTTTAAAAGGTGACCATTTGTCTCAGATAAATAAAAATTATTGGCATCACTGAATGGATAGCTTAATGGTTTGGCAAGAGTAAAGATGACCACCATCACTTTTAGTAACTTTTATAATAAGTCGGATATGACAACAACCTCTAACCCATAATACTTCAAACACCAGGGCCTAATGCCTAATGTACAATGCACATCAAGTTCCTTTACTTCACATGTTATAACCAACAAATTATATACATACAAACGGATGTCCATACTCAAGTCTCACTACATATTAATAATAACCATAATTATTTCCTGGGTGGAAATTCATCACATCGCAGAGGAAAATCACAACAAAGCAATAACGATCAAGGTCAAATGTACATTAAATGCATTAAAGCTATTAGTTCAAGTACATGTATAACAGTGTACTTTACAGTCACATGTATGCTAAATCTGCGTTTCCTGGTTACAGGGCTCATTTCATGACTGTAATGATATCTTTATCAACAGACAGTCAGTCTGCTCCTTAAAGGTAAAACTCAGTACCCATTTAACTGCAGAAACTGTCCATTTTTGCTCTAAATGAATATGGATAAGAAATTTGCGAAATGATACTGCAATAACGCAATTTCATCTGGGTAATGATGAAAATGTGGAATATCACCCAAAAGGTTACACCTGAAAAATGAAACATCACAGCATACCCAATTGTGATTGCTATGTGATTTTTCATACTCAATTACATTATATCGGGCCATTGTAGTATCCACTGGGCGAGAGTGAATTGCATGCACCTTGTTAGCTGCATGCAATTCAATACTGCTGCTCGGACACAATACAATTATCACGTACTTAAGGCCTTCTACACATACTCACTACTGAACAGGAATAGCGCCTCAGGAATGAAAGTAGGGTACACCAATTTTATCACTTCACATTTTCATCTCAAAATACTCTATAAGAATACATTATCCTAGCAAACTGCACCAGCCGGACAAGTTTTTGGGCAGAGCCTTACAATATATCGCAAGCAAATTCCAGACTGTGGAAGAAGAATTTTGTCACCTTGTGAGTACTATGTTTAACTTTGAAATAATGTTAACACTGCAAAAACTCAATACTATACAGATATCATTACAAGTCTCAACAGCCACAGAGGATATGCCAAGACAAATCTCTTTGCTGCTTGAGAGAGTTTGGCTGGTGTCTGTCATTTTCCAGTACTGCTATGAAGGGTCTTTGTAGATCTCAAAAAGCATTACTGTAAAAGTGAACATTTTTGCAGTGCTGAAATTTCGAGCATTTTGCGCAAACCAGAAACTAGCGTGAAAATGAAAGCATGCAAATATTTTGCTTGCCATATTTTTCTGTAGTTAAAGTCTTGATTCCATGGAATTAAAAACAAAACTCATCTTATTTGGCCCAGCGCAAAAAAAAAAAAAAATGCTCATGCAAAAATATCCACTTGTACAGTATCTCTCATCTGGGCAGGATGCTAAAAACTCACCTGCCCAATTGCTCGAGACAAAGAAATAAAAAATCACTCTTTCTTTGTTGTTTTGTCTTTGACAAGCAAAATGATTATGTATTTGCCTTTCAAAAGTACACCAACCTTGCCCAAATGCATATCTTGGCAAAGGGGGGGGGGGATATATTTTTTGTCACGCCTGATATTTGGGAATCCCAGAAAATCATCCAAACTAATACGAAAGTATGCCCTGAAGTTATCAAAATTTTCCAAGGTTATCTATCTATAAAATCATTTTCTACTTCTACTTCCTTTTTTTTTTCACTGTGACAGACCATTACCCTGTACATGTATATCATTAAATGTATCTGCTGCTTTTTGTTTGTTGATGTCATGTCTAAAGAGATGACATGACAAAGAATTATCATTGATCAAAAAGTACATTAAATCCATTAATGATATGATTGGCCACTGGGAGTAGTAGAAAATCACAAGACATCAGAGCTTCCCTAGCCATAACAAAACAAAAAAAGTAATCCAAAGACAAGAGGAAGATCACAGAAACTTTTGCCCAAATATTAGAAACGCAATGAAGGAAGATATGTATGAAAACAGCACAAAACACCATGTGTTAGGAATCAGAACACAATGCACTCCACAAATGTAGAGTAAGAAGTTGGACAACACCACACTTGTTAATGGTCAAATCTCTTCCATGTGAACACTGCTGTGTATACACGCCCAAATTTGAATTAAAGATTTGCGTACCAAATAAGCCCAGTGATTCTGTATTAACTTTCATACCCTCTGCAGGGGTGTATCCAGGAATTACGTAAAGAGGGGGTGTCTTTACAAAATTAAGGGGGCACATGCACCCCTCCCCCATTTTTTCTTTTTATTTCTTTTGTTTTAATAAAAAAATAAAGGGGGGGGCATGCCCGGTGCACTCCCCCCTGGATCCGCCACTGCTCTGTGAATCTTGAGAGAGATGGACTTATCAATTCATCACTCATGGCTGATCAATTCTACATCACTTCAGTAATATGGATGATGCCAGAAAAAATGATATTTCAGATACAACAGCTCTCTATCATTTTTTCGTATGAAACGATCAAATGCAGAACTGTGGATGTCAGGTGGTTGAAATGCCCAGCTGACTGACAGTACTGTTGTTTGAGAATGCAAGAAAATGACACATGAAAATAACAAGTTTCTCCTCTTTTTTTTTTCCAGAAATGTCGCTGTATTCAAATGGCGCAGTGACGTTCATACATGGTTGTGATACACATGCACTTTCAGCAAAGAATTCACACGGAGCAAATCTTATAAAAAGATGATGCAAGGATGGAAACACACTCATTACATCACCACCACCACCTCAAAATATAAAGTAGAAAAAATGGGTTGGTCCACGACTGACCTGGTGTTTAAGAAGAACTGCATGCTGTCTCCTTATTTCTCTCTCCTGAATAAAACAGTATTTACCTTAGTTAGTCAAGTTTTGAACACACTTCACGTGTTCTTGGCAGATGGCACAATTAAATCTTTTCCCTCCCACGAATCTGAACCCAGAGCCCTTCGTTTATCATGGCATAAGTAGAATTTATCTGCTTATTTTGCTTTGTTTTGTTTTTTGAAGATAGTTTCAATACAAAAGATCATTGCCAGCCTACACATTGTCAGAGAGTAAGATTATTAATGTATGATGCCAATAATAGATGAAAAATGTAAATATACAATGTTGATACTAACAATCTACATATATGGCTTATATCTTTGTCCCCTAATATCATCGTCAGAGAAAAGATGTATGATACTTAAGTACACAACATAGAGGAAATAGTCCTTGATTAGAATTTACTATTATCTGTGTTACACAAGTTACATCACTGGATGAATGCCAGAATACATACTCGGGTTATATTTTCCCTTGATAGATGTACATTTATAAGATAATATGACAGATGTTAGATACAGCACATATAAAGCTGCTTTAAGTAGTAGAATGATGTGAACACAATAACCCCATTTCTCATGAAAGAAAAAGTAAAGCTCAAGTTCTGTCTTTTCTTTTTGTCTCCCCGGCACAGAACCTGGCTGTTCATAAAGCTAGTGCTCTCGACAATCAGCCTGTTCTTTTCATTAACTGCAGCCAAGTATCATATACCCGTAACTCCAAATTCATTATGCTTATCACTTTCAGCCACTAACAGACCACCCAAAGACCTTAAACTCTATTACACGCTGGAATCTTGTTTCCACTTCCGCACGTTAATTTCTCAATTTCATAAACCACAGTTGGTACGAATTCAAAGCAGTTAGTCGAGGTATCTATTTCACCCTAATTTTTTTTCTGTGTTTTCATTTTTAAACACGCAGTCTGAAACTGCTGCTCGATTTTTTTTTCTTTTTTCTTTTTTAGCACGGCCACCGCTATCTTATCAAACAAACCTTGGCTCGTCTAAGTGTTTCCATGGTTTTCTGGGTAGCTTCCTCTTCTTTTCGTTTTCTGCGCTCCTGGTCGTACAAAAAGGAAACGTCATAGTAGTGTCTTGTTTCATTCACTACATGTTTTCACTCCATCATCATACAATAATTGGAGGGTACCATCATCTTTGACTGAAATGGTACAAAGGATTTTTCTCTCACCCAAAAAGGGATGGGTTAAAAAAAAATACAAAGGTTAGTCATGGCGAGGATATAAAGAGTTTTTTGATGATCGATGCTTATCTGCCCAAGTAAAAACGTAAAAGAACAGTAATGAGGCACACCTCTTCCTTGCTTCGTACAATAAATAGAAGATTTGTATATGGCCTTGAAGAAGGGTTTACTACAATGCCAACACTGGGTTTCGTGAGTACAAGTTGGGCATGGGAAGGGACGGGGATGATGGAGGGATGTGGGGCGGATACCGGAAGAGTTCAGCAATGAGGGTGGGGTACAGATATGATACGGGGGAGGTGAGTTTGGGGCATAGATGGGTACCAGTGGAATAGGTAGGGCACAAGAAAGGGGTATGATACAAAATGGGTGAGAGGAAAATTGATACAGTGTAGAGGAGGAGATGCCTTCATCTATCTTTAATTTATTAAAGGGGTTTTTATTTCCTTGCAGGCGTTTGTGGGAGATGGGGGTTGTCCTAATTGGGAGTGTATGCAACTGTTAAGCTTGACACCTTGGCTGCGTTACTGGTCTCACATCAGAACAGATCCTAAAATGATTGATAAACTCCCGGCCATCTACAGAGCAAAACAGAGTTACTACTGAAGAATAATCACCCATGCAGTGCACTCTGAGAAGCCACTTTGACTACACACTCAAGCTCACTGAACACTGATGTCAAGCGTATCAAGCACTATCACTAAACTAATTGTGATTAGGTAGCATGCAAACTAGTGCAAGAAGCCAGCTGGACATGCCATTGAAACATAATCTATGAGTCAATTGTGCTCAAAACTTATCAATATATCCCGGTTAGAATAAATTCTACATGAAAGTGGTACATGTACGTCACAGTTTGTGTAGGCATTCAAAATGCCACTGTGACTTGAACCAGCATTTATAGTACCCACACTGATATCACATTATGAACATAAACATTTCATTATGAACTGTTATACATATTCTCTTTGATCACCAAACAGAAAGAATTAACAGAAAAACCCGGTATGCACACAGACAGACAGGACAGACAGATGGACAAATGGACAGACAGAACAATTCTGAGAAGACAAAACAGATCACAGCATTTTAAGTTACTAAATTGCAGAATGCCAGCACCTTTGCAGACTAATCTTTATCTACATCTAAAGATCTTGCTCTCACTCTGCAAATCATGCTACTGGATCCATTATCATGACTATCTTCACAACTATCTCCACTGTTTTTGTGAGAAAGTTTCCCTCAAACTTCATCTAGATGATAGCGAGAAATCTCGATTGTCGTACTCACTTGAACAGATCACATGATCTCAAGTTTGAGTAACAAAGTAAAATAGTTGCTCTGGTTACTAATGGCAACAACAGAAGAATTTTTACAAAGCTTCATTAATTCTCACTTTTCTGACCAAAGTAAAAATCAAAAACAAAAAAGAAAAGGAATGACCAAAAATAGATATCACAGATTCATATAGAATATAATTTTTGTCGCCCTTCATTTTGTTGTCACTGTTTAGAGTCATTGTTCAGAATCAATTCATGTATAACAGAACTTAATTGTATTTTAGGACAAGTACCGACATACGACAAAATGATACAGGCATTTTCCAGGAAGAAAATGAGGGCGGGACAGAAGAGGAAAAAGAAGATAGGGAAAGGAAAAAGAGAGGAGGGGATGGCAGGGGCGAGGAGGGGTACCTCTATGAGTTGCTGGGTGCGCACCTCCCTCTCCAGTCTCATCTGCTGCATCCGGGCAATCTTCTGCTGCTGCCGCATGAACAGCCGCTGCTCCTTCTCCCGCCTCTTCTCCTCGGCAAGCTGCAGGGCTGCAGGGGGGGACAAGAAAGATGGGTGGAGAGGGGGGAGAGAGTTTTAGTGTTTGGCTCTGAGCTCTCACGGACTGAGAGATCACAGCCTAATGAGCAGCATAAATCAACCAAGAAACAGAGTATTTTGCAGACTGCCCGACACAGGAAACATATCTGAGGAGCAATAATGCCTGTACTCTTTATTTCAAAACAACACAAAAAAAGGCTCATATTCCTCATATTTTTTACCACAATAAACTATCCTTGTTGAAGCAAAATTTTCATGAATTTATTGGAACCCTTATGACGATTTGAGACAATTTTTGGTGTAAAAATAGAGCAGATTTGGGAAGCACTGACTTTAAAAGTGTATTCCCAGCCATTCCAGAGTATGCTCAAGTCAATGATACCACAAACATATTCTTATCCCATTCATAATATTCAAATATCTGTCACATGAACTGATATGAAAACACATGATTCTTTGATGATGAATGGTGTTTTCATATAAAGCAATTTGGATAAGAAGACTGGCTTGGAAGGAAGCAGCAGGTGATGGTTTTGTTTTGCTCTCTTGAAAGCACATTGAAAAGGCAAGAACTTTTAACTGCATAACAAATTCTGGCAAAAAAAAGACAAAAAAAAAAAAACAGCAACAGGCAAACATACAAACAATTCACTACACTCGGCAAATAATGTCTTAATAGCGTGCCAGAGTTTAAGATAGAAAGTGAATGAATCACGGGGGATCAATAAGAAGACACTGGAGACAACATTTGAATTAGCTTTTCAGCAAGTGTTTCAGTACAGGCAACTTTTTCTGCATTACACAATTGCATGCATTGATAGATCAGCCCCAAAATAAGCAAATTATGCATTGATTGATCAGCCAAATATAGAACATTTGACATAATCCATACAAAATACAAGAAAGAAAAAAAAACACAGGAAGAGGCAGAATAGGATATGCATTTGAATGAGAAGAATGCAGACAATAAAATTGTGAATTGAGCCTCTTCTCACAGCTTATGATGGAATGTGAAGATTGCGAAGTGCAACAGAAAGGGCAGAACCCTTGACATCAACCAGACAGGACAAAATGACATTGGGTCATGTTCAATCTCTTTTGTACATGGGAATAAAAACAGGCAAAAAAAGACAAACACACAAACAAACAAAAAAGAGGAAAAAATCAGAATGTGAATGTGATGTATTAATGTGTTTTTATTTAGTCAGTTGGCATTCTACACAAGAATGTGACGCTTGCAAAGGTGCAGGACACTGCATCTAGTACTGTCATGTGAATGTGGTATTAATGTTTACCTCAATACAAGTCGCAGACACATGTGTAACAGCTGAAAGATGTCTTTTCAACGCATACTAAGGTATGAATTTAGAAAAAAAAAATCTCTTTTCTTTTGTGGCACAATGAAAGGCACGAGGTTGTTGTGTAAAATGCAGTCCATTGAGGCCAAATGACAAATGGGAAAATCTTACAACTTACAAAGATTAAAAAAAGAAAATAGAATGCTAAAAAACAAGAAAGCAAAACGAACATGAAATTCACAAAGTGCACAGTGCAAATGAAATACAATGTTAGCATGCAAATATGGCGACATAAAAAAAAGAAAATCACAACTAAAAGGTGAACTACCAGGGGGGAAAAAATTAATTGAACCAGAAATATTTACAAAATTGAGTGGGGAATTCTGTGAAAGCCTCTTACAAAACCAATGCAAATCTCAGTGAAAAAAAGATAATAACACACAAACTAAAAACCGCTACTTACAAACCCTTACTCTGATGTAGCAACAGCACTGTAGTAATCTTGAAAGTCATTTGAAGTTTTTTTTTTTTCTTACTTTACATCAACATTCCATTTACCAAATATCTAAATGGTCTGAATTTGGAATGTTGAACACATAATGTACATTTAATAGTACAGCTTCACATCAAAATGTTTATTCTTTACATGTAAAACTACACAAAAATGAATAAAACTTTGCTTCTAACTGATTAGAATCCTCAATTGAATGCTTATCTGCAATTTTCATGTTTACTTCATTATCCAAATATGGGACCCCTAGAGTGTTTGTTCTTTCTTTTCACAAAAAGAAATATTAAAGACAAAAGCATTCATATTCAAGTAACCACACGCACAGAAGAGAGTTTAGAAACAAAAATAGATGTAGACATGAATGGCCAAGCTAGGTAACATTCACTATCCATGCAACCTTCAAATATAAAGTTATTTGGAATCATGTGTACTATAAAAATCATTATACTACTATAATGTTATTTTACAGGTGCCAAAGTGGTGTGGGGATAATTTGTTACAGCTTTACAGCATGTGTTTTTGTTGTTGCTGTTACTATAGAATTATACTTGTAAGGCTACAAACAAGATGATAATCACTGTCACATGGGCTTGTGTTTCCTGAACTTCAGATATTTATACTTTGCTGTAATGAAGTTGTTTTCCATATTTTAAAAATGGCACTAACAGCTGGAAAACTTCCTTTTAGTCATGTTGAATAAAAATAAAAACCAAAAAGAAAAAAGAAAAAAAAGAAAAGCTGATGTGATGTTAAGTGTAATTCCAGGCATTATTGACATGTGCACAAAAATTACATTGAATCAGTTTCTGTATTTGTCAGGCATCTTTAGTATTAAAACACATTTTGTAACAACACGAAAAATATCCTTCCATATATTTCCCATACAATTAATCCTAATATTAAAACACTGATCCGTGTTTAGCCTCTCACTCTCTCCCTTTCTTTACATTCATTCCTTAAAACAAATCTTAGGTTACCACATCCTTGTTTATAGTTTTAAGATGTTTTATGCTGTTTTCCTTTCAATTTGATACTGATGCAATCCACATTCTTTATGCCTTGGCTTGGAAACAGACAAAAGAATGCATTTCCTTGCCATATTTCGGACTCACCGATTATACTCACATTAATTGGCATGCATTTACACAGAAACTGCTTGGTTTGTTAAATCTCTCATTTTGTAAAATTTCCTGTCCCTTTTCTTTGCATAATATCTCTACTGCAATCTCAAAGTCTTACATAGCTCTGCCTCATTATGAAGATTCAGTTCCCATGTGAGTAACTTCAACACAGCATTAAATTCTCTACATATTCATTCATAAGTTGGATTCATAACCAGCAAAACATTAACAAGAAAATGAAAGGCCTAGCATTTACAATGGGCTGTAAATCACACAGACTATTAGTTTTTCCAAGAAAAAAACAAACAAACAAACAAACAAAGGGCAGACACTGAGACAAACAATTACACTAAAATACTTCCTGGGCAAAGTCTTGGATCTTAATATCGTAAAATAACTGGGGTGCAAGGAGGTAGAATTCTTAGCAGGTCATACCCTTGGAATTAATGTTACCAGGAATGCTGGCTGAACCAATAAAAATCTGTAAATGTTTTTTTTTTTCATTCCTCTCCAGCACATCATCCATTGGAAATTAGGAAATGCTTTCCTTGAACTTGCCTAACCCTTTGATAGAGAGATGTGTGTAGAAAACCATATCATGGAAGTACACACTGATCTGCCATTCCTGATCCAAGTTCCATCCAGAGAACTCTATACATGCTTGGCACACTTTAATAAGGTTTCTCATTTCTACAGACTAATCCAAACAATACTGAAGAAAGCCTATGATACATGTAGCTAGCTTTAGAAATGCAGCATCAATGCAATGTGGTGACCCAGTAACTTCACACATGTGGCTTGATACTGAGCAGCTTGCAACCGCTGGTCTGCTAACAAATAATCTGACACTAAGTCATAAATTTTCAAGCCATGAACTGTTTAATTTGTTCTTTTCCTTTATGTATATATCCCTCCCCCCCCCCCAAAAAAAAAAAAAAAAACCACAAAAAAAAAAAACTAAAAATGAAAGAAAAACTGTGACATAAGTAAACTAGGCATGCCATATGCAATACATATTGAGAGTGTAGATTATTGGCTGGAATAGATAAGGGGATTCTGAGCAATCACCTGACAGAATTAAAAGAAAAAATAACTGTTATGTTCAAAATCTTTCAAATCTTTTCAAAATGAGAGGATTTCTCTTCACTCTTTTTTTTTCTGGAGGCACACAAAATCAGTTATTAATTATTGTATCACTGTATCACATGTATTTTTTTCCCCTCTACTTCTGTTACATGTATTTTGTCTGCATTGCCCTTATATTATTGTGTTTTCTAGATTTCTTGTATGAATAGTACCAGCGCACCATATAAATGCAATTATTATTATCATCATTATTATCTTCCCATTATTCTCCCTCCCCATCCCCATCCCCCCCCCCCCAAAAAAAAAAGGGGGGGGGGGGAAGAATGACTGTAAAATGATGATGGTTAGAAATTCTAGTATTTAAGAAGTAATCTAGTATCTCAGATTATTTCACATGAACAGGATTTTGCTGGCCCTTCAACTGTTCTAGCATTCTAAAGACAAGCACTTAACTTTGTCTCAGATGGCCCAAACAAACTGTTTACAGCTAAGTAAGTCTTTATAAACCACAGAATCTCCATCTTTCTTATAGTTTGTCTGTACAATACCCTACTATCAATGCAAAAAAAAAAAAATTGTGGGGATTTCGGATATATTACAGCATTTCTAATGAATATGCTTAAAAGGGTATAAGAGTAAGTAGAATACTATTGCCTACTTCAACTCTATCAATACATGTGTGGTGATTGGAGTTAATTCAAAGTGCAGAGTTTATAGATTTTCCTTATGATGTAAAATTGCTCTTTGACAAAAAAAAAAAAATGATACTGACCAAAACAAGCAATCAAAGTATTAGTAATGGTGCTTGGCATGTCAACCCGCGCCCAAGGGGGCATTACAAGCCCAAAACTACTAACACAAACTACACACACATACACACAAACATGTGATCTCACAAAAAAATACAGTCTATACAGTAGAAAGCTGGGAGAATAATTCCCCCCTGATCCCATGCTGCGTTGCCCCACTGTTATAGCACTAAAGTGCGCCCTCCTTCCCTTCCCATGGAACACACAGACAGACAGACGGACGAACCGGCGGACTTACCCTGGTGCCTGCGGGTCTCTCGGGCCGCGTCTAGCTGAGCCTGCCTCTCCAGCTTACGCCTCATTTTTGCCTCATTAACCCGCCTCGCCATTTCTGCCATTTAAACACGAAGGAACACTGTCCCAGTACTCCGTACTCAAAACGTGCTCGCCTTATCTTCCTCTGTCTTTACCATCCTTATTTAGGACAATCCTTAAAATTCCTACTATCTCTCTTTCCCTCTATCTCTCGCTCTCTATCTATCTCTATCAATGAATCTATTCCTCTATCTATCTATCAAACACAGCATAAAGTTATTTATGACAGTACACATTATTGAGTTAATAATCTCTCAAAGATATATATCAAAATGAAAACTTCTCTATGAATGGAGTAACTTAAATACCTGCTTCCCAAGCATCCGCTTTCACTCAACTCCAGATTGTAACATGGTACTATTCAGGTTAACCCTTAATACCGATGGTAGAAAACAATGGATCCTAACAAAGTCCTTTCCAAAAACTAGTTCCTTATTCAGATGCTTATTTCAGTAAGTACTTTCAGTGTCCTCCCTTTACATGAGTGACATTTGAGCAAAATTTGTGGGGAAACAAACATTGCAAAAAAGCGGCAAAAAATAACTTGACATGCAAAAGCTTTCCATAAAATGTGCGTGTAAACCGACAAATCATCTGATAAGGTACTGTGACTGATGGAGCGTTAAGAATTTATTATGCCAATTGTTAGAGATGGTGGTGATGTGACTACAAAATGGACAAAATAAAATTACTCAAAATATGCAATGTGACAAGTTTGACTACTTCATTTGCAGTGTAGAAGCCTTTGATTTCATGTCAACCCCTATCACGCTGACTTCAGCAAATAACTAGAACATGAAGTCTGGTGACTATACAGTACTTTGAATTATTTATGTCCGGATTGGAAAGTTCCGGGAAGCTTCACATCAGGTAAAACAATTCTCATGTTCTGTATTTCTGGTAAAGCAATAACGAAAAAGTCATAGACCCACTATACAAAAGCACCAGAAGGGAAATACAACTCATGTTTATATGTTTAATGGGAAAGAAAACTTAAACAGTACTTTTCTCACTTTCATTTTCATCTAATTTTCATTTTTTTCCATTTGAGTGGGGGAGGGATGGTTATCTGTTATTTTGTTGGACTTTCCATTATTTGCCTGCCCTTATGCTGTGAAAGTGTAGGAAACTTTTTCCCCCCATATCATTTGTTCCCCTCAAATGTCAAAATCATCTTTGAAACACATGTCAAGGAGCTGGGATGCTTGATCAAGTTCTGGTTTGATTCTTTCTCTGGTTGCATGGAATACGTGTCAGACTGCCACAATGTGAAGCTTATCACATGATTGGTGATTGAAAGCTACCATCTCCACATGACAAACGAAGATTTCAGTCAGATTGTGTGTATGATAAAACATGAACTCAAAGACAACAACCCTCACAAGCAAATATGGATCTATCGACATAAAGAGGATCAGATATGAAGTCAGCACAGCATATTTAAAATTCATTGTGTGAGGTGAAAATCAGAAACATCATCTCTTGTGTGTGTGTGTGTCTGTTGTTGTTTTTTCAAAGATGAATGCAAAGCCATGACTGTATTACAATTTTGCATGAATTTAAAAGTATTATAGCTTGAATTTTTTTTTTGAAAATACAAAAGAGAGACATTTTCGGAAAGTAAGACGGATAATGCCAAAGCTTTGCATCAAGTCAGATATTTTGTTTTGGGGGGCACAAATGAGGCACACTGTCTGTGGAGGCTGCATTAAAATGCGGTGCTGATATTGAATTTTTGTTTTTAGTTCTTTTCCTTGTGGCTCACCCTGCTGCTCCAGCCTACGGCGTTCCTTCGCCTCGTTAGCCCGCCGGGCCAGCTCCTGGGCAATGCGTCTCTTCTCCGCCTGGCGCTGCATGCGAGCCACCTTGCTGCGCCGGTGGCCATAGTGCATGCGGTCGTAGAGTTCGTCTTCTGTCAGCTTCTCAAAGATGATTCCCTGAGCGTGGAATGAAAGGAAGAGCACGCATTCACCAAATGTATCGCAAACAGCTGACATCTAGTAATATATCCTTCTCCCCTCTATCTCTCTTCCTCTGCTATAACAAAGCCCATTGTCACAGATGAGTTAACATGCTTGCCTTCCTTCTTGCTGTCTTCATTTTTTCCTCACACTTTCTTACATCCAAGGAACCTATAACCATAATATATGAAATATGATACCTATCAATTACTTACAATACACAGACACAATATTACTACAGGAAACATATGGACAACCATGAGAATTGATGTTGTCATCATCGGCATCATCATAGTTGTCATGGCAATTTAACATACAATCACAAAAGGAATTCAATTCTCATGCCATTTTCTTTTGATGGAAAGTATGTAAAGAGTATAGAATATGGTGTCATACCCCATCTCCATCAGGTTTGGGATTCAGGAATTCGCCGATGCGCATCTTGGCGCTGAAGCTGAAGTGCTCACGGCCAACGCAGTGGATGCCGCGACGGTCGATGTAACGCACCACTTCGGGGTAGGTGCGGAGCTTCTTGCCGCACGGTGCATAGTAGAGGACGTCTCCTTTCAGCCGATCTCCCGGCCCCAGTTGACGGATGATTGTCTGCCGCCGCCAACCGTTGGCCAGAGGCCATCGCACCGCCCTCTCGTCGGTGACACGCAGACGTTTTCGCTTCAGGGCAGCTGTATGTGTAGAGGCATTGAAGAGAGAATGTTTCTACTGATAAAAAAGAAATCAACTTTCACTTGATCTAGGGTCTTTCTGTATGAATCCAGAATTTATGACATCAGTCTAGTTTGTTCCACAAAAGCACAAAAGGTTAAAAGGCATTCCCAGAACAAGTGCATTCTTTCTTCATTGCAACTGATTGACAAATTGCCCTACATCAACAGAAGAATTTCATGAATTTGAAGTGCATTCTTAAAACTATGTTGGCTCTTTTGAAATAACTGACAAAGTTGGCAGATACATCCATTTCTTTATTCTTTTTTTTATTTAATTCATGATTCTTCATATTATCACAACACACCAACATATATGAAAGACAGGACAGGATTTTTTTTTTTTTTTTTTTTGGGGGGGGGGGGTCTTGAGTTATTTTCTTGGTTTTGCTTTGCCTCATCCTGTCTTTACATTTTGTGGTATTTGTCTTTGCAAGTGTTTGAGGTGAACTCACGCATCTGGGTGAGGAGGGGAACCATGTCAGCAGGTCGCTTGAGGGTCATTCGGATGGGGACCGGTGTGCTGCTTCCGGAGTCAAGGGTCATGGACTCACTGTCCACAGTGCTGCTGTTGCCGTTTCGTTCCTCCTCCAGCTCACTGTCCACAGACTCTGAGAAACCTGCATCGATCACAGAATGCAAGTCACGTATCCCAGGTCGTACAATATTGCAAGTATGGTCTCAACATCACGGTTACCTACAACATCCACGTCAGCTCTTGATTTCTTAGCCATGGTATCATACCTGTATACCGAGGGCCAGTATATTCAACATCATATGTTCTCTAAGTTTGCTATTCTTTCCTAATCATACAATGTAAGTGAATGCTATCATTTTGATCAAGTTGTTTATGAAACAAAATTTATGAAACAAAGCAACACTTTATAAATGCAGGTACCACGCATTAATCATACTGCACATTGTGGTATAGCAAATAAGAATATGCATTGACTTACAAATGATATCAGCTGCTTTGTATGTGGGGTAGGGGCAGAAACAAGATAGAGGAATGTTTTCCTTCTAGTCCATGCTTTGCTAGTACGAGCAAGGTTCTAGCTCAAATTATTTGGCCGAAACTCACGATTGGAAAACGACTATGGCATCCCATCTTATACAGAACTGTTTCCTGAAATAAGGCATTCATTGATCAGGTTTTGATCTTTGGTCATAGCCTCTTTTATTCATTTGGTCAGAGTCTTATAAATGGTACCGGTGGGGGCAAGGGCATCAGTAAAAGCAAAATCTACAAAGACAAGGCATATTAGAAGGGCCACTCCTGATGAGGTGATAGTATTGCATGGTTGGTTCCGAGTACTGTAAAAGCCATTATTTTTGCGTATTATATTTTCATGCATGAGGAGGTCACAGACATTATTACGATATGCTGTTTTTGCGATTAAACACAGGGTTATCGTAAGTGTATGTGACTTTATTCTACATAGCAATATTTTCATGTGTTGTTACATTTGCGGGTCAACAGTGATTTGCAAAATTTGTGGAAATTAAACCATCACAAAAATAAGTTTTGACAGTAGCTGGCGCTCATACCTGCCATCTCACCATGCTCCATGCCGTTCATGAGGGAGGATGGAGTACCTCGCTCACTCTCATCTCTGATGGAGCCCTGCTCGCTCCCACCAAAGCCCTCGCCCATGTGGCCCTGCATCATGGAGGTGACGGTACTGGAGCGGGTGACAGCCTCCAGGGCGGAGAGGGGAGAGGTGCAGAGGTTGGATTGGCTTGACTGGCTGGACAGGTTGGAGATGATGGCTGCAAGCTTCCTCTGCCGAGACAAATAGTGAAAGGATTAGAAATGATGATGATGAGAATGATGATGATGATGGGGAGGAGGAGGAGGAGGAGAAGGATAACAACAACAACAATAATGATTATGACAATAATAAGAACACTTGTGATGTGCCAGTATCCATCATGAATGGGTGCTCATGGTACAGACAAAGGCAAATAGAGAACATCTTTGAAGAGAGATACGAGTAAATGGATGAAAGGAATATTTACACCAAAAAAAATTTTTGTTAAAGTATTTTTTAAATTTCCATTAACACGGCCATGTTTTCGGCAGAGTATCATCTACCAACTTTTCAAACCAGTGTACACTGTACTTCATCCCAGAACAGCATGGTTTTTAATCACACATTGATTGTCATAACAGAGTGAAAGTTTACCCCAGTAATGCAGCATTTGTCTCATATGATTTTAACATGTAATTTACAGTACTGCTGCATTTGTCATTTTTGCCACATAAATGTTGAAAAAAGTTTGAAATTTGTGTTCAATCAATGTTTTCCTGCAAGTCATTATACCATATTGCACATGAAAACAGTCATTGTCATTGCAATATCCTGTTTTCATACACTTTCATCAAAGTAGCTATTAAGTGTTCTTTTAGATGGCCAATACTGAGCAAAAAAAAAAAAAAAAAAAAAGTCTTTGGCAAAATTGCAACAGGTTGTGACAAAAGTTTACATTTCTCTACATTTTCTCTTCCCTAAAACTCTACACTCAGAGACAGATACACTACACAACACACACACACACACACAAGCTTCTGAGCTTTCTGAACTTGCCTTTGTGCATATATCTTTACAGATGTATGTATGTAAAAAACAAACCCATCAAATTTCATATGCATTTTAAAGAATATCTAATGTACCAAGGACACTTACAGTAACCAAATGTCCATATTTGAAGCCATTTATGAATGCGCACATATACATGCACACATTCATATCAACACAACACATGCGCACACACACAAACCCAAAAAACAAAAACAAAACAAAAACAGTCAATAACTCGCATCATACAAATGCTGGACACGGTCAGTGTTCCACAAAATATCTTTTAGTGCCACCTGCAACCATACAAACGTTGCTCCAAGCTCTGCCTTGCAAAGCACTAAATTAGTACTATTCTCTCCTTGCTGCTAACAAGCCCATTGGCCTTGCAGAGGTAATTGAAGTATCAGAGCTGAAGAGACTTGAAAACGTAAAGAATCTTGACAATTTGAACCCTCTCCACTGTGAAAATTATGTATTAACAAGACCTGGTAGGTTTGGCTCAATTGATGTGTTCATTCCTTTGTCAAATAAGTACACGAAAGACTATTAAAGCACATTGTACGATCCATATAAAGATTAAACACATAGAGCACATACATTTCCTAACTACCACTTTATTATCTTGCATGGAATTAAGCGTAGAACAGATGCAGAACTAACATACTGCAAATAGAGGAAAGAATAAATCCTTGCATATAACAGCACTTCACAAAATAGAAGCAAAGAGCTTTAAAATGGTTCGGTCATTCTGCAAGACATTAGAAATACAGTTTTCATGAATGGCTTCATGCTAACATGGCTTCACGCTAACATGGTTGCATAAGGACGTAAGTGTGACAGAGAAGATTCTGCATATGACTGAAATTGAACATACACACAACATGACACAATGGGTGTGCTCATGCACTGCATTGACGCAATGATAAGTGAAGGACACTGCTGGTGATACAATTTCCATCACTGTCAACAAAGAAAAAAAGTCCTATGCATAATTGCACTTCCTTTGTTTAACCCAATGACTTGATGTGTTACTCAGTAACTGCAAGTAGTATAATGTAGGCTATTTGCTTGGATATGAAATATCAATGGTAATTTCAGATTCATGCACACACACTCACACGCATGCACACAAGAATCTGCGTTAGGATGCATTCTCTAGAAATAATCTTTTCATGTCTATTAATAAATGTTTTGATATGAAGGATGATTATACAAAAATATATATTTTCTTTTTTTTCTAGTGGTATTTAAGGTTTTTTTTCTTTGATTGTGTTATCTTCTTTTTCCTCTTTTTTTTTGGCAAATAATACACTGTCAATTGATATCTCAGCAAAGTGTTAAAGCACCTCAAGCCATGATACTTAAAAGATCTTAAAATCTTAAAAGAATATTCATGATTTTTGTGTGTCTACAATAATTTAAATGAGAATGAGATGTTAATTTTGAATGGTTACAGGATTTGAAGAACAAGCTATTCATAGCATTAATAACCAGGAAAGCACTCAGACAGCGCAGACCTCCGCCAAGCAGCTCATTTCCATCCATACACACATGCTGAAAATCGCCCAATTCCCAATGATAAAGAAGCCTATGCCTTTGTTTACCTCATCAACTTTCTTCATGCTGCGCAGCGCCTCGAGCAGAGCACGCGCTTTAGTGCGAGTATGCAAACCTCAAACACGCGCAGCTCGAAATCCCAAGTTCACTGACCCTATTTGCCAAAAAGATAAAAAGATCCTTCAAAAACTCATAAAAATTCCCCATTTACTACCAAATAATTCAAACATCTGTTCCTTGTGTCATTATCAACTTTTCCAGTAAGTTTACCCAAATCCATTCACAGCTTTTTGATTTATTTTGCAAACAGACAAAAAGATAAACGTTGACAAAAACATAAAATTCTGAAGGTAAAAAAAAAAAAAAAAGTCCCTGCAGATCTTGTACTCTTAAAGGGAACAATTAATAAAAACACTCAAGACAACAAACTGAGACCATATGCAGGATACATAGTTTCCAAAGGTATTCAAGCCAAAGATAATACAGGCAAGAGGTGGATTAAAGCAAACTTTCACTCTGTATCTCAGTTGATTTTGAAAAAAACAGAATCAAGTAAAACAAACAGACTAGTGAAAGTTATATCTAGCAAGAAATATAACAAAGTTGAGGAGTTTTCAAGATTCACATGTTTTCACAAACTAGTGATGTCTGTGAGAATCATCATTATTCAAATGAGTGATGATGTCTTCATCCAAAAAGTCTTCATTTGCCCTGCACATGATATTAAAGTGAAATTGTTGAATACCTTGGAAATATAGATGAAAGTATATCTGACTGTTCACTCAGACTTTGACATTTGATGGTTATAGTGTGTTTCATTTTGGGTACCTACCCTCTTTTTCCTCTCCTTGTTCCTCTCTTCCTCATTCTTGGCGTGCCTCCTGGAGCTGTTCAGACTGAGGTCCTGGGGCTGGTCCGAGTCTCCGTCGATGGACCCCTCGTTCACCGACTGGGCCTTCTGGGCTGCCATGCGGGCCGCCGCCGCTGCCGCGGCTGCAGCAGCCGCATTTGAGGCCGTCTGACGGGCTTCCTTCTCCTGCATCAGGGCAGCCTGGCGCTCGGCCCGCGCCCGCTTTTGGAGCCGCAGCTGTTGCTGCTGGGCCTTGATCTGCTGCTCGAACTGGGCCGTCAGCGCCATCACTCGCCGCCGCTGCTCCTCCTCACGTAGGTGCTGCTCACGAAGGTTTTGCTCCTTCATGGCTCGCTCCTGCCCAGAGAAGAGACAGAGACCCAATCACAAGGGACATGACAACAGAAGATGAGTTACAGGTCCTTGCAATAAAACTTTACATTATACATTCACTTGATACATAAAATGCAGGAGTACAATTCTACAACAGCCAGAGCTGAGCAATGCAAATGTTACTCTACACTGTATGCACATGGACATGCGTTGTAATCAAGTACAAACTGAATTTTCAAGAAAATACTCCAATGGTACTCAAGCATTACAAGTAGAATAATATATACCACTGCAGTTTGTACAAAGATTGTTTGTCATTTGTGTAGTTCATGTACATGGAAGTTTCTCTGTTACAAAACAGGAATAGCCCAAAATGTAATTTAACTCTTCTTACACACACATTCTATTTGTCTGTTCTTTAGCATTTTGTGGCTATGTGCCTACAGATGTAAGTTGTACATGAATATGTTAGGCAGCACCTATTTTTTGCTTGGAAAATTTACATCAATCTTGGCAATTGATTTGAGTGCATATACCAGGTATGCTGTAATAAAATGTTGTTGTAACAGCAGGAGGTGTGGTTATATTGCTTTCTGTAGAATGATAATAAATTATTATTATTATGAGGTGTTTTTTTTTTTTAATAGATTGCACAGCCCTCTGTAAGTTTCTTATATCTAAGTTTACTAGCCAACACAATAAATGAGTAATAATGATGATAATATTATATGAACCTACACTGCATTATCAACCATTCATATCAATATATCATGTTTTGTTATCTTAACTATACTGGGCTCTGTATAGTTGTGTGTGTGTGTGTGTATGTGTGTATAGGTTACAATTCTTAGGCTTTTGACAAGCCCTCATCCATTTTGATTCTTACATGCTGGTGTTGTTACGAGGGAATGAATGAGCATGAATAGTTGAATCAAGCAATAAACACTGGTGGGATGGGCACTCCAGCTGCTCATTTTCCCAATATATCCTTCATCAGTGTGACTGTTTTGAGGACATGCTTGACAAAGAATTAGCCAGAGTGATGTTGTTTCCATGGTAACAATTTCATCCCCTCAAAGACTATAAAGGGGGGCAAAGTGGCTACTGCACGCCACACTGATCTACACAGTCAACTACTGCCACAAAAGCATTTCAATGCTGACATTTAGATCTGCAAACTGTGTTCTGTTGAGGTCTGTTACTTTCAGAAGATAAACATCAATCCAAGGGGACAAAAAACCGGCAGTGGAATTATCATTGGGCTGTTTTTAGAGCATGTTGTTATGCACAATTTGTATAAAAGGTCAAATCTCTCCAACTGCAGGTATATCTTTCTATTCAGCACACAAGATGTGTCCACCCTTGCATGGCTACATGCTTTCGGCCCAGACACCGGCTGTGCATACGAAGAGGATTCGCGTTCCCAAAGGGGAAGTCATAAATACACAATGAAATCAAAACATTATCTTCAATTTGCATACAATGTCTGCAAGCATTCTGAATTGGCTGGCAGATGCACAGCCAATGCAAATGTCACCTTTGTATCCCTAAATATTCTAGTATTAACAGCAGACGACTGAATAGACTCAACATGTGAATAAAAACAATGCCACAAAAACACACCATGCAAAGGTTGCACATGCTGGTAAAGTAACAAGATAACACTTGCCTGTCTATATATTTCCAAATATAACTGAAGGTATTGCCATAGCCTTACATAAAGCTACAATTATTAAAAAACAAACAAACCCATGCCTTAGAATTGTATATATTCAACAGGATGCTACAAACTTCAAAGGAGACCATTCAAACTGAATAGCGTAGGAAAAGAACAGTTGAGAACCACGTTCACTGTTATCACAAAACACTTTCAATATAACCCAGGCACTATGTTAGGGCTTGACATCAAACTTCTTTTTTTTTTTCTCTCTCTCTGGTGACCTATGAGGGCCACTGGAATCTCTAAAACTCAAAGCATGGTTGGCTGGAAAAAAAAAAAAAGAAAGAAAGATGACGTAGTAACCCCAAATAAAAGGAGACATAACAATCCATTTGACTTTTAAGTGTCTGATCAGGCCACTAAAGATAGTCTTTCTGGAAATGTGGTGGCCAGACATAAATTTTTAGTGGCCCCAGGCAACCGCGATTGTTAAGCCCTGTATGTATTGGCAAGTTTTTATCATAACAGCAAAGCAACAACAACAAAAAAAATTGTCAACCTCTGCATGAAAAACAACAACAACAAAAACTAACCACTATAAACAAACAGTAAAGATGAAGCAGAAAAAACAACAACAAACGAATGCATACTCATATACTTTGAAAGAAAAATAAAGACACAATTTGGTTTAAGGATGGAGAATTACAGATACAAAGTGTGCTAAATCAATGTTATATCAGCCAAATTCATTTTTATCACATCTGTTCTTAATGTGGATGAGGAAAAAAAATAACCAACTATGATAAAAATTCACAATTTGGCAGCTCTGAAAACACCGGATTGGAAATTGCCTATCTGTACACATACAGATACAATATACTCTACAAGCTTGTACATAGCTCCTATCCAGATTCCATCTAATAACTGTCAACAGTTAAAGAAAGTTCCAAGTTTACAAAGTCATGACAACAAAGATTCATGTATAAAGCTTCCATACAAAATTGTATAACTAAGAGTATTCAAACATTTCAAATGCCCTATAGATCCCAATTCACATCACATCAATCTGATCACTTCAAATATATAAGAACTCAAAAGGAAAAAAAGACAACACCACTGCTACAAAGGTGAAGGGTATTTTGCTATGAAAGAAAACCTGTAAGTATTCTAAAGAAATCAAAGTGTACCGTACACGAAAATGGCAAGGATGTCACTATCGCAACTGTAGAAGAACACAAATATCTATGATCGCCTATCAAATCCAATTTATCAGTTTCGTCGAGCCTATTAGCAGTGTGGATTTTAAATGTCAAAGGATGGTCGCAGGGATAATAGCTTGTCTGCTGTATTTCATCTTACGCTTTTGTTATCTGTCGTTCTCCTGCTCTATCACACAAGGGCTACAGGAATGGAGAGCGCACACTCGTAAACACATCTACGCATCACTTCACGACATAACTCAATATATTGAAATGGTCATGGTCTGAACATGCATTAAGGCATACATGTACACTGTAAAACAGATTAATGAGCAAAGTGGGGGAACAAAATAGGCACACACACTACTACACTTTGATACACATTTGCACACATTTGTATGCTTAAAAAAACATAAAACAAAACAAAACAAAACACAGCATGCTACTCTGCAGTTGTACGCACGCTGTGGAAACATACGTCTGCCTCAAGGGCGCGACACGGGGCTCGTTATCGGCCAAGAAACTAAACGTGTCAATCTGCCCGAGCTCTGAATCATATCAATCCAATGACAAAGCAGAATAGCAAAACAACATGGACATAGTACAACACTTTGACAAACAGGGAAAGCCACATGAACGCACACAAATTACATGGTGCAGAAGCAGACAACGAGAACACTGGTCATGGCTACATTCTATTGTTAGACCCACTTGAACAAAGAGTAGACTCAATTGTGAGAACACAGGGGTTTGGGGCTTCCTTTTTTTTTTTAAAGAAGAAAAAAAAATATGAATTACTACTTCGTAAATGTTATATCCCAACAATGGATTAATGTGCATACATGGATATTAAACATATAGTACTATGCTTGTCATTTTGTCTCTTGATATATCATAATGAGTATTTGACACTTTCCATTCTGAACAAAGATGAAGAAAGTTCAAGCTCTTGTGATACATCTATTGTCAAAGACAATGGTTGTCATGGTAACAAACTTTTCAATTTGTGTAATGGACAGAGCAAGTATAATTCATCTACAAATATGGGTAGAAATAGTGAGTACTGATTGTATCTGTGTTATAAAATTGTTGGACTATCATTATTCCGGTTGCTGTCACTAAATGAACTTACGTTGTAACTATCTCTTGACCAAACTGCAAGTCTTGTCTAACTGCATCACAAACTAAATCAAACCAACAGAAACATACGTCACTAGCACGAGCAAAAAGAACAATGCACAGACACAAACGGCAGAGGACTCAAATTTCATGCAAATACCATGTAATTTCTACTAGCGGGGCCATCATTTCTTTGCTTTTTTCAAAAAAAAAAGTAAAAAGATTGATAAAACACATAGACATTGATGAATCACCTCTGGTGTGTCTGAGTCATTATCATCTTCTCCGTCCTATAGGGGAGGATTAGAAAGGTGAGGGAAAGAATCGACAGGTGACAAAAAGACGAACATGGGTAATTGATATCAAGTGTGATTTCCCCTGCAAAGCGAACACGGAATGAGTGTTGAGCTCTACAGTACGGGTCGCAGATACAGAACGTTAGCACGCCTTTACCAGGATAGAATGACAACATGAGTTATGAGCGTTTTAGATCGAAGAAAGATGAGAGACGTTAGCGTCATGTTCACAGGAGACAAAAGACAGACCTCTAACAAAATTCAACAAATGATACTATGTGAGTTAATATCATTCTAATGTCAGGCGGTCAGCCAAAATGACATCTTATATGAACTGCTTTGTCCACTGCGTATTAATATCATATCACATTCCATCACTTTTGCCAAGACAGAGGATAAGGTGTCCTCAAAAACATCTCTGCTCAAATTGTGTCTTTTGAAGTTTGTGTACTGCAGAGGTGGGTAATTCAGACCTTTGTTCAGACTGGAAACTTCATAATGATGTTGGGGAAACAACACTAAAGATTCCCAGTGAATTTATTTGGACCCCGAAAAAAAATCCTAGCATTATTCTCAGTACAATAGGGGAACATATTCTCAAGTGACATGGGGCTAGTTTTTCATTTCTGTTTTTCAAAATCTCTGAAGTGTATTACTGTAAGAATTTCATTCGTGATGTTGGGCGACATATTATTCTTCAGCGATGCAAAATTTTGTGACATTTGCAAAAGGGATATTTTGACCTCTAAATAATTTATGAGTGAGCCATTATGATGTTAATAACAGAAGTGACATCGTAAGGAATATCACACAAAATACACAGATATTTTCAATGAAAATCAACATAATAACATCAACAGAACAGGAAAAAGATTGAGGAAATTGCACAGTATTATGACAGGATAGCCACCATGAGTGTCAGTGAATTATTCTACACAGCCTGCTAAAACATGTATGAAAATATCAAATGACTTTGACGTCACTTGCATCGAGATATCTTCATTTGTTGTACATGCAAAGAGATGCGATCGTAAATTTCTTGAATCTGTAATACAAGAGCTGACTTCCCATTCTTTGTAGGGTTGAAAGACATAAAACTACATCAGCCTTGATTATGTTCAGATCGGTCATGAAACGCATCTCCAATAAATCAGAAGTTGCTGGCACTTAAAATATAAAGCAACTTAAGATGAAATAAGTGGATATGTCATCGCATGACCACAATGAATCTCCTTTCGGTGCTCACTGGATGTTTGATGACTTAATAGAAACACTAGGAGCACCAACCTTTGCTTGCATTGATCTCTTATAGCCTGCTACATGTATGTCATTGATTAGTATGCACTGCTACAGTGTAGTTATGTACATGTTGAACAGGTGTACATTATTCGTAACACTGAGATGACAATTCCAACGGCCCACAGGGATGCATTCTATCATTCACTACAATGTAGCATCTGAATTGCCCAGACTTCCATAATACCTACCATACTTCAACTATTAAACTTCCAGGCTCGTTTCTTTCATCTAACTGCTACACTGAAAAGAATACTCTCTCAAAATTTACATGCAATCTTATCTACTAGATACACCTTTCTTTTCTCGCTCATTTATCATTAAAGAAAAACAAAATGACAGGTAAAATAACTGGCATAACATGACACAGCATTGCAAATAGAAAGTATAATTATGATTTGAATTTCTCCTGACTATGGTATTCAAAATACCAATATGTGGATGAGTGAAATGAAAATAGTCCATGGCTTTGTTGATGTGTTCATTAAATGCCTGCATTGACTTTCACTAGCCTGAGACAGAAAGGAGCCTCTATTAAATGCTTGGACATGTAACCACAACAGCTTCCATTTAAATCGTAGTTCACTCATTTCTATCCCATCCCTACCCCCCCCCCCCCCATCCTCATAAAAAAGCAAAACTTGAAGACAGAAAAGTATAAATCATAAAGAAGAATAGAGCTTTGAAATATTAGATCCCAACAAGAAGTCAAACCAAAATGTAATATCTTCATCACAGTTCAACATTCCAATAACTATGACTATTCTGAAATTGACATACGATGTACCAAGCCTCAAGCACGCATTGACAGAAATGACAGACTCTAACTTACATTCATGCCAGTCATTTCGTCACATCTTACACAATAGGTCAATGTCACATAAAATTCAAACAAAGTCACATATACACAAATACACCCACACTGTCATGTACATATACAATTCTGAAGGGTGGTAGTGCATTGCCTGTGCATATTTTGCTATGTAAATACGAGAACTGAAATAGCGTTCTACTTTCCATCAAATTGTTCATTATAAGAAATCTAGGTCACATGTTGATGACGCCTCCCTACAGTCAACAGGCCATAAATGTGGAGTCATGCTGAAGAATTAAAGGTGACAGACAGCCCACAATGCCATAAAATGACTGTTATGGATACTTCCAGAGTACAGATAACTTCGTCTCGCTTTCATCAAGCACACCTGTCAAACTCTCGACTTCATCTGCAAATCGAGCTTTCCCAATTCAAAAGCAACACTTTATGTTTCAAGAATGAACACAAAGGTGCATTATGATATCTCTCCTATTTGCAGCAAAAATCATGTGATCTCATGTATAACGCAGCATGAGTTGGGAATTTGAAACTGAAAAAATAGAAGATCCTATCTGTGACTGAAAAGAAGAAGAAAAAAAAGCAAGCAAAGGTATCATGTAATCCTCTGGACTGATTAGAAATCGGGATTGTTGAAAACTGGTATGGAAGGAATGGTTGAAGGCATTACACTGCATTGAAAAACCCACTTTCATCCAAAATTTATCAAATAGCATCTGTATTACAGATAAGACAAAACCTAGATTATATTAAACTTCTCGATTTCTATCATTCATTAACTAAGACAGGCAAACCTACAGAAAGTAATATGTGTATGAAGTGTGTGTTACAAGAAATTTCTATTAATGAAACTACAGCAACTGTAATGTATGGTTTCCTTATGTTTAGCAAATGGTTTACTTTTTTTTTTGTCATCAAAAGCAGTAGCTTCCTGAAGCCAATATGAGGATTAAATATCCACCATGTTTCCAGCTGCATGCTTCTGAACTCACAGTGAAAACTGCAGCTGCAAATCTGTGCACTAAAGCCCGATGCTTCCTACTGCCAGTGAGTCGTCAATAAAAACTTATCTTGTCTGCGTTTTGCTTCCCTTAACGCTACGCTACATCTACTCCCAAGTGAATCATTCTCACTTCCTAATCAATTTCTACCTCTCGTCAGATAAGCTAAGCTGCTGGGATAGCAAAATATCACCTCGTGAATATGACAGGGTACAACGTATCGTTCGATTGGGCTCTCGTCTTCCGCGATTCTATCCATCGTCCCCACACCACACCCCACCCTTCCAGTCCATGTACATGTTTGCTAACTTACAACCTACCACCTGTTATGAGATAGGTGGGAATGATGGTGATTAATTAGGCGAGAGGAACAGCTTTGAAAGTGCTCCCCGGAATCATTAATCACACACACATATATGGACTACAGCACACTATGTTCAGTTCCACTAGGAGAGAAGTGTTATCCACATGAGAAGCACAGGTTACATTATCATTCATTGAATTTGATTTAACAGAAAATGGGTGGGTGTACAGATCATTACATAGCAGAAGACAAGAATGACATCACCTCAAGAGATGTTGAGGAACAATCACAGACTTTATCTTCAAGAAAGATCTGGCAAATCATGTACACAAGCATTTTTAAAGTGTTTCGACAGAAATCAACACCCCATTTGGAGGCAGTGATATCCTAACTGAGTGGGTTTTCAGTTGCTCTGTGTCAAAAACACATCTCATGAAGTGCGTGATCTATTCTCATAAAGCAAACTAGTCAACCACAGAGCCAATCAATCAGAAACAAGTGATTTTGAAGATTTTTTAAAAACAAAAAGCACTATAAATCTTTTCAGAAAACCCTGGTTCAGTATACACCCAGACCTTAAAATCAGAAAACAGTGTGTTATTTCTTATGTTAAGCTTATCTGAACTGTCACATTCCAAAATGCGTGTACATTCACACACACATTTCCTTGTTTTGTTACCACATATCAATATATTACACCTTTATAATAATGCTTACACATCTCTTTTCTTTTCAATAAAATAAAATCATGATTCTATGTTTATTGCATGTTAAGAATGCTTGTATTTTTTATGTTGAGAAATGTGAGGGACATAACGATTTAAAATTGAAATCTAGAGCAGAATGCATCTTACATATTAGGTGCTGCTCTACATCATGATCATGCTTTGATTTGCTTTTTCTTTAAGAGTACCATACATAAGTCTGCAATATCAGTTTCCTTTGGATCATAATTTTCTAAATGCACATTGCACGTTTATGGGGATAGGGTGAACTACATAAATGTCACAACTGATTCTGGGCAAGTCCAAGCTATTTTGCACCAGTAACGCGTGGGACATCACAAGAAGATTTAGCCCTATATTGCACTGTTAAGATTGAAACTTCATATGTTGGGTTGCTTTTGATAGCTAGTAGGTGTCTTCATTCAAAACAATAGAAATAATGAGAATCACGCGTTCAGTATTTAATTTATGCAAATTTATTCTCCAGTAACGCGTGGGACCACAAAAAGTGTCCTTTTTTCTTCTTTTACTTTTATCTCAATTATTGTGAAAATACTTGGTATACTATAAAATCATTACAAACATCTTTTCCTACAACAATTATTGTACCTGAAACAAAACATTTCAGAAAAAATCATGAAACTGTTTTCTCTCAAGGTCAATTATAGAAAGATAGGTATAGTAACGCGTGGGACAAGTAACGCGTGGGACATTTTTGTCACTATGAATATTGTGATGTGAATTGCACATTTGCTCAGAGAAACTTTAATATGGGGTACTAATTATCTAAATAGATGTATTTCTAATAAATTCTTGCAAATTCAAATGATTTAGACCCACCAAAACAATAGATATAATAAAAAATATGAAATGCCTGTGTTATCCTTTATTTTTTGACATTTGACTTTGAATGTGACCTTGAAAATAGCATGTAATGATCTTTTGTGAATTATTTATCCAAAGTGGAGTTTTTCACCAAATTTCAAGTCAGAATTCAGAAAATTACAAAAAATCCCACAATAATGTACACATTTCCCATAGAAGACTAAGATTTAGTACACTTCCATTGACTTGTACACAAATCGTCCCACGCGTTACTAAAATGTCCCACGCGTTACTAAATCTAATTGAAAATTGCAAGTATGAGATTTATCAGACTAACTTTTTATCCCTTGGATATGATTAGGTCCATTGTGAATTTGGTCTTTTGAAAGTTTCAGGTCAATTAAATCATTAACTTTTATGCAAATGAGAAATAATGACCTAAAAAAGTAACACGTGGGACATGCTAATTTTGGCCCATCCCTCATTTGCATATTTAATCAGTTGAGAAACTGAAAATCACAGTCATGATAACTTGTTAGTCAGACTTAAGGTCACCATACTTGTTTTCATAAAAACTTGTAAAAATTAAAAGATATATTTTAAAATGCAGAATTTTTGAATGTCCCACGCGTTACTCTAAATTTTAATTTATGCAGATTAATTAATTTATTGCTGGTTATGTGGAAGGATTTTTACTTTTTCTTTTTGAAATTCATGTATTTTAACTTCTTAGCTTTAAAATGATACCAAGTTTATGTAGATTGACCCATTTTGAATTTTCAGTCTAGTGTGATCAAATAGCTTGGACTTGCCCTTCTATACATGCAATTTGCTGAGTACGGCATTTGTATTTGAGCATGTTATATTAGAAAATTATCAAAACAAAAAATCCAATGGTACTGGTATTATGGCACATTAATTCACACCGGTATTCAAGAGCCCTGCAGATGTCTAAACCCCTGCCCCATTAAAATATTGGTGGTACAAAGTTGACATTTCGGAGACCGCTTTTCTTGATTAGGAAGATTGCAGCCAGAGAGGCTGATTCTACTTGTAAAAATATTCCTCCATCTAGGTCAATACTACCCCTGAGGTTCTCTCCTACGACCATCTTCTCCAAATCTCACTCTATTCACCACTATGACACAGTTTTATGTAAAACAAGCAATGTGCCCAGGGTACCAATTGGAATGTGAACAATGTGCATATATTGGGCAGTTGAATAAGAGAACATGCATAATCCTCCTTTTCCCTTCCTTCCAAATTGCATCTTCTCCTCAGCAGTTAATGAAACACAAAAATGTGGTTTCCATGACAATGGATTGGTCTCATACACACACACACACACACACACACACACACACAAACACACACACATATATGCATACATGCCTACAATATTATACACATGAACAAACATGTCTTGTCAACACTTATACCTTGAGGCTGCAATGTGCACCACAGCAAACATTCAAACTGCTCGAAAGCTATGGAAGTAATTAAGTAGTTCACTCTGTATTCAAGGCTTTGTGATTAATTGACCAATCACACACTGACTCTAGTATGTCCCTTTCAAACTTTGTCCGGCAGGGAATACAATTATAACAACAAAAACTCAGACATTTTTTTTTTCCAGGATTGGTTGGATGACGCTCAGCAAAGTACTGTACACATGTAAGGATAAGACTTTATGTCAACTGTCACATGCCTTACAATGATCTGTGTGCATCTGTCAATATGGTGTGATAATGTTGGAAATGAAATGCAATAACCATCTTCTCTTTCAGATTGTTACAGGGATGGTATAGTGCTGGTAGAAATTGGGCTTCAGGTTTCCAATTTTTTTGTCAGATAATGAGAAACCTCTTCTGAAATATTAAAGAGCACACAATTCAAAGAGGAATTCAAAGTTTATTTGATGAAAATTGGTTTTAAAATGGCCAAGATATAAAAAAACACAGAGGTCCTAATAAAAGGTGGGACTCATCTTTTATTAAGACCACTTTGTTTTACTTTGTTTTTTGATATCTCGGCCATTTCAAACTTGACTTTCATCAAATAAACTTTGAATTCCTCTTAAAATTGTATGCTCTTTCATATTTTACAAGTGGTTGCTAATATTATCTTGCAAATAGTTGAAATCTGAATTCCCATCTCAACCAAAACTACATCATCCCTTTAAAGTTTCCTAGCAGTTTGCGAATGTATTTCCCATTGATTGTGTCATTAGACCACACCATGACTCCATTGTATCTTATATTTTCACATACTAGTCTTGTATTTTCATCTAACTGCCTTATAATTTAAGAACTTTGAATAATATGCACAGTGCATTGTCCTCAATACCAGACAGTTCTTCATTCACTGGCTAAAATATGTTCGAGCAGCTGCAATTCTTACTTTCTACAATGTATCAATAGGCAACACAACACAGTTTTACACGCTTAGTGTGGAAATAAACTGGGCATCTGCTCATTTAGAGGCCAGGCTGCACTAAAGATAGTCCAATTATTTTGTACATGGATGCCTCAAGTTTAATTGCAACAAAACCCATCATAGCAATTATAGGCCAAAACCTCATAAACCCCACACTTTAAATGAGTTTTAACAACATGTACATGTTGTTGTTGTTGTTGTTGTTTTTTTTTTTTTCATTTGTTTCTCTCACCGAACACTTCAGCACCACAGTCACAAATACTTTTTTTTTTAAATCTTTTATTGCTTCTTTAGAAGAGGTGTGGCATTCCTTGTTTGAGGAAACAGGACTGTGAATGTGACTGCCAAGAAAGCATTGTATTTTGTGAAAGGGGAATAGCACAATGGAATTTGATGGCACAATTAGTTAGAGTGATTACTGTCTTACAGATTTTCTGAATGTCTCCTACCAGTGTCTTTTGAAGGACATTCCAAGAATTGTGTCTCTACACACACAAAGAACTATAAAGTACAGTCAGTGGGTGAGAGGGGTGTAAAATATTGACATTCTAAAACAGGTGTATAATTTACCTTTAGGGCAATGCCTTTACAGGGGTTGCAAACTATTGCAAGGTTGCTGAAATGTGTTGATTGGCTTTAATCGATTGCATATCTACACTTCAATCTACACCTCATATGGAGTCAAGGACCTATGTGTACTGAAGATGAAGGAGATTTGTGGGTCGACTATAGAAGCTTTTATCATAGATTCTTGGTCTCACCTTCTGTTTTTTGTGCTGGGCTTTCTGTTGCTGCTTCTTCAGCTGCTCCTGCTGTTGGAGGAGTTCCCTTTGCTTGGCCTCTAGCTGCTTCTTGGTCTGACGAGAGGACAGACAGACAAACACGCACTGACAATGACATTAAATACTACAAATCCACAAAATATAATGTACGAGTACTGAACCTCTAAAAGGACATATTATCTACTGATTATGGAGCAAGGCGAGTCAAGTAGTTTGATGCAATGAATTTTCTTTGAACCTCAAAGTACTCAAAGTTGGTCGCCCATATTTTGCCCATTTTCGAGAGTTTTGTAGAGCAAGATCATCCACAACGAATACTGCTGCTATAATATTCCTCACTTATCTTAACGCTTCGCCATGAACAACAATCTGAAAATGGCTGTCGCCGTTTCAAGTGATGCAATCATCATTTCAGTAAAGTCACAGCGTAATCATCATCACTATTGAAGCTATATCCATAAAGGGCACTCTATCACTTTCATCATTAATCTCAATGAATTTACTTTCGATCCCCTTTTTTGCTCCCTCCATCCACCTTCCCCTTCCCTTTAAACAGAAAACATTGTCTTGAGGTCATTTACCTCCATTATTGCAGCCATCTCCTTGTCATCGGAGTCGGAATCTGACATGGAGCCCCCGCTGCTGCTCTCGAGGTGACTACCGGAGCTGATGTTGCCCCCTTCAAGGTCCAGGATGCTGTTATCGCTGTCGCTAAGGGCTCCCTCCCCATCCTTGCTGGCTGTCGTCTCTTTGGACTGCTTGACTTTATGCGCCAAAGAAGAAGAGGAGGAGGAGGAGAGGGTGTGGCTATTGCTGTACTTGGAGGAAGGAGACGGGCTGGACTTCTCGAGGCTTAGCGTCAGTGGAGGAGTCTTGAGAACCGAACTCTGTACAAAGTAGGAGGAAAAGATAAAAAAGAAGCTACAGTATACCTTGTACGACTCATCATATCTCTTTCGTTTTTGAATATGTTTCTGTAGAAGTGGAATTTTTCCTGAAAAGGTTATGCCTTTATTTAGCTTTGGAATTGACAATTTGTCATGCTTAGTTTCATTAAGAACAAAAGCTCTGCAGTCTAGAATCACCTACTCAATTGTACTTGAAAAGCAATGACTCAGTGAAGTATGTCTTTTATGATACTCAGCTATCATTATACCAAGATAGTTGTCTTTGTATAATGCTCCACTGAGTGTTTTGTTAACTTTAATGACATTAAAAATGAAAAGAGACGATCGCTTTTTGCACATACAACATTAAACACCAAACCAAGTACACACTAATCCACGAATATGTTGTAAATTACATAGAACTCATGTTCAATGGGGGCTTGTCAGAAAGTATGAATTGGTTTCAGAACATGGCTCAAATGGAGTCTAATAGAAAACTAGGTAAAGTTGGGGTCATAATTCTCATTCAGATATAAAAGATTATGGCACAAGTCATCCTACTGTTGCTGATAGCTGCCTTCCATCTCAGAAAAAAAAAAGAAAAGAAAGGAGATATAGTATATAAAGAGAATCTTGAGCTCACAGCACAAGATCCCTCTGACAATTTGCCTCGTCAATTTGACTAATAATGTCCCAATATTACTTGTCAATAGAAAACCATACTTGGAAAATTTTGGCCAGCTTGGTACACAACAGGTTATAAGAGCCCAGGTGTCATTGGGTCACTGGTATGAGTCCCAAACACCTGATTTAAAGAACTAATTCAGATCCTTTAAAATCTACACTGAACATTTTGATGTGATTATTCAAATATTGAAATTCAAAAAGATAGTAACCCCATTTTCTGGAAAGTCCTTTGATACCAGCAATGTTACTCACAGGTGCTTCCTTGATGACGGACACACCATCCTTGCCACCAAGAAGGGTGAGTGGGGATGTGGTTCCCAGGCTGGTTCCCGCTGAAAGGGGTGACCCGTTCACATTGAGCCCCATCATGAGGGCGGCGGGATCCCCAAACAGGTGCTGGGGTGCATACTCCACCCTCCTGGGTCTACCACGCCGCCCCCGGCCACTGGAAGCACTGGCGCTGGTGCTGGAACTGCTGCCAGTGGTGGCGCTGCTCCGGCTCAGCAAGGAAGAGGAGGAACCCCGCCCCCTGCCACGCCCTCTTCCTCGGCCTCTGCCTCTTCCTCTGCCGACTTTTCCTCCACCTGCCAACATAACAGCAGAACAGTTTAAGAGATTGTACTTTTCCATCTGGCCAAATAAGCAGCACCAAAGAAAAACTTCTTCAGTGATTTTACTTTTTGCTTTGTGGTTGGTCTCTATGACTACCATTCCTGTATCCTAGCGACAATGAACAAAAAACAAAGATGCAGGAAAAGCAGATTTAATAGAATGTTTCAGCTGAGGAAAAGAACCATCCATACCAACAGGCAAGAACGGATATCACGCACACAAAATTTAATACTTTCAAAATGCCTTTCAATGCAAGATGGATTTGAGTTGTATTTACATGGGGGGGGGGGTTAAATTGGTGACAATCACAAGCACATGCAGGTCCATCAGAACAAATCCTGTCTATTTACCTGCAGTAATAGATACTTAATGACAGGAATAATCAATCAAATGCTACAGGAGCTTTCATGTACATACTACAGCAGTATGAAGTGTAAAAGGGAGGCATTCCATATTCTACTGAGAAAAAGAGAAAGAAAAAAAAACAGTATTAGTGCTTGCGGAAACCACGAAAATGAAAAAGACCTAAAGACAAATTAGCAGCTTCATGCAGATGACAAGTAATTTCTATTTTAAAGTTAATGCCGCAACATAGCTGTGTGTATAGCTACTGCGATAGAAAGCAAAACAGACCAAGAGACCAAAAAGAGCACAGAACAAGATGAAAAAAAAAAGCACTTTGTAAACCTATCTTGTAAACTGCTCTCCATCTAATGATTACACTTCTTCGATTTCAAACAGCTGGAGTCTTGTATCACCATCATCACATCTCATGCTTCAGAGCATACTCGCTAAGCATCATGCACAAACCCTGCAGGACAGAACCAGTCACGCTCGTGATCAGGTTATAATGGCAGGAAAATGTACCCCAAGGAAAGACTATGAATGAATGAAAGATTGTGAATAAAAGATCTACTGATTGATTGACTGATTGACTGACTGACTGACTGACTGACTGATTGACTGATTGACTGATTGACTGATTGATCGATTGATTGATTGATCGATTGAATGAACTATTGAATGAATGAATGAATAAATAAATAAATAACTGAATGAATGAATTCAATTTCAATCCTGTCACTGGTATAGAACTTGTATTGTGTTTGAAATTTTGCTATTTCACATTTCCAAAAACTAAAAGGACACTTTATCATGACACATGCTCATGCTGAGAGGAAGTCGGTTTCATCACATTTTGTTGTTTGAAGTCAAGGTATTGAACCATCTATCTTTTTTTTTTTAATGAAGGAGAATTTCTAGGCAACGTAATTGTTTTGTGCCTCACAATGGCAGCATTTTTTTTTTTTACGTTCTTTTCAAAGTCATGTTAGATGGCCAATACAGGCTTTCAAATTGCTGTAACTTTCACAATTCAGTAATACTCTATTCAAATCTTCACTGGGTTGTTGCTTCAATGTCATCATTCTTTTCTTTTTTTAACTTTGTCGCTTTGAAAGTTACTTTGAGGTAAATTTTCCATTAAAATACAGGTAAAATATGGAGCATGTTGAGCATATATTGAGATGAAAATGTGAAAACTGGCCTTCTTTTTAATCCCCTGAAAAGTATCCTGAGGGGGACATCCCCCTCCCCCGCCCCAAATCCACTATGAACAAACGTGGAATGCATTGAAACATCTTAGCTGTATCATATCTGGTTCTAGGGGAGGTAAACCTTAACGATTCTTTAATTTGTGGGCTTTGGACCTTCCTGCCCTCTCATAGAAAACATGTTATATCTGCTAACATTATATTTAGAAAATGAAGACATAAAGAGTTAGACTATTCTTTTTAGAAGTTTCTAAAATTATGGACAAGCAAGCACACAAAAAAAAACAGAAACATTCACTATGGCTGCATATGAATTTCATATTTCTTTGAATATTTGTTCAGGGAATACGCCATACAGAATAAACTCTTTTTTTTTTATTTCTCTTTTACTTTTGCAGAAGATAGCACAATACTAAGGGTATCCAGGTAATCTATTGCCAAAATATGATCCTTTTTTTTTTTCTCTATCTCTCTTAAAATATGCTTTGATTGCAAATACCTATATGAGCATTTGTCATGTGTCATTTGGGAGGTTAAAAATAAACGTTGAACAGACAAAAATGGAAAATCGTGCTTGTTCTCCCCCTCCCGTAGGCCTTCTTTATCATCTGCAAAAAGAGCTGCAAATTGAGATATGGTAAGGAAATGCATGTATTATGAATCATAACGAAACTGGGAAGGATTTGAAGCATTCATGAGGAGGAAGCCTATTAATTTGACCCAAGCCACTTTTGTTGTTTGTCTCCTGAGCTCATTCTACCATTCCCCTCACTTTCTCTCTCTATCTTATTCTGTTTGTGCCATAAAAAGAAGCTAAGTCTCAATTTGCAGTTGTAATTTCTCAGTTTTTTTCTTTCTCATGTGTCAAATCCATTCCATCAGGTAGAAATAACTGCACTGTATTTGCATAATTAACTAAAAAAAGAAAAACGCAACAACAAGCAGAATCTGTTGGAAATTCGCTTGTAATCATCTTGGCCGCGACAACCTTCCTCGGACTTTAGGGTGTTGAACTCTTGCTAGGAAATTCATCAAAGGAGAACTGCAAATAGATGTAGCTGACGATGAGCATCACATATCCAGAAGAGGCCCTTTTGCTTTGATCAGTTTCGACTCGTTAGAATTTTGATGAGTGTTGAGGAGCAAAATCGCTTTTCACATCATTGCTCTGCATCTATGTACCCTTGCTGTTTTTGTTTTTTGTTTGTTTTTTTGTTCGTTTTTTTTTTTTTTTTTTTTTGACAGACCGGAATTCACTGCATCAGCATTATAAAACTCCTGCATCACTGGCAGCAACATCTATTATACTACAGCCCCCATCTCAGGCAGGTATGGAAATTTAATGTCGCTCTCCAACAACACCTGTTTGGTAAACAATCTATTTTTAAACCAGTTTCCTTGCAATAAAATGATACAGCAGCCTCCATGACAGTAGTGCTGGATGTATTATTTTCTTTCCCCTTTCCATGATGCGTCAAGACATTATAAGTCCACAATCACCTGATGAAAGGAATACATTTAATGTTTTCTTTTGAGTTCATGGGGGAAAAAAAAAAACAAAAACCTTTAGTGAAGGACTGTGTGGAACACTGCTTATTAGTGGTCCCTGTATTTTTTGCTGCCAGTGTCCCCAACTTTCAAATTAATGAATTCTTGCATCAACTTGTTTTCATCTGAATGCTACAGTGTAAGTACGTGAGGGAACCAATGCCACTTAAAGGCTGATGACATGCAATTCCTGCTTTCCCATGAAATCCCGGCACTCCATAATGACTTCAGGCAGCCAAGTGAGGCCAAAAGGTCTTCATACAACACATCCAGGAATTGTTTGATAAAAATATGTTTCAAATATTTTTCTTTCAATCAAAAGGTTAAGAGGTGTAAATTGTATTAAGAGACCTGTATGTCTTGCTATGATGAGTTTGTATATTAGTCAAGACAAGGTGTGTATTAGTCCTTGTGATGCTGATTTCAGCTGACTTTACTGTCAATGACATCATTAAATGCAAGAAAGTTGTTGGGGTGCAGGCAATGCTTGGTAGGTGCAGAAAAAAAAATGAAAACTCCAATGATTCAAAATCTGCAATACACATTTTGATCAAAAAGTTCTAGGGTCAATGATTTGAAGGCCTACGTACATCAGCAGAAGTCAGCACGGAACAGGTTGTCAGGGAACCTTTTCAGTAAACCACAGTATGAGGCTCAGACTATACTTGTGATGTCATCGCAGAAAAATGGGTTTGGCCAAGTTTTGAAGTGCTTCCACTGACCCATAACCATGACAGGTTTCATGCAATACCATGGTAATGCACATTCAACTTGCACACAGGTTCAATCCATGCAAACAAAACTCTAATGCAAGCACAGAACTAAAACTTACAAACATGTAAGTGTAACTTCATGAATGCTAGGAAAATGTAAACGTCTACCGTGTAACTATGATACATCATTTCATGTACGCAAGGCACACTTGAAGTTACTACAGCAACACTCTGCAGTCTCAAAAGAAAGGAAAATATTGATGCAAAGCACAGACCTACATGTATGCATGACATTCCGGCTTCCACACTGAGATCACATTGCAGAACAATGAAATGACACTTGATCTTTCATTACATTGCACACTCTTCTAAACAACACAAAACGATTAGCCACTAGAGTCCATTGCAACCTATACTGTAACGGACTGAATTGTTGAGCAAGGCCCGAGTCCGGCCGGTAATCACACAGGCACGGAAGGAATGCAGGGTTACAAACTGATGCCAAGTCCAAGACTTGATCTCTTCATTCATCGCTGGACAAAGTCTTCAGACAACACAGAGGTAGCACATAAAACCATCCAATGCTACTCAGCAACATAAAGAAAAAACAACAAATAAACAAAAGGAAAGAACAAAACAGAACGAAAGGGAAAAAAGACCAATGAGTTTCACCTTCATATGAGTCACACGCTGCATTACATTAACATTTCCTCTTTCTGTGTTTGATCCCACCATTTTCTCTAGTGTCGTACAAATTTCTTGCTGTGGGTCAGGAAAATATACTCAACGTGCATTACATGAACAGAAACACTGCAAACACATACAAACACACTTATGAATACATATGAATGTATATATTCAATACATAACATACATTGAGAGCAGGTACAAAAAGGAAAGGATCAATTACCGAGTACAGTTAAACTCGCCTAAGTCGACGTCGCATATGTCGAATAATCGCTTAAGTCGATGATTTTAAAAAGTCCCGATTTTTCCCCATTGACTTACGTGTATTAATTCACTCACAAGTCGAATTTTGTAAGTCGAATACTCGCCTAAGTCGATGAAATTCCAAGAACACTTTCACGGAAAAACCATTGAATTCACTGTGCCTAAGTCGAATAAGATTTTATTGTGTAATAAATCACTGTCATTTATTATTCATTATTTATTACTCAATCATTATTTTGTTTGTCAGATGAGTTTGAGGTGACAAAAAAAATGATCTAAAATCAAAATTCAAAGCGATATGGGATCGTTGAACTCTCTTCGTGTTTTGAGGTCCGCTGGTACAGCCCTGTCAGCTGTCGCGCTACGTATGTACAGTGTTCGTACAGTACACATGCGTTCATTTACATGTACAGCTTACAGTATTGAGCTTGTAGTGTAGCTTGGCATTTGCAGCGCTGTGCAGTGGAGTGGTATAATGGATGAAGCTGCTGAGTTATCAAAGCGGAAAGTAGGGGGAAAGTTACGGGCACGGGTAAATCAGAATTGCACCTCTACACGCATTTCAAGCCACGGTATGGTAAACTGGAATCAATCACTGCTCAAATATCGTTCATATTCACTTCCCCAAGGTTTAACAAGGGTGTAAAGTAATCGGACCTGTGCCAATACTAATGCACTGTCCACGCAAAGTTAGCCGCGGCTCTGCCGGGCGACCCGTGCTGCGGCACACCGTTCCAGCTCTCGGCTCCAGAGTAGACAACATACATGTACATTATACATACATGTATGTACGTGTGGTGAAACTGTAAGTCGATTTTTTTTCGACTTACGCAAAAGTCGAAAATCGCCTAAGTCGATGTGTTTTGCTCAGTCCCGAGAAGATCGACTTATGCGAGTTTAACTGTATATGAAAAAGGGAAAAGAAAAATGTGACCCCGACAAAGAGAAGGCTACACAGGTAACAATGTATCATGGCAGTATTGTTTCCCCCTGAGTTCAAGTATCTACCAGTGTTTTACAAGTCACTTCCAGTCAATGTAGCTTTCATGTACTCTGCAAGAATGAAGGGTATGACCTCAACAAACTCTCAGACAACAGAGCAAATGACCTTCTGCGTCTAACTAAATCAATGATGATTCGTGCACTTTACTTGAATGAAGAACCACTCAACACAGACACAGCATGCATATATGGGAAACTGTCATTCTAGAAACTATATGCACAAACTGATGCAGGACATTATGGCCCGAATTCACAAAGGTGGTACAAATGATACCATGGTTTAAACCATGGACAAAAACCATGGAGCGCCAAATGTCACAAGAAATATTTCGTTAAGAAATTGGTCATTTCATCAACAAAATGACTGTTTCGTTAACGAAATGTTCATTTAGTTACAAAATGTTGCCATTTCATTACAAAATACTCATTTCATCAACGAAATGACTGATTTCGTAACAAAATATTCCATGCGACACTTGGCGCTCCATGGTTTTTGTCCATGGTTCAAACCATGGTTTCATTTGTACCACCTTCGTGAATTTGGGCCTATGTGACTCACAAGCAATTGTATCTAATCCACACCAGATTCATACTGTTCATCACTAACCCTGAATTTGTCTATGACAGGTGATGCTGAAAAAATCATATCTTACATAGTAGGACCAAACACTGGTCATGACATGAAAATGAATCCACTGTTACTTCTATTCTAAATACAGAAGCACACCACAGAGTTCATGATTGTAGCAGGACAATGATCACAAGCAACAATTCACTTCAAATTTGGAAATGATGGTTTTGTTTGATAGACTCCATACTGTACTTCACCTCATAAGCTCAGCACTTGTGACTGTGCTCGATTCTGAGTGATAACTTAGGTTGATAAGGGCATTACTTGTGTATATTTCAGCTAGTGATTGTGCAAAAACAGGTTGTTGGTTCTACTTTTGAAAGGCAGAATATTTTCCTGGTTTGTCTTGTCATTTCAACATCACTTATCCATTCCCTTTTGTACTGTGCAATCTGTGATGTTGCATTTGGCACCGTTCGGGGAGACTCGAGTTTCAATTCTTGTGGAATAAAAGACTGATATCAACAAACTGGTTTCATATAAATACCTTCGGGAAAAAAAAATGTAAATGACTGTAAAGAAAAATAAAATGGTCTTGCAGAAGTGGTACATACAATAGATAAACACGGATACGATCTACACAAGCAATCGCTCACAGAAGAAACCTGTCATCATCGCAAACATCTGCAAGAATACATTCATGCAGATTTGCATTCACAAAAGCTTGATAGATGTTCTTAGGGATACAACAGAAGGATACTGGAAAACCATCAAGCCTTGAATGGTTTCTCATATGAGCTTCCAGCAACAAACTTCCTCTTGGATTTGGCAGTAGATGAATACGACAGATATTGAATAGGACTGCAGCCAAAGCCACGCTTCACAACACAGCTGAGAAATCATGCCTGAAAATGACGCATTTCGGTTCGTTTTCACATCATAACTCGTGGATACACTGTGCATCATTCAACATCGCATGTTTGCTGAGCAACAAGGAGTATGGATCCCAGGGAGCAATGATAAATAAAGCAAAATAACAACACACAATGTCACACATCAAAGGGCTGTAAAGGGAGATATTGCAAGCTTCGGATGAGGACAAACATTTACAGCATATGAATAGGGAGCTTTCTTCAACCTAGAAGTATTTCAGTCTCTTCACAACAAGGCAGCAAACAAGGTTAAGTTGAAATTAATCCACAACTACAGCATGACATGGGTCTGCCTGTAAACATGACGAAAAACATCAGGAAAACTAAAACATGAATGCTAGGTCTAATGATACACACAGAAAGGATCAGCAGAGGGCACAGGGTTTGGAACATATCACATGATCAAGCAGAACTACAGTGTATCAAATGCAGACAGGATATTCTGCAACATACTGGATGGCAAGGCGCTGTAACAATGAGGCACGTTCCTCAGTAGTAACAGACTTTCACATGGGAGGGGCCAGAACACAAACAAACAAAGAAACAAACAAATATGAATATAAGAGGGATAGATCTGAGGCTTCTAAAGACAACTGAACACAGACAACCAAGGACAACGTACGTTGCTTGAGAGGGTCTGAAAATAGCGAATTGAAGGTAGCCACACCCGGGGAAGGGGCCGTCGGTGCGCCCGCTGTCACACCTGCCGTCGCTTCTTGGTTGAAGCTAAAAGTGGGAGAGGCCCCCGTGAGACTCGAAGCGAAGAGATCTCGGTCCAGGGAGGTGGCCGTCTGCTGCCACCACGACCCTCCTGTCCAAGATACCGCCGCATCATTGGTTCATAGGATGCAGAGGTCGAGTAGGGTTAAGTTTGTTGGGTTTAGGAGGAGATATAACAATGTGACAGCTTTGATTAGTGGAAGAAGAAACGACAATGAAACAGCACTTGATACTTAGTAATACTCAATGTGGTTGCATCACTTCATCATAGCAGTAGAAAGGACTAATTTTTGAGGGATTCAAAACATCTCAAGTATATTTGTCCTGATTTCAATTCTGCCAACTCTTATTGGGCCAATTATATTGATATAATCATACCATAAGTAATTGCTCCACATATGACATAGATATCATTATTACTGATCAATGGAAAAAATAATTCTAGAAAGTTTCTGCAAGGTTAGAATGCACATGAATGAGTGCAAGCTGTCACTGTCCTATCTTATATCTTGCTTGAGAGCATCACCAGTCAACTGAAAAGATATTACACCCACTGTGTCTGAAGAAGTAGAGCATGGGACAGTCATGTGAGATTCATAACCTGTTCACATGAACACCACTCACAAGACATTTATTCAAAAATTATGCACTCATTCTAAAGCCCCTTGTAGCTCTGGCACATATTCTAAAATGCCAATCAGTCTTGATTTCCAAAATTCACCATTCTTTTTTTCCCCACTCAAGATGAGCAAAGCTTAGTAACCTATTGCGAGCACTATCCTTGCATCCTGGATGAACATCATCTCGGGGAAAAAAGAAGGTCTGGAGACATCTTATGCTCCTAGAACAATTTTAGAGCTTTCAATATAGCAATAAAATGTCTTCTTCAGCTGTCATTGAGCATCAGTACCATACTTGTCAAATTCTCAATTTAAAATACCATGTAGAAAAACAGCCAAATCTATTTTTTCTGTCATTTCAGTTTCCAGCTCAGTATTAGATAGAAGCAATGATTCTAAAATGAAAAACATAACAAAAACAAAACACAACAAAGCACAAAAACAAATCTGTCCATACCATGGCTATATGAAAACTGTTTAAAGAGAGCACTATTGATTGAGGCAATGAATTTCAGTGCACCTACATGTACACAAAATCATCCTGGGAAGATTCAAGGACAATCATGCCATAAGTCACAAATTTGCATTTTATACACTCAGCGTAATGTATCTAGGCCTATACGTACATGTATGCGACAGACCATTCCCGTGGGGGGGGGGATGTGGAAAATTTCTAGCCCCCCCCCAAAAAAAAAAAAGAAGAAATAAATAAATAAAAATAAAAATAAAAATAAAAATACACAATTTGTGAATATAATGTAGAAACTTCAAAACCTCACAGCCTTATTTCTTTATTTGACTTTTATGAAATGTTTTCTTTATCTTTTATTTCATTCCACTTATTACTGTAAAAATGATTAATTTATATACCCCCTTATACACCACATGTATAAGGGGGGTATAAAAAAAGAAAATGTGGCAATTTTCTTCAGCAACTTTGTCCAGCAGGCTGTAAGCATCCCATTAATCCACAGCACAAAAAGATATTGTTCCGGGTGTGCATATCTTCAACCTTTTAATCTGTACCATGGCTGATGTGAAATCCTATATCAGGGTATAACGCACTAGCTGGACAGGTATATGATACCGCATGACAGCAGTTTGGAATCCAAGATTCCCAATGGAATTGTTCAACATGAAGATGTATTGAAACACGGTAGAAAGAGACAATAGAAATTATGTCAGAGATACTTTCACTTTCCAACTTAACTGATAGCTGCCCCATGTTACGGATTAGGGAATATATAAGCAGGTAATAAAAACTAATTAAATTAACAGTTACACACAAATGCAAATTAACTCAATCATGGACTTGCACACACAGTTTTTTTTTTCAATCTGTCACAAGTTTTGTGATGCTCAGTCACTGCACATAGTAGCTATGTAGCCATGCCAGACTTTTTATTTTTTCCACAATATCTCCTGTACCAGCTAGATATGAACTGCACTGCATACAGTCTGTTGCACCTGCTCAGTGACCAAACCCAGTCTGTGGATGGGCCGGAAATATTCTGCGGGTCACATTCATATACAGGAAGTACTTACTGGGTCAATGAGGGCAGAGTTGGGCAGAGATTGCGCTCTCCACTTCTGCTACAGACACAAAGAACAACAGTACTGATAGCATGTCTTTTTTCTTTCATTTTTCCAATCAAATTCTCATTTTGCTTGTTAGCCTATTCATTGCGTTTGATTTTTTTTCTTTTCTCTACATTTTCCTTGATTCTCTCCCTTTCATGATTGTTAATTTCCTGCCTAATGACTTTAAGATCAACTTCTTTAAGTTTTTCTTCCTTTTCCACATTCTTCTATTGCTGGCAAGCTTCCTTCATTGTCTTCTTTCATCTATCATTTATTTCTTAATACTAAGGAAGGGGGAGGTAAGGGAGAAATGGGACAGATTACAAATGGGAAAAATTAAGAACTTTATTAGCTTTACAACATATTTCAAGTATAAACTGGACTGGGGGTTTTTTCTACCATGTTTAACCCATATGTCTGTTCGTTATGTCTGTTCATTATGTCATGCAGCCATTGGAAATGTTGATACAAGTTTGTTGTGATAAAATACTGCAACAAATCTATGCCACATGCATTTAGCTTCCTATCATCCTTTCATCTCAAATGGAGTTGATATAAAATTGCTTGATCTAATGGATTCAGCATATCTCATAGATACGGTATATTTAATGGCTTTGTGTTCTGTATTACACATTAGGCGAAAAATTGTACAGTTGAGCATGATTCAGAAGAACCAAAGCTCCTCTTTGAGACATTAAAGGGATCATATAATTTTGGTTTCAAGAGCCCTAAGTTCAGGTTTCTAACATTTCTTGGTGAGATAATGAGAAACCTCCTATGAAATGTGAAAGAGCATGTAATTCCAAGAGGAATTCAACATTTATTTGATAAAAATTGGCTATTTGAAATGGCTGAGATATCTAAAACAGAGCAATCCTAATAAAAGGTGGGACCCACCTTTTATTATGATCGCTTTGTTCTACTTTGTTTTTTGATGTCTCAGCCATTCCAAAACCGATTTTCATCAAATAAACTTTGAATTCCTCTTAGAATGGTATGCTCTGTACTATATCATAAGGGGTTTCTTGATGTTTCACAAAAAGTTAAAAGCTCAATCCTCACCTTCACCAATACTATACCAGCCCTTTAAGAAGTGTTGCGTACCTATACAATGTAAAAGCAGATGCAAGACTTGTTCATAAATTTCAAAGCACAGTGTCGAGTTCCATCTCCTGAAAAACAAAAACATGGAGCTGTCTTTCACTGCGAACATTCAATCAGTACTGTTAGGATGGGTATTTGAGAGGGCTCATGATTTACACCAACATAAGCTTTGCCTAGCTCTGGCAGAATATTGCACCGTGATGAAAACGTTTTTCAGAGAAGCCGAGTTAAGTGCCAACAGGGACTCGTGGAAGGACGCAATACCACACCCTTCTTTATTTGTTGTTGTGTTGTTGTTGTTTTTTCTTCGTAGCTACACCGTGTACTTGCACTGGTATCATATTTCAGCAGGCACTCTTTGTCTTTGTGAGTTTGCACACATTGCCACAGATTTAGCATGCCAATGAAAACATGCGACATGCCAGCGGGTCACGATATCTCTGTGTACTGGAGTTCTGTTTCAAAACTGCATGGAGTGTGCATTGCTTTCAATTGCAATGGTTGTAAAAATATATCATTCACTGCAGTCACTCAATGCCAGTGTGTCAATAATGCATCATCAAAACAGTTTCACACTAACTTTGCACATATGTCTATATTCATATGAGCTTTATGGTAATGCGCCTCTTTGAAAGGACATGAGGAGAGATATGAATAGAACTCTTCCACCTGACTACACACAAAGTCAATGAACAAACACTAATATCAAAAGCAGATCACACAAAAGCATGTGATTCCGAGTGCATTTGATATGCCATCAGTAAAGCAAGAGATGATAAAAATTGTGAGTGTGTTTCCAAGATTACAGCCATGAATTTAAAGTCAAAGAAACACAATTTCCTTTTTAGCTCATTTTGTCCCACAATTAAAGGGACTGTACAGTACTGGTTGAAGTGGGGATTCATGTTTTGAACATTCCTAAGTGAGATAATGAAAAGCCTCTTATGAAATATGAGAGAGCATGCAATTTTAAGACGGATTCAACGTTTATTTGATGAAAATTGGTTTTCAAATGGCTGTGATATCCAAAAAAGTGCTAATAATAAAAGGCGACATGCCACAACTTTATTAGGATCTCTTTGTTTCATCTTGTTTTTGGATATCTCAGCCATTTCAAAACCGATTTTCATCGAACAAATTTTTGATACCCCTTAGAACTGCATGCTCTTTGACATCTCATAGAGTGGTTTCTGAATATCACGCAAAACGTTAAAAGCTAAATCCTCACCTCGACCAGAACTAATGTGGATCATTAAATCTGCAGGAAAAATGCTTTCAACTTCTTATCAATGTATTCTAAAAAAAAAAAATGGAGAATGTTGAGTAAATGAATGGTAGGTACCATAAATAGAATTAGCATCGCAAAGCAGAAACCACGCTGCCTTGTGCTTGTCTGCCATATACATAGTAGGGCCTATGTATGATGAACCTTCAACAAACTCTAATCATTGTATGTTGAAGGTTCTGCAGTGTAGCAAAACACTCAACATTCAAGAGCACACCATCCACATGACCTCAGCACTCACTCCCTCTAGACAATGTATAAAACAGAAGGATACACAGTAACCATGCACCTATGTAGGCCTACATTTTGTATGAGGGATGATAAAGACAAGAGATGGCTATGCAATGTTATAGGAAGAATTAGCACTGCTGAACAATCCTGCAAAAACCTACATGTATGTTGTTGGAATCAATTGCTTTCCCCTACACTCAATTTTGCTGTACAAACTCTTTGTGGCTGTAAATTGTGTGCACATACGGTACTACAGCTGCAATAGATAACTGTGCAGTATAGAGATAACGATAATGCATCCCTCATAGCCAGTATTAAGACCCCATCAAAGAAAGGGAAGCATACTAGTATAGGCAGCCATCGTAAACATTTGACCTCTGTAAGGCCTTTGTTCCTAAGCCCTACTTCTAACATCTCCCTCTCTTTCTTTTGACACACACACACAGCCCTGCCTAACCAACACCACCACAAGAAATTGAAGACATCTACTCCATTTCCCCTTTCCCCTCTAATTCTCCTGTTTTTCCAGCTCTCCTGTATTTTTTTTTTTACTCTCCCCTCTCTCTCTCTCCCTGCTGCTCTTTTTGCCCCACCATCTTGTACACTCCCTTTCTCATACCATATCATCCCGCTCACAGCAGAACAAAGACATCGTGCCTGCCTTTCTAAAGCCAGTTTTGCAAAGTGCCACGGTATAATATATATTTCCCCTCAATATTATTTCCACACAGTATAACAAAGACCACACGCCATAGTTTGAGTCTCAGGCACTGGTCTGCACTATTACTTTCTGAATGTTTCTACTAGACATCAGGAGGGGTGAAGGCTCCTTTTGAATTCCCAATTATTATAGCCCAATGTACAATTTGTACATGTCCATACATTATGCAGTGTCAAAAAATTATACCTGTTTTCTGCGGGGAATTTCATCAAGCATTTTGTCAGATTTTTTTTTTTCTTACAAACTGTTATAAGCTGCTGAAATCCTTGCACCAATTGGCTGACAGCAAATTTGTCAGATAAAAATACCTGAGGAAACACTCGATGAAATGCACCCCCACCCCCCCCCCCCCCGATTCTAGAAGAAAAAAAAAAAAAACACTTCCTTCCTTTCTCTTTCCATTTTATCATTTGATCAGTTTGCAGACTATTACTACATAATGGAGCAATAATTCATTCTGTGTTAAATTCAAGCAGCCCCTTCTGATCTCAAACTGAAAGATAAAAAAATTATTGTGCTTCCTTCTTATTTCAGTCTGCAATAGGAATAACTGCTCCCTGAAGATAACATTACTTCATTTTTTTTTTTAATGGACACCAGTACGTGAGCACTTGTATCATAAAAATTGGAGCAAAATCACATAAAAATTTATGATAACACCATGGCCACTTGAAAGTTGGTTAGACAAGATTCATATTGAGTCCCTTAGTGATGCAGCTATATCCTCAAATTCAAAACTATCACATAAAATGCCACTGAAATTACTTTTCTTGCAGGCCGGTTGTTCTGGGTTTTTTTTTTCCAAAAGAAGTACTTTCCTTGATATCTCTGCTTGAGCTACATCTTTCCCACTATTTGACAAATCTTCTATAGTGGAGGGTTTCATCTTTGTCATCACCACACAAATTCAAGATAGAAATTGTATTTCTGATCATCGCTAATATAACACAAACAAATCCTGTCACACTATCATGATGACTAAAATGGTAACTTTGGGCATTTATGCTTGTGTTCTTTGGGAAGGAATGTTTGCTGATACTGATGCTGTGATTGTGACTGATCTCATTCTTGAAACTGAATAGAGTTTCTGCATTTATGGCGTTCACTCACAGCAACTTTTTATCTGGAATAAATTTCCCACCAGAGGATGAGGCCCTCTATTGGTGACCTTTATGCTCCTTTCAGACCAGACTTTCAATCCATCATATTTTTTTTTTATTTTTTTTTATTTTTCTCAAGTGGATAACAAAAATCAATAACTTGCAATAATATTGTCAAAAATAATACACACATTTTGTATAATGTTTCAAGGTGGAATACTGTATCTCTGGGAAAGGGATAGTTCTATTTCCATCAATTTGGTTATTGGTCAAAAAGTCATTTACAAAACTGTCTTACAAGTCCACATATTGTGAAATATGTGGCACAAGCAAGTACACACGTAGATCTCATACAAATTTTTAATCAAATTACTTTTTTTTATGCATTGATACATGAAAAAAGGTATTATCATTCTACACATTGATTTCCTGTCATAAGTTCAAGACTGCTGTAGCCATCTTTCCATATACACTGCAGGCACTATTTCAAACAAAGTTTCAAAACTTGGCAAGAAATTTCTATGGTGATTAAAATTTCCGAACAAAATGCACGGTTCCTCATACATCCTAAGATTGAAAAGGTCTGAAGTATAGCCATATATGTACTGTGTGTAGCAAGATTTACTACACCACAACTCATCAACACCATTTACAGGAAAGAAAACATTTGGTTTTCCTTCTTTGTTTTTACACTGGGTAGAAAGTTCATGGTGAATGTGATCTGACGACCTTGTAAGAAACACGCTAAGAAACTAAATTATATTTTGTTAAAAGAGCTGGTATAGAGTCATCTGTCTTTGTTGGAATTAAAGAATAAAGACAACAAAAAAAATTCTCTGACATTTGGGCATGTATCAGTCTGATTGAAAAACAAAGGGAACCCATCACCTTGCACGTGGGTGTTCAAATGATGAAACTATAAACTTTGACTGCAGCGTGAACTTCCAGTTTATACTCACAATCTGCATGATATTTTGGAACAAAAGACTTCCTGTTTCAGGTTTGAGACTGCAGAGGGCTCTTTAAAAGTCACAAATCCACAATTCTACATACCATCCATTTTATCACACAGCAGAGGTAATGAGAACAAAAGTTATCTTTGCCTCACATGTTCCAATTTTGACTCTGTGCAGAGTACATCGCATTCCAGGATACAAACTATTGTGAAATTGAAATAACCAGTTGGACTGGGGATTGCTCCATTCCGGTTCATTCATCCTGGAAGAGTATCGAGATGCATCCCGATCCATGAGAAATGTTACCTCCATCTTTGAAAGAAATGTTCTTGAGTTAGGATTCAATTAGAGCTGGTGGTGTAATGTAAGTACATTTTTGTCTGCCCCAGTATTGACAGTCGAAAGGTTTACAGTACCGTATGTCCCTCCCCCCCCCCCCCCACAAAAAAAAATTAAAAAATACAATGGGGGACCTTCCGCAATGATAACTTTAATGATAGTGAATCAATCCAATTACAATTTCAGGGTATGAAACTATTGCCCACATCTTACAGAAAACCCCATTCGATTTGCTTCAGTAGTCAAAGAGAAATGAGGATCTTTGTAGAGCATGTCGGGAATCCCTTCCCTCTTTAGTTCTGTCCATTGTGTTCACAGAGCATTCAAGTGCTAAACTTGGAAGAAATAGACCCATGACATGCTTTACAGCAACCCACATTTCTCTGTGACCACTTAACCAAACTGAATAGGGTTTTCAGCAAAATATAGGTGAGATGTTATATCTTTAGACCCTGAAATAGCATTCCAACAATTTAATCACATTGAAAGTTATTGATGCTGAAATCTGAATGTAATTTTTTGAGGGGGACAAACTGTAGTGAGCAGAGTGGGCAAGAAGCTGTCCACAATTTTGAACCAGGCCGACTTGAATGCAACAATGCATTGATCCCCAGCACAAACATATCGCCATCTGTCCCCCTGTTTTTCTACCCTTTGTGCTGAGGTTTGAATTGTACAACAGCTATCTACATGTTCCTCGTACCAAAGGTCATACAATCGACTTTCATGGATAGTCTTCTTTTTTTTTTTTTGGGGGGGGGGGTAGGTAAGAGATATCTGAAGATATCACATTATTTAGTCCCACATTAAAAAAAAAAAAGATAATAAAAAACACATATAACTGGTTTGTATAACATTTTAACCTTCCCAAGATAAGAAGGACAATTTAAGAGTATGAATTACAGAGAATAATTTTGTTGCTGAGTAATGCTAAGAAGAAAAAAAAATATTGTAATGACTCACAATTCACACTTCACCACTGTCTAGAATCATGACCATGCTCATGGCAAGAAGAGGGGAGCGGGGGTAAAGAAATGAAGGAAGAAAAAAAAAACGGCAGCTTCCACACAGTGGCTCGAGTAATGTTCGCACCAGAAAGTGGAGTTGATCTGTTCTACTGATTGATAAGCACAGCTCAAAGGTAGACGAAAGGAAGGTATGAATTATAACGAGGGTGATTCATTCGCATACTCACTGTTTCTCCGTTTTGAATAATCGGTATACATTGTAATGACACATTTTGCATGCATACACTATGCACAATGGTGATGCAATATTCACAAAGAGCCCCTTTCTTATATAGTAGGCAGCATCCATAGAGGACTTTCTATACAGACGAGAAACAATGAAAGTAGGCCTATATGTAATGAAGTTGGCAAAAACAAGTAAATGGCTACGACTGTGCAGTATAGGCATCCATTAACCCTATTTATAGTTGTCATCACAGTAAGATAGGCCTCCTCCATGTATTTCAGGATTTTGTTGAGATAGTAGCATTTTATGTGCTTGCTTTTATTTCATACATCAACTGTAGCTAAATAGGCATAGGGAACAATGCTTGTTTGCTGATTAAAACATTCAAACTTTGATAATTATCTGGGCATATGGAAGGCAACTGAGCAGCACAAAAGAAGTTTGCCTCCTTTGCAGGATTTGGAATGCAATAAAATGGCTGTCCAGTCCATCTAACAGTTCAGATAAAAAGGAGAGCCTTCCTACACCAAGCCATTCTATGAAAAAAGAAGAAGTAAGAATTACATTGGTACAAAAACATGCATACGCATTTCATGTCCCCTATTGAAGGGCATGCAATGACAAAATTATCAGAAATATCATTCTTCTGTTTGTTTTATTTTCTTTTTCTCTTTCTTTCCTAACCAAGTCAGAGCATATCAAGTGGGCCATGAAATTGATTGAACACATAGAAAGGTATCTCCTGCAATGAACTGTAGATACTCTTAAAAATGCAACAAAACATCAATTGAAAAGAAGGCCAAATTTCATAATAGCTCCCATTGCCACCAATGTCCAAGGTCCAATACTTTGCACGCTAGTATAGGTTTGGCCGTTAAAGCAAACCGTTTAGAATAACCCGTTTTCAAATCAAAGTTTGGCAAGCAAACTACATGTAGTTACTGTACTATGGATCAAATGAGAGTACTGATGTTATTGATTTTACTGGAGTATGTCTAACATACATTTGTACCACATAGTTAAGATTCATTGCTCAGTATTTTGGGTGTGTGTTTTGGTTTCCTCATCAATAAAGAACAAAAATCGTTGTAAAAGACCAGTTGAATTTGTAGCGAGAAAACTGTAATTCAGGACTCAAAACTGGCAAGTTCTCATGACCCTAATTATGCATAAAACAGCAAAATACTGTCACGCAAACCATTTGCACCTTTCAAACACCTCAAAAGATTTAATCTACCAATAAGCAGTAAGCTTGGTAAACTTGAATGCTTTATGAATAGGTCCTTCTTTTTCAGAACACTGGTGCTAACCTTGTTACAAAAGCAGCCAATATTGCACAAAAGTCAGGGCAAACTTAGGCAAAATTGCTACTGTTTGAATGCAGGCTTCAAATATGACGAGATCCATGAATAATCTAATTACCAGATGTTGTTTTTTGTCTTTTTTTTTCACTGTTGAATGGGTGTGGTTACCATCCCAGTCTTTTGAGACGTGCATGGTACAATATGTCTTAGACATCTCTTCAGCTCAGTTCATGGCTAGATATCTAATTTCTGGAAGAAATAAAAATTATTGGTCTTCACTGAATAAATATGTGGTCTTATGAAGGTGACTGTATCATTCACAGACTGAAGCAGCAAAACCAACAGGACTGTATCTCAGTTGGTTTCATACCAACACTGAAATATCTTAACAATTGCACCATTTTCTGATTTTGTGTTGTCTGATTTTATTTGAATATTTATAGCTGCACTGCTGTTGTTGCTTCACCATTCTCTTTAGAAGTGACTTTCTTTTGGACTTAGAAGAGTCTCAAAAAGTTCCATATTTTGTTATATTGTGCAGTAGTGGGGAAAAAAAGTATCAAACTCAAACAGACGAACCTTTGTCACACAGAAGGGTTAAAAACAGTCAAGGCAGGATGTGGGCGGGACATATATCGGGATCATAAGGCTTTCATGTTTTCATCATAAATGCACGTCTGCGTGACCATAGAATCTACTGTGAACCCTCTCTTTGTGGGACGACTTTTGATAGCTCCCACCAAAAACAGAAACAAAGATGAAAAAGAACACAAATATACTATTCCATATATTCCACTGATAATCTATGACACAGCAGATGCACTGTGACACAGGCTTGTCACATAGCATAATTTCTCGCTTCAAGGAGAATAAAATTTATCCCCAAAACATACACAAACATGATGACGATGATGACGACGATGATGATGATGATGATGATGATGATGATGAGGAAGAGGAGGAAGAGGAGGAGGAGGAGGATAATGATGACAGTTATAATTGAGAGAATCATATGCTTGAGGAGTACAGCACAGCAGCAGGTTATGTTATTCTTACAATAGCTGGGCAGCAGAGAGAGGAAAAAAAAATAACTTGAATCTGATATGCTTCCATCACCTCATTCATTAAAAGACTATACATAGTGAATGGCTGAATCATGATTGACAATATTCAGAATTATGCACCCATCACAACTTTCCTTACATATGCAGATCTCTTGTGAGTTTCTGTTCTGAAATGTCCCATTGTCTCCTTAACATTACCTCACTACCATATGAATACATGAAACTGAAATTACACATTTTCATTCTTCTCCTGTACCCACCGCCTCAGACAACAGATCTTGTTCCATGGTACCTAACCCCGCGCTTTATCTTACATCTGACTTCCCCGAGGGCTGATAATCAAGCCACGATAAAGCATATTTCATTTCTGCAGGTTCATTAAAGAGCCATAGCATTTAGTGACAAGGGATCATAAAGCCTAAGTCCCACATATACTTCTTTTTGATGGCCCCATATCAGTTTGTTATTCCGCCATGTATCTCTATCTGGGGCATATCTCTCATTTCTATTGCACCTGAGGTCTCCATTAACCCGACTTTGATCGCTCCTTTCTTAGCTCTCCAATCAATCTCTTTGCCAAACGTGAACACTGCTGTGGGGTGTATGGGAGAAGAAGAAGACCAAAAAAAAGGCTGCAGAAAATAAAAAGAAATAATGACAAGTTCTCCATTTGCTATGAAAAAAAAAATGAAAAGGAGAGTTGTAAGAATATCTTACAAAATGCTTCAACTGTCTTTTTTAAACCTCTTTTGACAGGTATGCACAATTAGGGCATCGACCAGTGTTTGGCATAGGGTTTGTGTGATATCATCACTTCTTTACCACTTTCCTTTCTATATGAATACCAACCCACAACATGAAATATTATCACCAGACTGAACTACGCAAAATTGTCTAAGCTAGTGATCAAGAGAAAGATACATACTACTCAAAGAAATCAATAAAAGCTCTGATAGTTTTCAGTGCTCGGCAACTTGCCAGAACCACTGATCAACAACTTTCAATGACCATTTTTGTCTTTGCTAAGTTACAGAATATAACTTGGAATCTGAAATCAGCAAAACTTACTAAATAAAATAAATTAATCAATCAATCAAATTCATTCTAACACCAGGCTGAACAAACAAACAGAAAAAGGGCCTGCTTTGAACAAGTGTAGGGCAGAGTAATCTTTGCTGCAAATATGCCACCACAAGTACAGCCATTCCTCAAATTGGCCACACCTTGTGCACAGTCAACAGACAGTCAAGGCATGAACTGTTTCAATAACATACAGCTAAACGTTGTAAGAGGAACTTCAATGACCCTTGATCGTGAGGTCTACATTATTTTTTTTCTCTCTCTCCTCAAGGGACAAAGCAGGCAGTGTCTGCAAATATCATTTTTATCTTCCTGTGCAGTATGCATTTATGGGCTATTTGTCACGGTAGGCCAGTATGACTACTTGAACATGTCTTTCCTTGTGCATACGTTACAAAAACAGAAAACAGATATGTCGTTGGAGTAATACCTGCCACTTACAGCAATAGTTGTTGTTCACTACGCATTTTCAATCAAAGCTAATTCAATATACAGTGTACTGTACTTCACGAGTTATTCAATAAAAAGCAAGTAACTTAAAAACAACAACAACAAAATATTCACACTTAAATATGGTCAGGGAAGCAAAATCAAATGTTGGACAGAGAAACCATCCTGGTAATGGTACTCTTTGTTTGACTGCAGGGAGTCCTTGAAAGTATTTTTTTAAAATATATTTTCCCAATTAACCAGAGTAGTACACGATAACAGCAATGAGCTCAAAAATTATCTCAGATTCACAGGAAGTGCATATTCGATTCAAAACCAATCAGTAGGAATACATCATAAACTGGTATTGCCAACATACAGATTCAACTGTAACAGCTCTTCTGCAAGTGGTAAACTGATTTATGTTATCTCTTATGCCAGCTACAACAACAATATATGACTGGCCCATCACCATTTCCATTTGCACACAAAAATAAAACATGATATATTTGCTCCATAATGCATCAGCGCTTATCTCCATAACATATCGAGGAATATTGGCTTAGATTCACACACACAGGCACCATTCTTGGCTTCTGAGTGCACGTTTCCATGGCAACTAACAGATATTTTCCAAATAAATGCCAACCTTCAGTCGTCATCAAATGTCACTGGCGTCACAATGAGATTTTACTCTTTTGGTTCCAGTAGGAACTCGAGTGTTTTAAGATGCATTTCAAAAGAGGTTACAACACATTGACTAGATTATTTTTTGCATGTAAAATAACGGCATTGTAGGAGTCAGATTTGACATTTTATTTTGTCCTCCTGACTCATCAAACCACCTCTGTAATTCATTCACATTTGCAAAGCAAGGAAGTCATCCTAAAACACTTTTGTAGTTACTGTTGTTGGTTTTTTTTTTTTGTACCAAAGTGACTGCATTTATAGTGGTACAGTGCAGTTTGCATGACATCACCAATTAGTACTGAATCAAACAAGTCAGAGGAAATCTTCTGGTGAGCTTTGAATTATTCAAATCACTTGCAGTAGTTAAAGAAAATGAGTTGGCCTACTGGTTCATGTTAATATACAATTGAGATTGAATCCCTACAATGAACATGGGGGGGGGGGGGCAATACAATGTAAACAACTTATCATTGCTGGGGCGACAAGACCTCGTATCTACAAAATGTCAAATGTTCAGGAGAGCCAAAAAACATGGCGGCCAAAGCACTATGGCGAATGGGATTGTCTTTTCTTTGACAGCCCATGGTGGCTCCATTTTGGGGGTAAGAGAGTTGGGATTTGGACAGGACATCACTTAACTAATTATTTGACTATTAATCCAAAATAGTCATTTTCATCAAATTTGCAGATACAAGGTCTTGTCACCCCAGCGACGTTATGCTGTTAGTTAAATGCTCGTCAACATCAGAAAGGGAAGTAAATCTGGTTGAACCCATTCTGTCTACTACTTTAGCAGGAGAGTTTTACAAATGATTCATGTTAATTCTATCCAGAAGATACTGTACACGCCATACATTTAGTGAGCCTGATTTTCTGTGAATCATGACTTATCCTACTGTTTTGTTTCAATGGTTAAAAATTAGGAGTTACTTGAACCATCGTTAAGTGAGAATTAGTCTATTGGCTGGCAAGTACAGCCACTGAACAGGCAAATATCTTCTATCCATTCACTTTTTTTCTCTTCCGCTTTTATTTTTTGTTACGGGAGGGGGAGGTTGGGATGTCTTGTTGCACCATGCTTACGTGACCATGAAGTTCCAAGACAAGAGTTTGGAATCTCAGAAAACATGAGTCAATACTCCTATCGACACAAAGACTCCCATAGAAAACAACCATGCCAGCTCCTCAATGATTCCAAGGCACCTTGGGTCAAACAAAAAATAATACATAAGTCAGATGCAGAGTTTGAAGGATCAAATGCATCTAGTCACATACTTCAGAGCTCTAGGTTGAATTCCATGGTTGAATTCCATGGTCGGATGGGCATGCATTATATAATGCAGAAAGAAAGCCTTACATCAGTCAGTAATGGCAGGAATTTTTGAAGAGATGCACACCGCATAAAAGAGTAACACAAGGTTGTGGGAGGCCAACCTTACTTGGCAACATCCACGCTAATAACCATCGCTCGTTAATCTATCTTATACACAAGACTTTCAAATCGTATATTCACATATGGTGCGTCAGGACAAAAGGAAAATCCTCTACTGGCATATCCATCTGACCCCCTCCCCCTTAAAAGAAGATAAACATGGAAAAAATTAAAAAGGGATTGATTAATCTTTAGTTTCCTGAAATGGCTACGGATGCTGTATCTCTGGGTGTCATGACAATGGTGACTATGACAATAATGACTGTGATGAACATCATCTTCCTTTTGGGTTCATTTCATCAACATGGAGTCTGGTGCTTAGAACCGGGTAGCATCATTTGGGATAGATGGCTTACAAGAGCTACATTGAGTAGATGCAAGAGGGAAAAAATCAGGAGGAAAAGAGAGAAAGACCTTCGTCTGCAGAACCTCTCTGTTTGTTTATTTAGTGCGCTCACTCCATTTTCGGTGGCGTCGCTTGCCCAATCCCATCTCTCACTCAAGGCATCGCTGACAACTCCCTCGTCCACATGCAACTCAAAAAAAAAAAATGATAAAGCAGACACTGTCTGCACACCTATAGGAGTCTAGAACACTTGCAGGTAACAATTTCATACATTGCAATTGATATGGGTAATTTTGAATTAGGGTGCGTCGTTGGGTTGGTCACTTGATTTCAGGGTACAGCTTTTCCACACAATATGCATTATTAAAGTCTGGCAGCAATATATTCTTCCTTTTCATCGAATCATATAGAATAGGGCCTAGCCTAACAGAGATGATATGGAGGGCTGAAGTAATGGCTATTTCGAGACATCCCTTCTAAATGAGTGCTTGGAAGAACTCCTGCAGTAAGCAGCATCGCAGATTGTGAGATAATGGCACAGGAAATGCTGTGGTATATATCATACACATGGATATCAGGGATCATCCTCTAACACCTAAGGGACCATCTCGGAAATGTACACCATGCTTTTCGATCTATCATCTTTTTCACATTCACCTTTACAATGGAGTACATATCTGTACTTTGCTATTTGTTTCTTGACATTTTTTTTTTAAAGAGAAATAATCACACTTTGGTAGAGTGTTCCAAACTTACACATTGGATCGTAGCCTGAATGGAGCATTTGCCATCATACAATGCTGGGCAGAAGCAAAGGTTGTATTTTGATTCCAAAACATGGCTGGATTCATCATCAAATTCATATCTTAACACCTTATGTGACTCTTTTTTTTTCTGCAGAGGGGAATTGCATCCAATTCTATCATTTCACAATGACTGCTAGTTGTATCTGCTATGACTTGACATTTAGCTGCATGCATTTGTAGGGTAGTGGGAGAGAAACGACTCCCATCAAGAATCATTTCCAACGAAGGCTGATCCTCACAATCTCGCCAATAATAAGAGATTTACAGTCAGCATCATGTTGCGAAGCCATCGCAAGCAACGATGCATTTCATGGTCTCAAAAATGAGGCAGAGAGAGGGAGAGGAGACGGGGAAAAAAACAGAAGGGAGGGGAAGAAAGAATCTACTATCAATTGGTTCTCAAGCAAATGGAAGAGGATGGAACTTATATTCATTTGTGACAGATGGCAAGTTGGAAATAGTAATACCATGAGTCATGGTACAGCTTCCCCTTCTTCTCCTTTTCTTTCTTTGGAGAGTCAAAAAACGTATTCTGCTCACTTGTACCCAGCATCCTCCCGCTCCATGCGAGAGCAAGGGAAGTATCTGCCTCCTGTATGGTGTCACTCACAATCCTACCGACTTGGTCATATTTCAGGCAGACAACTAGATCATGCAGCTCGGGAGCTGACAAAGGCACTGATTCTTTCTCTCAGAAGTAAAAAAGTACTCAGTAAACCTTTTTTTTCTATCCATCAACTGCCCCCCCCCCATCACCTACATGTACTGTGTTCTGTGATGTCCCACTACATTATTAAAAAATGAAATTGGTTGGCTTAGAACAAATAGGGCCTATATATTGTATATCCATCAAAACATATCAATGATCTCATACCTTCTTGATCTCCTAATATATAATTTTCTCAAACCATTTTCCTTTTTGACAATGCGCTGCATGACATTCTAGTAGGTACAGAGTTTATCTTTACCATTCTATTTACAGCTTTTTAGAAAAAAAAACAATAACATTAATGTAATTGACTGATCTGCATCTGAGACCTTGCATAATTTACATGTTCTCTGTTGGATATCTACAGAATGCATACCAGAAATTATACACACACATGCAGATAGAGATGCAAGATATTCAATGATGCATTACTAATGGTCTTTAGATACTGTATACGCCGAATACTTCACGAGGTGTTTTTTTTCCGCAAATTTCGCGAGTCGGGTACTATTCGCGAAATTAAAGACACACGAAAATTATGACTCTAATCCCGATGTGAATGTTACGTACATGTGTACATTTCTCCATTCGGTACAGGACTCCACAACCGCGAATTTAACCACTCGCGAAATCGTGGCTCGCAAAATATATGGCGTATATAGTATTAATGATTCAATTCTATTAATATGATGCATTAATCTGAATGGCAAACTTATACAAGTATGCACATTAAATCAAAAACCAAATATGAATTTCCTTGGGTGCCTCTTACTCTTCAGATGTCAATCAAATGCTGAAGAAAAAGGCTACACTCAAACTTCAAAGAATAATTTTGTTTTCCGCTTCTAATCACAACATTCAGCACAAATATTTATCCTCTTTGCCCCAGTTCTTCCAGCCCAACACAAACAATGGGGCCAAATACATCAGTAAATGACAACAAAAATCATTATGAAAATCTTGCACTAAATATTTGTCTGAATAATTAACTTGAGAACATCTACACGCATATAAATGATATCACAACACGATTCAGATGTATTATACTTCCTGACTTTTTCTAGTCTCCCACAAACACAAACAAAATATCATAAACACCACAATCGCAACACATGCATCCATATGCTTCAAATGCATCAACTGGTACTATCTGAACTATTGTGGCACAAAAAAAAAAAAAATTATGTGCAGGAAAGAAACGGGCAAACGCAAGCAATTCATCTTTCGCAACATGCCTTCATCATCAGCAAACCCAATAACCTATAAAAAGATGCAAGGAAAAATTAACGCATCTACAAATCATGCAAAGAAGAAATTAAAATCGAGTCTGCACTGACATTCAATAGGGGAAAACAGAAAAAAAAAAACTTAATCGATGAAGAAGACAAGATCTCCAAAGAGTAGGTAGAAAATGCATGTCTACACGTGCATGGGACATGCATGATACGATTTTAAAACTGGAATTTTAATGGTATGGTGAGCATGACAGCAAGAGCGAGAAAACAGAGAAATATAGCAAGAAGAGACAAAGAGAATACCCTAGACATCACTGTAACAAGTCACATAACAGAAAAAAAAAATAATAATGGGTAGAGAAGACGTAAATGACAAGGAAGACGTGTTCAGTATTAGAAGCAGAATAGGATTTAAAAGGAAATGCCAACCCCAAGTTCAAGCTGACAACAACAAAGCCCCAACAAGTGACTCATTTTGTGAGTTATATCAATGATGTGGGAATGAATACATTCTCATTAGGACCTACATATCAGATGTAAATTTTTGAAAGTTGCAGATTTCCCAAATTTCATTTATTTGAAAGCTATACCGGTCATAATCACAATTTTTATTAATGCACAAACTGGATGACATGATATTGTCACTGCCTGACAAAACTTGTAAATTGCCTTGCACGGGAATATTCATCAAATTTTATGTTTGAACTGATCACATTAGAAAAGACATATGAAGTACACTGTACCTTATGTCCTTTGCCATACAACATTTATACAGATTTTGTAGTTGTAATATCTGAGCAATGACAACTTTGAAAGGAGGGTTGTAGTTTTCCTTATTGCTGACAAAATATGTAACTTTCACCTCATTTTTTATGCATAAATACCACCCCACAGAAGATGTGATGACAGCATCGTTCCCAATTGATTTTCATACAGACTGTGACCTAATGATATGAATTTTTCAATTAATTTTACAGGTTAGATTTAAAAACTTTCTACATTTCTGTCCCATTTTTAAATACCATCCACCATTCTGGTTGCTTGATTTTACTCATCTTTTTTTATGGTAAACTTGAAAAGTTGAGTGGCGATTAAATTTTATTTTACAGTTGGTCAAATAGTAAAGGACTGCAGTTGGGGAAAGAAATGTACATGTACATTCCTCAAGAGACAAGAAACAAATGTGTTTTGCTAGCAAAGCAAATATATCAACATGCCTTCAACAGAATTATTAAAAAGAGAAGAAAAAAAACAGAGGGCTAGACATGACAAAATAAAGACTGAGAAAGATATCAAAACACACAAATAAAAAAACACAACACAGAAACTGAAATACAGTAAGACTGTCATACTTTTTAAAGCTACATAGCTAAAAGGAGCAAGTGATAACCAATACATCGTAGTTCACTACACTATAGACTATAAGATGTAAAATTGAAAATGTGTTATATGTGCATACAAAAACATATAATAGGATACCCAGTAATGGAAAATTCATGTTGACTGTGCACATGTGTGTGCACAAATATGTGCTTCTGTGTATGTGTGTGTGTGTGTATATATATATATATATATATATATATATATATATATATATATATATATCTGTGAATATGTATGTATATTTTTCCTTTCTTTCTAAGTTCATATTTTATTAATAGATATTATAATCAACAGAATAGCAAGGGATGAAGGACGCATGCTTTTATATTCAAAGTGTTTTATTCCATTTGTATGATATTGCAATTACCCTGCAGTGCATAAACCTTGAACACTCTATCATACATGCAATCAGCCAATCTACTTACAGTACAATGTACTGTGCACTGGTCCTGAATCAAGGCTAAATTATGACGGAAACAGTGATCAACAGTTTTTGTGATATATTTTAATCTATTTGTAACACTGATGCACAGGATAATTAATGGTAGGGTCTTATCAATGTTATGAATTATCATTTTTCAAATGTAACCATAAACTAATAATATCATAGAACAAATAATCAGAGGGTTCCTGCAGAATGTGTCATCAATCATAATTAACAACAATTAAAGCATCAATACAAACTTTTTAACTTGCAGAATTCTACTTGAACTTCACTAAATTATTGATCACATAAATTCTGATGAAAGCTTTTACATCAGGGTAAGTTTCCCTTTGAATAGAGCTTTACTTCAAGTAAAAGATTAGTTGTGCAGTTTGCATGAAGTGCCTTGTGTTTCATCAGTAGTCACACTCTACCAGTTCAATTATGTATAGTCACATGCATAATACTGTACATGTGTGCAGGCTTGCATAAAGGGTTATGTGCTAGAATTATAAAAAGATATTATGTATTGCTGTACTGGTGCACACCATAAGGAGAAGTTTGTAGTTATCAATTATTTCATATAGCCCAGGATTTAAAAAAAAAAGTCTCACAGACAGTAATATAAACAGAAAATTAGTGCACATCTGCATCTGAAATGTTTGAAAGGGTGAATTTACCACAAATATGTGTATCTAGTGACTGTAAAATAAGAAACAAAAATCAGTGTTGGTTGTTGTTGTTTTGTGTTTTGTTTTTTAATGAAGAGTACACATCACCTCAAACTGTTACTGATATAAGGGTAATATTATCCCCATTCCCTTACCTTCTCAAGGAGGTATTCTAGTCAAGTTTCCTTTCAATTTGCCCGAAAATGCTTCCTAAATCAATATTGGATCAAATATACTGCCTTTTTTTATTCATACAACCATATATGTTTTACTACAGTTATTCTGTAATGAGCTATACTTTTCTTTTGCTTATGTTTTGTTCAATTCTTTGCAACAATTAATTCATTTTTTTACTTGAGAAGCAGAAGAAATGCAAACAAACACAAATGAAAAATATGAAATTCCCTTCATAATTTTTTTTTTATCTAAATTATTCCATAGTTGAGACATTACAACTGTAGTAACCTTCTTATCAAGCCAGGATGTCACTGGGATTTAACGAAAATTTTGAAAGTTCATAACTTTTGAATGAATTGCCTAATTTTCCTCAAACTTCACTGGTGTGTGTTCTGCTATTGAATATTTCTGCATTCAATAAATTAACATACATTTTTGGGGAAGACTTCCCTTTAACCCATTGAGAATGAGTTGATTTTGCTATAACATGCATTTCCCACAGACACCTGCCCAAGTATAGTTGGGACTAGTCTCCCACAGGTTTAAAGGAGGTTTGAGGCTCTACTTCATAGCTTTGGGCAATTTTTATTAATAAGAGTGCACAGACAGAAATAGACCCAAGAAACAGTTTACAGACTCAAGAGAGTGAGACTATGTGAAAATGAAAATAATAATTAGAGCAGTGTGTGCTGGCGATGGAGGCAGAATCAAAGCGGTGTACTACAATACTAGCAGCATAGGCAGAGCAAAACAGTCAAGACTGCAGAAGCCAGGCAAGCGAGGGACAGAAAGAAGCCTTGCAATTTCAAATTCCATCTAACAAGCAGCAGACAGAAGAACTAGACACTGACATAGAAAAAAAAACAAAAATTTTTGAAGATTGTTTTTCATTCCATACATTATGTCACTTTTGTATCAAACCAGAAACAGAGAGAAAGCAGAAATGAAAAAGTAGCTAAGGGCTACTTTAAAAAAACACACCAAAAAAAAAAAAAATCTAGAATTACACAAAAGAGTGAACAACCTGTTTGCAAAACTCTTCCAGAGGAAACCAGTCAAGCCAGAACAATTCTACAAAGCAAACTTTAACAGAAAAGGACACAAACTGGGGAAAATCATCAGCTTCTACAACATTCAGAAAGGAGTGCATAATACCAAGTGAAATCTAGAATGGAAAAAAAACGTCTGTATGTAATCACCTAAATTTGCCAGGTTATACAATTGAGCACTGGCCTCGAACGGCCAACCTGCGATTAGAGAGTAACACAAAAAGATACAAAATGGGAGAAAAAAAGGATGAAAGATGAATCGCTTGAACAATGGGTTAGGCATACAAGAATACAAATATGTTAGACGCATTTATTATTAGTGCAGGTTTCTTATCGTGAACAAATTGTTAAAAGTTGGAAAAGCGGCTGGCATTAAAATTAAGGGCATAACAGCATGTGTTTTCCCATGTATGAGTGGTATCACGTGATTCATAAAGCACACATAGAACATCTTTTACAAAAGTTTGTTGGCATGTAATGTTCTGCTGAAGAACTGGACAATAGAAATTATATGATCATAGATTCAAACACATACCATTACAAAGACCAATATTTGCATTATTTACCAAAACAGGAAGTTGTTATGTTAGCGCAAAAAAAAGAAAGCAATATGAATACAATTTATTTAATCCGATGAAATAATATGACGATAATTGACGATGACATGGCAATGTGGTGCCACCCTCCCAACTCATATCCACACAAGTCCAGATGAATTTTTCATCAAACATGGTTTTCTTATGGAATCTACTGCACCTGTTCAAACATGTATGCTCGATAAACAAAACACAGTTGTATTCAGCTACAGATGCATACACTAGCATACTCTGTAATCATTTTCCCTTGCTCTTTTGTTTGTTAGTGCTTTTAACATCAAATTTAAACTGTTCTTGCTATTAAAGTTGTGACTATTTTTGCCCAATGCGCAAGTCACTGAGGTTCGATTTACACTGTTATTCTGAGAAACAGTGAAAACAATCCTTTTCAGTTCTTTCTCCTTAATCTCTGTCAACCTCTGTGCTTCATCATTACACTTGACTTAGAGAGGAGTTATTACCACAGCTCATTATTTGCATTCAAATGCAGCATAATAATGTTTTGCATTTGGTATAGCACAGTATTGCAATTTCTAGTGATGGTACAAGAATGCTTTTTATCTTAATTAATCATCAGATCTCTCTAGCCTTTCTCAGTCCCATGATTCAAAAAATCCAAGCCCGATCTGAGAGCAGACATGTCTAGTTTGTGTATTGGAGCTACTAGCTCAATCTACTGAGCATACGCTATCAAATTCACTTCAGCAGATTGAAAGGAGGCACCTCATGCACTCCGAGAGTTCGTGTTCAACCAGTGATAATGGTTTCTGGTAAACTACTACAAAGTAAAGACAGCAAATACAGTTGAATCGAATTCATTACTACTAAGGCCTGTTAATATCAAATTGTGTTTTTCATTATATCTATGAAAAGCACTATTGACATGTGTATAGGATTTGTTGAAAGCTATTAGAATTTATAAATAGTATTTAATAGAATAATCTTTAAGATGCAACACTGCAAACTGCAGATACCAATTCTTATACTATAAAAATGGCACCATGCATTTAAAAAATTGTGTAAATCAATGTCTAATATTAACTAAATGTCATTTGCTTAAAACAAGCATACAACCGTACCAAGCTCAGCCTTTACAAACCACACCTACAATGTGTCAGCTGGGTCTGAGACTAGAGACTACGTACTGCTTGTAAATTTTGTTGGGGGCAGAATGGCGGTAGTCAATTTCATTCATGCTTCTCTCATTCCCCCACGCTCAGCCACTACTACTGCTGCAACCCTTACTGTTCTCTCTCTCTCCCTCAATGACAGAGAGGTGGGTTCAATGAACGCAGAACCCACCCACACACAGACACAGTTTAACTCCTACACCACCACCAATGTATTCGAAGCTGAAGTCTAAATGACAGAAAGAGGGGGGGGGGGGGGGAGGAGGGTTGGGAAGAGACTCGTTGCCATAGTTCCCAGCCAAGCTATTTGCAGCAATTGGTCCCCCAGCTCTGTGGCTCAGTGCCAATCACAAGGCAGGGTGTGCTGAATATGCATGAAGCAGCCAAGTTAGCACAAAAACTTTGAACCAATCACAGGCTTTCAGCAGGTGGTGCAATGAACTGTTCTAAATCCTTCAAAAAAACTGTTTAAGCCATCTTCTGGTGTACTCGACACTCTCTCAAAAAAAGAAACCTTATGCAAGATCAAAGTATAACTATTTGCCCAAATGCATTATTCTGATTCAATCTTTGATCTCGATCTTCTTTTATTATATCTTGAGCTCTCTGTCTGCACCTCCGCTATTACCCCCCACCCCATTCCTTGTCTCATTGTTTGCAGATTTTATATCATGATCACAAACAATACCAAAGGAGCAACAACGAATCTTTTACATAATTTATGGAGGGTACATTCAGCCTGGCAATATTGACTTGACAATTACTATGGGTAAGCTTTGCACTTTCAGGTAAAGAAAAATGCCATGCTCTCACCTAATGTTTAAAATTGCATGAAAACATTTCATCATAAATTGCTCAAAAGCAAATTAAGATCAGGAATGTCTGATGATGCATAGATCTACAGCAGTTAAATCAAAAGCATTTTCTTCTTAGCAATGTGACTCACAAAACCAAACAAATCAGGGATGACATGAATGCGACAACAGACAAACTGACAGAAAGAGAAAAGGAACAGCGCAACAGTGACAAGAAGCAACTTGATGATGAAAGGTGCACTCACCTGGAGGGGAAGCACCAAGGGGGGCAGTCGCGGCCCTGAGGGAGCCCAGCCCACCAAACTCTGTCCCCATGAGACTGGAGGCATAGGCTGGATGTGCCCCAAACATGGAGAAGGCACTGGGCATGTGGGTCATGGAGAACTGGTCCTGGCTGGTGGAGGGGTGGGCAGCGGCTGCTGCTGCAAACAAGGGATGTGCTGTGGTGGAGGTGGAAAAATTGGAAAGGGAGGAGAGGGAAGGGTGAGCAAAGGAAGAGATGACATTGAGCTTGGTAACAAAATAATCCTGCATGTCAATTGCCAAGGAAGTTTCAGCAAGATGATACATATGTAATCGAGAATTAATTTGTAATCATATAATAATAAAATATAGTTTGTTTTCCATGCAGTGTATATCTAAAAAAAACCACAACATACAAATAAGAAGAGAACAGGGACAACCTTATCTGGGTTCTTCTACATACATACATACAAAATATGTATCACCAGACATATCACATTGACCATTAAATTTCATCCAAGTCCTATTTCTGCACTAGATGTTGAATGCATAAAACACACCTTAACTCAGATTTCATTAAAAAAAAATGTTATTTTGTAATATTTTGCATAGATAATTCTCCTATGCTTTTAACATCTGGTATGTCATCTTCCTTTCCCTGCCCAAAATAAAACAAGCACAAATATCCATCTGGTTGGTGGCAACTGTACTGTCCACGGACATGTTGATACGATGAAACGAGTCCCTTCTTTTCATGATATCTGATGGCTCTCCTGCGACTCTCCCATTGCTAGGTCTGAATGAAACATTCATCTCATCTTTGCCACGAGTCTGGAAGTTGCTCTGAGAGATACCAACAGATGTTTGGCTCACATTCCATTCACTGGGAGCTGTCTCAGGAATGGATGTTCACCTGGTACTAGAAACCGATGGCACAATTTTGCAAACACTACCCCCGCACTCTCTCTCTCTCTCTTTCTCTCTCTCTCTCTACTTCTACCAAGTTCTATTTCCTCTTTATCAGCCAGAAAATATACAGTTTTATGGGCCAATTAATTCAAACTACCATCGGGCATGGCAGACAAATAATTTGAAGCATTACTTGATATTCTCTCAGTTTCTTTGCATTCCTATGATATCTTCTCATTGCCTGAAGACAAAAAATTGTGAATTTCTCCGCTTACTGTCACTGCATATGGATTGCTATAACAGGTTTTCATCAGAAGTCATCAATTCAGGTTACCATTGTGTGTACAGTTGAGTTCTGTTTCAGAATGGTTTGGCAAATGACAGCCACCCATGTAAAGGATTTTGAGCATAGCCTCTTAACCTACATTAAACTTTTTTTTTCTTTCGAGATGGAAACGAGGTGTGTGCATTTTGATCATATGACATTCATGACAACCTATTACCTCTGAGAATTGTACTAATCATTGAATCAAGGGCAACAATTTAATTAAGTTTTGTTCTCATTGACATTCTTTAGTCAATGGCAAAGCAAAACCTATCCATGATCAAAAGACCAAATTGGAGGTACTTGTACATGGAGTGAAGTACAAAGTGGTCCTAATTCAATTTCATCTGCAATCTATCAATCACAGATGACAGATTTGTGTAAAGCTTAGTAGTGATGATCTATCCGGAAGTATACAGCTTTACAATGTCAGCTATCCATCAAAATCTCCTGTAAAACCGAGCATCCTACAAGCCCACTGTGGTTAAAGCCTGCTAGGGCTAATCTATTGTGCAATCAATGTCTATGAGCAAACCTATCAGAAATGATCGTCTGACAGGAGGGACTCCTGAACCGAAATCATCCTACGCCCAGTGAGCAGACGATTGCTTCATTTTGCGACCCTTCCCAGGAGGCATCTGCACCGAGGTTTATCTGACTCTTGATTGGGCAACATGTCTGTCTGACCCACCATCATCTCTTCTGTTCCGCTTTTTTTTTTCTTCTTCTTCTTCTTCTTCTCATTTTCTTTTTGTGTGTCTCTCCCAATGTGGGGAAGGGTGTGGGATGACAGCAGTATAATGAGGACTGCGCTGACATGCTCACACAAGTATTTAGAATAAGATGGCTGGATGCTTCTGCGTATTCAAACACTCCTGCCCGTGAACAGCACCTCTGCGCCTCCAACAATGGGGGGGAGAGAGGAGTGTGTGATGGGGCAAACGGATGTGGGATTGGGTCTTTCTGCGCAAGAGAGAACCCGGACGAGCCAAGGCGATGGATTTCGATAATTCTTTCGTTAGTACAAACAATCCACTCCTTCAAGCAAGTGAAGCATTTGATGTGACTCATCTGACTCAAAATGTCTCATTCTTCTATACATCATATTTATATCTACTCATGGTATTGGTCATCAGCACTCATTGCATACAATAGTGGCACCATCTCAAAAGGGCATTGTAAGTGTGAGCACCCCTCTGAAGACAAAAATATTTTGCAACATAATTTTAGTTGAGTGCCGCATATCATTTCCACTTACACAACATACTTTGGTATCATACACATTACAAAATATATCTTTCCTACTGTGCCTTCAACATTATATCCTGTAATGCACTTCAAATCCTTACATATCTTACAAATCTACAATCGCCAAATCCTTTAAAAAAAAAAGAAGAAGAAATACACCAGAATGATTATCTTGGAAAGCCAGAGAGTTCATTATTTCAATTTCCTTGCACTTGAGATATCATGAATGAGTCAAATGGATGAATTTTTACAATTTCCATTAAAATAGAGCTAATTCTGGTATTTTGCGAGAGATATCCATTAATCTATTTTTCTCTTATCACTTTTGTTTTTCAAATAATCACACTGCCATCTGCAGAAGTTTTCAGAATCTTCAGAGCACACTTTACATCTGCTGACATTTACATTGTACAACCGACAGTTTCAAATTGATGTTTGTGAATTTAATACAGCATCCTCATTCAGTGCTGACCTAATAGATGTATGGCATGTACATTACAACATAAATGTATCTGCTTCAGATCGTACACACCTGCACACTGTCTTGTTTGACAAACATATAAAGCGAGTCCATGTATTTGACTCAATAATGCCATGTATGTTTAATTATCCTATAGGTTAATGTGTATGATTATCAGTATATGAGTGTGTGGTATGGTGTGGTGTGTGTGTGTGTGTTTGTGTGTTATGTTGTTCTACACCATGCATGCTACCGCAGCAGTTGGATATTCAGTATGCTGATACACTTTCCACTTCAATTAACATTGCATATAGCAATGGCAGGCTTATGAGCTTTTTATGCCACCGTTCACATCTCTGCCTATCATATCTATTCACTGCGGTTTTTGCATGTAATTTATTTCATTAGACAGGAGGTATCATTCTGTCAGCCAGCAAAGTAACCTTGCTCGTGGAATATTACTGCAGCGTCACAGCTGTCAAGAACATATGCTCTTGGCTGTACACTCCCGATGACAGCAGATTAGAATAATTGATGTGCAACTGAACTGAAGGTTTGTTAAATGCACTGAGCTGTGTTTGTGCAGTTTAAATCCCGTGGAGCATGTACACATACAATGTACCTCGCATGTTATTTCTTGAAAGCAAATACTCCATTCTAAAGGCCAATATGAATATTGTATGGCTGACATAGTATGCGATATAATGGCACATTCTGGAATCTATCCACTGAAATGCCATTGAGTGAAGACATTTTGGGAGAATATATAGTGTACGTAAAGACACAATAAAACAAACATGAAAAATTACCGGTAGCAACTTCAATAACAAAATAATCTGAAAGGAACATGTAATATCTCACTGACAAAACATTTTATTGTTCACTCATTTTACAGTGTCCGTAAGGTATGATTTGAATTTCCAGTTAATTTGAAGAGAGTTTTTTTTTTTTTTCTTTTCAGACTGTTTCATAGCAGATTTCTATTTGGCACTACATTTCTAATGTGCAGTTATTTTTTTATGTTTTTAACAACCACTACACTCATACAGTGTAGGTTCTTTTTGTAAATTTCATTAAATTCTCCACACAAAAAAAGAAAGAAAAAAGTATGCCATCAGATAGCAAAATATAGCATCAGGCCAAACAGATGTAATTGAACCTTCATGTCATATCACAATGCATCTGGGGGCATTTCGTGAAAGAGTTTCGTAGGTATTTTTTTCTGACAAACTGTTATAAGCTACTGAAATCCTTGAGTCTGATTGGCTGACAGCAAATTTTAACAAATAACCCTGTCAGACAAAATGATTCATGAAATACCCCCCTGAAGTACATAAATCTTGCTCATTTTTCAGGCCATGGAGATCACATTCTGATTTTGTCGCTGCTGATATGAAAACATTTCTTTTCCTGATTTACTTCACTCACTGACCAATATGCAAGTTCTCTATGAATGGTCACATCCAAGAGACTAACACTAGGTTTGAGAACAGCATACTTATTGTGGCAAACTTGTCATAACACTTAACAGAAAAATCTGAAGAACGCAATGAGTGATAACAAATCATTGCCACCCTCTTCCCCGGAAGCACGTACATAAACTGCTAGCTTGTCTACAGATTTTATGGATCTTTTCATTTCAAACTTACCAAGGAGATGCGTTGAATCGAAGAATCCTGCCCCAAGTCCTAAAGGACTTTTAGGGGCAGAGCTTTCAGCTGGCTCCATGCTGCACATGAAAAGAGAGGGGGAAAAACAGAAGATAGAGAGAGGGGAGAGAATAAAATGAGCTTGTTAGAAAATGACTAACATTTTATGAATCATCACACAATACTTCAGAAGGTGAGAGTGGATATGGGCTCCTGGCCGGTGAGGGTGAAACATCGATGCCTTTTCTCTGCAAACCCATGTGAATAATTATGATGACACTGTTTGCGCTCGGAGAAAGGACAGGTCTTGTGTGACATCTGTAAAGTGGGGATGAATAATTGATGAAGCTCATCCAACAGAAGACTCCGTGTGCAAGTGTCAGGAGTGTCCCCTGTAAGCTACGGCAAATGTGTGAATGTTTTTGCTTCTCATGTGGATACTGTATCAATATTCAACTTCCTAAACACCCTTTCCCATCTCTGCTACTCAAGCATCTCACCCAAACACCAACCTAGCACCACCACCATCCTCAGTCTACTGAGGACACATCTTTCTATTTTCACTTGAAAGGCAGCATGAAAGCTGTACCTGTGATGAGCCAAACTGAAGAAAGGAAAAGGAAAGGGAAACTTTAAATCACGCTGTAGACCCTCCTATTAGTGGAAGAGTTCTATATATATCACATATGTATTGTACTATGTAGCTGGAGTTTCTTTTAGTGCATAAGACTTGATCTACCAATTTTGCAAAATCAAATAGGTTTTGATGGGACAGGAAAGATAATTCAGACACTGAAAAAGCCAAGAACAAGGTCAACAAAGCCCTCAAGCACCTTCATTTCCTGACAATTTTCAGTTTCTATTCCTCTCTAAAACTAAAAATATTGATGCTATAGGTGAGGCAATGCCAAATGAAAGAACAAAAGAAATTATTCAATATGATGGTACAGATTACTGCCATATTATCAATACAGAATTGAAACAAGCACTTGACATAAAAATAACAAGATTATGTAGTCATGTGTATCTTTGTTATTGGTTCTTGAGGTTATCAATAATTTTGTGCGCTTGTTTGTCAAAGTGTAGGAATTGCAAATTTGGGAAATATAGGTTGACCGTGTATGCTGTATCTGTATAATACAACTGTACTTGGCAAGCTGTTCATGGTATATCATGCATGCCAAAAGCACTTCACAAAGTAGCAGCGGAATAAGGCTGCCCAATTATGTGCACTGTCACTGGGATTGATTGGGAACCACGGTGAAGAGGAAACGGGACACGTCAGACGGGAGTGGATCCCAACATGCTCCGAATTGCGGATAAATATCACTTCAATATTGCAGCGCATCTCATTCATGGTCTAGATTTTGTATCAAAATGGCAGCGCTCTCCCCTCACTTGCCCGCCACATCCCATCTCTCGCCAGCGTTGCATATTTCTCCTGCTAATTAGAATGCACGGTTACGGTTTCTCCAGGTAACTCAGCCCCAATGCCAAATGTTTCCCACAAGCAAATAAATGCGCTACAATGTATATCTCCCTGTCAATTTGCCTGAAATCCAGTGTCTCATCTCACTTTTAGCAGCCTCTTTGTTGTTGTTTTTTTTCCCACATCAAACCAAAATATCCAGTTTAAGTCAAACCAAAGAAAATTCAGTCCTCTCAGCTCTCTGTTTTTCTACCATCTCTGTCTTAGGTACATGATTGTACACCATAAAGCTGCAAATGAGATTTTGAGCTTGAAAAATGAGTTCATTTTAAAGAACTATCACTGTTCTGTCACTTCATGGAATGCTCCTTTCCACATGTATGATGTTTATTTCATTACTGCTGACTATAACTCAAAATGAGAACACATTCTGCATAGGGGATTGTGTATTAGGATCTTCTGCAGACTTGCCATCCAAAAACTGCAAGACTGTTTTGATATCAGGTACATGTAGAAGGAAAAGCCGAAGGGAAAGAATTTGGAGAGGCACAAGTATACCTCAACTTGAAGTTTCTGTTTCCTTGAAAACTATTTAGACTATTTCTTGGGAATTTAGCACAAGTCTAGACTACAGATAAACAGAGAAAGATATCACTGACTTTGTAGAGACTTTGATTTTTATCAAATTTTCAATTATGACTATGCTCATATTGGGAAAATATAAGACTTATTCTTTATACCAAGAAAGCAAGCCACCATTGTGAATTTAGAATAGATGTGACCCACAAAACAATCATTATCACAATTTCCCTCAAGGTATTCTACTTGTCCAATACATGCCAATGATAGATAAACTTTGAGCTTCCTCAGTGACAATTACCTCCATGTTGTGATATTTCTACCCTGAATCTACATGTACGACAGAAAGGAAGCTACTCTTAACACAGAGCCTGTAATGGCTAAACTGGCTATGACTTAAAACTGAACTGGCTGCTGGTTGTGACCCTAGTATACTGGGAATCACAGAGGTTCAAAGCCCCGTTCAATACTTCTTGTGCGTCGTCAAGTTCTCGACACCATCCTAGCCAGTTTCGAGCGAGAGAGAGAAAAGAGAGAGAGAGAAGGGAGAGAGGAGGAGAGAAGAGAAAGAGAGGCAGACAGACAGAGAGAGAGGGCTCCCTCTTGCTGCCACTGCTGGGGAATCGCTGATTTCCAAAATGCACTATTATGACTGTAACGACAGAGGATTGAGACTACAAACTCCTCCACGTATACATGAAAAGTGCAAAGTCCAAGAACACAAGTCACAATATTTTTTTCTACTTTACATCAGATCCTCTATTTATTCTTAAATTCTCTCTTGAAAGGCAGGGCAAAAGCTTGACATAGCTTTGATACAGTCACAAGGCCTATGTCAAACATAATACAACTGTAAATAAGAAATGTGTTTTTCTAAAACAGAAAAGTTAAATGAATAGATCAGGTCTTTTCACACTGATGTGAATGCCTCCACTAGCCTGGAATACATACAACGTATACAATGTACAATGTAAGCAAAGAAAAACTTCTACATTCAACCCGCACTGCTTTCACTACTCTGCATGAAATAATTATTTTTCATGGCGGATCTTGCACTGCATGCTACACTTCAGAAGGTGTGTTTAAAATAACTGCATTGTTAGTTTTATCTTCATATATTGTTTGCTGGAAATAAATGTCATTGAACTGAACTGAACTGAACTGAAGGTACAGGCTCTAAGCGATAGCAGCAAACGACGAGAAAGATTATTCTCTATGAAACCCTCATCTGTCAAAACCAGGAGAATCAACTGAAAAAGGTCATGTTTTCCACTTTTGTGCTGGTTGAAGGTGATCATGTGAATATCAGTAACCCCCAAAGTCCCAGCAAGCATACAGATATGTATTTCTGCTGAGAAGCACCTTGCCGTTCAAGAAAAAACAAAAACAAAGAGGGCCGGGTTGGTGTAAGGACACCGAAAGCTGTATGGGGTGAGAGGGCGATATCTGCTAATGCCATTAAAAAAAAAAAAAAGAGCCACACAAAGAGCTTTACAGCAAAGCAGGGGGGTGACAATGACGTTGAAACGGAGGAGAGAGAAATGTGGGAGAGAGCGAGAAAACATGAAACTCTCCCTATACCTCTGTGACTCACAGGGGTGGCAAATTACATGTCCTACTGCCAAACCATCCTGTACATTTCATACCCTAAGCACAAACAGATTTACTGCACGTGGGAAGATAGAAAAAGAAAGAGGGGGGGGGGGGGTCTAATGCAGGACAGAGGAGATGATAAATGAATAACACACATCTGCAACTAACCTTAGGGCTGTGGCCACGAGAAGCTCTCATGTGTACATAGTATGTCTATACGGTTTGGCTTTTTATAGACTGAATATCTGACTAGCTAGCATGAAATGTCATCAGTACCAAGTGACAAAGCAACTTGCAATGCAGAGCACAGCAAGACAGACGTCAGTGACTGTACTCATGCTACCATTAAACAAAGACTACGTCAAAAGACTCATGGCCAGTTTTTACACAATGTACAATAGGCCAACGGCAAGTCCCCCAATAAACCGAAGTGTATTGTGAAACATTGTACATTGATTGAACAATGCAGTTCTCTTGTGTATAGGTTGGTCACACCAGCCATGTACATTACTTGTACGTTTATGCTTCATCTTTTACTGGGTTGTCATATTGGTCTATCTCGTTAATCTCAACTATGCCCGCAGTACAGGGGAAGTATAATAAATTGGTGCATGGTTGCCACACACATAACTCTACTGTTTAGTTGTTGTTTTTGATGGGCACAAGCAAATTTCTACACTATGGCTATCCTGAACAGCAGGCATTCCTCTTGGAGATATACGGGGTATTAAAACACCGTGCTCTGCATAAATTGCTCGACGGAACTCAATGAACGCTGCGCACACGTTTCTCTAATTACAGGCATGAAAAGATCCACTGACTCAATTCAACGGCTGATCCACGCTTGGCCCTCGACTATTCGTGAACGACAACAAATCAGTTTGTGTCATCCATTATCCTCTCCGTGTTCCCTTTAATCATCACGAATCAAGTATGATTTTAAAAAAATGACTGCAGCACAACACACATGACATAAGATCTTGTATGTACATGAAATCACAAAATTTAGTCAAAAGCTAATAATATCCCACGAAGTCTCATCTTTTCCCAGTTGTGCAAATTCAAAAGGGCAGGGGAGACATGTCCTGGTTTGATGGTGATTCCAACAAGCACATCCGCTTGTTTTCTTCATCTTTATTATTTCCAATTATAGCAATACAATTGTATGCATATAAACTGTGTTTTCATAGACATGATTGAAGGCGCACATTAGAAAAGACCAGTTTGTAGCACTACAAGGGATGTTTACTACATGTATGATGCCATTTATGAATAATGGGTCACTGAAAAAAATACTTCTATAAATGTTGCACACAATTTAAGAACTTGAATCAATGCGGATTGATTTGATTTCTTTCTGGAAAATCAGACAGTGCTATGCAAGATTTTAGAAACACATGCCAAAGGAATTCTTTCTTCTTTTTTTTTTAGTCTTGAATGAAGAGACATGTCATAACAAACTATTGTATTTAGAAGCAACCAATTAAATTAAATCTTAATAAGATTATACTGTTAATAACTTAAAAAATCTTTGGGCTAAAGGAAACAAGTGTGAAGGTATACACACCTTTACTAACTTAAGTATAACATTGTAACACTGTAGGCATAGAAATATCATAGCCCTTTTATTCTATAAACTATGTATCAAACTTTTTATATATACACAAGCAGTATATCGCTGCCCTTATATTCTCAGTCTCTCTCTCTCTCTGTGGTGTTGTTTGTTCGGTTTTTGTTTTTGTTTTTTGTTGTTTTTGTTGTTTTTGTTGTTGTTTTTGTTGGTTTTTTTTTTTTGGGGGGGGGGGTTACGATCCATGGTCTACAAGCTTTGCTTTTCAGTGGACCTCTCCTTTCCACTGCCATATTTACAATATTTGCTTTTGTTAAAATTGCAAAGTTTATAATGTTCTTTTTTCACTGCATTAATATTCATGTAAATACATTTTGTATTATACTTCATGATTTGTCCTTTCAAATTGTCTAACAGTCAAATTGATATTTGTATCCCTTTGTATAATGTATTTCCTTTTATTGACGGAAATAAACCAAAATTGAATTGAAAAATTGAATTGTTACAATATATGAGTGTCAACCTTTATGTACAATTTTAATATTTCATCTGCCTGCATCATTGGAATTAATGGTTCCATTACAATTTCTAGTAAATTGGCAAATAGTGAACTACCTTTCTGATTTGATGATGATGATGTCAATATCAATGTGGTATAATCTATTGCACCCTCTTCAGTTTAACACTGCTCTTCCAAAGGATCTTGCTATCATCAACGGCTACCCAAGGTGCCAGGTACCCATTTCTATACCTGGGTCAAGAAGGACATTGTGGGTAAAACATCTACATGTACTGTACAACTGTAGCCCGAGAACATTTGCCCCGAGCAGGATTTGAACTTGGGACCTCCCATTAAAGAGTTCAAATCCAGATTTTCTCTACTACAGGGCTCCCACGCATATAATGGCAGTAGCCTTCATCTGCAAATTATCAGAAGGGAGGAGGGGGCAATTTCCCAATCAGAAATAGAAGCCTTGTAACTCGGAATCACAGTGTTTTTGTGTTTTAAATACAATACATGTATTCTCCACCGACTATGCACACACACTATTACTAGTCTATCACATAATGATGATACCTTTTTGAAGATAACCACAACAGTATGCCCCAACATTAGTTGACTAAGACAAAGTCAAATGGTCAGTACTTCAATATCATATGCAGTCATTTCATTTCAGAAGGCCAATTTAAATCTACAGATGTTCTTCCCCTAAGCACCTCAATATTCCAAGAAAGAAATTAATGCAACTGTTCCAATGTATTGAAATGTCTTGAAGCAGTACACATGCATTTAATTGTTGCTTGTTTGGTAAATACTGAGCAAGCCTTCTCAGTATGAGGGATGAGCGCTGACAGATAGGCACCCGCAAAAGTATAATCTAGATTTGTTACCATTATCAAAAGACGCTATTAGCTTTGCGTACTGCTGTAAATGGGACAACAGTTTCTTAGGAGTTATGACATCGTTTAAGAAAGGAAAGCACAAAGGAGGAACTCAACTTGTCGGGGGGGGGGGGGAATGAAGGGTCGATAACCTTTCGACCATGTCTCCATGTGGTGTTTTCATCATGGGGAAAGATTTCAGCAGAAGTACTACAACACGGCTATGTACATCATTCAATGGTGTGCCTCTGGCAAATCCTAACAGCTTACATATTGCACGGAAGCACACGATCCTGAAGCTTGCCAAGGTTCAGATCAAATGGCCAACCACATTTTAAAGACAAGGAAAGTAAGAGAGATTCATACATTCATTCATTTCCTCTTGTTCTTCTTGAGGTACTGTACTTCCCTGCCAAGCTGAAAGTTCATACACCATTTCCTGGTCATAACTTGAAATCTGTACTTCAGTATGGTATGTTTGCAAGATGAGGTGATCTCAATTCCAACATTCAAGCTTTCTCTTGCTGAATGAATATCTCTCCCTCCTCTCCCAAAGGTAACAAAGCACATATTTTCACTGAAGAAACCAACAAACAAGCCTAACAAGACCGTTCTCTAGGCTGAGCTTTCTTGTACACCTTCCTACCAAAAATCAAATTCCATATGAAGTTGTTATTCAATATCGATACAGAATCTGTCATATAGCAAAAACTAATTATCAGATTTAGCAGAAGGAAAAAAAAAAGTTTCATTTGTTTAAATTGTTTTCATTTTCCATCTGTACAAGATGACTGGACAGCCCATACATGTATTCAGCTTAACTGGCTAAGTACTGATTTTTGGAACAGGTAAATGAAAAGCATGTTACTACATGTACATTGTATGTACATATGCCCAGGGAAAAACATCCATTTATTGAATATATTGAATAGAACTGACCTTCTGAAGGAGGAAAGTGTAAATGCCTGTTCTTTTATTTCTTTGTTTGGTTTTGCATAATTGTCTCTAGCTAGTGAATCTTGTTACCAATGGCATCTAATGAAAAAAAAAGGTTTATAGAGTAAAACCATGAAAATATCACAATGATATGTGATCAATGTCTTGATGTTAATCGCAAGAATTTAAGTTTTCAGTCTAGCTGCATTGAGGCGAGCACTTTTAAAACACTTGAATACTCTAGTGACCTTTGAAGGCATCTTGCATGAATTTGCAAAATAACCTTTAAAATACTTACCTGAATCATCAGACATGGTACGAACAATCAGGAATGGGGCATTAAAACTGGTTTGACTTCTCTCGGAAAGCAAGGGAGAATGGGGCATGAGAGTCAATACTCTGACTGATGCACACTTGGGTGTTTACAAGAAGCTCATGACTCAGGGAGGAAATGCTAGTAGTGTTCTTGTAGCTGCTGTATATGAACAACTCTAGATAGTATCTTCTGTAATTTCTCCATCAAAACTGAGAGAGGCAACATGGATTCCAATGAATGGGGAGTGAAGGAGGGGAAGAGGGATCAGAGGTCTAATGAATGATCACACATAATGCTCTATTCATGGTTTTAAAAATCACAGTGCACAAAAGTCCATCAGTATCATGCCTCAACTCATAACAGGTGCAACTAGTCTGTGCAGTGCCAGAGATTACAGGGTGCGAAAGCAAAATGCTTGTAATAGACTTCAGATACCCTTAACTCGTTAGCAACTGAAATGCCCAAAACTGCCCGTCTTATTACTCCATAAAACGCCCGAAACCGCCAATCCATTTGTTTGTTTTTTAAAGTTTTATGCATTTTTTTTTCATATAGTATAATTTGATGTAATTTGAAAGAGGTCAAAGGTCAACAAAAGTATGTCAGAAGTATTCTGAGACACACCATTCTCTTTGAATAGTCTTGATAGACATTCAAATAAACTGGACAATAATGAACATGCAATGAGCTAAACATTTACAGAGTTGTCGAAATGAGAGCAATACTGCTGTACCTTCCAGGGAACCACAGACCATTATGTACAGAATCTTCAGTTGCTAAAGGGTTAATATTTTGTGTTACTGCACCTCAGTCACATAACTTTCATAGGATGACTTACAATCTTTAGTAACTTTCCTATTCATCTCCAAATTTAAAACGATAATCCATATTAAACACTGCAAAATACTTTCTCAATCAAAGGAAAAGCAATAAAATTTGATAATTTTTTTTTTTAAATACACTTGTATTGCCTGATATCTATATACTTTTTGAGGTACACTGTATTAGTTTTCTCTTTTACACAAGTGTTTGCAGATTTCATAATATCATGTACTGACTTTCACTGAAAAAAGTTTTGTGTGTATTCTTTTTTTTATTATTATTTGTCCTTAAAACTAGAATCATAATTTTCATTCATAACATACATACAGTAAAACATGCCAACTGAATTTACATAATATACCATGTGTTGTACATGTATACCAGGTACACACACACAATTATTCAATATGTGCTAGGACATTTCTTTTTAGTTATGATAGAATTTACCATGTATCACCTAAAGGTTTTCACCAAAAAAAAAAAAATGAGGTGGGAACCAATGGTGCTCAGTGAAGACATTACAAGTATACAACTACATGTATCTGCAAGGAAGCTGCAAATGATTGGCCACCCCCCTGCACAATTTTGTGATATACTGCAATGTGGGTCCAATCCCCTCCCCTTCTATACCCCCATCCCTTACCCCATTCAAACTTAGAACCAATAGGAAGAAAAAGCAGTTGTTTCCCAATGGTACAATACAGTACTCTCCGCATAATCGGGTAGGCTCGGGCAGAGCGTTTCTTACCCGATTAAGCGGAGTACCCGATTAACAGAAGAACACGTCTCATTCACAATTGACACACACAATGTGTACATATATATATATATATATATATATATATATATATATATATATTGTACACTGCACCAAACACATACACTGCTTGCACTTATTCGGTCACGAGCAATAATTTAAACCCTTTTTATGGACAAATATGTCTTCAGAAAACTTTGTAGTTTGATTGTAGACTCCTCGCTAACACGCAGGCGTTTTCTGACATGAACACGTCTCTTTGCGTGCACAAGTCACGTCGAACATTAGGTTACTTTTCGAGAAGTTACTGGGGAAAAGCAAAATTACCGGTATTGAGCTGTTGCATGGCCTGTTGTTTTTTTTTTTTCAGTTTTTTTCTTCCAAATTTCTCGTGTATATGAATGATGTTGCCGAGCAAGGGAGGAGCGCAAGTGTGTTCAACTCCTGTTTGTCTATGCAGTTGTGAGTGCCAGCTGCATGTGTAATGTTCGTTTACATTAAATCGGTACAAGGTGTACGGGTACATGTAATTTCATATTATTAAATTATCGGTCTTCTTTGCAGATTAAGCAGAGAAGGCGATTAACCGTGGAAAATTTGACATTCATGATTTCTTAAAGTGTTATATCTGCTATAAAATGTGGGTAGAAATTAGATAAGAAGAAAATTATTTACCCATTTATGCGGAGAGGCAACCCGATTATCAGGTAATTTTAATGTGCATTGGAACTGATTTTGACATCACTACCCAATTAAACAGAGAACCCGTTTAAGCGATACCCGATTACGCGGAGAGTACTGTATAAATAAGACAACAATACATGAACTTTTATGAACAAGCTGAATTGAATGGACATGTACACAATATACCATTTGTGCATGTGACTCACATTTTAGGAGCTACAAGTCTTGTGGTGTATGATGTGTCATCTTTGGAAAAATAAAAGAAAGAAAGAAAACTTCTTTGAAAGAGGAGTGGGGTCAAAAGTCAATAATTTCATGGTCAAGAATGAGTAGAATTTGGAATGAAAAAACAAAAATCTCTAGAACAAAAGTCATGAGGAAATGTAAAGCAGCAGAGAGAAATAGAGCAAAAAGCAGGTACAGCATGTTTAATGCAACTATACACATTTACAATGTACAGGGCTAAATTGATATGTACAAGTATTATTGGCGAGCACTATCAATGGTCCATAAAAGAAAATTAATTCATCATGTTAGCACAGAAATGCCATTGCACAATTCAAGTGTGTGGCTCAATGTGAGGTGTCAATAGCTATGAAGGAAATTTTTGCGCTGATTCCACAAATTTACCGTCACATGTTTGATCCGATTATCTGATCTTGCCCTTACACTTTACAGGTACAGGGGCTCTGCTGCTTTCACTGTTCTACTTCTTCAGGGCAATTCACATTAAAAGTGAAAAAAAACTGTAATTTTAGACAACTCTAGACATTACAGTGAAAGTTGCCAGGCAACTGTTCCAAATGCACCGATTTTTGTTGTGTTTCTTTGTTGTCATTAATTTTTTTTTTTTCTTCAAACTTTACACAAAGTTTGCTGTAGCAATTTGCAGTGAGAATCATCGACAATGAAAACTTTGTTTTGTCACATACAGGTGTAGCTTCAGCTCCATGTTAACCCATTAAGGACGGGCTGATTTTGCTACAACATGCATTTCCCATAGACACCTACCTGAGTATACTCAAGACTCATCTTCAATGGGTTAAGATAATTCCCTGCTGTCCCATGTAAAATGAGGATTGAAATCAGCTCCCCTGGCTGTTACATAACATTCATACAACAGTAGGCCTACAGTGAAGCTGTATGCAGACTGATCAGTCAACTGCACACATGATTGTTTATTACAGTGACAAGACTTGAAATTGGGATTTTTCGATTACAAATGTGGTAACATTGCAAGTTTGAGAAGGTCCTAAATATTGTAAAGTTTACTGTCGCAATGGTTCCCAGCCAAAGTGGGTCTTGTGAGAGACCTGCTCTGTCTTAGCAGTTTGCATAATATGTGTATGCCTCTCAGGGCTTACAATACAGGAAAGAGAGGGGGGAAAACTACCATGGAGTTATCAATGCCTTCAATTGTCTGCAAAGCTCTTCATAAAGCAGTACACTACATGCAGAATCAAACAATGAACATCTGCCACAGTCTTTTCATAATACAGTGTAACTACACTGCAACAAGCTGTGTTCATTTCATGAAAGAGGAAATGCCAGCGCACTAACAAACATAAGGGAACAGCTATCAGTCACATAGAAAATATAATACCCCAATGGGAGCTACGCAGGTCAAATCAAGTGTCTTGTGTGCCTTTATTTTTCCTCTCATCTGCAGGATCAGCAAGGTCATGTAAAATAAACATGGCAGCTGAAAAGAGAGATATCTGTAGAGCAGGGGCAGGCAGCTCCGAGAATATAAATTACATACATTCCCTGAAAGCCTTTATCTAGTGTTGGGAATAGTGGTATAGTCATGGCATGCCCTTTATACAGCTTATATTGGAAAGCTGGGTGTGAGCTAAGTGTGTGTGTGTGTTTCTTCACATTGTATGTTCAGGATAGCAATGCCCCTAATGGCCACGCAAACTGCACCCTGTCCTATGACACGCTCAAATCTCAAGCAGTCCTGTGGGCATAAATGATTACAGGAGGTCCACCACTGGAAACGGAGGAAACTACAAATTGATTTACTGAACACGAAAAAGGGGAGTGTGAGAGAGAAGAAAGAGTGTGTGAAAGACAGGGAGACGGACCATGGTTATGTACTGCAGTATCATGCAATCATTACAAATGTACAACACAGGGGGGTATTCAGCACCAGGAAATTGTGTAATTACCTAGGCACTACAATACAAGTTGTACATAATACCTTGGTTGATGGCTGATACCCATGCAGAGTTCCATGGCGATCAAGTCGTGCAGGACTTGGTTGAAAGTAGTATTCAAACAGAGCTGTGGCTGCTACATGATTCTGATTTGAACAGTGAACAACAACCATTTTGCCCTTTAACAAGTGATCTAAGCATTCATATCTAATATTCACTGGTGTTATGCACAGCATCTCATTACTAACCTATACTACTGTGTATATCAAGGAAAAAACACATTCCTCTACAACTGTTTTGCTGAATAGTCAGGTTTATTACAATACATTTAAATTTTGTGCATGTCCATTTCATAGTGGTTCTTCTTGACAACCTGACAGCTTGCCCGACGTAGCAACAACTAATGTATGCAATGAATGTACATTGTAGCTTGTTTGTGTTTTCAGAGGGTTGGATTGTTCAAAGCAGGGCTGAAATGACAAATCCTATTGATTGAAGCAGTGGGAAGAAGTTATCCCCCCCCCCCCCCTACACACACACAGTTGGGAGGTTTGACAATTCTACATTTTATATAGTACAATCTGGTGCATCAGGGAATAATTTTCCAACTCAAATTTGATTAACAATTTCAGCTGATGAACAATATTTCTAATGGTATCCTGTACACTTCTATGGAAGAAAACTGCTATACAAAAATTAGTTTATGTAGCAGTGGTGTAAAAATGCATAGCAAATTGCGATGCGATACCAGGAAAATTATTCCCTGTGCATATAAGTGTACTTTAATTACGATTTCAACATATACACTGAGCCGATGCGCCTGCAGGAGACTCTTGAAACTTTGGGCTTGGGCATATTGAATGTTTGCAATATGATCAGGTGATGTATTCTGGAAACTTTTACTTTTTACTTAGTTTTTTACTTTCTATTTCTGGTGTTCAGCGGGAGAATTCATTTGAAAAGCAGAGTACAAAGTAAGACAATTAGAATTAGATGAGTTGCTGGAGTCTCACACTGACTGTGTGATAGTTGGCAGCCCTGTCAAAGTTACCAAAATTAGTGTTGATACAAATGTAAAGGCTTTTAGCAAACCTTTGAAAGAGCCCACACAGTTTGAAGTCACAGAGCACTTGGCATGAGAAAATCAAGTGCTTCATTAAAGTTCAAACTAGCTATGCCCCTGGCACACTTGAGGGGAAAGATTTGTTTCATTTTGTTTCTGAATGGCCCTTCTTTGATACGAAATACAAAATGTCTCTTAAACAAACTATCATTACATGACGCAGCTCTTCACAAATTGGGGTGGGGGTAGACTCGCTTTCCCAGTCATAACATTTTGGTATATATTGCGGTCTCACATGACAGAAATGGGTCCATCCTGAATATTAATTTGTGTGAATAGAAGCTGAGAAATTAGAAGAGTAGTATAGTGAAATGTACATTGAGCATACTCTGTTCAAAACTAAGTACGGTAACTTATGATATTTTGAAGTTGTGATCAATATAACACAAATCGGCAAATTCCATGATGCCACTCACAAGAACACCCTGCATTTGCTCTGTACTATAAAATCAGGCATTTTCATTATCCCATCCAATAAATTTCCAATTGTATATGTACTCATGCAATTATGGTAAATATTCCTATACCTCCCCTGCACAGATAACAACATATTCCAACAACCCCTACACTCCCCCCCCCCCCCCAACTAAGGAACATTTTATAGAATTTCATGCCAAAGGCAAATGGAAGGTGAACTCACATGATACATCACAGAAATGGCGATATCTATTTGATAGGTCAAACCTTTAAGAATTCATTATTTTTCTTATTTTTTAATCAGAATTTAGTCAAACTTTCAATATCTTGTTCCTCCCATTTACTGGTTCTATTCAACAAACTTAATTTTAGGGTAGGGATGGTATACAGGTAGATTTGGTTTAGATGGGGATTCAGGTTTTAATTTTTGAGAGATAATTAGAAACCACTTTAATGTACAGTACATGAAATATTAAAGTGCACACAATTCTATGAGGAATTAAAACTTTACTTGATAAAAATTGGTTTTGAAATGGCCGAGATATCAAAAACAAAGCAAAACAAGGTGGTCCTAATAAAAGGTGGGTCTGACCTTTTATTAGGACATCTTTGTTTTTGGATTTCTCAACCATTTCAAATCAAATTTTCATCAAATAAACTTTTAATTCCTCTCAGAACTGCATGCTCTTTAATATTTCATGTAAGTGATTTCTAATTATCTCGCAAAAAATTAAAATCTGAATCCCTATCTCAATTAGAACTATACCATCCATTTAAGTCTCATCTACTATCAGTTGTATTGTTGTCTCATTTTTCATTACAGCAGTGGTGGGCACTGAGACATTGGTACTACACTTATGGTAAACAATGTCATTTCTGAATGACTAATGCTTGCTTCAAAGAAGCCAAAACACTTCTTTCCATGACAACCAAGGTACTCACTTCCTACATTCCACAAAACAACCCCATATATCACTGGAATATTTGACTTATAGTCATGAAATCACATAGATGTATTGTTCCTCGGTAATTACCCAAGCAATTTCAATTTCCTTGTTATGTAATTCTTTGTTTTTAGAGTCTATGGTCACTTTGAAAATATCCTATCCCTATTCACTTGCATAAGATTTGAGAAGAGAACACACTTGCAATTATCAGATTTGTTTTCTCACATGCACTGTGCATCAATAAAAGTCAAATTGTTCTGATAACAACAGTGGAATAATTGGAGTCATGATATTTACTTGCTTTTAAAAGTAAACCTGCAACCAGCTGCAAAAGAGAGATAAATTTGTAGGATGCCTACATGTAGCTGCCTACACTGAGATCCAGAAGAAGCTAAGGTCTGAAATTATCCAGATGGAGTCAATTCTTTCACAGTCTTCTTGGTTTGTTTTGGAGTTTGTTTTTATTTTTATTTTTTGAGGGGGGGGGGAGGGGTGGGTTAACTTTTGTTTTGTTTTTTTTGGGGGGGATGTAAATCTCTACACTTTTCAACATTTTCAGTACTACTACAAAAGACAATGTCATACAAAAATTGCCCCATATAAACCTTAATGTAAGGAAAGGTTCCAAAATTTCAATCAGCTCATCACTCTGAAAATGAAATCAACAAAAGTTGTTCTTAAAAGCAGTGTGCTATAAATAAAACCTTTTCTTTTTTATACAACCATCTCCTAATAGAAAAGATACAAACGATAACGGCAATAAAGTTGCCAAACAAAATCCACTCGGCCCAAGACGGGGAATTGTTGCTGACAATCAAGATGGCTTCCACCCTGAAAAGGCTGGCTTGTCAAGGAATGCCAACTTGACTCAGTCTATCGCGCAACCCCTTCATCGAAGCCTGACTGGCGATTCATTAAGATGCGCTACACCTGCTCAGTGTCAACTCCCCGTACATCAGTCACTACAATTACATTTTGCACGTCAAACGGTACACAGAACATGTTTATGCAAGAACCTGGGCACAATGATACACACAATCACAAAGGTTAAATGCAACACATACACATACACACACATCCCCCTCAAAAAGAAGGGGGACCAAAGTGGAATCCTTTGTGGCATAATAGAATACACCCCCTCTTTTTTGTGCTGAGCAATTGCCATTCTGTAATTCATGAAGTATGCTGCCTGCCTCACCAAGAATTCCATTCGATGTTTACATAATAGACTGGATGCAGTAAGTTTGTGCATAATGAGATATATCTCTCTCTCTCCATTGCCCGCACGTACATAATTAGGATGGAGCGCGATCTGGGAGTCCAATTTGCTTTTTACATCATCAAATACACAACACACACACTGACACACACACACACAATGCCCCTCACCCATTGCTCTCTCTCTGCATGTTTATATCATTCAACAAGGCCTGGTAATAATTTATCAGCTTATTTTCTCTGCCTCGCTAGGCTCTCTCTCTCTCTACCTGATCACACGTATCTTTTGTCTACTCAGTGGGCAGAGCGTCTGCACTGCACAGCGCTCCATAAACCAACTGCTTAAAATTCTACCCAAGTGTCACTCAAGACCGCACCAGACCCCATCTTGATCTTTCCCTACTACCCAATTGGCCAAGCAAAGCTTCCATACAACGCAAGCACTCACCCTTTGTCGCCAACACTGCTTGTACTGGCACTCTGTAACTTACTGCATTGAACAGGGCACATAATATTCATTTATGTGTTAAATTAGAAGTTGCCACACATACAGAACTGTATGTAGCTGGTTTAGGGACCATCAATCTGTAGGCAAACACATAAAATACCTTCTGCTGCAATGTCTATCCTTATATCTATTTGAACTATCAGCAATCAACATGCAATTGTTACATCAACCACTCATTTCTACAGATGTACATAGTGAGTGAGCACAGAGCAACTTACAGAAGTGACTACAAGCAGTGCAATCTCTGCTCGTTGAATATCTATTTCACACTTTCGTTTTACATTGTACGTTTGTGCAAGTGGCATACTGTATATTATACTCACTGAACTAGTTCAATCGCAATAGTGTATGTACTGTATGTACAACGGAATGAAGCAGGACACCACAAGATCTAATTCCCACAAAACAGTGTAGGTCGGCCTAGCTGACAATTCCAGTCTCAGAACTGAACTTTTCCAGAGTGAACTTCAAGCTTGTAGGAAACAAATAAGGCTGCTTTCCCATTGGTCTATAGTTTGAGGCCCAGTCCACTGTAGTTTACGGGTAGGCCAAGTTGGTTTGCAGGCTGTAGCCCCTCCATGCTCTGCAGTCATACTACACAGCACGGTCAACCAAGAGAATGCACTCATTAAGTTTTAGCAGTAACATTGTGCAAAATATTAGAAATTTCGCAAAGAAAATTCCTTGGGATGTATAGCTTTGATTATTCTACAGAATGATAAAGATAATCTTCATCATTGCCAGTTATAGTACGTTGCTCCAAAAGAAGTTGCAAGAGAAGGGAGGGAAGAGTAGAACAAACTACACAGTTGCAGTAAAGTACGAGTGTGATACTGATACTTGAAGACGAGCAACTCAGTACAGTAGTTCAGCATGAATGTAAGCATTGCACACAGGATAAACTGACATTCTTCAGTGAACCATTCTACCGCAACAGAACACGGAAAGACAAATCTAATACCTATTAGCATTTGCACTACCTTCCATGATGAATCATAGAAGCTAACAAACAACACACTCATAATGACTCTACCATACTCACGTTTTTTCTACTGCGGTGAGCTGATAGGAATGAAGTGTCTTAAGCTGGATATCTATCTGTCCATGGTCATGTCTAAATGAATACTTGCAGTGAAAGGCTTTGTGTCGCGCTATTATGGCAAAACACAGCCCGGGGAGGTTAAATGCAAAAAAGCAATTGTCGTAGCTTATTATAATCACAGTCACTCTCTCCCCTTCTCTCCCTCGTTTCTCTTTCTCCCCTCGGAAATGCACTACGCAAGAATGCACAACGAAATGTTGGCTTATCTCCCTATTGAGATAGAGACATTGGGTTGCAGGGCAGCAGCAAGAATAATTCCAGCCTGTTTTTTTTCACCTGGTCATAAAATATTCCATTCAGCGGTAATTGAGACTGCTCGCTTTCTCTCGCACGCCCGATGAATTTTGACATGTGTCTTTCATAGGCCCTACATGCTCCATACAGATGGAGGGAAGTAAAGTATTATTCCTCCCTTTCTATCTATCTCCTTCCCACTTTTCTCTTCTATTCTCCATCTGTCCCTGCTCATATCTGTACATACAAACAATACTATACATAATAGATCATAATCAGAAACTGAAACTGGCAGGATATTGGAATTACTCAAATGTTTAGCACTGCCTTTGTGTGTCGCGTAATTTACCTTTTCTCTCTCTTTTTTTTCCTCTCTCTAGCTATCTCCGTCTATTCTTTTTCTTTTTTTCTTCTCCAGCCTCATAGCATCCTGTTTTTCCCTGTTTGGGAATTGATCTGGAAATCAACAGACAAATAAAACTTGTAGCCATTCTTATGGCAGTTGGAATATTCTTGTGCTGGTATGTGAATGCACACATTCGCTGTAGAGTCTAGTACGATACAAATGGTCTCAGTGTCCATCTGGCTCTCATATAACCTTTGCCTAGTAATTTGTTAATGGCTGCCACATTCATGAATCCACAAGGTAAAGTATTGTTGTCAGTGTGCCCCATGAATCTACAAACAATGTATGCTCTCACTCATAATGACGATGTTGTTTTGCAATTCTATACAAAGTCCAAATTGCTTACTCTGTAAGAATTTACTTTTGGTAATAAAGTTTGATTTCATTCATACACTGAAACATAACAAAAGAAGAAAATCCTACCATTTCTATCCATAATTAAATTGCAATTTACAAATGGAAAATACAAACTACTGGATCATCTGGGATACAGCTGTAAAAGAAGGTGAAACTCTTGATTCTTGAGTAAATTGTACAGATTTTCATTAAGCTTAATCAAAAACCATAAATCAATATCCCTCATTACGGAATAATGAAAAGCAATGTTTTGTACATATACACGAACACATGATGTGTCCTTCACAATATTCTGAAATATTGTTGAGTTCTACCTGTACTGTGCGCAACCATAAGACATCTATTTTTTTTTTCCCCACACAATTGGGAAATAGCGATCCTTCTGAAAAGAAGAGAACATACAAAAGCAACTGAGGTATCACACAACACATCACTCTAGATTATTGTTTGGAAGAAATGTCCTAGTTCAAGCTTTATTTCATTACAGAACCTTGGCAAGGTACTAGGTAGATGTGGAAAAAAAAAATAATAATTTCATATTTTGGAACACTCTACCCAAGTTCCAGTGCCAGAGTTGTAAGACTTCAACAGGGCACTTTCCAATGGTGAGTCAAAGAAGCTCATTCTCGATGCATTCTTGTTTGATATTTGTACGGCACAATGCATGGCACAGATGACTGTATACTTGCTTGTCAGCTTCTTCTGCAAACAATTTGGCCAAGATCGACATGTACCTATGATATCTGTGTTGAGAGAGCTGGGCCGAGATCAGACTTACTCTCATTCACGTTTCATCTAAATTTGACATTTGGGAACTGTGACTTTTGTAAAAAGGTCCTCCAACCTTTTCCTTTGGGCAGAAATTTATCCGAGAGCTGCTGCTTCGACTTCGACTGCAAATTCAATCAAATAAGATTTCATTGTAGCCCACCATGTCAGATGAAGAGATCAATTGAAAAAAGGAAAAGAAAAAAGAAAAGCAAAAGTTGTTTCGTTACCAGCAACACTGTTGCGGAATATGCCAGAATGCCAGCCAATCGTTCATGCTTTTACTTTGGAGCATCCTACATTTGACTAGTTTCAATAGTAACATACCATGTACAAGTACATGTGTATGTGACATTCAGAGCACCATACACTGTATACAATGTAAATAGTGGAACATAAGTCTTTCATGCAAGAACACAGAGGATCCAGTCTCAACAGCTCCTAATGTCGATGCGGAGGCACCCTTTCATCCATCCTCCCAATTTGTACAAAATTACACCTGAATACAGCATTTGTGCAATGTAACTGGATACCAAATTAGTTCACATTATCTCATGCCATTCTCTAATTCCTTTGAACAAGAAAGGCATCCCCCAGGTGCCTGTAAATTCACACACAAAGGGTCAAATAAGCAAGTTATTGATGTGATAACATACACACTGTATGGCCTTGAACTTCAGATAGTGAATCTGTGTTCACAATCATTGTATGAAGCTATAATAATTTTGTTTTAAGTTTTAGCAATCATTTTCCCTAGCTACTATATGGCTACTTGTACATGTAATCTGCTATTGTATCAATATCCAACAATACAATGTAAACTCATAGCACTCACTCCATTGATGATCAACATAAATCACTACATAGATTTTATTTGTTTTCTAATCTAAAATCATCTTCTACACAGCATACACAATGCAGCATGCCTATACAATACTGAAATACATAATATTGTCATATAAATGTAATATCAAATGCAGTTTGCTACATTCAACAACCAACTCATAGGAATACTCAGTCTAGAGTGCATTTTATGGTTGCTAACAGAGCAAGTACTTTTCAGAAGACTGTAGAATGTGAATATTTTTTTATGCAAATGTGGGGTGGAGAATAGAATTTAAACACATGTGTAGCTCGTACGTCAGGACATAAAAAACATCCATAGATTTCACATGTTTAGTGGACCGATCTATTGGTCTCTGCACCATGCTGAAAACTTTTAATGCCTCTAGTCTCAAAACTGTAATTCTCTGAAAAGAAATGATTATCAGCACCTTCATAGACTGATAGACAAATTTACACTAATAATGCACATGGAAATCTGCATGCTGTACATTGTAGTAATGTTTGAAGGGTCAAGCTGAAAAGCAACACTACACAATTCAGCTTCAATTTTTATTCAAGATTGCATTCACACCCTGTTATTTTCTTATTGGGGGTGAGTACAGCAGGTAGTGGGATAGTCATTCACTTTGCACCTTGAAGGCAATCAATTTTGGTTGTTACATAATACTCTTTTCTGATATACATTTCATTGTAATAATTGTACTACAGTACGACCCCCTAACCATGCACTAGACACCAAGTTTTAGCTGATTGTTAAGTCCATTCAACATTTCTGTCCACTGCATAGAGTGACTACATTTCTGTAACGTGCTGCCTTTATGTAACAGCAAACTGGTATGACTATAAAATGCCCACAGAAGCATGGCCACATTTACTGCTAACTCCAGTGTAACAATACACTGTACAAGAGAGATTACACTTTCCAACAGGACTGTTCCTTTGTCACTGGCCATTGCCTAGCCCGCTCAAGTGAAAAGGGGAAATGAATAGGATTCCATTCTACTGGGCTTGCACCAATGTATGTAAGGGCTGGTCAGACGTCCTAGGGTATCCTAACATTACTGCCATGGGATCAAAGGTCAAAATCCTATCGCAAGAAAGGCTCAAGAGGTATTCTGTAGACAGGTAGATATGTGTAGCAAGCTTGACACAGTATGAGCATTCAAGATGTATGTGTACTTGTTTGTACCCAAGGTGTATACAGTAACAAAGTCATCGAGCGTACACAGGATGGTACATGGTATCTCTTCTGTAACTGAAGCCTACTTACCCTGATATTCATTTGTCTATGAAAACAATTAAACACTCCAGTGCCAGTAGACTGCACACTAATGTGGGCTGCAACCAATGGAGGAAACAAAATATTGATGAACTTTTCATTGCAGATAGAGAGTACAAACTAAACAATGACCCCATCATGCATGCACATTCTTGGTAACTTGTAGGATGTTTTAAGATTACATGACATCACATCTGTTTGAAGCAGTGTTTGCTCCAAGATAAAAAGGCACAGCTGCTTAAAAATGTTTCTAGTTTGAAAAATCTGAACTCGATAATAATGTAAATGCTAAATGTGTGTGTGAGATATTGTGTAGAAATGAAACAATCAAATATTGCAGTCCAAAATGAACACTCAGTACTTCAAATCCATAAAAACCTGTTTCGTTTTAGAATATACTTCATAAGTACCCATACATGATTGATTTCTGAGGAGGTCAACTTGATAATAATCTTGATATTGACAGCATAATTTTGAAACTTTTTTTGGCGGGTGAGGTGTAATGATTTTGACACCAATTGGACATCAATAGAATACAGTTACATTAAAGTCAATAGAGTTTGAATTTTTTATTTCTTCGGTTGATTTCAATATTATACACACTCTTTACTCCTAGAAGTCATTATATCCATAATCACAACATTGTAAGGTGGTATCAGTAAGCTAACAATTGTTTTTTTCAAACTGTATCAAGCTAAAAGGAAGCATGGAGCAACTGTCAAATGCTGGTTATATGCCCTATTTTGCAACACTGCAGTTACACAGTTGTACATTGTACATATCTGTTACAGCAAGGTTCCAAGTCTTACATTTGTAGCTGCAATTATACGCAGGTGAATGCAGCAATATTAGTACAATGTAGTAGAAAACAGTAACAAAGTTTGAGGAAAATCAGAGAATTTGTTTCAAAGCTTTTAATTTTTACAGTTTTAGTGCACGCACAACTGGATGATGATTCCCTGGACTTGATAATGGCATACCTGGGCCCTGTTTTATGAAGAGTTAAAATTGATTTTAAAGTTGATTTCAACTGTAAGTCTATGGCAGCCTGTGTGGCAAGGAAATTTAAAATCGATTTTATCTTTTGATAAAACGGGGCCCTGGTACAATACATTTATCCCAGTCTGCTTTCTGAAAGAGGTATGTAAAGTGCTCTCTCATTGTGCTAGACAAGTGAAAATATGTTGAATTTTCTTTATGTTTTCTATCATTTCTATACATGACATCATAAAGTGCTATACAATTATGTGGTCTTCTGATCCAGCAACGACTGCACCACAAATTTAAAAATTCATAACTTTTGAATGGATGTGAACTTTTGAACTTTTGAATGGATAGTGTTCTATCAGCACAGCACTAATTCCCTCAATTCACATTCATTCTCCCTTACGAACAGGGCAGTTAAATCAGAGCAAGAGAGGGAAATGAAGCACTATATCAGTTGGGTAAGCCACAACATGAAATTATATCATGTTGCATTGGGAAAAAAAAAATCTTGTTTAAACTGTACACGAATGTGTGTGCACAAAGCAAACATCAGGATCATGCATGTGATCAGTTTTGCCAGAAGTCACTGTGACACTCGTAACTCCTCATAAAGCATCTTGATGAGAGTGGAAACAAAAATAACAAAGCAAAAACAAACAAACAAACAAACAAACTGAGAAATATTTCTCATCAGATATACAAATGTTGTTAGGTTTGCACATCAATCTAAATAAAGAATAGCTTGTACAGTGAGGTGGACAATAGTGCCCATACTGCCTGACAACACAGAAACATACCTGCTTTAGTAATAACACTGATTATTTGTGATGACGCGGAGATGTTAGATCTTCAAGTTCAAGATATTGCCAGTGGGCAATCATCTGACCACAGACAAAGTAGTTGTGAGTTCAGACTCCAGTCATCATTTTAGTTCAGTTTGATGCTGGGATTATTTCCAATCCCTAAACAATGTATCATACTTCTGTATCTCCAGGAGCAAAGGAGAGCTACAAACTCCTTCTTCCCCCCCCCCTTCCTTTCAGAATGTCAATTTGTATGGACACTTACAAACTAAGATGTACTTGCATGGAATATCACCACAGAACTGGCGATATGGTTTTTCAAACAAAGAAATGAACAATTGATATGTTGAAATTAATTTGAAGAATGAATACATCTGTTTCAAAACAAAGGCTTAAAATATTGAACAGTTTTGACTATTGCCCCACTTATCTTTAATAGCAGCTAGTGTTCATCAACACCACTACATGGCAAAATCCTCGTTAATCACTTTTACAGTTAATCAAAAATCATCATCTTCAGTGTATAAGGCCCTACATGTACGGAATTACTCTGAATTGGCTGAAGTTAGAACTCCAAAGGAGATATTAGAATAGCCATAATTTCTATGCATGTGTACCATGCACATGAGAGAAACTCTAGAAAATCCTGACCCCAACCCTACATCCACCAGCGATGAGGTCACAGCTCAAACATTCCAACCAACTTCTACACATTCTTCAATCATTCCATGCTTGGCAAAATGCCTGCTTCGCTCCATACTGATGAACAGAAAACCGTTATCAAGTCTGCCTGCTGTAAGTTACAGATATATTATATGATAGTCACAATTGACTGCTCGCACTAGTGAATGTTCTGCACCATACTATACTGACTGCAGCAGCCTGCTTTACACTTGAACAAGGTCTATACATGCATACAAAACTCTGTCATAACCTGGCAGTGTAAAAGTTTTGATCAATTTCTTGAAATTTAAGAAACATTGACTGTACACATACAATTTACACCATCATTGACAAGTTCCACACCTGGCTAGGAATTATTTATGTACATAGTCACAGAATATCTCGCTGTCACATCTAAAGTGAAAATGAGCAAAGAAAATGGGATTCCAACAAGATCGCATTTTCTTTGCTCATTTTCTTTCATATCATATTTGATGAGTACATCGTACCCCGAGGTACACTGTACCGTCATACCCCGGGCTATACACTTGTAGTGTTGTGTAGCGCCAGCTCATGTTTGTAAGATGTACAGCTGCTTATTGCTATCATGGCGGCCAAGTCTTAAGTAATCTGCGAGAATGATCCCAATGCCAATTTAGGTCTGTTATAACTCTTTTTTTACCATAATCATAGTTAACAATATTTTTTATATACATCCGAAACATTTCTATCACAATCTTAAACAATAACTCAAAATGAGACCATTTCAACCTAAGAGCTTGTCCTATGATTTCTTTTGTTATATCTTCCATGGACTGGTAATGCATAGTGCGGTGATAAGCCCGACCAGACGCTGAGCAAAGCACACGACACTTCAAGTGTACAGCTACAGGGCTGTGTATAGTTAGTGCGGTGCTGCTGTCTGTGTGTCAAATACACCGAGAGCATCCGTGTAGTGCATGATGAGTACTGATGTTATACATGTAATGCTGCTCATTGTTGCAAGAAATTTTCTTCCATAAAGCCCTAGAAAATTACTGTCACCCATTTTCTGGAAATCCAGGGTACAGTGCTAAAAATAAATTCATAAATAAATAATTCAACAAACTGGCTGATTTTTATTTGGTACCCATAGTACCAAAAACAGCATAATATCTGATCAGTTTTCACATTTGCTTGCACCCACCCTAGAGGAGAACAGAATTTTATGTACACACTCTGTAATATGCTTTGTACAAGTAACCAAGGAGCCAATGAAGCCCACTGCACTGACTTCCTTTTAATCCATCCCCCCCCCCCCAAAAAAAAAAAAAAATTGACCTGTTTCTTGATCTTGCTCTGATCAAACACAAAAATCATAGATATTTTCTCAACATATTGCCAGTTTTGAAGCTCATGCCACCTGTGTAGAGCTAAACAGATCAAATCAAGAACTGCACAGCCAAGCTTTGATAAAATGTATTTGATCATTAATGACCTTCGATTACATACCTACTTGGAGGATATAAGTTATACATGAACAAAGCGCATATTCAGTTCTAAAGTATTTTTGTCACAGTAATTAGAATGCATATCAAACAACTTACAAATATGAGAAAAAATACTGCACATTGGATGTCTTATGTAATTTCATGCTATCACAGAATTAACATTTAATACAGTATACCGAAATATCTTTACAATAATTTATGAGCTGAGAATGCTATGGTCTGTAAGCAGTATTCAACAGTATGATGTATCTGACATAGATTTGGTTTTGCGATAAAGTTAATTGATGCGATATTTGCATAGAATTATCTTGAAGTAACAGGGCACCAGAAGAATAAGACGAAAAACTCTAATGATATACATGTATTCTGAAACTCCTTCACACATTTTATTTTTCTAGAGACACCAAGCAAGTTCAATAACAAGTGACATAAAATCACATGGGAGCTAATGATTTTAAATTCAGCATGGTAAATCCCACGTATCCCCATTAAATCCGTAACCATGAAAATAATAAAGTACATGTATGAATGAGTCATTCTCATAGGCTCAACATGTGATGGTTGAATACTGCATACACTATGTGATAAAGTTGGCGCTCTAACAAGTACACCATACAATGTAGGGTTGCCTACTATGATTGTGGTGTACACCATAGCCATTTCAAATACTCCTCGTTCCCCCTCCCCCCCCCCCCCCCTTGGCCATTTCTTCAATCTGCATGCATTTCAAGATCTTTAAGAACAGTCAGAATAACAAATTCTCTCTTGTACGTGCTAGCCTGTTAAAGTATGACATAGACTCTACAATATACAAATTCAGTAAGTAGACCTGCACCTTCATGTGGGAATGCAACTTATGGCGATGATAGGCAGCATGAAAAAAGTAAGCTTTGTGTTTACTAGGAAAGTCTGATCTATGTCGATAATTGACTGAACGAAATGGACATATATAATTATATATACAAGTACTAACAACTGGTTATATTCACCTTGACATGGAATACAAAAAAAAATGATAATAACAAAGGCTAAAGTAAGAAACAAATCTATGGATCATGATGGATAGACGACAATGTGGTAAAAAAAAAAAAAGTGCAGAAGCAATCTTACAACATCCATGAATTTGGATTTGCAAACTTATGGTAAATTTGGTGGTGGCAAGTCAGAATTAGGCTTATTTATGAACAGTAGAAAGCCATTTGGGATAACCCAATATAAGATTGGGCTGTGTAGAACAAAGGAAGAGGGACTATGTCTTGCAATCCGTCTGCTAAGAAAGTGTAGACCATCAGTTTGTCGAGAAAGCGGCCAAAAAAATGACCCCAAAAACCCGACAACAAAAGGCACACGGCAAGGCAGGCACATCGAAAGCCGTGCAGAACATACAGCCTAACATTTCCAGCGCGATAAGAACGGCGAAGTAAATCGTCGCCAATTGAGGGGGAATAAAGATGGCAGACGGACGACAGTGAATCCACACCCAGTGTGTAACGACCTTTCATATTTTAACAACTACAGCAGTAATAAATTAGAACGATCCGAAACGCCGACAAACAAGTATGAAAATTTGGCCGAAATTCGTACAAATTGACCACTGATAGCCCCCAGTGCACACACACACGTGTGTTCGGGGTCAATGCGGACAAGATCGTCGACAAAAATCGAAAATTTCAAGCGAAAATCTTACCGTAAATCGGAGATAAAGACGCAAGGCGATATCGCAATATAGAATAAAGAGATCCCTATGGTTGTTTTCTAATAAAAGAACGAAAGATTTCCACCAGCTCGACATATTGGAAGGTCAGATAAAGCCGTAAGGAAATACAACGAAAACACTGACAAATCCGATTCAACGTGTGTAACAGCCTCACACACACACTTCTCTATCACTTACCTGGGCCAACGGTACTGTGACTGGATGAAAACTTGGGCGAATTTCAGGCAAATTTAGTCACAAATCGAGCGACGACTCCGGATAAGAAACGGACACCATTTTTTGTTTGCCCTTGTTGTTTCGTATAAATAGGTAAAAGGATAGATGAGGAGTCAATTTATGCATGAGTCGTCTACAGCTACACGGCAGCTGCGCGTAACATGACGGCTTCGCACCCCGCGGCTTATGCGAAAAATCCAACAAACTTACGACCGATTTTCACAACATTTGGCCCAAATCACAGCTCCAGAGTTACGCAATAGTTCAGGCACTTGTCCCTGAGGTACACCATGGTGTTTGATGTTAAAAATATGGTATTAAATTGTTCGAAACGAGGAAAAATGCTCGGTAATGTTGCGACGCATTTGGGGTGGCCATTAACGGAGTATACTGCGAGATAATGACCCCGAGATTTCTTTGTATAAGAAGCATACACATTCGGATATTACAATTAGAAGTGCACCAATTTACCGGTTGAACATACACTCTAATAGTGTTATTTCTTTGTTTTCATGAATGTTAAAGATATAGTATGTGCTTAGTGAATCAGTTTTTGGATATCTACGTTGTTGTTGTGAATAAACGAATGTGTGGTTCGAGAGAGGAACGAGCGTTTGGAAGAGATAATGAATGGGGGCATTCGGAACAAAGTAATCTTGCGATCATTCGCAAAGGGGTTGTCAAGTCGGGAAGAACAAAAAGTCACACATTTTGACCCAAAATAAAACGTGATACATAATCAATCTTCCGATTTTACTCACTCTGCCATGGGGCCTGATATCATAAAATGTGGCCCCTTCAATTTCGATGCTTATTAATCCAAATATCTCCGAGAAAAGCAATGGAAACGCGTGTGGGGTGTAAGAATCCGAGGAAAAGGGTATTTCTAGCGGTGTATGATATTTGACTACACATGTGGGTTTGTAGGATATGCGTGACGTCACGCTGGTGAAGCAAAACAAAAAAAAAAAAGGCCGACATGAATGAAACCGCGGAGATAGTGGGTTACAAGTGCACAAAGTGTACGTAGAGTCGTGTGGAATGTGCTAGCCAAGTTTCGCACGCACTCGGAACAATAAAATTCCTATTTTTCCGATACCGTGCTTGTTTCGGGGGATTTTGTAGTTAGATTTGAGTAAATCGATGTGTTGACGACGAAAACTTCCTGCGGGGGAGGTTTTTGTTTGGGGGTTTGTTTTTTTTTTTTTTTGTTTTTTTTTTGTTTTGTTTTTTTGTTCGTGGACATAGGAAGAGTGCTTCGATTATTGATTCTTCCGAAGCATGAGACTGCTAGTCGAAAAAACTATATAAATAAACTCAGTGGTCCTGTAATGCATGAATTTATCATGCGTAGGATACAATATTATAATAAGGCATGGTGGGGAATATTTTTTTTTCTACTCATTTGTGTAATGCTGAGATAGTACAATTTTTAAAGGAACGATTACAATCGTATTGTGGTAACACCGACAATGACAATAAGAATAATGAATATGATTCATAACACTACTCAATAATCAATTATGGTAATAAGCCTATAGTAATAATTGATTTGTTGATTGCTTAGGGCCTATATATTGCGGCTAGATTCCAACAGAGCAATACACAGATATTATCATAACTTTCTAAACACTTAGGGCCTATAAAATGTTAATAGATGGCCTACTTCATTTTTTGTAATCCTTTTAAATGTAAAATTGCTTCATGATTATTGTTAGGCCTAGATAGTGATGAGTGCAAATATCTGGACCGCTGTGTATAGTATTGAATTTTAGTATGAATGAACTGTTCTCGTGTTTCAGTTTCTAGTATTATTCGAGTGAATTCGCCAATTTTTTTAAAGGAAAACAAGATATTAGTACAACTTTAATTATATTAGGTAAATTAGGCGTAAATATTCACAACTAAATGACACACAATAACAACAACAACAACAACGTCATGTGTGGACAACAATATAAAGAAAATATAATGGGAATTCCACAACGACAAAAAAAAAATCACTTTTCTAGCATAATGAAAGAGCTCTTGACTAACCGCTTTCAGAAAGCAGGGGGAATAATTTCTACCCTTAACATATTATGTCACTATCATCAAGTTGATGGAATGTGTTATTTTCATGATTTTTTTTTCATCATTCATGGGTTTTTTTGCAAGCATTCATGTTCGAGCGATTCTCCTCCCTCGCCTTTTCCATTGGTTCAAATTCGATTTGAAAACTTTCAGTCTTCTGTAAAAGATGATAATGTTCGACATCATATATTACTCAATTCAATTCAATTCAATTCAATTCAATTCAATTTTTTATTTCATTTTTCGACAAGAACATATAAACATCACTTCTTCTTCTTCTTCTTCTTCTTCTTCTTTTTTTTTGTAACAGAAAATATTTAAGATGCGTAATAGGATGAAAAGAATGTACAATGATTGTAACACCTTACGATAATTATACATTATCAGAAAACTCAAGTTATTAGAAGTATAAGTATAAACAATATGGATAATTCGAAAAATGGAGGGACCCACTAAAAAGACAAAGCTAGTCTTTTTAGCTAAGTGATGGATTCATTCAATTTTGTGGCACAATATCTTCATTCAGTTGAGCACCAGTCTCAAGTTAATGGTATGATGATGTCATAAACACTGCAATTCTAATAATTTGTTTTCAAGAATATACATGTTATTCATATTTCCAGCGATCATTTTTTTTTACTTCTTGATTTCTCTACATTTATACGATATTTGTTAGATCAACATTTTCAGATATCGTTCTTACTATACTTAATTATTCAATTTTCATTATTTACAAATCATATCATTTCTTAAAAATTAATCATCATTTTAAGTCATTAAATTTTGCTATCATTAATGTTTATAGATACATACATGTCCTTTGCAATCATAGGGTGGGGTATATGCACAGTAGTGTTTGCATCTTGGTTGATATCTTTCTTGTTTGTTTGTTTTTTTCACCAGAGTGTATATCTTCAGTGTTATTTCTTGGCACGCTGGGCATCTGAGCTGGTAAATAATGTCTTAGATCGAGTGCTTCAACCACGCACAAAAGCTGTATATGGCTGATGTAAAAGAAATTTGATATACCATATACCAAACATGTTTTCCTTTTAACGCATTAGAATGCTCGAACATTTGCAACCCGGAAGCTCCGGGGTTTGAATGACGTTAGCAGACATTTTTAATTTGTATCCTCCTAATGAGTATTTACACTTTCGATTGACAAGATAGTGAAAGCGCATGACCATAGTTTTATATTATTATCTATTCAAGTTCTAAAATTTGGGGTAGTTTGTTATTCGAATTTGCCCCAAATTCAATGAAATGTTTAGCAATTTTGTTGAAATAAGAAGGAAGTTGGTCATGATAACCATTCTCCTCTCATCGTTACAATTTCAATCGTGGTTGAAACCATGGGTTACTGTATCGCGGTTTCGTACCATATGGTACAAAATTTAAATTTTTCGAAGGAGGTACAGCTTTAAAGAAGAAAGTCACTACAAAATTGTACCAATTTCATAAGAAAGAGAAAAAAAAAAACATTCTTTCCAGAACAGTGCAAAACTGATTAAAACCGGATAAGAAATAAAGAAGTTATGACATTTTGAAATCTCAAGATTTTTTTTTTTCGGAAAACACTTCTTGACCAGTCATTATGAATATTCAAATCAGCAAGTTGATGACGTCATGCTCTCTCATTTACATAGTCATTTCATATACAGAAATGACAAAAATTTCATAATTCAACTATATAAATATAAAACTTGCCTTAAAACCACCCCAAATAGAAAATATCAAATGTTAACTCTGTTAAAAGTTGGTATATGGGAATATGCTTTTACCTGTATATTAGCTAAAAGTATATAACAAATTTTCCGAAATTCATATATATATTATATAACATAGTATTATACAGTAAATGAAAAGTTGTGAGGGCATGACATCATCAACTTGCTCATTCGAATATTCATAAGAGCTGGTCAAGAAAAGTTTTCTAGAGAATTGTCCAATTTCAAAAAGTCATATGTTCCTTATTTCTTACCCAGTTTTTGTCATTTTTGGAATGTTCTGTATAAGGATTTTTTTCTCGTTTTCCTGTAGGGTTATATATTTTGGGGTAGATTTCCTCTTTTTGTACCAGGGCTAAGAAGACCACCATTTAAAATGTCCCCAGTTTGCAATTACTGCTGTTCATGATGAATTCAAGTCTATATATCATGTCAGGATAACTTTGAAATATGAAAATTCATAGTTTGTCTTACTGATTTTCTGAGGTCTTCAGATAAACTCCTGACTCTCTTTTATATTATTTGCAGATGATTCCAATCTTTTTTATCCTCACCTGAACCTAATATTTTGACTAATAGTACTAACAGTGAATCATGAATTAAAGAATGTCGCATGATGGATTTATGCAAACAATTGTCACTGAATATTGAAAAGACAAAATATATGTTTTTCAGTAATTCCTTAGACTTCCAGGTAATGTTTTATTTGACACTGTACTCCCCTTGAAGACATCTCGTTTATTAACTTTTTAGGTGTTTGTGTTGATATCAAGCTTTCATGGAAGTGTCATATCAAAATTATCAATAATATTTGTTATGTAATATCATGACACGTGATATCGGTATAATGAATAGGCTGAAATATTATCCCTCTTCATCTGCTCTGATGACGCTTTACTCAAATTTTGATTACCGTATCGAAATTATGGAATTCTTGCGTGGGGGAATACAAATTTGACTTTGCTAAACAATTTTGCTCTTTTGCAAAAGATGTCGCTCATATTGTTTGTAACGTTTATATCCGAGCACATACTGATAATTTGTTCTCTGAACATAAAATCTTGAAAAAAAAATGTATTTATTTCAACTTGGTCAATTTATGTTTAATTACAACTGCAACCATGCATCTACGCAAAATATTTTCACCCTCTATTTTATTGTTACAGCCACGCTCATAACTATCTCACGAGACAATCCAATGAATTCCATCTTCCATTAATGAGAACTGTACATACTCAAAATACATTTGTTTATACTGGACCCAGATTTGGAATAGCTTAGATAATGATTTAAAAGATTCTGTTAAGTTGATTGAATTATACACTCAAATATAAACTAAAGAATATTTGCTTTCCACATATACCAGTTAATTGTAATTCCGAAAAATCCTCCATATTTTTGCTTGTCCTTGAGATTGTGTAGCTTGTCCACAGACCTCTTCCATTCCTTTCCTCTTCCTTTTCTTTCTCCGTTCTTCCCTGCTCCTCTTTCCTCGTTCTTCGCCGTCCAGTAACTGCGGGTGTGCATTTTTCTTCATTTCTGTTATTTCTGTGTTGTTGTTGTTGTTGTTGTTGTTGTTGTTGTTGTTGTTGTTGTTGTTGTTGTTGTTGTTTTGTGTGTCTGCGTGTATATCTTCTCTTTTGGTCATATTTTCCTGGTATGCACGACCAAATAGTGTTTGTGCCATAGTATTACTATGATATGATATAATTATTATATACTAAAATCATAGTAAGCTTTGTTTATACTACAGTAGTGTGCTTGTATTATCAGCATCATAATGATATCAATTAATAAATGTGCAATGGTATACTAATATGACTTTAATATGAATATATTTTATTGGTATATTGGTGCTGCTGTTGTTTTCATTTCAGTGTTCCATGCCCTACAAGCTTGGCTTTTTAGTGCATGGAACACACTTTTCCGTCATTCTGACTACTTTTTTGTTATGTACCATGACAAAGTGTGCACTGGTTCTTTTCTTATAACATTATTCGTGCGTATATACTTTATATTGTATTCGATGAACTGTCCTTATCAGATGAATGGAAGTCAAATTAGCAACTTGTACGGCTTTGAATCATGTTTTTTTTTTCTTTCTTTGATGGAAATGAATGAACTAAATGAACTAAATGTTAATTTGTTACTTTTTTACACCGATATCATATTTCATCTGGATAAAAATATGGAAAGGGTAAGTAACCTCAATTCATATCAAACGATAGTCCCGAAAGCATAAAGGAAAAAAGTAAAACAGTAGTTGACATTTATATATTGCCTCCGTTTATTCTTTTCCTAGCGTGAATAGAATTAGATTTTTCGTTCATCATTGTCATCCTGCAGACAGATGAACAATTATGTTATATCAATCGTCAGTGCTTGTTTCTGCTCACTCTGTATCTTTGGTTTATTTTCATCTTCTTCTCTCTTTTTTCTTCTTTTTTTTAACTGTTTTTCCTCCTCTATTTTTTTATTTTTTGGTCAATCTATAATCTTTCTACTTGTGTATATGACTGTGATCAGATGTTCTCTGTTCTTTCTTGGATTTATCTGTTTCTATGCATTATATTCATGCATAATTATGTCTGAGTCTAGCTTTCTTTTCTTTTTGTTATTCACTGTGAAAAAGTTGATGTATAATGATAATATGCATCCTTCTTTTCATCATAATGTTTCATCTTTATGAAAATATAGATGTAAAACGAAGATCAAAAAATGATGATCTGCAATTGAAAATGAGGATTCATACTGAAGATCACACAGACTGTTAGTAAAAGAAATATGTTCATATAAACAAATTTACCATGAGGATGATTAATTAACAAAACAGATTTAGATCCCCCACCCCTAGATTTCAACGTAAAACACACACACACACACACACACACACACACACACACACACACACACACACACACACGATTCCATTCTTCATGCCATAATTTGGTGTGTCAGAATCATGGACAGTGGTTCAGTATCCCAGGTCACCATCAGGTATGAAACAATAAATTTGAAGATTGATTTTGCAGAAAGATTATGATAGGTTGCAATTGGCAGGGACACAGATTCAACCCCCCCCCCCCCACGATTTGTATTTACTTCTGAAAAGAAAATTATTTCAATTTCAATTTCCTTTTTTTTTTTCAATTGTGGTTCTCATCTTAGTTTTCCCTTTATATTATACATGCAATGATTAATGCCAAATACTTTAACCATTGTCTGATGGAGATGAGTTGTTGTTTTCGATATTTTGATGGCTGTTTTGGAAGAAGAAACGCAAAGTGCATTTGTGTGCATTATTATGCGTAAACTTGAAGACCCTCCCCCTCCTCCTCGCCCATACTAGGTCTGCCCTTGTAAGACGCATGGCATCAGATCCATGCACTGTAATAGAGTTCCTCTGTCATTGTCGACCATCTTTGGTTGGGGAAGAATATAAAGAAGGTAAACGGGAAAGAAAAGAGCATGCACTTTGTGTTGGAGATTGCACGACGGTGCAAGTGGGTCGTGCGCAATCCGAAATTACACAAATGACGCGATTACACAGGGATCAACAGTCTTCGAATCATCTTCATGCGTCGCCCCGTGGCGGCGATGCCTTATCCAATCACGACCCGATGCTGCGCCTGACGTCATGACACATGGCTTTAGCTTATTATCATATTCGGAGGTAAAACACCTGGGTCGAGGAGGGCTCAGTTATATAGTGATATTCTGAATATCTGTCTCTTCCTCTTCCTTTTTTTATTTGGTCAGTGAAATAGCAGGCCAGTTGATTGCGGGATATTGTGTTCCCGCACAAGCAACTGTGCGCAGAGCTCAACCGCGCCCGTGCGCTGATCCATTGTTCATGCAAGATGCGAAGCGCGAAACGTATCAGTGCAATATAATATCTTTAATTCATAATCGAGAGCTTTTAATGGTTTTACGAAGAGATGAAACTGCCTTTGCATTAGATCTTCATAATATATTGATGACTTCTGCTTTATATCGCATTCATTGAAGGTGAGAAGGCAGTGTACAATCAGACGTGATGTTACTCTTTCATATTCCTATCTTGATACTGCGACACTATCCTCCATGAAATCTGGCTGAATGATTTTATCATAGCCTCGGGAGACTGCACGAGGTATTTATTATGAAGCATTCAAACAGGGTCATCAAAATTAATCAGGATGGTATAAGCCCTGACCTAAAACCTCTAGCCGCTCGAACCAGCCAGTTGAGCTGAGCGCTGCTTCCAAAAGCTTTACCTGAGAAAATGATAGCTAATGTATTGCTACCTAATGTCATCACATTTTCCAACAAATATTGACAGAAATGGCGAAGGCGGAGGAGGACTGAATTTCTCTTTGTCAAACAGACAAAATAAAGATATATTGTATAATTTGATGGGGTCGGGAGAGCTTGATTCAGACGGAAGGGCGTGGTAGCGGAATCAGCCGGCTGATGCTTATTAAACAAACCTGCGCGGAAAAAAAAAGAAAAAAAAAAAACGAGCTTGACATTAATTCAGCTTGTGCGGGCGGGAAGCTCTGTATTATAACGGCAAATGTGTTTAATGCAAATGTGATACGATACTCCCAAGTACCAGCACACACAAAACATGATTCACGTACAAATATATGGAAACACATACTAAATTTGTCCTATGTTCCATAACGGTATGTTCCAATCTGTCTATCTGCTTTCAGCACTGAGCTTTATTTCTAAAACAGCAGCTGTCCGTACTTACGATATTACACATGCACAAGGGCGAGTCTCTATCGGATAAAGAATGTAACACATTGGAAAGGTAACTCATGAGGAATATGAATGACATAAATCGAATAGTATCATAGTAAAAGATAATTCCAATCTTTTAAAGCTTGTCATCAATCTAACGAACAAACTCTTTAGGGTTTTTTTATTCTGTAAGGTAGAACATAATGTGGCATTTATAGGGAACAGGACATGTCATGTGTTGTGCCCCTTTCTCTTAAAAACAGTCCTCTATTGTATACTGTATAGGGGAGTTCAGTCGATCGTTTCCGAAGAAGACTAACAATATTATTCGATTTTGAATACTTCACATAACACGGTATGTGTTGTGTTTTATCGGCACGTTTATGCAACGACTTCCTATTAAGATGTATTTTGTTTTCGTTCGTAAGTAAGTAAAACAAAATAAAAAGAAAGAAAATTAGCCTCTTCACTTCCACATGGGCTTGCCTCTTGCTAAAAAAATAGTGATATTGCATCTCAAATGCATTTCACTATCTCTCATTGATAGGATCGTACTGCTATCATCTCGACATGTAAAAAAAAAGTAGGTCTTACATTGATATCATCATGAATAAACTGCAAAATGACCTGCAAAAGTATTCATCATCTTAAGCTGCAACTAGTTCCTAGAAAAGTTCCTTAAAAAGCAAGCCAATACAGCTTCAAAATACATGGCCGATCTAATTGCATTTTCTTAGTCAAGTTATGAATGAGATAAATTTCTCTATGAATGGGCAGATACACGAATTCTTTCCTCATACGTTTTTATAATTGTCATATTTAACTGAATGAGTACAACAGCAACAAGGTACGGGACAAATTATCATGAAGGGCTGTTATCACAAGTCAGTGGCGGGCTCCTCTTAGATTTTAGACGATACCTATACACCGATTCTATCACGAACGAAAACAACAGAATGAATGATAGATTTAACTACACTTTTCTGGTTTATCGTGTTTAAAAGATTTACTCTATTTAGGTACCAAGGTATTCAATCGTTGATCAGTTCCATTTCTTATGCATTTCGTAACATATCATTTCATCTATCCATTTATATAATCATGTTGGGTGGCAAGTGTATTCGACCTGGTACCATTATTAACCATTTATTGTGCATTATCATGTATAAGAAATCTTCTTGTATGTTCATCAAGTAATTCCTTCAATCATTCATTTTACATTTATGCTTTCATCTAACTTTCATTCATTCACTTATCATTTATTCATTCATCTATCCATTCATTTATTTATTCATTCATTCATTCATTAAATTTGATGCGACATATATTGTTCTTATAGCTCATTCACTCTCTAGCAAATTTTAAAGGACGTTATCTATCGTGCAGGCCTCGGGTGGGGTGGGGAAGGGAGAGAAGAGTTGCCCTGGATTTGGGGGCTTCCCCTCTTTCCATGTGGGCGGGGGAAATATGCTGCGCACGCGCACTACGTGCAAATCCTGTTCGTGGACACATTTTGTACACGTTTGTTGTACCTAAAATCGTATTGCTGTATTTCAGAGAAATTATTGGAAAAACAATTCATTAATCATAGTCATGCTATGATAGACCAACACCATCGTAGCTATTGCCACAGTCTGTGCATTTTCACATATATTCCCCAGGCATGAGACAGAATCCAAGGCATGGCCAAGAGGAAAAATGAGATGGCGCTATTAAATGTGATATACTAGTAACCCACCAGAGTCCCTTGCACTAAAAACCCATGCTGTAACGCTGTGCGTAAAGTACAAGTCCGCTACCTGATGACTGGTCTGACTAACTGTCTGCTGGTACAAGTTCTTTGCTGGTCATTCCAGTGACGAATTCGTTGAAGTATAGCCTCAATCGTACTGACTTCTCCCGGTCTTCAGTTTGTTTCCTAGCTATTTTTTTTTCTCTGTATCTTTGAGAACGCTGTCATTAGCTTAGTGTGATCATTATATATACAATATTTTGCCCTTTCTCACTGTGAACGGATTCGAGCATGCTTAGTGTATGACGGGGAATATGAAGCAGGCGATGTCGATGGAAAGCAGTTAGAAAACTTCTCGTATCGTGGATTGCCACTGTCATTGTCACCTGCCAACGGTGACTGGAAGGCGAGAGCAATTATTATTGGCAAATACTGTCTTGCAGTCCAGAGGTTTAAACACTACTGGTTGAGGTGAGGATTCAACTTGTAACGTTTTGCAAGATACATGTATTAAGAAACAACTCTATGAAAATGTTAAAGAGCATACATTCTAAGGAAATTAAAAGTTTATTTGATGAAAATCAGTTTTGAAATGACTGAGATATCAAAAAACAAAGTAAAACAAAGGGATCCTAATAAAAGTCGTGGCCTGTCAATTTTATTAGTATCACTTTTTTGGATATCTCAACCGTTTCAAGACCAATTTTCATCAAATAAACGTTGAATCCTTTCTGGAATTACATGCTCTTTCATATTTCATAAGAGGTTTCTCATCTCTCTAAAAAAAAGATGTTATAAATCTGACGTTAGGTCTCAACGAAAACTATATGATTCCTTTGATGCCAATGATTGTAGTCTTTTACGTGATGATGGGGTTGCCTGTTCAGTGTCAGCACTACATGTATATTATATTTAAAGTCTTGTTTATAACTCTCTAAGATTTATAATGTTTGTTTTTTATTAAGTGCTGTCTGGGGCAAATTATTTGTATAGGGCCTCATTTTTTTCTCTCTCTCTCTCTTCTTTCTTTCTTTAAATCAACAACAACAACTACATACTCTACCACAGCCCCGCCGTCATCATCACACTATTAATTTTCAATTACAGGGATTCACTTCACAGCTGGGTCAAACAGATATTGTGGGTGAAAATACTTTGTTCAAGGATGAACAAAAAGGGCAGGATTCGTACCGTGATCTTTTTAAAACTCCAGAGACGTATTTACTATACCATGGTGCTCCCGTTCTTAAATCTAGGGGCCTAATACAAAACAAAAATGTTATTAATCATTCAGAGAAAGAGAATTGAAATAATCTCCATTTAGCTTTGTCTCTCTATCGCTCCCCTCGCCCCTCCTCTTTATTTCTTCACCCCCCCCCCCGCTTCCCTCTCTCTAGTCAAGGAATAATAGACATATTATATACTTTCTCACACAAACACTATTCTCAACTTGTAACATTTTGCATCTTTCTGAGATTTATCCGAAACGTCACTTCCAAGACCCAAGTTTTCGCCAATTCTCGAAAAATCTTCGCAAAATTTATCTCCCGAGTGAAAACCCCATTTTTTTTCACTACCGTTCATAAGCTGCCTGGAGCCCATCATGATATCGAGATGATCCAATTATGCATCGATGACCGAAAGGGCCCGAAATTGACCAGCTCGAAATGAAGTTACGACCACGCCGAGGACAGTGATCGATTCTTTGCTCGAGGGGACGAGTGACGAAGAAGAGTTGGGTCTAGCGCCATCTACGGCCAGAAATATTGTAACAAACGGGAGACTACTCGATTGTGACGTAAATAGTACGACTCTCATCGAAATTTGACAAACTTATGACGAATTATTAAGTGATAATGAAATTATACATTGGATTGTTTGTTTGCTTTTGTTTTATTAGCAAGTAATATAAAGTGTAACTGTGTATAGTCTACTTCAGATCTCTGTACATGATAGATCCATTCTTCCATCGGCAGGCAAATCTGAATGGACATTTTCTCCAAATAGTTCCCAGAGGTCACAATAAAATAATTCCTCTTAGATGAGGTGATGCCTTAAAGGAAAATATTGCCTTTATGACGTATCTTATTTGTTTATTTCCTCGTACTGTTCTGCATGGATTTGATCAAATTTGGCTACAGAACTACCAACAATATAACCACAGTCACAACAACCACAATCATTGCACACATTATTCTCTCATAAACCCCCATCCATAACTGTTAACTCTATTACATCTTCTACTGAAAGTCCACATCATCATGTCTTATTACAAATTTACAGTGATTTGCCTGGTGTAGTCATCAAAATTATCTATACGACAAGGCCGATGTACACCTTTTCGCATCTGAACAATTCTGACAAGGTCAAAGGTCAAGACACCTGTTATCGAACTCTCCAGGGTATGAATGCATCCCTATATTCAAGGAGGGGAAATTCCAATTTGAGCTCATTGTCTAATAATTATGTAAACGCTTCACTGATTTCAGTTCAATTCATTTATTTTCATTCTTCTTTTTCGAACAGAGCATAACACAGAATAAATCATGAATTATATCACAAACGTATACATTCGACTTTGCAAAGGATAAATGATTTAAAAAAAGATATATCATTTTGCATGCATACTGGCAAAAAAATACAAAGTTATGTTTCAGTTGAGAAAAAAAAAGAATTGAGAAGTCCACTACAAAGCAAGCTTGTATATTGTGAACCACTCAAACGAAAATCTTATGAAATACATATTTGCAAATACTTAACACAAATATAATTTAAGACAAGACGGAACAAAACAGGAGAAACACAACAACATGTCACGACTAAATAAAAGAAAATAATCGACAATCGTTACACAAAAACAAACAAACAAACAAACAAATAAGCAAACAAACTCACACGATTTTGATTTAGCGCAGTGAGTTTATTTATCTGAGTGAATAAAAGAGAAAGTATTAAGCTTTAGTTATGACGTTTCAGACATTAAAGTTCTCAAAATGTTAAAAACCAATCTTCCACCATCTGGAATTTGCCTGCAATACATCAAAAGGGTCTGCAAAGAAATTTGACGGGATGACGCGATTTGCCAGGATATTGAGTTGTTTTGGAGTATTTCGAGATCAAAAGAGTAGAATTATACGATCGCAGTGCATGACTTTTATTCCAGTATAATTATAGAGCCCTCCTCGTTCAGCACTATTAGTAGTAGATAGGAAGAAGATTACGTGACGATTGATCTAGCAATCGTATTTACCACCAAGCTCATCACTCTGTAGCGCAGATCGGTGAGTCCTGATATGGCCCGATTTATCGATTATCAGTGATCGATGATGATGATGATGATGGTGGTGATGATGATGATGATGATGATAAAATAATGATAATGATAATAATGATTAAACACGTAGCAACCAAGATCGGGCGTGTTCTTGTATAGACGTATATTCGTATATGTAGGTCCTTCCGACGAACCTTTTTTTTTCGCCATTGTACCCAGTTAAAATAATGTTATTGCAGCGTTATTTCATACATTTCTTATGCAAATGTGTACATTCTAGAGCAGAAGTCGAAAGTTTTGCAGGCATTATTATGAGAAACATGTTTCCTTTTCTTTCTTTTTTTCATGACGTTGAATTGATTGATCGCAAGGTAGAATACTAGCTTGATGTGGCCAATATCGAGACATGTCCTCAGGAGCCGCGGAACGTTTTTCAAGGGGGTGGGGGGTGGGTGGGGGGAGGGGTAGCTGTGGAACGGGGAGGGGGTCAAGATCAATGGTAACCCATTAGTAATATAATTTTTCCTATAGTTTAATTTTTGTAAGTATTATTCAGTTTGTAGTCACTTGTGTCTATTCTTATATCTATAATCTTAAATTATTGCAATTAGTTTTATCGTCAATATCGCTGTATATAATCAACAACAGGACTGTTTAAAATGTTACACTGGATGAGCAAACACACCGTCACAAATCAGATTCCTTTTTGTTCCAGGAAAATATTTTACCGTTGTCCCGTGAATGAACGACTCAAGTAAACCTTGAAAAAACAACAACAACAACAAAAATGATAAAAAAACGAGAAGGCAGGGTAAGAGATATCGTCCACGAGTGGGTCTAATGGGGGCGTCCTGAATAATTCGTACCATCACCGCATTGCTTCCATAGCCATTCCGCAGGATAACACATGCCCATAATTACTCCGGGAGGTAGTTGTTTACTTGCTGCACGATGTCCAAACAAAGCAAAAATTTGGGATAAAATAATTTATCACGATTTCAGTGGATCAAGAAATGAACGAAGTGATTATTGATAAATAGATAAGCAATAAGCACATGAAGGCTACTTGTCATTACCCTACTCTGATGAGCTTGCGGATATTATCTCACAAAAGAAAAAAACAGAGTCATGTTTTATGCAGACAAAAAAAAAATAAAAATAAAATGAATTGATTACACTAGTCATACGACACATCACTTGAAAAGCATTATATGACATTATAGGCACTATAGATGTCATACCCTGAATGGCGATGATGAAGAAGAGGAGACTACTCAAATATACAGGTCAAGACTTTTAAAGCAGTCTCCTGGGAGAGATCACTACAAAGGCAACGAGAACACTCTTGAGAGACGTGCTGTAGATGAAAAAAAGAGCGCTTGGCTGAAGTATACTAACTTCCGCATAACCTCTTCTTTTTTTCATCCCGAATCTTTCCTCAGAAGTTCGTCTTCTTCACAAACTCTCTTACCCAAAACCCCATCCCAAAGGATTGACCAAAAAAAAAAATAAATAAATAAATAGATAAATCTGAAAGCCAGATACTTGCTAAGCAAGCTAGGTGTACGGTTTTTGCCTGATAAATTGAAAGTTGGATTCTTCCAGCGCAGAATCGTATCCTGTAGTCGATACGCTGTCATTGAAATCTGCTCAGGTCAAAGGTCAGCGGTTGTAGCGCAGGGTAATGTAGGGTAATCTTCAGACCCAACTATGCCAGAAAAGTCTAATTCAGACACAGCTAAGTGATGTATGGTAGTTTTGACTATCCCACAGCGACTCTATTAAAACAATGGAAAAGTATCCGTCTTTAAGATGGAACCGGTGATTTTATCAGCTAGACATGGCTAATATCAATCAACATTGTGATGAGAAATTAGCTTATATGATAGGAGAAGGGACCAAGGAGCTTGGAAGAGACTAATACCACTGGTAGAGTCGCAGTGAGAGCGATGCTGAGGGTCTCTGTGGTGCTGGGTGTGGGAGGCCAGAGCGGCACACAGCGAGTAAACTCCATCAACTACAGTTCTGGAAGTTGGCAACTCCTGACGACGAGCGGCATTCAGGGCCAGGCTGGGATGAGAAAAGGTAAGTTCGTACTAATGATATTGATTTGAACTTGTTATGGATGAAGAGTGTGAGAGTGGAAGGAATGAGTCTACGTACTCAAGTGTAACATTGAGTCTCTGGGAATTAGTTTGGCGTCACCACTCAAGTACTGGTAAATATTAGTCGCCCACTGCTCTCGGAGCAGACTCTGCTGGTAACCTAGGTGGTTACCGTTTTCCCCTCCCCTCCTTCTCCTCACGTAAGCACTGCGCTCCTGCACACAAAACTCTGCCATCTTACGACTTATCTCCCAAAATCTGCGGATGAAGTGTTAGGTTACGAGGTCGGATTGTCGCATACCAGTTCTTTTCTATCACAGTACACATCTCGGATCGAATTCCTCTGCCACTCCCTTTTTTAAATGGTGTCTCCCCGAGGCCTTTCTCCCTCTCATCAATGTACATGTCTGTTCTCGACTACCTGTCTTCTGTCTGAAAAAAACATCTTTGTACTCGTTACCACGGATACGTCGATCAGGAGAGGAATGAAACTTTATAGCACATGTTTGCAACTGTATTGCACCAGGGAGGTACTGATTGCACGTATGAACCCATGCCAGAAAAGAAAGGCAAAAAAAAAAAAAGAAGAAAAAAAAAAAGAAAGGCCACCTTATTATGGACAAGTGACCTCTGTTATGGTGGCGCATGATCATGTTGACATAAACAATCTGAAATCAGGAACTCGAAAGAAACGTAACTCTGGACGTTTAAAAAACGCAGGGAAATGACTTCCGCGGAGAAGATAAATAGCTCCAAATTTTAGGCGAACGGAAAGTTTATACGAAGAAAACGGTATCAATTATAGTCAAGAGATGAGGAATTTTGTTCAGTCAAGTTCTAGAATGGCTACACAGACAACGTCCGTTGAAATATTTCACATGAATATTGTGTCATGTTTACAATGCTGTTTAAATCAACTACAACTTTTCTTCCGTAACAATTGAACTCTCTCACCGTATCCACTGTGCTTGTCGTAATTGAAACTATACTTGTATTTAAGAAGAAAGGTATCTGATACCTGATTACTATTGTGATCACTTGCAATTGGTACGGGAATCTCCACATTTTTTATGTTTCTTTTCATCACCATGATACTGTTGTCTTCGATGATGCTATCTTCTCTGTGACTCTTAATAAACTTATTTTTGGAATTCCATTTTGTCTGGTACTGGTTCCAAAGGAGGAGAATTATCTCAGTGTAATCCTGTATTGTATGAATGAACCCGGAAGATGGTCGGAGAACGAGTTTTCTCCTCCCTTGATCCCCACCTCCGTGTATAAACTTTGAAGTACATCATATACCACCTATGAGAACTGTAAAGGGCTGCAGCAGGCATGCATCTTAAAGGGGTGGCACAGTTTCGGTTAGTTTGCAGGCACAAACCCTTGTTGGTCGTAGAGGAGTCTGCGCCAAGACTACTATATGCACCACCTCGGCACTGTCCCATAGGCCCTGTGTTGTAGCTTCTCCCAGGGAGAGGCTGCAGTGCAGTTTTGCGCGTATTAGTCTTGGCACATGCAGACTCCTAATACGACCAACAAGGGTTTGTGCCTGCAAACTAAGTTTCGGTTGGGATGGGGCTTCAGGTAACTTACAACTTTTTAATGATAATTTTTTTTTAGATAATGAGAAATCTGTTATGAAGTATGAAAGAGTGTATAATTCTAAAAGGAATTCAAAGTTTATTTGATAAAGATTGGTTTTGAAATGGCTGAGATATCCTTAACAGACCGATCCTAATATAATAAAAGATGGGACCAACCCTTTATTAGGGTTGCTTTGTTTTACTTTGTTTTGGGATATTATCTCAGCTATTTCGAAACCGATTTTCATCTTAATAAACTGTGAATTCCTTAAAGAATTGTATATGCTCTTTAACTTTTTATAAAGTGGTTTCTAAGTATCTTGCAAAAAGATATAAGCTGATATCCTCGCCTCTATCAATACTATACCATCCCTTTAATGAGAGGATGAGACAGAGCTAAGGGGGGGGGGGGGGAGGGTGACTTCAGGCTCTCATCAGTTTGCTATCACAAACACAAACATCGTCAGGAGACCAATTAGTCCTCTGTGACATTGACATCCAAGAATCGTCGAGATAAAGTCAAGCTTGCGACTGTTGAGAGGATGAAGCAGAGGAGAGAGAGAGAGAGAGGGAGAGAGAGAGAAATAGATAGATACTTTTAATAAATGAACGGAAAACAGAGCGTGTGTCTTCAGTAACGAACATCAATTGTGTGAATTCTCGCTTCATCACGCCACCATTGGCTCACACTGGCTGCAGTTTGTTGACCCTCCGTGGTTCCTTTGCATTGAATCATGTACATGTAGTTACTTTAGCTCCATGATTGAATTCAGTAAGAAATACATCGCAGAAAGAACACACCAATGCACATGGGAGTAAGCAACTTGGTGGTACAACTTTCGCAATTTTGCCCTGTATAGAGGGCAGTCAGGGAGTAGGGAGAGTACACGTTCTTGGTTTATTCAAGGAGGTACTAGGCTTGTGTAGTACTTCCTTGGTTTATTCATGGAGTTACTGGTCTCGCCTAGTATACCTCCCTGGTTTACTTGCCACCAAATTCACTTCCGTCTTACTCGTTGCACACTTATTGCTGATGGTGGTACCTATAACGAGGTTTCTCATCAGTTTGTTCATGATAAAGAGAACCGTTCGAGAAATGTGCGAAAAAAAGGAGAAAGAATCCGGTAGAATAATGCGTCCACTTGCATCACTGAAAAAAAAAAAAAGTGGGCTTCGTAGGTTTTTCTATGCTCTTATGAATGCTAATCGCTTCCGCGTTCATCTCTGGCGAGAAAGTAAATTCCATCATGCTCACATCCGGCATCCTAGTATAGAGAAACATTGTTTTCAAACGGAATCCCGCAAAAGTTTCTTCTTCTTCTCCTCCTCCTCCTCCTCCCCCTCCTCCTTCTTCTTCTTCTTCTTCTCATCCTCCTCTTCCTCCTTCACCTCCTCCTCCTTCTTCTTGTTCTTATTCTTTCTATCGGGTTCACTTTGCGAGATGCATGTCGCAAAGAAAAGATCAGGATGTATGAACGTACAGTGACACTGAATTTTCCCTAAAGCACTTCCTACGCTGTGAAAATGTATTTATTTTTATCAAAACACTATGATATGTCGTGTTAGTTGAGTGATTATCCATGTAATGGGTCGTTTGCTTCAACCTCTGTCCCTTCAAACAGCATCATTTGGCTGTCGTTAGGCGGTCGGTCAACTGCCTTTTGACATCATCCGGCAGTTACCTCAGGGAAAAGTTGACATTCACGAAATAAACTTTCTCGATGTGTGCTCATGTGGGCTGGAACTCAACGTACACTCGTATTGGAGCGTATACTGCCCCATGCGGCTCCACCAATTTATTTTCTCTACATAATTTACACTCCTTGTAAATTGAATCAAGCAGGACCCTGTGGCGGTGATATAATAAGAGCTGTTTAGCTTATATACATGATGTGTTTTATTTCATCCTGAAGTGGTATGAGTATGAAAGAAAAACAAACAAATAAATCTAGGCAGTGTTGATTACTGTCTGGCTGGTAGATTTATCTCATAATGATAATAAGCATTCTGATATAACTTGTCTGATAGCAAGCCGCTAAAAGCCGTTTCAAATTACCCCGGTCCTGAGCATTTCTCATGGTCTGTAGAGCAAATCATATCTTACATAATCATATATTATATTTCTCTTTCTCTTTCACGACTCAGCAGGGAGAAGGGTTACACCACAGGGGAACAAAATCACTTAATAAGATTACATTCATCAAAATGAATGGATTAGCATGAAAATGTTTTTGAAAGACGCATCCAAGGGCATCGTGATGTCGTACAGTGTATGTCCAATTGAATTTCCGAATGTGTTGTGTATAGCCGCCGAAGGAGCAATGAATGAATGTAAGCATGCCAGCAACCGCGAGACCCACAGGTGTATATAAGCGAGAACGTTCAAATGAAGTGAGATTTTGTTTTCATTATTTGTTGAAATTTTTACCTTTTTATCAGCAGAAAGAAGGGAAAGGGAAGGAAGACAATTTTCGCTCAAAAAAGAAGAAGATGTAAATTCGTTATTATGGTTTTACGATCATTAGAGGCAAAAGATACATCTTATTTGTTGTGTCTTGTCACATTTAATGAAGATTTCTATGCGGGTCAATGGACGCTATAGTGAGCTGATAGCATCATCACCGCTGCCGAATAATTGAGTCTATGATTAAGACTAACATCACTTTTATGGGGATAAAATACTATAGGACCTCGACCTTATATCCGTATTTTTTTTTTTCATTCTTTTCAGCTGATTGCACTATGATTGACCAAAGCCAATTTGAACATGGTTTTGGAGAACCATTTCTATGCCACGTACTTTGGACGGTGTGTACAAAGCTCTGGGGTTTTCTGTGCCAATCGGCACATGAATCATACGAAGGGTAAAAGATATTTGAGTGCCCAAGATGAATTCCTCACTCCTTCCCCCATAAATTATCATTTTAAATCGATACTTTCCTTGTCTAAATGGTCATCTTGAGGGCATGATCTTTTCCCCCTAACCACAGTCGGCCCACTTCCAATGCCAAGTGACCTTTCAGTGGAATAAGGTCAATGGTTTTTTTATTCCCTAGTCGCCACATCAGTCTTAGCATGAATGCACATTGCTTGAATATTTTTCAAGCGTTACGATATTGTTTAAGATTTGGTAATCTGTTGGTTCCGCGATACACAAAACTGATGATGAATCCGGGAGTTGGGAGCCACCTCCCTGGTTGAACGAAGCACAAGCACCATAGAAAGATTTGAAGATTGTAAATAATAGAAACGCGCTCTGTCGTCGTATTCAAGATTCTTTTTTTTACTCTTCTTCTTCGTCTTCTTAAAAAAGATATTCCATGAGAATATTTCTGATTTTGTTTTCGGAGTTTTAATGAGCCATTGTAAGGACAACTTTTTTTTCGAAAGATGCCTGTTTGAAGCATTGAAAATTTGGAGAAAACGTGTATATCAGTTCTACGTACTGTTTCCATCGTTTCGTGCTGTCGGGTGGGATTTGAATTAGAACTGGATTCCATTACAATTTTCAATTACAGAATCGATTGCCACAATTTGAATGTTTCGTGTTTCAATTATGAAGCTTATAAGTTCTGCTATAGGCCTATATATACAAGTAGGTCGTACTCTGCGAAAGAAGTACACAGAAAAGGCGTACTTATATTTTTGTTCACTGTCTTCAAATTATGCAATTTTGTTGCCTTGCACAGTAATATCAGTTGAGATTGCTGTCCTAAGTATTTTTCTAAATGAACAAAATGAATACAATTAAAAATGTGTCTGTTAATGTGTGTGCGTTGTGTATTGCATCTTTTTGGAAATGAATCAACGCTGTCAGATAAGTGGTGTGGTGAGAGCAGTCCGTCTTTCCTACATCGAACTTGTTTGGACCATTGCCATTGGCTCCCCTGTGACATTAAACACTTATGTTTACATACCAAAAATGCAAGTTAATCGGAGAGAGTGTAGCAGAATTCAAAATAAACCACAACAATGATAACTGTGTTGTTTGTGTTGAGAGAACCTTTATGTAACAATGATACCGAGATGATAACAAACGCTGTAACAGTCGCCTGCTATACCATGTCTCATCTTTCCTGCAGGAATTCTGCAATTTTTTTCAAGGATCTTCCCTTCGTGAGACATGTCCGGGATGTCGACCAAGTTTGGCGCCTTTATCCTCGTCGTATTCAGCTGCCTTCTCCCGCCTTTGACGGCTGGTAAGCACATTAAATAAAAATATAGGCTTACACGACTGGGTGGATACAATGAACTTCCAAGTCAATCACTCTATTCTTGTCCATCAGCCATTTTGAAGTCAATATCTTATGTCTTAATATTGTGGAAACCGAAACGCGACTTACTCATTTTCTGTTTTAGCACTGCCCTCACTACATTCTGGAATGGTGCTCCGAGCTACAACTAAAAGACGCAAACATAATCGCAACATTTAAGGAAATCCGCCTCTGTCATTTTGCCGTGTTAATGTGTATATTTCAGTCCCTGTGTACGGTATACGTACCCTATCTGTTCGATTTTAGCTCTCACTTCCTTTAGCCGCATCTATCTCATTGCCTAAATTCCCTGACACAATAGTCCACTGTAAAAGTAACATGTATTATTTATTCTAGTCAGAAGTAAATGAATGAATGAAGAAATGAATGCTTTATGTATTTTAAATGTGTATGTATATATAGATATTTATGTTTGATATAGGCCTATATGCATGTATACATGTAATTATCTGTGTATAATGAGGTGTGTATCTGTGTGTGCATGCGTAAATATACTCTCCAAAGTTTTGTCCCCTAACTCCAAAGTGAAGTTGTAACATCGCAAGCAGTACCCGTCGTCTCAAAAGGCAGTTAAAAAATCCAATATAGCATTATTGCAGTTTCAGCGGAACAGTCACCAATCAGTTATAAATCATTTCTTACTTTGGCAACGTTACTAACTGCAACGTTAAATGCCTGCAAACTTCTGTATTGAAATAAGAACCAAGATGAGCCTATTTTTCTTTTGATCCAGTTTGTTCAATGAACGCTACTTAACCAGACGCTTGCTGTATATTAAAACGGAAGAATGTTCCAACTTCAGAAAGGGTCCCCATGACACTTTTGCCGAATTGCAAGCGTCGAATTACTATACAAAGACACTCGGCATATTTCTAGTCTCTTGCAGTTATTTTGTGCCTGTCACTGATAGCACATTAAAATAATCAGTGACAACTAACGAAGGTGAACAAACACTGAGGAAAGTAAATGAATTACAGCCATTCTCACTGGAGCAGAAAATCAAGTTGTTAGAAATCATGCCGAGTTACAGTGAAAGTTACCGTATAGCAATTAGGCCTATATAATGTATTCCAAACTCCACCGAACCTTCGCAAGGAAACTCGCAAGTCAGATTTAATTTTGCGAGTGAATCTTCGCTAAGGTTCATTTTGAAACACTACGCCAAACGTCATAATCTAATCACCAGCTGCTTGCAGAAGACACATTGTGTAATTGGGCATAAGAGACCTATTAAGCAGAGTAACATTGACTTATATCGTCCTTGACTTTTCCACAATGTTTTCAAAGACTGAAGTAAGGCGTTGACTTTGCTTCAGGGCACCCGCTATCTTTGTGACAATTAGCGAGCCCCGCCCGGTCCCGACTGACAGCTCCTTGACTGGTGAGTCGCTTCGGCGACGATAATGTTGACGTCACATGACGTCCGACGTCCGACGAATTTTTGATGACTTTTTGATGTCGCATGCACATGTAGGGGACAATGATGGTCAAATTACAACTCTTAACGACAGGTTCATGTTATACGTAATACCTGCATACTTTGATACATTATACTTGGTGGATATTAAAGGAATACCGACAATTACATCGCGTCAAGGTGCATTCGCTTGTTGGTATACAAGGACGCTTAGTCAATGATGTTGGTACTTATATTTTGTTTAAAATCATCCTATAAAGACGTTAGTGGTGTTTTAACCCACCAAGTTTTAGAAATCACATTATTCAAGTGATTTAAGTCTTTTTGTGATCCAGTGTCAGCATGCTATATATTAAGGTATAAATAGAATTTGTCTTTGATTTGAGCTATATTCTGGTCATGTCATTGTTTATGCCAGTTATAAAGTTATCGAAAGTCTTTGTGTCGCTAAATTTACACAAGCAATGATCCTTCAACTGCTATTAGTTGAAATACTAGATGCGGTTAAAATGAAGGTTCTGTCTTCATCTGGAAATTTCATCAATTCCATTCAACCTTTCTCAAACATAGGATATGTTTTGAAATTTAAAGTTAACAGTCAATATACAAGATTATGATTTTTTAAGGATATATATTTTTGCTGATGTACCTTTTTATTTTGTGTAACCATTTTGTCTTTGTGCGATTTGTAATCATTTAATGATTGTTGTAAATGTTGTAATTGATTTTAATTTGTTATAATAAAAACAAAATAAAAAAAAAGATTATGATTTTTGTAGCAAAATTTCTATAGGACTTTTATGATTCGGCGTTAAATGATGTGACAGATTGGTAAAATACAAGGGGACCGTTGAATAAAAGTTACTATTATGATAACTTTGCCATCCAATGGTAACTTCCATGGAATTCTTGATTTTGATTGGTTGTTTGCCGTGGTAGTTACCATTGGATGGCAAAGTTACCACAATAGTAACTTTTATGCAACAGGCTCAAGGTGTTGACTCTGCTCCCATTATCATGACAGTGAATGATGTCCGTTCCTGTTGTCTGTTATTCCGAAGGTTTGTTTTTCCGAAACACAGTGGACACGAATTTTGTATAAAACCAAAATGCTTGCTAATCCGAAATTGAAAGGGTTCGATAATCCGAACATTGTGGTGTTATTCCGAATGGAAATAAATGTCAATTGAACTGTTCGTTATTCTGAATGTTTGTTATTTCAAAAATGAAATAAGGTTCAGACTAGCAGAATCTTACGACCCATGATTATGATTATATTCACTTCATTGTAATTATTTGTTACTTCATTATAACGTATATGTTATTTTCATCCAATTTGGTCTTATTATTTCGTCCATTTATGTGGAATATTTAACTACCAACGGGTGAATATCTCGATACAGTGCGTAAGCAAGCAACACTCGCCTATCACGCTTATGAGACAGACAGTTATCCATGGAGCTCCTAAACGGTGTTTAGTAGCTCCATGGTTCAACAGACTTCTGCTAAGTTAAGTAGGACGCCATTCTCTCAGCCGCAGGTGTTCTATCGCATGATTAATGACTTCTAAACATCGCATCGCATAAGCGCGCCAAACCGATATTTCTCCGGACGTGTCAGTATGTAATATCTTGTGTGTTATGAAGATATCAAAAGGAAAAAACCTCAGCAAGGAAAAGACAAAGAACTGCAAAGGTGTGCTTGAAGTAATTCAGTACAGTCATGGTGTCTCTCCCCCTCCCACCTCCCTGTGTACCCTGTGTACCCCGTGTACACTAAAACTAACTGGGTAGTAATAAAATGCTTGTCCTTGTTAACCTTCAATTCAATTATAAGCATTCCGTGGATTATATGACATTGTTGACACTATTACATGATTGTTGTTGTGTTTATGAACAAAAAAAAAAAATGGGCCCCTATTCAAAGTATTTTGCCCCAGATAATACAAATGTACTGGCTTCAAATCAGACAATACCGTAAATAGCTTAAACATTATCATTATTATTATTATTACACATGCGGTACTATGATATAACTGAGCATGACAGTGTAATCATAGCTATATCCAAGAAGGCCTTGTACTTCCTCAATGATATCAATAATTTGTGGTAACGTACACGTATGTGCACCATGTAGTGATGCGTTTGTCTTCCGTTTGCGGGCGCTCTATATAAACTCATATTTCACTTTCTCTCTATCCAACCTTGAAAAGAAATGAGTTTATCATTATTTCCAAATAATAGCAATGTGGTTTCCTTCCACCACCTGTTCTCGATTAACTCGCCCTTGACCCCGAGCACGGTGTACGCCACACTAAAGATTCGACTGACTTGACCCAGTGGTATGTACTTCTTCAGTCTTCAGGGTACATGCTCAGTTGGATGTAAGTCAGTGACAGACGACGTAATTGCCTTAGTTCTTTTCATGAGCTCATTTAACCCCCAGGACCTATGGCTCATAAATATCATGGAGATGAAGTGCATTGTAGTTGCTACAGGGTTAAACAAACGACATCATCCCTTTTAAGTAGCGAAAGTCTCGAAGTCATATGATGAATGTCACGAGGAGTTTCAGATTTTGAATGTGTTTCAGCTCTGATGTGTTTGTGTTGTAATGGGGGCAGAAAGAGATGCGGTGATGATGGCAGTACATAGACGAGAAAGAGTAAATTTTGTGCATTCTCACATTTCCCCTTTCCGTATAAACTATAAGGTTACTTACGGAACGGGCGAGTAAAGGCGTTGTCTTATCCACTACTATACTATACTGGGCGCATGAGCATTGCTTTTTCTTCCATAGTATTTCTCGTGAATGTAAGTCAACTTATCGCTCCCTTACAATCGGCGCAGCATTTTATTTTGTTTGAAGAACAGGAAAGCGTGTATGAGCTCCCTCACGTTAATCTCATCTGACTGTAATTTTATCCTGTAGTTCATTTTTATAAGGGAGAATTACCGAAGACGAATTCATAACATTTTTTTTTTTCTAATGTAGCCTTCCTTTCCACGCAACCGTGTGTAACGACTCGATTGTTATCAGGCGAAGTTCGTCCTGTTGCAGAACTCGCACATGTATTTATTTGCGGGGGCAACTTGGTAATCTCGCGTATCTGTACTGTAGATAAATTCAATGTATGGATGCCCATATACCACAAACATCCACCCGAATTTCGCTGACGTCCGGAGAAGCCTCTCTGTGAGACACGTGAAGAGACTTGTACGTCCACCTATTCCTATAGGTATCTTGCGTTACCCTTTTAGCATATTTAGCGTTGTTCTAATTTAATTGTAAGCTGCCGTTGACGCCGGCAGCGAATTAGGTTACCAATCAATTAGGATTAAGCCCGTCTTCTCAACTTGTTTACGCCTGACTTCGACGGTGACCGATTATCTCCGAGTGGAGACTGATGCATCGGCAGATGTTCGGAAATGTTCTTCGACATCTTCTGACGACCATCGTAGAAATCTTGATTTGAGTTGAGATTGATTTTTTTTTCTTCTGGGCAGTGCACCATTATATCATGGGAGATACCATGTATGAGGCTATTATATACCTCATTAGTTATTCAATTATAGGCCAAGCTTAAGATGTTAGGTACCATCATGTATGCATACCACTATATACGTACAGCACATGTACCGACCGACGACATGCATTTTAAAAAAGAAAGGAGATATTTCCTCATCAAAATAACAATGTACTAAAGATATTGTGAAAAGAGGGGGCAGGAATCCGAATTAGTTTTAAGGAGGAAGAAGAAAAAATATGCTTAAAGTGAGTATAGCAGTCAAATACCAGCAGTGACTGACTTGAATTATACCGCACAACATGGGTTAGACTCCTTGCTCACACTGACCTTAAAACTTTCTGAGTTCGCGATTGTTTGCGAGGAATGTAAACAGTGGAGATGATACCTGTGGACCTGCAATGCGATTGGTTGGCAGCTGGGGAGGGTGGTCGGCGGATCAAACGTTTATTGTTCCAAACGATGAAAGTGGTCATAAATTTTGTTCCATTCCGACGATGACGCTGTAAAGAATGCATCAAGAGTTGTGAGAAAATGTTTTTCAACAGTTAGTAGTTTATAATAATAAATGATAATAAATAAAAAATACTAGTTGTTGATTCTTAGGCATTTTTCTGTTTGCAATAGTCTTAACTTTTTGTCCTATTTGTTCTAAAATATTAAAAATAGAAAATTTGCAGATTAATCGTTGAAGAATTGTGCAGTTGTGGATGTGTGTGCTAGTGTCTTTGGTGTGTTCAAGGAGTTATCAGTGAACTGGTAACTCCTTGGTGTGTTGTTCAAGCGCAGTAGGGTGAATGTTATGTTTTAATAATTATTAGGTGGATATCCATGTAGAATATGTGCTTTTCAAGATGTTGTATACAACATATGTATACATATTTTTGCATATAATTGTGTGAATGTCTACAAATCAAGTACAATATGTTCAACAATATGAACAGGGAGGTGAGATCACCTCCCTGTATAAATGATTGTGATAGTATAATTTCAAACAAATTCCATTAGGAAGGTTGGTTTGCATCGACTCGCCCCTGGCCCCCTATTGAAAATCTCGCACACGCCGGTAGCTTTCATCTTGTTGATAATTATGTTTATTTGTCGTGTTGTCTATTTCTTTACTCTTAAAATTCAAATATCAATAGATTGCTCGATAATCTGTGAACAGTCTCATGTTACCACTTATTTTCTAATAGTAGTTTTAGATTGTAATCAACAATATTACACAAACTGACAGAAAATATTCCACTTTGTTGAAACCCTTGTAAAGTAATAAAACCGATTCTTCCAGGGATTATAGGGTAATACTGACTGACATCCTTTTATTTTATATTAAATAAAGAAAGTGAAATGACACTCTCTTTTTAAGTTGACCAAAACAAACAAAAATAATTGCAAACGACGAAAGTTTAAAAGATTCACTAAAATCGCCCATAAATCAGATTATGGAATTTAAACATTCCAATGCTTCGTGAAAAATTATAAAGGTCATTGATATGCAAATCGGATGAAGTGAAGCTTTCATCACTTTATATAAATGATCTCCCACTTGAACATTTTTTCCTGCCCTCGTTGGCATGAATATTGCTATCCAGGAGTGTTTGTTTGTTTGTTTCTTTCTTTCTTCCTTCGTTCGTTCGTTCGTTTGTTGTTGTTGGTTTGTTTGTGTTTTTTTTTTTGCGGGGGTGAGGCTTTTTCTGCCGATGAGTCATTTCGATCTTACGTATACCGTTTTGTCTATCAATTTAGTGCGTGCATGTTTTTCTGCATCATTTTTCTGATCATTCTATACTATATCATATATCCTGCGGACGTGTCTGCGTGTCTATCATATGGCTGTCCATCACTTGAATTCATAGATCAGTTGAACAGCACCACGGAGGGTGGAACAGACTTCGAGGAAGCCACAGTGTACTTCGTCACTCAAGATGTCACTACAATGGCAGGAGATGAACTGGGGCAAGCCGAAAGTACTGTCGCCATGACAACAGTAGACGCTGGAACAATGGAACGAGGTAACTTAACTGACGAATAGCGTAGTATTCTAGATGATAACACTTACAGGGGAAATATACGCCGTGTCTTACTTAGAGTTAAGATATGTAACAAAATTATACAAATGGAAATACGTCTCAAAATAAAACTGAACTGAACAGAAAAAGTTTGACAAAATCATATAAAGTTAAAGAATTATATTTTCATTTCTACTTAGATTCCTTATATGATTACAATTAGGTCCTACTCATGTTATTGTTTTAATTGAATTATTGATATTCTCAAAGCAACTTGCCGACCACAATTACAAATGCTATGAAATAGAAACCAATGCATATTTTCATGGATACATCTTGCAAACCCTCGTGAACCCCAGTGAACATTAAAACTAATCACAGTCCAAACGAAAGACAGTCCCAGAATATAAATATTGTCCAGTTGTTTCTGTAGTCAGAGAATCTCCTATTTCTGTTTTTCTTCTCGTTAGTTAATACAAAAAAAAGTGGATGATTACATCGATCATTCATTTAGACTAGTCCATTCAAGTTTTTGAAATTCAACGTTTTTGTTTAATACTTGAAACTAAGAAAAGATTTTTTTTTATCTGTTCCTTCTTTCGTCTTATTTCAAACAGGGTATATAACCGTGAGTAGTTGTACACTGCTATTCATATAGGGGCTCTACATCACAGTGTAACATAGCAAGGGCCTGCATTACAATTATAACATAACATAACATAACATAACATAACATAACATAACATAACGATGAGATAACTTTTTAATGAATGCCGAGAGGTACGCTAAGTCCGGGGCCATGCTAAAACACGCATTTCCCATAGACACTTGCCCGTCTATTTACTCGGGACTCGTAATCAATGGGTTAATTAATAATATTATTGTGTGTACCCCTGTGAATTGAACTCGTTAGGCATAAAGGATGATTTTTGGCACACGTCTTTGTCCTCGAGCGGTCCCTGATTCACAGCGGTGGTTGTCTTTCACCCTTTCACAATTTACTGGGAGACTTTCTCTCGAGAGTGACGTATGTGTATTGTTTATTTTCCTGCATAAATTTACAGATGGCGGCCAAAATGAACGAACATGGCGGAATCTCAGAACCAAATTCACTTTGGTGGGAAAGAGTGGAAGCTCAGCTGGGTCTCCCCTGAGAAACGCCATTACATCCTCGGTAAGTACACCTATGGTCTTATGGATAAGATTCCCCTTTTTTGAGGGGTCCTTCCCTCTGTTAGAAATGGAATCTTATATTTTCTTGCGGCCCGGTTGGGTTAATCTATCAGGTGTTTGTGAGTGTGGAAGAATGCAATAACGAACCAGTTTTACTGCAAAGGGTCTTATCTTCACATAAAAGTTTGAAAGACGCCACAAGAAAAGAAAATAATGACACTGTAAAGATTTAAATAATGTCACTTCCCATTGACTGATTTGATTTTTGACTTTTTTTTTTTCATTTTAAATGTGTCTTCAATTTTACCATGTGGAAAGTTTAGGCAATGTTTGTGTGTGGTGACGATCATGGTAACATATTTTCATAATCATCATCATCATCATCATCATCATCATTATTATTATCATTATCATCCATCATCATCATCATCATTAATAATTGTTTTATGTACATGTATAAAGTATTTTTCAGTTCTTCGATTTTCAAAAGACTTTCATATTGCGATCCCATAATACGTAGCTGTTCATCCATGTGATGCAGGGCAGATCAAGGTGGTAGTTAGAAAAAGCCAGCCCTATTGGTTACAGCTCGTTATTCCGAAGGTTCGTTATTCCGAAGGCTCCTCAGTCCGAAGATTCGTTATGCCGAAGGGTCATTATTCCAAATTTCATTTTCGGATTAACAAATCTTCGGAATAACGAACCTTCGGAATAACGTCACAAATGTTCGGATTAACGAACCCTTTTTCATTTTCGGATTAACGAACCGCTAGATATAGGGAATTTGTGTGTTTCGGATTAACGAACCTTCGGAATAACGAACCTTCGGAATAGCGAACCTTCGGAATAACGAACAGCACCCGCCCTATTGTATGTGACGAACAAAGAATGAATGGTTGATAAAAGGTTTACGTACTTATTCTTTTTTTTTTTCACTCTGTCTTTAATTTTGTGTATATTGGTTTCTGGTAGAGTGTGTATAGATCCAGTAGAGGGCATTACACTTGGATTGATTTAAACATGTAGGCGATGGGTAAAAAAGTAATAACAGAGGCCAAGTCATTGCAATGGTACAAACGTTCACGAAACACAAAACCTACACTGTTTTATGAGCTTTAGTCTCGAGTTCACCAGAAGAGATCAAAACACAAAATGTTATTCATCGCAAAAACTTGTTTTTGATCAACTGATATACAGGAATGCAGCAGCAATTATCAACATTTCCTCGAATTACTGGTCATCAGAGAGAGACTAAAATATTAAGTTTATCCTCTCACTTTGGAATACAAACGTGTATAATGTTTGAATGGAAAAGTGCATCCTATCGCATTCTTAAAAACTCACTATTTACCATTTGCAGATGAAACAAAAACCCAGCTTTAGTGCTTCAAAATAGTTCTAAAATGTGAGTTACTAATAGAAACAGCCAATGTAAAAATTTCAATCAGTATAATCAACATTAAGTATTGTTAGATATACAAAATGTGAACAGTAGTTTAGAAACAGCCAATGTAAAAATTTCAATCAGTATAATCAACATTAAGTATTGTTAGATATATACAAAATGTGAACAGTAGTTTTATCAAAACTGTTTTTCTAGAATAAACTGTTTATAGTTATGATTTAATGAGAAAATTACTGATATCTCCGTATATTTTAGGCTTTACTGCGAAATTTTTATATGGTATGATGTTTTGTGATACAACTGAAATATGCATCAAAATGCGATGACTCGAATATCTTTTTTTTAATCGTTGCTCTCAATGGTTAACAGTGTTTACCCTCAGGACCTATGCTTTCTTACCTACCCTAGTATAGCTTCAGGATAGGGCGCGGTGAGCCAAGAAGGTCACCCGTCTAGCCCTTGAGATCTCGCAGGTTGGCTAATGCGTTGGATTAAAACAATGTCACGCATGATTATACCACCCCTGTTTGTAAGGGACCCATCATGCAGCGGGCGCAAAAACAACAGTGTTCTATACCACAGCTCTTCTGATCTCTCTTGTGTATAGAATAATATGTGCACGTCTCCTATTTTCAGCGTAGAAGTGTAGTAACGAAGCATATAAAAGGTGAAAACTGTGTAATCTTACCTTTCGTAGTAGCCATCGACCTACAACCTGGTCAAGGTTAAGCTACATGGTAACGTGGTGACTTTGTCCGTGGGCTTTATAGGGACAAAGGTCCGGGGCAAAGGTTACGCAGTTTAGGGCCTGTATTATTGGTAGTGAAAGTAATGAGGGCATCTTCCCATGGACTAGTAGCTAAGAGAGAAGGCCATTTCAGATAGTCAAGGTCTGTAATAAACATTCATAAGCAGATAATCTCATCCCAAATCCTACAGTCAAACTGAAATAAAATCCATAATACATGTATAGATATATTGTTTCTTGATAATATTGCGCAGCAGTGCTGACACAAACACAGCGCAGATACAGATTTAAAAGGATAATGATAATGACTGGTATACTCATTCCCATAATTTTATGACACCTAATACCAAATGATATGAAATTGAAAGCCTGCTAATCTTTACTCATACGAAAAAGATGAATTTAGCTTTCATCTTCCTTTCTCATATCTCACTATATATAAACATTCTTACTGTGGCCAATATAACTTGGCGAATGATTGTTAGGTTGTTCAATTTGTTACCGCACAGCATGCAGTGCTATCAAGTCGCCTGATTCTGCAAGAGGATCTACGATTGCGTCATCATCTCTCCATGCTCTGACAAAAAGGATCTAAGACTCTCATTGTTTCATTTCATTTCGTTTATTTCATTTCCACACGGTCACTTGTTTCAGCCACAGGCTGTTCTTCCGCAAGTCCGTGCATCTTAAAAACAGTTACATCACAATACTGTATAACCAGGAACATAACATAATCCACGAATCATACAGAAAAAAGGAAATATACAATTAAGAAAGCACACAAAACAACATCAAAAAGAGAACAACCAACAGTTGAGTTTACAGGCTACAAATCCCATTTCCTATACCCCACCATTTTTGTTGTTGTTTGTTTGTTTTATAAGATACTTTTCTATATTGAAATACATTCATAATATTATGTGTGATGTGTGAATGTTGGCAGCGCCTATTTACATTGATGATGTTAAATGATTGGTGTTACATTGATGACGTGAAATGACATTATTCAAGTTCAATGTTTACAACTTATGGCCAACATTAAAAGCAGGTGGCAATGAATAAGTTCTGAGATATTTTTTTTTTTCTATTTCTTTGTCTTTCCAGCTGAATGCTATATTCAGGGAGCGTATTCCCGACTTCAATACTACCTCAAGAGTTACAGGGATGAGGTGAGCAAGTGTTTAATTTTATTCGAGACCGGTGAACCATTGATATCAATTGATTTATACAATATACTATGTGTCCGTCTCTTCTGAGGAACGTTCGTGAATACCTGTGTATTCCCATATACTGTTACTAACTTTGATGAATTTCACTCTTAAGATGAACACTTGCCACTATTAGACAATGAAGAGTTAATTTGTTCCCTGCTCTGACTGTATGGACTATCTAATGCAATGACTTATCACTTTCTCACATCCTGTGTGGTATGATTTTGTGAAAATTGCATCAAATTAGCTAAAAAATGACTGCAGAGATGTGGTGGACCTTCCAATTAGACAGTAAATATTGATAAAGATACAGAAAATAATTTGTTTCTGGGAAAAACATACTTTCAATGTTGTACAGGACATCCCAGTGCAATGGTAAGTTCGTAAAGTTGGCGTTGTTTGAATAAATTGTTTTGTCTCACTTTCCCTTCTGAATTGGTTCAAGGTCTGGTGAAGACAATCATCTGATTGCCTTTGTGATGTTGGAGTTTGAGCCTCGTCTGCCCGACGATGATCGAAGGGAGGTGATTAAAGTCCTCTATGAGATCGTAGAGAGGAACCACACCCTTGGTACCTTGACAGTCACTGAACTTCACGTCAGTGCACCTTACTCAGGTAGAATCCTTTGCGTCTGTGTCATTATCATTATTTTTGTGTACGTGAAGAAGACCACATGATAGTAATTGCAGGGGCAGTATATGCAGACCAGATTCTCCTATAATGGTTGTTTGTAGATGATATAACAATTTCCCGTCTTCATGTGTGTATATGTGCATTTGTGTGTGTGTGTGTGTGTGTGTGTGTGTGTGTGTGTGTGTGTGTGTGTCTGTGTCTGTGTGATTTGGCTAGCTAATTCAAACATAAGTTTTGACTAATTGCACAATCGTTGACTCATCCCGACATTCTTGCAGATTGTAATGTAAACACGCATACCATTCAATACAGATGTGACTGCATTTAATGTGTGGAACACTCTCTGATCCGCTCTGTGAGCAAAGTTTCTGAGCCGAAATCGTCATAAGCATTGGATTTACTACATGAACTTTAACTAGATCCTTCTCAGAAACTAATGATTACAAGAAACGTTGACAGGCCTTTAAAATCTCATAAAGAGACAATCATGCCATTCTTACGACACTGGACGTTTATCTTGCATACTCATTGCACTTGTGTCACCACTCATGGTGAGATATAATTGATTTCACATTCACACTTGAAAAAGAAGAGAAATTGTCTGTAATATCATTTTTGTAGCAGGGCAAATCGTCATCAACGATCTGCATGTTTTCTTGAATACACGTCACAGATAAATTTGTGCGGATAAGCGATGCGTGCAAGATCACGGGCTGCCCGCGGGAGATGAGCTGCACGTCAGTGGGCAACGAGTGCATAGCCGTGTGCGCCAACAACACGGACTACTGCCTCAACGATGCTAAGTGCATAGACGACAGTTTCCCTGTAACTTGCATGTAAGGCTCAAGAACGTCATTATTTAGAGTGCAGAGAGCTTTTGAATTTCCTTGCAGTGTAAAGACTTTAAGAGAGGAACCCAAATCATTTACACCCATCAGTGAAACCTTAAAATTTCAATGCCCTTCTATGTTTAAGTGGACTGCAAGAAGTTGAGTGAAAGCGAATAATATTTATCGATAAACCAATGAAAGTTATGGCAGTAGTATGTAAAGTTCACATAATTTCTAGCAGTGATGTTGGTCGAGGCCACTTATGTGAATTAATGAAATGATGTCATCACCTCAATAGCCTCCCGATGATCTGCACACAAAAGTCAATTCTTTTTTTTTTTAACTAAAGGGAGAATATTCTGTTTCATTCTCATCATGTCATTAAAGTGTTGCAATAACATGACTGATGATAATTTCCAAGGTATTAGCACTGAGTTTTAGTTGTTGATTATTGACTAAAATCATTAGTTCTTTTGTTTAGTTTTTGCCTGTTCGTGTGAGGTCACTACTCAGTTCGAGAGGAATTACTAAATACATGTATAACAAAAAGGTCCCCCTTCCCAGTTTTTGTCTTGTTTATTTATTTATTTATTTATTCAGTCTTTTTTCAACAGGGTAGCCCCATCAGTAGGCAAGTACTGTTCTTACTGGGGGCCCTGCACAAACAAACATCACAGTTGACAAGACAGAGACATATACATCAAATACAACACACTGTATGTGGACAGGTACAATTCTTCCACTGAGTCCCCTACATACAGTCACACAATAACTATACACTGACAATTACACGCTTACTAGTCAAACAAGCAATAATAACATGGTGATGGGCCTACGTAACTATCATAACCAAACAATTAACCATAAATTTCATAAAGAATTAAAACTTTCACTGAGAGTGATAAATACCCCCACCCAAAGCTGGAAGAAATGAACCCAACCAGCAACCATCTTATTATATTCTGACTAATAGAATTACGCTACATGTATCACATTTAAATCTCAAATGTCTTCATTTAATCATGTTATTGTAAAGGAGTAATAGATAAGTATTTTTTTCCATACATGTATGTAAATACAATTGTATAATAATTGAAATGTACATGTTCAAATGTTGTTGCTAATAAAACTTCAAACTTCAAACTTCAATAACAAACTTATGAACATAATAATATGTTACTCTATGTTTCTTAAAGTAAAACTGTTGATTAGAGATTGTTTGCGTTATTTACCTGTTTTATCTTGCTTCTGGAATTCATTTTGCAACATCGTACAGGTGCAGAGAAGACTTTAGTGGACCGCGTTGCGGAGACAATAATTCGGACGATGACCATGCCAAAAGTGAGAGCAGTAATAGACCAGCTTTCTAACATATTAAAATTTAGTGCCTATTTTGAAAGATTAACCTGCCAAACCAGAAAGGCTTGCCTGAGCGTGAGGTTTGCCCGACATAACGCTTATTCATGCAAAGTACATGAGACCTGCAGTGCATTTAGTAAGTATAGATGGATATGATAGCTTACTACTCGGTTAGTAGAGAAAATTGGTATTCATAAATTTGAATGCGTTAGTCAACTAGCCTATAAAAGCGTGAAAACATATCTGTTGCACAATTTGGATTAAAATGATAAAAAATATATTGAGTAACATTTTGTCGATATCGAACATAATTCTGGTAATAGACAAATGGATAAGACGCCATTTAGGTTTAGTGTTCGAATTTGCCGTCTTTGTTAGATTTGGCAATGGCGCTGGACATTTTTAATTTCAAAAGTTTTAGAGATCAATTGCAGACTAAGGAACTCGTTGATCACAAAGCATGTGTACAAGTGCAAAGAAGAGGTTATAATAACTATCGTCTAGCAGCGAAACTACATGAATACGTCAGGAACAGTCGAGAAATTACATGATGTCAACATTCCTTTTTCGTGTTTTCTTCGCTTTTGATGGTCAGGTTTTCAACCAGTCAATTCTAGTATAATATTTGTTAATTATTCGCTTTCTGTGCAAATATAAAGACATTTTCTTTTCTTGTCAAGTACATTTATCAGGAGTTTATGAAGGTATATACACTGTGTGATAAATGTTAAAGTGAATTTTGAAAATCATTGACTGTTGAAGCCTCGTCCATTACATTATTGATGATTCTTCTTTGATATGCAGGGAAATTGAAATTATTCACTTTTTTTGCGTGTGTGTATGTTTTCCGTAGCAAATCTCTATGTTGGTATCATCGCTGCGAGCTCGATTGCAGGCATCATCGTTCTGGCCATTATCGCTGCGAGTTGCATCAACTTATTCAACAAAAGGGGCGGCCGTACCGGAAAGTATGACTAGTTATGTTTTTCATACATTTCACAGTTCAGAGTTAAAACGGATACTTTATAACTTATGAAATAATTTTCAATATAATTTTTTTGATACGATGTTATTTTCTCTTGTTATTTTGAATGTAATTTGTTGAATTTGGTTCTGTGATAATATGATTGTAAAAAGGATGCAAGTTATTGTAAAGCGTATAGGGAACATTGATTTGTTATGTTTTATTGAAGCTTAATTATTGTTATCATTATTATCATCAGAGATGAGCACATAGTAAGTTTTCTAAATTGAATATGAAACAACAAAATATTGTCCTTTTTATCGATGTTGATCAAGTATTCCCATTCCTTCATCTTCTACCACGAGATAAAGAGCACGATGTATAACCGTGATTTACGTCATTCTTGATAGTAACAATTTGCATTTTTGCAGTGTTTTCTTTTGTCGAAATTTGCTTCATCTTCTCATCAAATATCTCAGCAAATTGAACGATACTTTCAATGAAGAAAGTCCATTGTATTTCTACTTTATGATAGAATATCGTTAGATCAGAGACTGTAAATAATTCTATATAGTGAACCACTCTCACTGTGTGATGGTAGATCTGACGAGCTGTTCGGCATCGAGAACGTGGTGGCTTTGGAGCTGAGCGACGAAAAAATTGAGATCGACGGGATCGGCACCCAAACAGACGAGAGCTTTCTCCTTGCGCGATCCCACAAGGATGGTGTCCCGCCAAAACAAGGCTACGCCCACAAGATAATGCAGACAAACGACTCATTCCTATTGACGAAGGCACAGCTGCTCAGGTCCCACGGAGTGGTATCTCACAACAGAGGGGCGGGCTCTCCGGTGGGCGTGGTCAGCGCCAACACGGGCCGGTTGAGTGGGCCGAACAGCAACAGGGTGATAGAGGGTGGAGCGACGCCAAGTACGAGTTCAAGCAGCGCAGGTGAGCGCCGTGTCACATTAAAAGTACCTGATGTTCTGACAAACACTTCAACATTTCAATACATGTACCGATATTGATTGTTGTTTAGTGACATCAATGTAGAATGCATGCATTTACTTCATGCCTAGTGTACCATGTTGTGTGTGTGTGTGTGTGTGTGTGTGAGACATGAAAACCTTGCCTTTCAATTTATTAATGCTGAAACTTTTCCTTTAATCCGTTCAGAGGATGGACAACTGCAAGTCAAACTTTCGTTAAAGAATTCTTACTATTCATAGCTTTTCTAATACTGATTGTTCTTGTTCTTTTCTCTCTTTTTTTTCGTTTTAAAAAGTGATATGGTTACAATGCTTTTCCATACATAAACTTTATTGTTTGCAGCGAATGGGAAGCCGAGAAAGGCGTCAACCAAGAAAGAGCGCGCTCCATCTTCACCCGATGCTGATGCATCCACGTCGAAATCTGACGCTAAAACACTCCCAACCACCAGTGGGAAAAGTGAGCAGCCGACACCGAGCCAAGAAAGCGCGCCTACCCGCTCGGATGACAAGAAGGCGGAGCATCGCGTTGACGAACTGACCAATGGTAATTCTCAAAACGGGGCGGAAAATGATGTCAAGAAACCTTCCCAAGTGAATGCGGATCAGTCAAATGTGGGTGAGCTCTACCCGGGCAGGAAAATTCTCAAAGTTTAACAATGCATTGCCTCGCTAGCTGTCCTCCTTGCTACTTTGAAACATGTGGAAATGTAGCAACCACCAGCACATGCTATTGTGCCTCTAGTGTATGTGATTTTACTTTCGCGTTCGCTCCTCATACTACTTACTCACACATTGTGGTGGTTCATGTTTTTGTGGTTTTTTGTTTTGTTTTATTCCTATACATTTTGTTTCAGATGTACTTTTTTCTTAATCGCTTTCAACAGATTGATTAGAAGACATTCAATATTTGTATATCTCATCATTAGTTTATCCATAGAACGTTGCTCTTTTCAGTACTTTCAGATTCTATGTGCCAAAGACAGAAATTCGATGTTTTTTTTTTTTTTTTAACAAGAGAGTTATGCGCGTGGTTTGTTAGAGCAGTGGCGACACTGAGGAGATTGTACCGTGAATAAAGAGGACCCAATCGTTATCATTATTATTGCATTGTATTCTACAATGTTCTGCAGCTATATTTGGCGCTCAAACAGACAGTGGTTTACCGGAAGTAGAACACTTTGTTCCGTATCTTTGTCGTTTACAGACACATGTCTGTGAAGGCAGTGTCCTTCTGCTTGCGTCCTAATTTTCTCTGTGAAGATAAAAACAAATAGAACCCCCAGCAGTGTTCGTGTCTTTTTATTCTGTCTATTCAGTATATATCGCAAGCGTGGTTTTGCCGGTCTTCTTCCGAAACCACAGTGAAATGTAGACAGCATTATTATTTTTTTTTTTCATGTTGTATCTCGGCACATCTGAAATAATTTTGATATCAGTGTTTCAAAAGTTTGAAAACAAAATTTCCATATTTTGCTCACTGTAGATAAGATGCTATATTGAAATTAATAAAGTAAGACCCGTCGTTACTTCTGACAAACCATCCATCGGGTTTTTTTTTTTCGCTTAATCCGATTTCTTTCATAAATGTTTTGAAAATACCATTATTACATGCTTTATTACATGCTTTGCACACACGAATTATACATCCTTCAAATTCAGTCAGGTAAAATTGAAAGGTAATATGGAGTACTCCAACTTAACGCAATTTTATAAAAGATTCCTTTTCGTTCATAGTTCTACCCGATTGGTAGATCATTAAGAACATATGCATTATTTGTGATGATTCTACTGTGTGTGGTATATCCACTAAATGTCATTTAACATAATGTATGCAAGTGCATTATGTAACGTTGAAGAAGGTAACAGCTTGTCTTATTTCTGTCTGGGTGCGTATTCAGTAACAAAACTTTTGATGCACTGCCACGTTGCCACAGTCTGTTCTTGCCAAGTGGAATATTAATTTTATTTCCGAATCGCTATTTTTTAGACTGTGGCGAATTTTACGCTAATAAGATGTGAATGTGCCTTTTTGTGACATTCATTATCTCACCACGCCCACCCATCGAATACAGTGTATGTATGTAAAATATGTTAATTTGTGTGTATCATATTAATTTTGCGATATATAGTAATCCAGTTTCTTTCTGTGTACTTACCACTTGTAGTTTCCGTCGATACATGTATATTATGCGCGTTTTGTATTCGGATATACTTAATTTTCATATTGCGTTTTTCTTGGTAATTATCATTTCATTTTGTAATACAGTACACAATTTTCCATAAAGTATATAGTAAGTGATCGAAATGACCAAGCTGAAGTTTTGTTGCGGACGCGTTGGCAACTAAATGCAAAATTTACGTATTTTACGAACCAAGTTTTGTTCAAAAGTATTTTGATAGCTTGTTATGATGATCATGTACAGTGATCATGATACGAAAAAGTTTTCGTGTGTGTGCTGGGATAGGGGGAATTATTTTTATGGAATTTTTTTTTACGGACTTTGATATGTCCTGAAAAGAATATACAGCATATAAGTTTACTCGCAGTGTATCAAAGTAAACGGCTTCCCAACAATGTGGAGATACACTGTATCGACATTTACTGATCAGACATTCGCATGGTGAAAACAGAGCTTTAATTAACACATTATATTCCAGCTGACGTAACAGCGTCTGAAAAGCGATGTATAGTTTCCTTACTCACTTTTTTCTATCTCTCTCTCCATCATTGTCTGCGCCTTGTTCAGCCGAGCTTATGCCGTGCACCCGTCACTAGCGTTAAATAAGTTATCAATTTTATTTGTTTTAGTACTGACTTAAAAAACAATAATAACATGAAAGCAACCGTGAGCTTCTGTGTTTACACTGTAACAACTGCCTTTACTGATTTAGGCAAAAACATACAAACAAATAAATGTATTTGAGTGAGACAATACAATAAAGTTGGGTAAAAAGAAAGAATAATATTGATGTGCTTGTCTGTGCTTCGTGCTCCACCATGTCCATTGATAGCCACGTAAAATGTGAGCCACATACTTTACATTACCAATTCGAATAGTGTGACCTGTCATGTTGGCTGACTTCGTTAATCTGCTCCCTCAGGATTTATTGGTTACTTCGTGAATGCATTTGTGAATAAAGTGCTGTAGATGGAATCACATGTTTATACATGATTATTGTTCCATGCTCCCTTGATCAGATAATCAGGACATTTCACTGGATACGACCCCTACTTTTTTTTTGGGGGGGGGGGGGGAGGGAGGGGTTGTCGCTCCTTCAATGCATTAGTTCTAGAAACGAAATCTAATCGCTGAAATTTGATAATACTGTTTCCCCAGGGAGTCTCTTTGCCGTATCAATATAAAAAAGAAGTTCGTATGTCGATCTGATTCATTCGTATATAAATTTTGATCTCAACGCAAATTATTTTTCCCACAGCAACATGCTGCGCTCTCACGGGACTAGACGATGACCCTGAAGCGCCGTGCCCTTCTTGGGTGTAATAGAAAATCTTGTTATTTTCAAATATTGATACGTACGTATATAATATACTGTAGAAGAAAATGTATAACATCAAGGTGAACATTAAGCTCGTTTTTCCCCATTTTGAACGCTACATGGTGCCGTGTGAAACCAGGCCTTGGAAAACTGAGCAGTAATCGTTTCTTTGAATACCACCCAAAATGATAGATCATGGCGTGAAGGTAATCATGTTTTTTTCGAACCAAAGATTAATGAATGGGGTCACAGTCACATTATGCACATACTTTGAGAGAGATGTGATGAAGCTGCTTTGCAACTTTTTCATTGGTTTATTTATAGTTAAGACGCATGTCAGTATTTGGGCAACTTCAATCCTCCTTAAAAGAAGCGATCAGTGTTTTTAAGTGACTACAACTCTAAAACAATGCGATAATGGACGGGTTTGTATAAGTGTTTCAGAGTTCAATTTATGATTTTTTTTTCGAAATCTGGTGAGGATTGCATGGTGAGGACAACGAGAGACTTACGAGATGATGACGTCATCCTCTTAGCTGATTTGAATATTCACTGTGATTGTTACCGACATCTGCGCTTCCTGAAAACAGACAAAAGGTGAATAAATTACTGGCCTTTCTGCGACATTGGTGAAACTTTCGTCATTCTCTCTGATGTTACTCTCCATGAAAGTGGACAAGAATAAAGTGCATGTATAGTGTCAGATTTTTGTTTAAATAATTTCCGAAGTAAAGAGTGAAAATTGGAGGAAGACATGGTAAGGATCACATGTAGGGGAAACAATGATCGAGAGTTTCCAGTACACTGTATCTGCATGCCCACACATCAGAGGTGATATAAACACATACGCACGCACACACGCACAATTGACACACACATACACACAAACACACACACACACATACACACACACGCACACATTAATTCACACAAGACCACATCAAAGACAGGATTGTGCATGTTGCGAACATTTAACTTGAACTGTACCTGCAAAATAATGTAAGGGCTGCTGATAGCTTTAAGGGGGTATCTCACTGAGCGGCGAATGTTTGCGAACGTAGCGAATTTGGGAATTCGCCAGGGTTCGTAAACGGTTGCAAAAGGTTCGTTAACATTCGCAAGAAAGTTCGCAAACGGTTTTTATTGTCGCAAACAGTTTTTCTTGTCGCAAAGAAATTTTGAACATGTTCAAAATTTCTTTGCGAACCTTTGCGAATTTGTATTTTCGCTAACAGTTGCAAACATTCGCAAACATTCGCAAAACACTCGTAAGAATTCGCAAACGGTTGTAATACGGTGTCGCTAACGTTTTTATATGATTCGCCACTGCTAGCGAACAAGTAACCACATGGTTCCTATATAAAAGCTTCTGAAACAGACAAGGTTCCTCTCTAAGAAAGTTCTTGAAGCTCTTGACATCTCCATCACGATTGTAATTGCTTCAAAAGCTTTTCATATTGACTAAAGTCTGTCCTCTGCAACAAGCACTCTCTGACTCTCTTTCTTTTCTTCTTCCTTTCTTGTTTTTCTTTATTTTATTTCTCTTATGCTGCACAACTCTCTAAAAAAGAAAGAGTGAAAATGTTCACTCTTGAAGGAGTGAATTACAGAAAAGAGTGAGTTTTGATTGAACTTGGAGTGAATTTTGAGTGAAAATATCTATTTTCACTCATTTTGGAGTGACCTCAGGGATCACTCGAAAATCTTGGAGTGATCCCTGAAGTCACTCCAAAATGAGTGAAAATGAACATTTTCAGTCCAAAATCACTCTAATTTCACTTGAAACTCACTCTTTTCTGTTATTCACTTCTTCAAGAGTGAACATTACCTATTTCACTCTTTCTTTTTTAGAGAGAATAGCTGTAGCAGCAGCCTGACAAAGCAGCTCTTCAAGGATAGCAACACCTTGAGCCTCTTCTTGGCAGAAATTTATTTCCATATCCTGGAAATCCATCTTGAACGGTTGTCGCAAGAGATCTGAATTCAGTGGAAGATTTTATGTCATTTTATGGGTCTTACTATACATGATCGCCTGGTACTTTTCTAGGTCCAAGAACATTCGCAAAATTGTCGCAAAGGATTTGCAAACAGTTGCTAATATTTGCAAAACTGTCGCTAACATTTGCAAAATTGTCGCTAACATTTGCAAAATTGTCGCTAACATTTGCTAACATTCGCTAATAGTCGCCACCTGTGTTCGCAAACACTTTCGCAAACATTCGCTAAAGTGTTGCTAATTGTCGCTAAACATCGCTAAAAGTCGCTAACTGTCGCTAATGGCAGAAGCGAACTTTGATTTTTCGCAAACATTCGTCAGAAAAGTTGGCGAATCTCAAATTCGCTACGTTCGCAAACGTTCGCCGCTCAGTGAGATACCAGCTTTAATGATATAAAACGGTACAATGCAGTGCCATTACAGGGGCTCTCCGTCCGCAGAAGAGAGGAAATGTCGGTACCAGCACATTGTACCAGCAGTAGAACATTTCTGTGAAAAAGCGTGACGATGCGAGCATTGGGACAGGTAGCAATATTGGCAATTCCTTTTGCACGGAGGGGCAGTACATGTATTTACAATCGAAAGGTGCATTTTCAACCATTCGTTTCCACCCACTTGAAAACAATACCAAGGGTTTGTTGATAAGATGGCGACTAGGCGGCGGTGGTGGCCTTGCTGTCTTTTTCTCTGCTGCTTCGGCGTTCTCCTGAACCAAGCGTATGCTGAGAATCTCTGCTCAGCCCCGTTGATACGAACTTCGTCAGGAGTCGTTCGCGGCACGTGTACGACTTTCAGCGCAGACGACGTGTCTGTTACACGAGATGTAGCCATCTACAAAGGTATGCGCTACGCGGAACCTCCTACTGGTCCCCGTAGATTCGGTGCACCGGTCCCTCGGGAACTGGATAGGGAGGTCGATGGTTCGAAGCCCGGGATGAGCTGCCCACAGGGACCACATCCAGTGTATAACACCGAGTGGGGAACAAGTGAAGACTGCCTGTTTCTCGACGTCTTTGCACCCCTGCCGTTGGTAAGGTTAAGGGTCATGAATAGTCGGAAGAGGTCTCTTCCCTTCTACGCCATCGTAATTGTATTTCAACCGTTGACAAACATGTGACAGGTGACCATCTATGCCCACATGTAGGCCTACGAAATGTCAGGTTTCGTTAAATACCGTTTTAATGTCTTAATGATCTGAATGTCCAGAACATAATGCATTTGAATTCAAGACATAAAATTGGAAAGCCATCACAGGGGTCGCTCTCCATGTAACTTGCTACGCACACGCGTCCAAAAAACAAAAATCGTCGTCAGAGTCTGTTTTAAGACATAAACACGTCGTCGTCGACTTTTATCTGTAAAAGGGGTGTTCGGCATTCAGGAAGGTAAAATCCAAGCGAATGATTATGAAGATCACTACTACACGTGTAATTAAGTTTTGTGGATTAGATACAATAACATCTGATATCTGTGTAACCTCATTCGTTATCGTATTTCAGGAAGGACATTGGTGTAAGTGTGTTATTTCCCAACTATATGGCGTAAGAAGCATCTATTCAAAACGCCGTTAAGGGCTTTGTGCATGGTACTGTAACAAAATACGACATTTTGTTTAATAGGCTACACTGCTATGTGACGCCCGTAGTGACAACATGAGAGTGTGTTTCACCTCTGTGACGCCATTTAGGGATGCAAATTTGATGTGCAACAATACGCCATCTAGGTTCCATTTCTGAGGAGTTTGGATGCAGGTGAGTAGCACATTTTGTCTATTGACCCCCACGTCGAATAATCACTTCATGTAAACTCGCCCTACCAGCCCGAAAACGTTCCAGTTATGGTGTGGCTACACGGTGGCGGATTCATGTTCGGGGCTGGGACGGTCGACATGCTATCACCCTTGCCATTGGTTGCCCTTGGTGACATCATCGTAGTGACTATCAACTACCGCATCGGAGCTCTTGGGTTTCTTACAACAGGTGAGTGGCTTCTTTGCTTTGTTATGCTGATATATACAGACAAACTATGAACGCATTAGGGTGACCACAAGATTAACATTTTAACTGTGAACGTGGCCCTAGCTCGTCATCGAATAAGCATATCTGGTATTGAAGATTGCAGTTGACATATAGGACCCTTCTATACGTTTTCGCTCACGTGATATCTCTATATGCTGTGTTTCATCTGCACGACAGACTTTACCAGGTTGGAGCAGCACGCTTAAAGTTATACCTGCAACAATATCTCACCTGCCAACGAGATCAGCAATATAATATAGGATATAGCTAGGGCAATCTGTATATCTACATTGTATATACATATTCATTAAGCTTTTAGGAAGAAAAGAGCCGTGATGCTTCACAGGGGAATGCTCGACATGGGTTTGTCAGCTGGGAAGACTTAAATGTGGCTTGTAGTGTTCAGTTCTGGTTTGCTACTGACGATTCAGATCAGCAAGTGTTGCAATAATAAAAATCTTATATGACATAGTGAAAATACCACGTACATCTCGACACGTACTCTCATACACGTAGTCACATGTCAATGAGAGCCTGATAATCTTTGTCCATGTTAATATCCATTGGTACTAGTATTATAAAGTACCAGATATACAAATATAGATATTCCGTGATGTAATATCTTGCAGGTGACGATGAGATACCGCCGAATCTAGGCATTCTTGATCAAATCGAGGCCCTCCGATGGATCCAAAAGCATATATCATGTAGGTAATGTGGGAAACGTCCACATAGTTTAGCGGAAAACAAAGCCGAAGATGACTCAGCACACAGTGCATTGATGGGATTTGCATGATAATAAGATATGTATTAATTTAAATGAGGATAAAAATTACTCGTTAGACATACCGAATACTGAAATGTGGACTACTAGGGTCAAGACAAGTAATGAGATGTGAAGTGGAATCTATGTAAGTCACCCATGCAGTAATATCATTTCCGTCTTTATAACTGGGCTGATGCGTCGAAAATGATAATTGCTGTTCAAATAACATGCACTTTGTATCTACATGAGCGTAAGTTGTCGAAGATACATTTTCATTTGCCTCTAATATTCCTCCTTCAGCCAATGTCCTTATCTTACCTGGTTACAATATCAGTATCATGATCGACTGATGGCACACAAGAAGCATGAAGATATGAATCATATAGCTGTATAATGAGGTGACGCAGCTGTTATTGTCGAGGTAGTGTCGAGAATAGAAAAGTAAACATGTCATTGAGAAAAGCATGAAGAGAAATGATATCTTAATTTTACCCGTGTGTGTATGCGATTGTATGCATTTCCTCTCTTCTGCCTATTTACCCCCCCCCCCTTCTCTCTGTCTCTCTTGTCTTTCCAGTTTTCTCGCCCCATCTATAGTTATTTCTCTCTCTCTCTCCCTTCGCTCTGTTATTGCCGCCATTTCATTTCCTTTCATGGCCTTATATAGTGAACAAAAGCATATGGTATTACAATAGAAACATTTTGTAATCTCAATTTACAGCCTTTGGCGGAGATCCCAGTAGGGTGACGTTATTTGGAGACAGTGCAGGGTCTTCCAGCGTCCACCTCCACATCATGTCCCCGATGAGTAGTGGGCTCTTCCAGCGAGCTATAATGCAGGTGAGGGCTAGCAGCGTTGAGTCTAACCGCATTATGTGATAGCATCACTGATCATGTGCGATGGCCACCGACAAATGTGATAACCTGCCTCCTTTTTATCCTTCATTACCTCATTGACTTTCATGCCAGTTATTCCGTGGAGTTGCATTTGTACCGAAGCTTATGAGTGTCACCGAGAACACGAGATAATTCCTCGCTTTCTCGACCTTTTCGGGTCTAGAAGGCATGGAGGCGAGATCTCGTGCTCTCGGCTCCGAGAAGACAAAGGGAGATGTAGTAGATATCTTCTTCTTGACCTCTTGGATCCGAGAAAGGGAGATATAACATAAAGATTTTCTCAGGATTTGCTTTCTCAGCATTTATATCATAAATGTTGTGTATAACTATAAAATATTTGGTGTTTATAAGTAACAGACTGAAAGATACAAAGTTATCAGCACTAATTTTGACGCCTTGAATGTACAATACAGAATAGTAGCCCTATCTATAAGCTTAGCTAAATGACCCGGAAGTATTAACACCATTCCAAAATTTTGACTCTTCCATGTTTAATGTTTCCTCAGAGCGGGGCGGCGACATCTTCGTGGGCCCGAGGGTCCAGCATGGAGAGAGCCGAGACTCGAGCGAGCGTGTTGGGCACTCTGCTTGGATGTGACACGGTGTCTCCGTCGGCTGAACTCAAGGCGTGTCTTATGGGGGTTCCTGCTGACGACTTTGTTGGAATGCAGCAGAAGGTTAATAGTAATTCTAAAATTCGTAGCATGTCTGTCACCATTCATTGTTTCTCTCACGTCTTAGCAAACATATGCATGTATCGTATGCTATATCTATATTTCTACGAGGGAAGAAATAGTAACAAACGCTGAAATGAATATAACAGTGTGGATGTAAAAATGTATGTACAGTGTATCTATTCATGCGTGTGTAAATGTTTGACCGCTCTGAAGCAATATGCTGAATGCAGTATTAGTATCGGTGTTGTTTGTTAGACTATGGTTCGCTCGTTTCGTATTTGTTCTTCTGACAATAAATGTCAAGGTCTAGATACAAGTGGATTTTTGTTGAAATTAGACCACACTACTCAAAGGTGTGAACAAACTCTCTCGCACCAAAAGAGCTGCATTAAGAAAAATATCCTACCCGAACTCAAGGCAACTATCCTCCAATATGACGTTGTGTGCGACATCACTGTACGAATGCTGGATTTTGTTGTAAAGTGACTTTACTGTAATTAGTTTGATAAATCAATGAATTTCGATCGTGTTCAAGGTCTTGGAAGAGTTGGGGGATTCAGCTGACATAGCCTTTGTTCCCGTCGTCGACCACGAGGTGATTCCGGACTGGCCAGACGTCATCGGAGAGGCTGGTAGATACAATAACGTCAGCCTTCTGATCGGCGCCAATGCCGACGAAGGCATGATGGCGATGATGGCGCTTTTTCCTCACCACAATTCCACACCAGCCCTCAACTACACTCAATTTCGGCGGCATCTGTCCAACATGTTACGGGTTGACGATCCATCGCTTCTAGACTTGATCGAGGTGGTGTATGGTTCATTTGTGCGTGACACCAGTTCGGCAAACGCGGGCCGGTGGGACAAACGTGCCAATGATAACTACGATAGCAATTACGCGATACAACAGGATTGCAATGACATATCGGATGAAGAGTCTTGCTATAGCTGTGATCTGGATGAAACTGCGCAATGCTCTGAAAGACACAGCTACGAAAATGAAAATCCTATTGAGAGCGACAATGGTGTGAAGAATGCCGTCGAAGTCTTTCCAAACAATGACTCTGCGTACAGAAATAAATTTGATTACTTTGACGCACTCAACGAAATCATCGGAGACATGAGTATGTTTTGCCCAACTCGTGCTGTCGCAAATTTTGCGGCAAACGCTGGTTTGGAGGTTTATCAATATCACATGACACACAGGTAAGAATATTTTATCGTATGAAATAAGTTATATTTTGCCATTTCGGTATTTTACTACTTGAGTGAAAGACATGAACTGTGTCCAAAAAAAAAAAAAAATGGGAAGAAAGAGACAAAATGACCAATCATACTTTTCTTGAAACGTATTTTGCTACAAGTATAAGAATGTTCGTTCATTCATTCAGAATTCAAATAGGTTCAATTTCATACCACAAGAAAACATTGTTATTATTATTCCGACTCGATAGTCTGGTAAAAACACGAAGTTAATCTCTCCTAAATCGAATTCAATGTGAAAGAGAAAATCCTTTGACATATACAATAGAATCAACACATGCTAATAATATATTCATCCAGGTCCAACTTTTCTTCGACTTGACCAATTTTTCGACCTACGCAAGGCCGACTTATGACTTTATGCTCGCTTATTTTAGGCCCAGCGAATCTTTTTGGCGCCCTCTAACATGGACGCGAGTTAACCATGGTGAAAATCTCCTGTTCGTGTTTGGTGTACACTTCATGCCCGAACTCAACTGGACCCTCACACCAACCGAAGTGGATATGACGCTACGGGTTATCCAGTATTGGACCAATTTTGCATCTACCGGGTGAGCTTGTTCTATCATGCAAAATAGAAAGTGTTTAGCTGTCTATTGTGCTTCCATGCAGTTGGACTGGTAAAAGACGGGATTGTAGAACAAAGTTCGGGAATGATGACGTCCAAAGACTTTATGAGAGTCCGCAGAAATGCAGTCTTTCCTGTTATGACTCATTTTTATGTGGTTGTGATGTCGGGGGTGGGGGACAAAATCAACAAACTAATTTTGTAAGAAATGTGTTGCCTGTGAAACATTCGGATGTTTCAAGTGTCTGACTATTTACTTAATGATAAGGAAGATGTTAAATTCAAGGGAACAAGTTCTCGTTACGACTTATCATTCCCGACCGATCAAAGTATACTTGCGCTACAAAGAAACTTTTCTTGTAGTCTTCTGTTTAATTTCCAGCAAAAAGACTTTATCATCTCCTTTTACTACATAGTGTAATGGACATGTCCAGCGGCAGTATGGCTAGATATAAACATGCTTCTTATAGATTGTAACATGCAATTTCCACCTAATGCCCTCAAGACACAATGTGGAGCATATCAATCCAGAGTAATGGCTCGACATCTTTTGAGATGCCTTTCGCTCCCACCCTGCTGATCGATGCCGATCTCAATTTCCATTTCTAGAGATCCGACTGGAACGAGAGATCACAAACGCCTTGTATCCAACTTGCAGCCCTGGCCACGTTACATCACACAGACAAAGTTCTCCAAGAATCTCTCGCCTGCAATGACGAACGACGTGGGTGTTAAAACGAGGATATGCCGGTTTTGGAATTCCATTTTGCCACGTTTACAAGCGCAAAAGAATGCGGAGTAGATGCGGAGTATATTTTCTATCCATATAAGTCACAAACTGACGAGAACGTAACTAAACAATTATCACGTAGCAATCCATCTCTACCACGCTATCCTGAATGAATGAATCTACCATTTTGTATGTATTTATCAGATTTTACATACAAATTGTAGATATGTACATGTACCTAAAAAGTGCTGCAATACAAATTTTGATGTTAATGGAGAAACATGTGCTCAGATTATAAATTGCATTCTTTATCACGTTTATGCACATTGTCAAGTATACGACCAACGTTAGTTTTTGCAAGCAAAAATAAATAAATAAATAAATAAATACATGTTAAAAAAATAAAATTGGGAATTGACGAGATGAAAATACAAAATTGTACTATTTGTGTCGACCCCTGTGTATCTCTCTCTCTCCCTCTTTCTCTCTCTATAATATACATGTATGTATGTATATATATATATATATATATATATATATATATATATATATATATATATTGTGTGTGTGTGTCATGCGTGTACTGAAAATCCACAGAATTGTGGTGAAAATGACGAAGAAGGTTGCAGTTGACTGTGATTGAAGTGTGTGTTGAGCTTAAATTTTTTGGAGTCAACAAGGTGGGTAATTCGAAACAGGAGAGGAATTATATGTAGTGTAATCGCGAAAAACCAGAAGCATTGAGTTCTCAGTATGTATTTCCCCATTATGGATCACTACTGTGACTTTCATACACATCGTTGTTGTTGTTGTTGTTTTGTTTTTGTTTTGTTTATTTATTTATTTGTTTGTTTGTTTGTTTGTTTGTTTGTTTGTTTGTTTTTTTTTTGGGGGGGGGGGTTATGATACATGTATTACAGCTTGGTACCAGTGCATTAAAATGTGATTGATGTTGTGCCATTATGGGAAGGGGGGGGGGGGTGGGTAGAAGGTTAGTGTAATGAGGTATCTTCATACTGTACAGGATTGAAACAATCCACACTGTCGGATATCATGGTGCAATAATTACTAATACGCCGGTACTTCAAATTCAATAAATTTAAGTGTGTAGTGAATTCCATGAAGTTTGTGTTATATGGCAGTGAATACATGTACCAAATACGAGCTAATTACTGTGTCTGATTACACCATTGGTGAAGTGTTGCAAATGGTCGGGTCATTTGTGGTTATCAACATGAAACCCATCTACCAACCCCACCGTGTTGTTATCCTGTAACCAACGCACAACACATCACACATGTACACATCACACATTATACACATCACACTCCCACATGTTGATAAGTACCTTTCATCATTGTACCAAACATGTAAGGTATGTGAACTAATTGATGTCCTTCATCAACTGCTTTGTTAATCACCCCTCCCCCCCCCCCCCCCAAAAAAAAAAAAAAAAAAAAAAAAAAAAAAACGAACAAAACAAAACAAAAACACAAATATGATATTTGTTCATTGAAGTACACAGAATATATTACAGTGCCTTGCAATCACCCCTGGAACTTGAGGATATACTCATGACACAGATAGATGTGTTGTACACGTACAGTGCACTCCCATTAAGTCGTCAAGACCATTGGTTTTCTTTTGTTCTATCAAAATTTCATTATAACCAAACAGTTTAGAATAGAAAGATATATAGCTGATAACTTTAGGACCTGAATTTTTTCATTGTTGTAACGAGAATTTGATTTCGCTTTTACCGGAATGCACTTTAAAATGTACAACACTTGAAGTTCATCAAACAAAGTTCCCGTATGAATAGTAGAATGCATGTTTTTGTACACGCATGGAAACTTTCTATAATATGGAAAAAAACATATCTTGTTCATGCAACTCATTCAAGATCTGAAAACCCTTATACACACACAAACACCAAAACATTCATGGACAATGCATACCATATTTGATGATACAAGCACAAATACATTCATTCACACAAATACTGCAAAGAAAGAAATTTTTGCGGCACGTAATTTCACAATCTTGGCTTTCCCTAAATTTGCAAAATTAAAATGCACACAAAAAAATTTCTAGTTTTACAACAAGCCAGCACATTCTATCTCAATGGCCCACTATCACAGTGTCTGATCAGCCCTGTTCCATAATTTCAAACAAGTATGTTTGAAATAAGATTCATTGACGGCAACAACACCAAGTTAAAAAAAAAAAAAAAAAAAAAAGACGTTCAGTTTTGCCTGGCTGAAAATGCTAGATCTGAAACATATTAGATCTGCATCATTTGTTTTAGTTTATGTAACAGGGCCAAGGACTGAAGAGCATTTCAACAGATTGTAGCACACACCACACAAGACAGCATTACTCCAAATGATTTCAAAGTAGCCCGCGTGTTGACATCAAAATAATTTTCCCTCCAATAAATTTAATCTTCATCATTGTTTCCCCCGCCCAACCCTCATTATCAGACATAATTGGCATCTTTAATAATAGACATAACTTATAATCCTTACTCAGTAATAAACAAACCAATAAAAAAAATAATAAGAGAAGTGAAGCCAAAACATAAGTATTGGAGTGAGAGCTTGGGCAATGGCTTGAGAGCTCTTCTCACACACATATTCAGCTATGATACAAGAATAGTACCATCTATTACATTTCTGCAGGTTGCCATTGCGAAGTCAAATAGTTGCACTACGTGGCTACAATTGCAGCACATTATACCAAACTACGTTTTACTACGGACGAAAAAAACAAACTAGATACACTTTCGTACAGAGGTGATGTTAGTCTTGCTAGAAAAGTATGATGTTCAACCATCGATATAAGTCTTATCAAAATCAATTGTTCAATTCACAGTTGGTTCTGAAATCATAGCAACATGCATTCACGGTATATAAAATTAAATCTATTCCTACTTCCACAGCCGTTTGGCTGCAAGATTTCTTTAGATGTTTCTAAGTTATACTCTTATCTAACAACATAAATCACTTGCATTCCAGGAATTCAAACATCCATTCCTACTACACATCAGTTATAAGCGGATTTCTTCACTGGCCAATCAACAGTTGCTTTAGTATCAGTTGTTGGACAGTCAACACAACCGTAGATAAAAAGTAAGTTGCTCTCGAATTATCTGTAATAATACATGTGAACATGAACATCAGTTCTTAATTTGCAATCCACTTTCTGCCTGGAAATCACACAACACATCCAATCCGACCCCCACCCCCTAAAAAAGCAACGTATAACAGAAAATGTGATTACATATATATAGCACTAAGACAATTGCAGGTGAGGTTCAGTGTTGTATGCATATTGTTTCAATAAACTAATAAATGATCATAGACTGGTCAATATTCTTCGTTTGTTAGTGACTGTCTATACAATGTAGAGTTGAGATTTAACGGAATATCACAGGAAAAAAAAGCATGATGTGAACTTGTAACAATTCAAGTGATGATAAAATGATTGCTTGTCAACAGTTTCAAAAGACATAAAGACATGACCAAATTTACCACTGTATCAGACAGAAAACACTACAATGAAGTCTGGAATAAGGCATGAAGATGTGTGATCTCCACTAGCTTATTTTTCTTCTTCCTCTTCCTCTTCATCAGACTCTGCAAGAGGAAACAATTGAAAATGAAGAGAGAATTATTCCAAAAGATGAAAGACAATGAAAAAACATCAATAGCTATGGAACAATACAAATTGATATCATGACCATTCAAATATCTTACACTGATCTGTAAACTATTACAAAAATCAACATCAACTCTTAAATCAACATCTAACTACACGTAGTCTGACAAACTAATGATTAGTAAGATAAGTGGAAGCTCGACAACAAATGCAAAACAGAAGCATGTTGATATGCATAAACTTTTATCTCATTAGCATGAGTGAATCATTTCCTCCTATTCTAACTGGCCATGGTCAAGGAATTCTTCATGATGGCCCTTTCTCCCAGATCAAGTTGGACAATATTACTGTCCTTCATTTAAAAAACAATCAAACAAATAAACAAATAAACAAGAAACCCCATGGGTCTTGCGCTGACATGAGCAGCACCCTTCACCTTAAAGGGAAGGTAAACCCTAAGAGCAATGTGGATTGAGTGAAAGCAGCATCATTAGTAGAACACATCAGTGAAAGTTTGAGGAAAATCGGACAATCGATGCAAAAGTTGTGAATTTTTTAAGTTTTGGTGTTGGAACCGCTGGATGAGGAGACTACTAGAGGTTATGACGTATGAGAGGACAACAATACAAAGAAAATATAAAGGAAATTCAACAAAAATTCATTTTTCTAGCGTAATGAAAGAGCACTTGACTAACCGCTTTCAGAAAGCATGGGGAATAATTGTTACCCTTAACATATGTCAGTATCAAGTTGACGGAATTTGTAATTTTCATGCAAAATTGATTTTTGTAGAATTTTCTTTATATTTTCTTTGTATTGTTGTCCACTCATACATCATAACTTCTAGTAGTCTCCTCATCCAGGGGTTCCGACACCAAAACTTTAAAAATTCATAACTTTTGCATCGATTGTCCGATTTTCGTCAAACTTTCACTGATGCGTTCTGCTAATGTTGCTGCTTTCACTCAATCCACATTGCTCTTGGGGTTTATCTTCCCTTTAACGGCATTCCACCCGAAGGCAAATGATATATATCAAAAATTTCAGATTAAAACTGTTTATATTTAGGGATTGCTGTATGGCTGCTGGGCAACACACTTCCAATTTGGGGTTCGGGGGATACACTCTTGGGGTCTCCTGGGGCCAATGGGGGGACATCACCACCATTTGTACGAACTATAACCTCCTCTCTCCATTAATTAAAGGGATGGTACAGTATTGGTGGAGATGAGAATTGGACTTTAACTTTTTGCGAGATACCAAGACAACACTTATGAAATAGTACAGAGCATACCATTTTAAGAGGAATTCAAAGTTTATTTGATGAAAATCAGGTTTGGAATGACTGAAACATCCAAAAACAATGTAAAACAAAGCGATCGCAATAAAATGTGGGTCCCACACTTTATTAGAATCATTCTGTTTTGGATATCTCAGCCATTTCAAAACCAATTTTCATCAAATAAACGTTGAATCCCTCATGGAATTACATGTTCTTTTATATTTCATACAAGGTTTCTCATTATCTCACCAAAAAATGTTAGAAACCTGAAATTAGGTCTCAACCAAAACTATACGATCCCTTTAATGTTTAGTCAAAATTCAGTCACCAGTTTTAAATTGAGATGAAATGTGAAAAGGATTATGCATAATGCAAGACACATGCTGAACACTGCAATATATCACATAAGCTAATAGTGTTGCCTGAATTTTGAGAGGAAGCGCATACAAACCTTCTTCAGCAGTATTGAGCCATTCGACAAACTTTTTCATCTGTTCCTTGAAGTGCGCCTTGCCCTTGGGGTTATCGTTGCTGTTGTACCACTTCAGAATCTCATCCTCAGACAGAATGTCAGCTGCAAAGCGGTGAAAGACAGAAGGGTATTTCAACAGGCGCAGTGGAGCACCCCAATTTGCATCTCATTATCGCCCCGTTCTATTTGAATTTCCAACGGGCATCCATGGCTGCCCGAAACTGTGTGCATGAAAAAGTCAAATCTTTACCTTCTCCTTGTGCCGCTATACGTGCCGCTAGTAAACTCAAACTTCCCACACTATCTAAGTTTTTAAAAACCTTCCTTTTGATGAAAAAATTATGAAATTTGCTGCACTAGAACTTGAGATATTAAAGCGTTTTGAAAATCACCTCTCGCAAAACATGCTCTCTGTTTTTTTCCGACTGGACTATGGCCGGGCTCCAATGTGTCCGAAACTGGCAACATAAGTTCATCAGGCCTCAATCCACATATGGTGAAAGTTTTCGCTTTGTACCACCTGTACTTTTTGAGAAATCAACTTGTTTCTACAGGGTTTGGAATAGACAATTGTAGTCGGCGAAACAATTGAAAATGACGTCATTTCTTTTCCCGTAATATTGGGCATGCGTGGTACGTGAGATTCAGGATTTCGTGCTCATTGTTGGTTAGCATGTGACGCAGTCAATTTTGCTGAGTGTCGCACGGCGGTGATTGCTGAGCTGCTGCCGCGCACGCTGCATGCAGCAATGCGTTGTGTGTGCTGTGACATGCAACGCCACAGTGACGCGATTAATTATACATGGGACCGACCTGTACGCTTTGCGTTCGTGTCATTTTTGACATCACCTTCTGTTTTTTTCCGACACAACCATGGCAGGGAATATTATGGTATGAAATTTAAAATGCAAGCAGATAAATAAATTTCGGTGTACTTTGTTTGAATGGCGCTTTTGTTTCGCAATCACACTTCGTGAATTTTAGGATGATTTTCGAGGCATATTTTTGGTAATTTTGCTCGCCAGGTTTTCGCTAAAATTTCACATTTTATCATTGTCAAATCCTTTAATATGTTATATGTGCATATTCGGACATGTTTTCAAATTCAAACTAACTCAATTTTAATCCGAAAATAGGTTTCCTGAAATTGTTATTAGCTTGAGAAGTTGTTTACTTTTTCTCAACTACGCGAGTACATGTTGTTTACTTTATGCAAATGAGGCTCGGCTGCCGATGGATTTCTGCAAGATAATTGGGGTGCTCCACCGCGCCTGTCAAATAGTCAAAATTCCCTGAAATTCAGGGTCTGAAACTGGACACTGTAGAACCCTCCTCTATGACTATGTGTCGCCTTGGCTTTCATTGTAATCAAAGCTTACACGTACAAGGCGAAAGACACATTCTTGTTACATAACACTGAGACACACACAGACAAGCCTTCATCCATACAGAGTAATTGCCATATGATTCAAAGGGAAATTCCTGATACAATCAGTTGATTGTTTTACTTAAAAAACAAACAAACAAACAAACATGATTTGACCGACAAACTTGAATTTCAACCAGTTATCAACAAGATTTTAACCTTACAAAACAATCAACTGGTTGTTTGAAGGTTAAACTAAGATCACTTGAATGTTAACTAACATATAGGGAAAAGAAATTGTCAAACTTCACATCTAAGATGGCATATAATTAGGGAAACATTGTTTATATTGATCTGGCATTAGCTGATATTACATTTCTCACTATTAATTACACATTTTCCTACCTAAGGCTACGGTCACAACTCAGAGCGGCGACCGACCGATTTGTAGCCTGCTCGGTCGCTGCTGAAATTTTGGCACCGCTCAGAAGTTTTTGGAGATGCTGAGCAGGCTGTAAAATCCTAGCGATGACCGAGCAGCGCCCTGTCGATTTCCCGTCGGTCACCGATCGATTTCAGTAAAATATTGGCGAAATGTGGGGATCTGCAACGAGCAGAGTCCGAGCAGTCACCGAGCGATGCCCCATCGGCACCTGGACGATCTCCCACCGGCCACCGGCCGATTTTTACGAAATTGCTCAGCGACCGACGGGTGATCGATAGGTCATCTACCGGTGACCCGTAGGCGTACCGGCGGCCACCCGCCAGTCTCTGCTGGAAATTTCTCACGAGCTACCTGTGTTTATTAATGTTCCTATGTGATTTGTGATGTGTTAATTAATTAATTAAGAGAAAACTTGAGGCAAAACATCTAATAGTTAAATTATCAACCAACAAAACTCTGCCATGTGATACCACAGATAACTAGAAATTAGGAAATAAAACAAAAGGGAGGAACACCCAAGATGGAACAAAGATTAGAATAGATTAGAATTTTCCAAAATATCTTTTTTGCTTCTATATTTTACAGTATTTTCTATTCCTATTTGATTTCATATTTTAATTTTCCCCATCTCTTGTTATCATTTCTTCTTCGATCAATAGGCATTTAATGAATGATAGGTAACCAAACCAACATATCGACACTAACTTTTAGCTTTCATCTCTTTTGCCCCGAAGTGGTTGCCTCTGACTTCAATGTCCCTCATGTTGGTTGCCGAGATGTTGAGATGCTGATATGTTGGTGGGGTTTCCTTGCCTCTTATCCCTCCCCCTTATCCCTCCCCCTGCTTCTTCCACATTGCGCTAGATTATCTTCTCCATCTAGATCCTGATTTCCTTCAGTGCTTCTGTCATTTTTCTCTTAACATTTTTAGTCCCCAAATCGCTTGACGGCGACCGCTCGATCTATTCTCTTTGTTTTCTTCTGTGCTCTTGTCATTTTTGTCTCTATTGTTTTTGTTCCCTAAATCGCTCGGCAGCGCCCGCTCGATTAGGTCAGTACCTGGGCGGTTCCTGCTCGGATATTTTGGGCAGCGAGTGAAAACTGGTCGGTCGCCGCTGAAATTTTAACTCCGCGTTACAACTTCAGCGGCGACCGACCGATGCCCTAAAAATCAGCGGCGCCTGGTCGGTCACTGGTCGGTCACCGGTCGTTCTCCGACCGGTGTTAGCTAAAAACTCGCCGACCGGTCGCCGAGCAGGCTGATTTTGGGGGTTGTGACCATAGCCTAAGTATTTTAATGTTATTCAAACTTTTCAAATTTATACTCCATTGCGCACAATCAAGTTAACTTCCTTCCATAGCATTACAGTGAATGAAGATGAAAATCCTACAGCACATAATTGTATGCATTGCGGACCTCCTTGCCCCTACTAACCCTTTAACACTTTACAGTAATGAATACAAGATCTAACATCACTCGGAATATTACCTTGATAAAGCCAAGTGACCATCTTTGTGAAGACCTTGCGCATGACAATGTTGGTATGACAGTACTCCTATGATGCAAGAAGAGAGAACAGGGTCGAGTGATTAAGTAACCTGATAAGTGCATGCACTACAATGTATTATGGATTCTCCCCTTACTACAAAGGCAATGATACATTTGAAGGGGTCGGTGCAATATAGTGCTAACCCACACAATAGTCATTTTGAGATAATCGCTGTTGAATGCTTGGAAAGTCCATACATTGTACATTAATAAAACATGAATACATGCATTTTTTACCATCTTATTGGTTAAATTCAAATATGATATTTTCACAGAGGTTAGTGTGAAGGGTAAGGATTAAGAAAATGCATGTAACTCAATTTTGACAAAAGTGTGGGTTAGCACTATATTGCATCGACCCCTTCATTTCTATGCATCCTTCAAGAAGTGATAGTCAATCATATTCAGCTGGATTCTCTGTACAGAGGGGGGGGGGGGGGGGATAACAAAGCAAACGATACTAATGTCAGCACAAGTGCTCGAGACTAGCTCAAAATTTACAGAATGGGCATGGATCCTTGACATGACTTCATCTGAAGATATGTTCTGTCAGTGCTTTCATATGAAAGCAGTGATCAATACCTAATTTCACATCAAAGTATCCCCACATCTACTGATCAAAAATGACAGAACTTGAGAATCCTCATATTTCACTTGATAACTTTAAATTCTCTTTCTTTTAAATCTGCTACAACATTGCTTTCTCAAGATGACATGTATCCACGGCAAGAGCAATCTCAAGAACTTGGTTCCGTCCAAGAGAAAATTCCTATAAAATCTGCATTTTGATCGTTTAACTTACTTGCATCTTCAGCAGCAGTTCAGCTTCTGTGCGATTGTGGGTGACCAAGGTCTTGAGAAGAGGTACCATGTATTTCTGTTAACACAAACAAACACAAACATAGACCACAATGACTGAGGTTTCATAGGGAATTTCATCATTTTTGCATTCCATACAAATTTCCCTAGTGATGCCTGCAAAGTCTTCTGGCACTCAAAATGCAAATCTAACATGAAAACCTACTTCCTACTTGAAGTTGATTTTCTGTTCATAAAGAGAAAGGGAAGAGTTGTATTAACACATTTAACTTCCCAGCAGGAATCTTGCATAATTGGCAGGAATAAAATGGTAATATTCCATCGCTACCATGTAAGAGGTTCCGTATCACAAACAAGTTTGATGCTGCTGCACACTGGTACTTCACTGCCTCACAGCTTGGTTATCGAAGGTGAAAAAAGAGTTTTGAGTTGCAACTAATGCACTTCGAATACCCTTAAACAAATACAAGAAGGGATTCTACAGTAAAATTTGTGCTTTTAAGCAAAAAACACAGACCTTGAAACACCGTCCAACTTGTTCAGGAACCAGATCCTCCTTCTTGGGCCATTCATTGGAGTTCATCACCACTTTGAATACCTGGATAGGGGCAAGAAATACTTTGTTAATTGCTATGAACACAGATGTACTCAAACACTACATTGGCATCAGGAGCTTTTATCACTGCCTCTTTAATTACCTATCTCTCCAAACATTCAAATAACATTTTCAGGACTTGAATAAGAACACAAGCAGATACCCACTTAACCTCATTTGAATAAATACAAATCTAGCAAACAATTATAATACATTTTTTTTTTAATGATCAAAAGTGATCACATTTGGCAATTCCTTAATCACATACAAGCACAACTATCTGTAGGAGAGAAATCAAGAAATGAATCAATGAATTATCAATGAATTATTTCATTTGTTTCATGTGACCGCTAAAAGAGACAATGAATGCTTATAGGCAGGCAACCACAGGACCAATAGCTTTAAGTTGCCTCTACAGGACTGCGCAATGATGATGAAGTGCCTTGTCTATGGGCACAACCACTGCAGACAGAGGAATCAAACCATGAACCTTGTGATTCATAGTCCAGGACATATTCGGCATAGTAACAGCCCCTCATTCAAAGCTCAAAGATCAAACTAGCAGCAATTAAATTTGAGACATGGCATTCTTGCTTTGGGCACACTACCATAAAACAGCTGGAGGAAGCTACTCACAACACCAATGATGTCCTTGCCAGTGAATCCGTTCTTCTTCATCGTGTCCACAATAGTGTTCTCCATCTGTGACAAAGAGATTTATTACATGAAGTGTCAATACCCAGTTATCCTTTGAAATCTCATGTACTGGTGACCATTAATCCATCTTCAGACTCCACTACTACGAATCAGATCCAGTCTACTTAATAACAAGTAATTTGAAGGTATATGTGATAATGAACTATTTCACAAGACATCCCACAATTACATACAGCATACAGCACATTACAAAACAGCACATTAGTAATGACAAAGCCCTTACGAATGGCTACTTCTCAGTAAGCTCAACTAGCAGAAATAATACCAGTTCAGCAACTACAGATGTCGGCTAATAGGCCAGCCAAGTATGCTTCGGTGCAAAATTTACTTTCAAGGTAATGTGTCACTGAAATGATTCATACATTATAATTTCTTTTCTTTTCTTTTTCTGGAGGAAACAGAAGGGTGAAATGTTGCTGAAGGTCAGGGAATGATGATCACTTTATTTTCCAAAACCTTGAGGCAGCAAGATGCAAAATTTAATCCATGGCTGATATTTCTTGAAGAAGAAGAAGCTATTACCCTTTCTCTTCAGATTTGATTGTATTACCTCTTTGATGTCTCCAGTGTCATGGATGATCTCAGACAGTTCTTGGTACAGTTCCTTTTTGCTTTCAGCATGAGCTCTTGCACGCTAGTGGTACATCACGAGAGGAAAAAACAAAAACAAAAAACAAACATGCCACATAAAGGTCATTTTGGATTCTAGACTCCATGAAAGGGTAAATGTTCTTTAACTTCATGTGGATAATAAAATAGATGTTATCATTTCATGAAACTGCAAAAATAATGTGCTGTTTCAATTCTTTTAACAACGGAAACATTGGATACCTAATTATGTTAAGAAAGTACAAGCATGTTTGTATCAAGTGAATCTTCACTATAAAGCAAGTGTTAGAAGTGATAATAAGGTTGTATTTCTGTATTTCTAAAAAGCTACTACAGTCGAACCTATAGCGACCATTGGCTATAGTGACCACCTGTCGTATGCGACCACTAAACCCAATTCCCCCCCAAGAGAAAAGCCATAATAACCACCCTGTCTTCAACAGCCACTTTTATCGTCTCCCTTGGGGTGGTTGCTATAGACAGGTTTGGATGTACTTTAGAACATTAGTCAACAAGATGAATAACACTGTTTAAATCACAGAAAAAAAAAAAAAACAATTTACATTGAAGATTATGCCATGTCGTCATACACAGAAAATTATCTTGTTCTGTACACAGAAAATTAACTTGTTTATCTTATTGTGTTCCTCTTCTCATGGCATGATTCAAGTCTTATCAGATTAAATCAGTCACAAGTGACTTCCACATTATAAGTCAAGGCTCTAGATACATCACTTAAGACTTGAACAAGACCTCTCCATGAGAAAATAGGACACCCAGAACAAAATAAATGGGGCAATTTCAGCTTGCATGTAGCATTGTGCATAACGTTTCGTTTCTAAGCCTCTCAAATCCACTTGTGAGAAAACTAAGCGATCAACATAACTTCTGGTGATGTTTTAATACTCTGCACTATAGGCCTGTATGTTTCAGCACAATAAATCTCTGTCATATCCCACTTACGTAATAGTAATTTCTTTCAACTAAATGCCTTCTTCTGGTGTTAACAGCACAACACATGCACAAAGATTTCAGACATATATACATGAAAAGTAAACTCTACTTCATTCAAGACAATACTGCAATTAAAGTAAGACATATTAATAAACCCTCACAAACTTTACAAGAGAAGTTACTATATTTGACATGCAAGCATCACACAGGATATGAGTGGCCTTTACAGTCTCCTAAAAATGTCCAACCCACTGTCAAGGTTCACAAGAGTAAAATGCATGCAAGTTTTTGCCTACACAATCCTGCAAATGCAGTATCTATCATAATTTTATGGTTAGTAATTCATGAAAGTTTCGTGTGGCTGCCAATGTTTCTGGTTTTATAGTGTACACGTTGTGAAAAAGAGAGAATGCAGCAGAGATTTATTACCTGGTAGTTTGCGATATCCGTCAGGCCAGCTTCACTGAAGATGTGCTCAAAGTTGGCTTCACTCCTCTTGGAAACTGGCATGAGTTCCTAGATGCCGAGAGAGAAAATAGCCTGGTATGTCATTCCAAAAACGACTTGAGATTTGGATGCCAGTGGAATATAAAAATATGCAACTTGGTAATCTGAGGCATATTGACTCTAACCCTTCAATATTGTTCACATATCGACTTAAAATCATAATTTCATGTTTCCTAATAATACACAGCAAACCGAACCTGATTCTTTACTTTGTTAAATTTTTGCATCCCATCAGCCTCATTAAATCAGTTCTATTTTTGTTGACCTTCATTCACTGATGTCAGGTCAAAGGAGAACATCATTTGGGATGAACAAAAGTCACAATTATTGGCCCTGTGATAATGCCCATCCTACAGTATACCTTCAATTTCTGATGCTGCAAGAAACCTATAGTCTCCCCACCTCCCTCCCATGTGAGAAATATTGCAAGAAATTACCAGATAGCTAATCTACCACAACTCCACATGAACTAAAATATAGTCAGAGGACTAGATTTTTGATGTATACTGTATAAGCTGTTGTTTTCACGCACGTATATTTTTGCGAATGAGGTCCTGGCATAGACATTTCCACGAGATGTTGTTTTCTTGAATTGACACCAATGCTAATGTAAATTCATTACTCTAATGCCTGTCAACATTTTCGCATGATGTTGAATTCACAATCCAACTATGATTCGCAAAAATAACAGCTTATACAGTATCCATTCATAACCTTACATTACCCAAACAAACCAACAAATGAAAATATGCCATATGTATACTTGAAAGTGTACAGTGTGCAACTGTCCAGATAAAGTTTACACTCATGTACTCAGCAATTTTCATAACTAATCATGTAAGAGGTTTTTATAGTCATGTTCACCTGCTACACCTTCATGCGATGCAGAGAAAACATTTTGTGTACAAGTACTGCTAGTATTGCAACTACTATCTAGAGAAAGTGAATCTACACCGCTTCATTCTGAGGTTCACATCTATTTCTTCAGCACTCAAATAATTACAACATTTGAGGAACGTGCACAAGCTCAAATCTCAAGCAAAGAATTACAGGTTGGTGGGACCTAAAAAGCTGCCAAGCCTAAGAAAAAAAAAAAAGAAGAAGAAGAAAAAAAAGAAAAGAAAGATGAGGTCCCTGAGTAGACAAGAAAGCTCCAGCTCCTACAATCAGTACTGTCAGTGGCAGCACACATAACAGATGTGAATGCATACCAGCAGTCTGTTGTCAAGTTGCGCCTTGGTGAGCGTTGCGATGACGCTGTTCATGTCTCGCATCTCCAGCCACACAGTGAACATGTCCACAGCAAACTGTAAGGCAATGCCTGTCAAGCGTGGAGATGGGAACACGCAGGGTGAGATAGATTAGGGTATAGATACTACAAATGGATGTAATCCTACCTGAATGATTTATCACAGTCCAGAATAACAAACAGACTGATAGTCTACAGGTTATTAGGAATAAGATAATGTATTTTAAGAATACTTATTTAGCTATGGTAAATGATCTATTGACACACTGGTCATCTCTGGGCAGAGAAATAATCGAGCAACACCTACACTCTTCATTCCATTGAAAAGAGCTTAATATTTCCATTACTAGCGCCAAAACAAACATGAACGCAATATAAAATATCAATAAACTTTCGAACTTTCTTTCACTTTATAGTACAGGCGAGATTTCAATATAAAAAGCTTATTTTTCAAGATATAATGAAAGAATCTATTGCACAACCCTCCCATATTCAAAGACATTTTTAATGAAAAAAATGTGGCCAATCCACCCCATTGAGTTTGGTTTGTGACATATTGGATTTATTGTTCCTCTCATAACATGGCGCTCAATCTCTACATTCAACATTCTTCATGGTAGGCAAGTCCTCATTGCACATTCACCCCGATGACAAGTTTTCAAGTTGCAAAAGATAATTATGAATGCAAAGTAACATGCAGAAACTCACCATCTTTGACAAGATGGTCATTGAAGAGGCTGGTAAGGCATTTGGCATCCACCAAGTTTCTGGCCTGGAGGACACCAGTAATCATGGCTACCTTCTTACGCTCAATCTCTGAGAACCCTTTGAGGAACAAGAGGATCTGCACATAAAGAGAAAGTGAAGAAACAAAGTATTCAGTACAGATCTTGTAGAACTTTATGTCTTAATCAACTCTATTTACATACTAGTATTCTAAATTAAAAGACTGCCTGTTTGCATCTCTGTATTTTGAGTCTTCTACTTCTCTCCATGGTAAGGCATTTATCCCATCAGTCTCATTAAATCAGATTTTAACCTCCACTGATACATGTCAGGTTAAAGAGAAACATCACATGGGATGAACACTGCACATGAATACACAAATTAACTGGAAGTTGATAAGAAACCAGAATAATATCCCTCATTAAAATCTACATCTTTAAAAGCTTTGTCAATTGAAAATTTGTATTGTTTCACTAGCAAATTTGTGTTAACCCTATTCTAACTGGGGGGGGGGGGGTCAAATTGACCCCCCCTCGACGTTTCGCACCATGATTCCGCAACGCGCAAAGATTTTGCCGCGTCGTTTCATGACTTTTTTCATTCGAGTCTCCCGCATATTTTGAGACCAAATTTGCGACGTCCGGGTACACCGTTCTGAAGTTATGCAATGTTTTGCATATGCATGTCAACCCGAAAAACGCTTGAATTCATGATTTCGTGTGCAAAACCAATGCAAACTGTGTTTTTTTGTTTAATTGATATAAATTAGATTATTTCAACTTTTAACCATTGAAATAAATCAATTCTAATGTGGATAAGCTTGAAAAAGTGCCTACAACAAATTTTGGCAAAAAAACAATAGAAAACAAAAGATCGAAAAAACAATAAAATAATAAGAAATTAACAAAACAATAAAAAACAAAAGAAAATGATTTTGATTGCGCTATTTTTTTACTAGAAAATTGTTTGATGTGTCTTGAGGAACTCTGACACAAAAATTTAATAATCCTTCAGTCTTTTTGATGGAGTTATAGGTGAAAATATGATTTCATGCGTTAATTTGCATAATTAATTTATTAAAAAATATGAAATCAAAATTTTTCTATTGTATGACCATGTAATCTTGTAGTTGACATCCGGCTCTATGTTCAGGCAAAATTTTGCGGCGATCGCGCGATCGGCGGCCGAGATCTGAAGGGGGGGTCAAATTGACCCCCCCCCCCCCCCCCCCCCCCCAGTAAAAACTTGGTCTCAAATAGCCCAGTTAGAATAGGGTTAATGGCAGTCATGACTGAAGGAGTACGTCATGATTTTGATAAAGATCAGAAATGCTAACATTTTGACAGAAGACGATTCAGAATACCCGACATATTGGTTGGATGGCGAGGTGTAAAGCTGGCGAGGTGAACAGATAATACACCATGGATAAATGACAACTGCAGCAGATTTAAACATAATGCTCCTACACTCAAGATAGGCAAAGTAGGGAAAAAAGACTTTTTTTTTTTTTTTTTTTCATTTTGCTTCTGTTGTTCCATGTTGGTCATGAAGCGAGCCAGGATTTTGTGGCTTAATGTCATCGCAGGCTCTGTAATCTGTAATCAAAACCCGATTCTCACCTTCTGGAGTTCATCTTGCAGTTTCTTCTCGAGGTACTTGTATCGTCTAGTCAGCTTGCTGAACACCTAAAATGCAGAAGGACAAGTAATCATTTGTATAACCACCGATGACTGTAGCTTGAAGATGGGAGCTTTCAATAGCCATGGTCACACTGGCAAAAGATTGAGAAGTTCAAGATCTTGAAGATTTGCCAGTGTGATTGCAAATTTCCTGCGTAACTTCTCGCGAAACTGCCCACTCCAATCGAGGATATTTTCCCCATCCCTGCGAAACGTTAAGATATTTTTCCACTAGTGTGACCACTACTGATACTTTGCGATCTTTGCAACATGGCCAGTCCATGTTTGTGGGCGGTGCCTCCGAAGCCATTGTGATGCACAGGTGTTCATTGTTACTTCACAATAACTACCATCAGACACCATACCTTTTTTTTTTCTCCTTACAAACGTGCACTAGTGACCCAAATTTCTCGACCCACAGATTGAGAAGTTTTGCTGCCAGTGTGACTGGACGAAAAAAGATTGCGACTTCACGATCTTAAACTCTTTTATCTTTTGCCAGTCTGACCGCATCTATCATGTCTCTTATGGGCCTCAGTGATAAAACACCATTTGTATCTCTTTCTAGATACGACATGTAAACGTTAGACTTCATTATGAAAGCACGAGCTTCCCCAATACACTCCTTTAAATCTACATATTCAATGTCAAGTAGAATCACTCGTGGGGACTACTTTGCACATTACATTCACTGCACAGTACCAGCGATATCCCGAGTGAAAGATTGTCTGATTAAAGTTGTGCATTTGTGTGTAATTTTTTGGTTTATTTCAGCTACACATGTAAAATTATGAACATGTTTGAATAACAATGATTGGCTTTAACCTACATTTGATTTTCTGAAGCAAATGCTATCTACACATGCAAACTTCTACTGTGCTCCCATGACTCAAAGCGACAACTTACCTCACCAAAGTTTTGCATAGCCTGGGCATTGTCTTCGGTGGTGAACACGCAGACTTCGCTGCGGCAGACCTTGGTCTTATCAGAGTCTTCAACTACTGATCCTCCAGGGGCTGTCATGGTTGCACAGGTGATGGTGGGTAAAATAAGTATGAATATTTGTTGGTTAAAAATTGCATGAAGGAGTATGACATTTATCTGAAGAAACAATTAATGTGCAAATGTCTTTTAATGAAGTAAGTTCAACAATGTCAGGAGATGTCAACATTTGTAAACCTCCATCAGCCTGTACAGTCAAACCTGCCTTAGCGGCCACCTGTCTATAGCGACCACCTGTCTATAGCGGCCACTGAAAAATCCCCCCCAGAGAAAAGTCATGTTAAAGACCCTGTGTATAGCGACCACCTGTCTAACGTGGCCAGCGGCCACAAATTTTGTTTCCTGCGGTAGATTTTAACCTGTCTATAGTGGCCAAAAATCCAATGGAGCCGTAGCCGAGCCGATAATTCAGCGTGTTTTTCTGCTTTGTAGCCGAGCGGGCAAGGTTCAGTGATCGCCACTGCAGCATTCATCCCTCATTTAGTCATAATGATGCACTAGAGTAAAGCTTTCTTCACGACAAAACACATACTACTGTGCAATAATTTCATAATCTACACCGGCATGGTTAAATGCACGAAACACACGGTGTGTGCATACGTACACACATACATGTACATGTAAGGATACAACGATGATACATACATGTAAGCAGTGTGCACAAAGTTTGACTACCTGTCTATAGCGGCCATCTGTATATAACGGCCACCTTTTCTGTTTCCCTTGGGTGGCCGCTATAGACAGGTTTGACTGTATTTATTTTATGTAAGTACAAGCTTATTGTCTTGGATATCATGATTACAACGAGAAGAGCCTTACAAGAAAACAGTGTATTCTGGTGAAGGAAAACATGAACTTGGAAAAATAAGTATTCAGCACTTAACATGACATTCGTAACTGGATTACAAAAAGATCATGAGGGAAAAGTACAGTACACGCATTGTATACTGACATCGTTGGGTGAGCTGCACAAAATATTTGTATTTCAGTAACTGACTCAATGTCTTTGCCCCATATAATTTCCTTGTTTGTATCTTATCTTCATTCATCTTTCCAAGCAATATTTTTCATAATTATCACTATTAGACAGCAACCGACAAAGTACAGTGCTTGAAATTTAAAAGTACTAAGTACTACAGCACAAAGTAAAGCACATAGAATTTACACACACACACACATACTACAGACCACTGAGTGGTACTGTACGGCAAAGATCCCATCAGTCTCATTAAATCAGTTTTAAGCCTCCATTGCGCTGAGTCAGGTTCAATGGGAAACATCATCTGGGCTTCCATACCACTTCACATTCTGAATGTGATAACAAGAAATGCACCTACCCAGGATTCCACCAGCAAACAAAATGTCAAAGAGTGTTTCAGCATAGGACCGGTAGTTCAACTTAGAACCTGCGCCATCCAAGAATTTGGAAACTTGTTCCAAGTCGGTGCCTGCGTCGTTAAGACCTTGCAGGATGTTATCGCGGAACCCGATTGGGTCGTATTTCTCTTTTTCATCTGCAAGAAACAGAACGCATGATACAACATCTGTTAGTCAATCTTAAATGAAATTTAAGTTGTCACCAAGACAAATCCATCTCAACTTGCAATCATGCAGAATGGATAGAAACACTTAGTTTCCTATTTTTCTATCCCAGAGCTACGACTTGAAACAATGCTTGCAATGTTTAGCCATTGATGTTAATTGTACAAGTATAAGCTATAAGCTATAAGCTTCGACAATTTCAAGAATATCTCTGATTGGAATTCATACATCTACAATATTGTATGTGTACATATTCTCTCCAGCACTGTCTCAAGTACATAATATGCAAAAAAAAAATTAAAAAAATTAAAAAATTAAAAATTATGACGTTAAAAGTCCACAAATGCACACTGTAAATTCTCTTGAATATTAACATGTTAAATGATCAATTAAGCTTGAAATTACATTCTTCACTAATACATATTACAATACAAGTGATATTCTATTCAGAGTTTTTCAGCGTATTCATCCATATCCAGATCTAGACAATGTACATACCCCTCTTTCGGGTCCGAGTTCGCTGGCCCGTGAGCGTAGGCTTTTGCTCCTTTTGACTCATAAAGTTTTTCTGAAAGAGAATGCAATGCAAGTTTATTAGGTCAAGGTTAAAAAACCTAACATTGTTTTGACAGATTTCTAATGTACTAAAACTAGTTGAGACGATGGAACATGTACTGTACTGTAAAACACAATATATTCCGGCATGAAAATTTTGCGAATTAGAGCCGACAGCCTTTCTCGCAGCATGAAATTTTCGCGACTTGCCACTGACATCCAATGTACATTGAGTACGGACGAACTTTGGCGTGAATTTTAAGTTTGCGAATGTTGCTACTCGCAAAATTCGCAAGATCAAAATGCATACAAACATTCCTCGTTCTACAGTAAGCCGCATACATTGTTGTACATGATTGCATCACAACTACACAAGTAGGCTGTGGGTCCCCACTGTACATGTGGAATATCATAGCATGGGAATCTTGATTTCTGCACTAGACTTCTAGTTAAGTAAAGAATGATTGCAAAAGCACTGTATATTTGGCAGGATAGATTGATGGCACAGTAAGCCATTTACAATTCAACCATACAGACTGTAAAGCTCTCAAAAAGTTGATCGCCGATGTTTGTTTCTTAGAATCCTTCAGAACTTGCTATCCTTTTTTTTTTTAAGAAATATGTACCCTCATTCACAAATTACAGCAGCTACATGTAAATCCACTCAAAATTGTTTTCCTAGTGTAAAAAAAAGAGTAATTGAATGAAATATTGCTAATAATATCAAATATTAAAAGTCAATATGACATTACAGGACAAAAAATTTACACTGTTCCAACTGACTCTTTTCGAACAAGCGACTAGGTGAGCTGCTCTTTACAATTACATTCAATTTAAATTAACATTCTATTGAAAAAAAAAAAAAAGAAGCAAGCCACCTATAAAAACCTGAAATTTGACCGCCTGCCCATGTAAAACCCATGCTTTTGCGTGTGGTCGAGTTTTGGCCAAGGAATCTTGTTTAATGTTAGTGTAGGATTTTTAGTTTCTAAAAATGTTACAAATGAATTTAATGCTCTGGTTTTGTGCCCACCTGTTTCTGGCCATATCAGTAAATTATCCACCACACACTCAAGAGCCGGCATGCAACATACAAAAATTGGTAATCGTGTAGAAATGCACACCATGCACACCTACCATTTCCTTCCTTAATTTGTCAATAAAACTTTTCGTGGCTATCAGAAATGTCAAGATGAACCATATCTGATGGTTTCATGAAATTTCATAGCCAATTACAGAAGAAAATTAGCTAACTTTGACTCAAAAGTACGCCGATCGACGGCTGTATCAGCGTAGCATGATTGATGATCGATTATGTGGAAAAGCGATATAATGATGATGATCGATCGTTGTAGTCTGTGGTACAGCCGCTTGTTTGGTGTTTAACCACAATAATTACGTCGGCTTAACAGTAAAAAGTTGAAGAAAGTTATCTCGATGCGTCTGTTTTTTGTTGTTTTAATAAATTTTCTCCTGCGTGCTGCGTTTGACTGTATACAAACATTGTATCTGTCAACATATTTTGCTGACTGAATGATGGGAGGATAATATGTGTGAAACAATAAAAGATAATGGACCTTACTACGAAACAAAAGCAAATATTGGGGTTGCAGTTCTTGTATACATACTTAATAAAATGAAATGGAAAAATGAATAGCGTTATTATCATAAAAACAATGATTTATACTGTAAATTGAACTTATCAATTAAAAACATAAATTCAATACCATTTACCATCACCAGAAACAAACAACAAATCCCCTTCGAATTCAACTTCCTCCTCATCTTCTTTTCTCTCTCTTTCTCTCTCTCCCTCCTTCTAATAGCCTTACTCTTTTCTTCTTCTTTTCTCTTCAACACTATTCAAATTAAATCATCAACTTTTGTCATGAATCAATACTTGCCACAATTTCTAAAGAAAGGACATCTAAATCCTGGTATGAATAATCTGTATCAATAATTTAAATAGTGATAATCATGATAGTGGCAATGAAAAGAATGAGAAAAAATACGAAAATGAAAGTAGATCTAGGGCCCACATTGGCCACACGTATTGCACAAGTCGTGTTAATATTGTTAGTAAGCGGCTAATTAGAGACTACCAGAATCGATTATAATCGTTGACATAGTTCTCTGTGAAATCGATGCACTAGTTACTACGTCGGAACTGTGATCGCGACCGACGTACTTTTCAACTCCGATTTCTCATTTTTCTTTCCTTTTCGGCTTTCTAATTCAATGAAAACTCTCTGATATGGTTCAATTTAGCATCTCCAAGAGCTGCACAAAATTTTATAGACAAACGGCGAAGCGAACGGTAGGTGTGCATTTCTACATGATTACCCAAAAATTTGATCTTATCATACACTTAACAGTCTGGTTACATGTATTACTATATCTAGACAGAAAAATCTGTCTGTCCGGAGGGGTCTTTTATTTTTTTGACTTAATCAGCTCTCCTCCGCAAGGAGATTCTGTGACCAATTGGTGACGGTGAAGCCAAACACAGCGCAGTCTCCATCTGGTCTCGTCTCTGCGGAACATATCCCTGGCCACGACGACCAGATACAGATCGATCTTTCGGTCAAATGTATATCATGAGAATTGAGATTATTGCACTTTTTGGACGTTTTCCATCAAACCAAATCACGGCGGCACGGCAGCTGCTAGTCAGTTCACTTTGTCTCAGTCGCTCAATTCACTCTCAACTTCATTCAATACCCGGGCCGTGCCGCCGTGGACCATTACTTGCATTGCCATTCGACCATATCCACACATTTACAAGTGTAGTAGTAACCCACCACACGCATTTGCACGCACGCACTGCACGACATGACCGAGGCAGCACACCGTTGTGGACAATACTTCATGCACGTACAACGTGTAGCTCACCATCACGTTCATAACGCCTACCCACCCTTCCTCACTCGTGCCATATAACACTTATTTCGAACAATTCCTTCAGGATAAACACAAACATACGTACATATTTCGAATAAAATAATCGAAATCTTCAAGTCTACGTACACAAGTCTCTACTTCTGACAGCTGTGTGCAGTAAAATGTACAGGTATTGAAGACAAACTTACGCGAATCCTCTGTACTTGCAGAAATATCAGGTCACAACAGGTTCATTAGCTGAACGGGGGTGGAAGACCTATGATTCAAAGCATGTCACAAAATAGATAAAATTTGATGTTTATATCTTAGTGTAATTTAATATACATAATTATGAGTCAATTCATTCATAATATTGAATAGATTTTGTGCATGTAACTACTAGCATTTTAAGAATTTTCATTTTTTTTTGTCAACATATTTTTATTATGACGAAATGAGCTTATACCGATTTTTCATATAGAGTAAGACCCCGTATTTAAGAATGTATCATGTGTCTCATCCAAAAATTAGATTCTTATTTCAATTCATAAACAAATATTTGGGATATAAAAAAACTGTAAAATTTTAATAGTATTTTTTAATATCAGATTTTATGGAACATTGCTTTTTACATGTAGAAAAAATCCTCACTTTTTGTTAGCTAGTAAATCAAAATGTGCTCACACACACACACGTCGGGCCCATTCGTGTATTGTTTTTTAACCGGAAGTGTATGTAACGTCATACTAGTATTGCAAATTTCAGGTGCAACATCCCACGTCGTATCCTCCTACTAATGTGAGTAAACCAGGAAGTTCTTGGAAAAGCAGCGTTCCGCGCTCACACGCTGTGCTGAACAGATGGAAAAACAAAAGGAAGAAAGAGAAATAGTTAAAAGAACAGCCAAAGGCTACAACTCGATAATCAGGAAGTCCCTTTCAGCGATAATCAGGAAAATAAAAAAAAAAATAATGCGGATATACCACCATTAGCTCGCTCTTTCAGCTGCGAGATTGATAATTAGACAAAGTAGATGTAACAAAACAGGCAAATCGGAAATTTTAAAGGACAAGTTCACCTTCATAAACACAAGGGTTAAGAGAATGCAGCAATATTAGTAGAACACATCAGTGAAAGTTTGAGGAAAATTGGACAATCGATGCAAAAGTTATGAAATTTTAAAATTTTTGTGTTATTGGAACCGCTGGATGAGGAGACTACTAAGGCTCGTGATATTATATGAGTACAACAGTATAAAGAAAATATAAAGAAAATTAAACATATTTTCACTTTTTCGCATACTAAAAGAGCACTTGACTTGCCTCTTTCTACAGGCAATGGGAATAATATTACCCATAACATTATGTCAGTAATGAGTCAAGGGAATGTGTACTTTTTTCAAAAGATGAAATTTTGTGAAATTCTCTTTATACTTTCCGTATATTGTTGTACGCATGTGACATCATACACTGCAGTAGTCTTCTCATTCAGCGGTGACTGCACAAAAACTTTAAAAATTCATAACTTTTGAATGGATTGTCCGATTTTCCTCAAACTTTCAATGATGTGTTCTACTAATATTGGTACATTCTCTCAATCCCTATGTTAATGAAGGTGAACTTGTCACCATTTTATCATAAAATATTAGTAATACATATTCCATATTCGCGGTGACGATAGTAATAAGAATATTCTACAATCATAAAAATGGTATCCATGGCAATGATAATGATGATGATGATGATGATGGTGGTGATGATGATGATGATAATAATAATAATAATAATAATAATAATAATAATAATAATAATAATAATAATAATAATAATGATAATAATAATAATAATACCAATAATATTGGAAGCCACACTATATAGTTGTCAGGCATGATGACATGAATTTTGCATTTTATGGTGTAAACCAGGCAAAGCACTGTTTTTGTTTTTGTTTTTAATGTGGGAAGGTATGATAAACAGAATTACTCTAAAATTCCATAGACAATTTAGATATCGCTTCTCGGCCTTCAGTTGGCTGAGATCATATGTAGAAGTTGGTCTTTATGAAATTTTCTATTCCATTTCCTGTGTAAATTTGAACGATGGTGTTTCGCATGCAGAAACGCTTCTCTATAGTTATATGCATCTCTCTTTTTTACCATTAAAAGAGTCCCACTGAAATAAGTTTCTTGGGTTGACCATATGGCAGTGTGTCTTGAGGGCGGAGAATAATCAAACTTGTTTATCTAAAAATTATATATTTGGGTTTTTTTTCATATACTCCCAGATTGTGATTACTAGAAGTGTTTTTCACTGAAAAACTGTGATAAGTCGACATTGCAATATTCCAACCCACTGCCAGGCAAGTTATACTGGCTGTCAAAAACCCTGTATCTTTGGGGCAAGCATTATAGACCAAGTACGATGTATGTCAACATAATAGATTTGGTTAAATGACTAAAAAGTCTAGTATAAGTGCAAACACGATTGTCTGTGGATCACTGCGCTGTCGATTCTTCTCAACAGTCACATTATCGCAGTAGCATGCTTTATGATCGTCTTTGACATTGTATAAACAAAAATAGGTCTACTGGATAGTGTAACTGCATATAATGGGAGGGATATTATTGTTTTTTTTCTATAATGATTCATTCCGGCTTGCTAGGCGGTACAATACTTCATAGTTTATGTGTACAAAGATTTGTAATACTATATGTTTGATCCATCATTAAATCACTATAATCTCTATTTATACCTCCTGGAAAGTCATCATCGCTTTGGTTGCAACATTACTTTTGCGCAAAAGATAAAATTTTGTCATAAAAACACACGTTATGAGATGAAACATCGGCTCCTCTGCTAATTTGTAAATATTGCTGCAATAACCAAATCACTTCTGATGAGGGAACTATAATGTAAAACTTCAGAATTGTATACAAACCTTATTTTGTTATTTCAGATGCGATTTTACTTCATGAACAACAACAGAAATGATGGAAGCAGGGTTAATGAGTATAGACATAAGGCTATTCAGGGTGTGCTTGTCCCATAGCTATCCTTTTGAAATCAGATCCCGGAAGTCACTAATTTCGGTATTAGACAACCGTTTGCTATGGAAAAAGAGGGAGGGAATAGACATGAAACGTCCCAAATTGCAGCCATTTGCAGAGATGCTTGACTTATTTTGGAAGATGTGCATCTATTTCACTTTTAACCTACTTGCTCTGCTGCTTAAGTGTATAAGCAGAAATGATAGGTAAATGAAACGTGCTTGATTTTCTCTATAGATAAAAAGGGAAACTATTTTTGCGTGCGTGAGTGTCTGATCCATGCAGGGTCGGGGTTGGGGCTCGTGTTATTGATCTTGGGTATGGGGAGGAATCTGCCAGTGACACCTCAATGAAATTATTAGTCATTGCCGTTTTTGTTTTTGTTTTGTTTTTTGTTTATGTTGGTTTGCTCGTCAGAGGTGAACAAAGAGGTTACGTAATCACTATGCTTCTATACTCGAGTATCCTCTCATGATAATGAAACACTATCATGGTCGGCGGACGGGGGGGGGGGGGGTAGGTGGGCCCCCACTTTTTTTTGTCACCATACAAAGGAATACATATCAGGTATCACCGCGCTGAAGATCGTTTTTTTTTCTCTGTTTGTCAGCTGAAGAAACCCGGTGTGGTGCCCTACAAATGTACAGACGTTGCGCTGTAAAAGACCCTTAAATAAGTTGTTTTTTTTTTTGTTTTTTGTGGGGGGTTTTGGTGGTTTTTTTTCTTTTGCTTGTTAGCTAATGAAACCCAGAAGTGGCACTCAGAAGTCTGAAGTGCCCCCCTCCCCCCTCACTTTTGAAAACGTGGCGTCGGCCATGCTAGTGGAAATGGGGAGTGTAAAACAGAATGGGCACACATACAATGAAAAATAACAACAACAAACGAGTATTGTACAACAAAACAGAATGTGGTCATTGTATTTTGACCAAAAACACCCCCCCCCCCCCCCCTCCTAGACAGGCCCAGCAGCTCTCCTCAACCTCTCTCCCCTTCTTGCACCTGTCGACTCCTCCCTCAGGGCCTTCCCCCTTTCCCAGCTTTCTACACAAGCACATACACACACACACACACACTACACGCGAAAACGAAGAAGAAGAAAAAACACACACACATTCATGTGTTGTGCATTTATGACCGTAATAAATTATGTAGTATACGGTCGCAGTCGAGAGTCAGCAGGCCAACAACAGGGTGTAGATTGCAGACTAATTACCCAACTTTAGAAATGGCGATCGTAAAGACGGAAAGGGTTGTTATTCTTTTGTCCCTGTTGCATATGGTAAGTTATTGACACAACTCTGAAGTTAATTAATTGGTAGGTATATTGCTTAGGCTCATGACTGTGTGTAATTTTTATGTATTTGATGAACAATTTCGTCGAAAAGGCCTTTTTGTTTACTGTACGTAATTCGGCAGGGATATGCCGAGTTTAAAGCTAGTCCCATACGTTAAGATCTGTGATGTTCTTGACGTGAGTACGACTCGAGTTCATTTTCAGACAGGCCTAGGCCCTAACGTTAGCACTCTCTACAGAATAGGAGATGACGATAAAGAATCTTTGTAACAATTAGGGCCTACAACATCGTTTCCTCACCAATTGCATTGACATTGTCTTTGCTAATGTTCATACCATGATGTTGTATGATTTATTAATTTTCCTGCATTTGTACTTGTGTAAAATTTTTACCTTGAATGTAGAAATAGAAGGGCCTAGGTCTAAGACTTCTCGTTCTAAAGTTAGGCCCTAAGCCTAGAATTATTACCTGTTTTTAATTTATATACTCAGCTCAGCTCTGTTTAGTCCTAGTAGTAGTAGTACTTAGTAGTAGGCCTACTTCTGGTGAGTGGTATTGAATAGTGGTAGGTGCCTAAATTTAAGGTTTTGAAAACCATCTTGCACCATTTCATATTTGCTTCCAATATATCAAAAGAGACCAAGAAACTTACTTGACTGATGCAATTTGCTTGGATGGTGAGTTGTTTTGGAGTATTTTGAGATCAAAGTGTAGAATAATAAATTTATAATAAGTCGCTTAGTCGGTATCCCGTGGTAATTTTATAGATTTCTAGATCTATACCGACCTTTCTCCAGAAGGATCCAGGCTAACTCGGTCTCAGGGCAGGGACAACTCGACCCTGTTTCAGGCAATTTACATGCAGTTCGTGATAGCCATATTTTGTACACAGGTGCACATTAAGTTTGTATGCACCCCAAAAGAGGTTCTTTGATGCGCGCGTTGTATCAACTGCGACCAGCCAGAACGCAAAGTGTTAAGCGCTCCCATTGTAGTAGATAGTAGATTTCTACAACACTTTACAATCCAGAGAGACAACTCGGCCCCGCAGTCAAAGCAAGGCCGAGTTGTCCGCGAGTCTGAGTGTTTTAGCCTGACCCCAATCAGCTCACAGGTAAGTTCTGAGATTGCGACTCTGGCAAACCCTTTTGGTTAATATTTCACATTACCTAACGGATACTTTGTTATTACAGTGTTATTCTACTCATTTCTTAGGCATATGTACATGTACATTTTGGAGCGAAATTTGACAGTTCTGCAGGCATACCAGAACTATGTATTACCTTTATTAATGCTTACTGAAAATAAACTGAACTAAACTAAAATAATTGTACAGTACTTAGCAAGTTATTCATGGCTACAAATGATTGTGGCATATTGTTAAATGTAGATGGCCTTAAACATTGTATTTTTATTTGAAGCTGACAAGTTATTGTTTGTTAATCAAAAATCTCATGGTAAATTACTAAGGTAAGATGACTTCTTCATTTCCATTCAAGAGAGTTGTGAAGAATAAAGAGTATTCAGAATATGGTGTAAGTCTTGCAATAAAGGGATGATATAGTTTTGATTGAGACCTAACATAAGGATTCAAATATTCTTTGGTGAGATGAGAAACCTCTTATGAAATGTGAAAGAGCGTGTACAATGTAATTTCAAGAGAAATTAAATGATTGTTTGATGAAAATTGGTGTGAAAATGGCTGAGACATCCAAAACAGAGTGATCCAACTTTTATTACGATTGTTTCTTTTACTTTGTTTTTGGCTGTCTGAGCCATTCCAAAACCAATTTTTCATTAAATGAATATTGAATTCCTCCTAGAATGGTATGCTTTGTAGTACATGTAGTTATTTTATAACTACATGTAGTTTCCTGGTATCTCACAAAAAGTGAAAAGTCCAGTCTTCATCTCCACCAATACTATGCTTTCCCTTTAAGTCAAGACAATTCGCTAGTACAGAGGTAATAACTGCACTTGTGAGTATAATTGTCCATTGATTAAATCAATCAATCATCAATCAACATTACAACATTTAAATGCAATGTACCTTGTAAGTTCCCCATCCCATCAGTTGAACATCTCAGGAACATTATGACAGACAATATCTGTCAATTATTTCTTCATATTTCTAGAGTACCTTTCTGATTGCTAATGGTTTGTTTTGATTTATAGAGATAGGCATATTGCCAGTTAATATTTATTAATGATGAAACATGCCCACAATTTCGATGTTGAAGAGGAACTTACCATTGTACAAATTTGCATAGAATATTCTAATAAATAGTTTGTGTGACATGACTGTCACACAATAAGTAGTGATTAATCAGACCACATCATCATTATCATCTTCCATAAGTCATCCATTTTTTATCCAGGTTTGTCCCCTCTACTGGGGATGACCGGATTTACTGTACCTCAATCTTGCAGCAACCGCTATCACACCCTCTCTCCACCTCGCCGTATTTGGGATGTCCTCCTTTCTCAAGCAACCCTTCATAAGCTCCTTCTCCACCTTTCTCTTCCATGTCTTCTTCCGTCGTCCTTTTCATTCATTGCTCATATACTTTAAACTATATCATTTCTCTTAACAATAAGACTGTTCTTTTTCTTAAAGATGTAAAAGAATTCATTGTTGAGATAATGATGGTCACATCATGTAATGTTATCCTTATTTTCTTTTACAGATTCATGCCTACTACGGAATTCTCTCGGTGAAATACAATGATGGAAGAAGTAGCAGAGAATACTGTATCACTTACGACCCTGCACAGTTTCGTTTATCCAAAGAACTTCAACCAACTGTAAGATTATATTACTATCTTGTCCATCTGTGGAACCATTGTGTGTGATTAATTTACATACAAGTGTGAAATTTAAATAATGATAATAATAATGACAGTGATAATAAAGTTGCAATAGATATGTTGAACATTGCTGGAATATTTGATATTAGATACCACAAATCACTTAAGGCTCGGTCCAAATAGAAAGCTAGATGAAACAAATATTACCCAAGTTTCATTTGTTGATGATTCAAATGATCTTCTATTAAAAAAAAAAAGAAGAAGAAAAAAAGAAGAAGATGCATGTCTTGGTATTTATAATTTCTTTGTACATGAAAATATAAAAGTACCACAAAGAAAATATAGCTCATCATATTCTCATGCTCATAATGCATATTTCTTCGTATTTCTTTGTATGCACAGTTTCTTTTTACTTGCAGATATCATAAAAGTACTACAGAGACATTATAGCTTATCATACAATTTTCATGCTCATGATATTGTTTCATTAAAAGGACTACAGACCCTTGGCGGATCTCCTGCCTTCCCCTGTGTGTAGTGTCCCCAAGGTCTCCCTGGAGGGCCACATAGCTGCCATGCTCAGGGGAAACTGTACCTTCAGTGAGAAAGGCTACTATTCACAGCAGGCCAAAGCTGAGGGGGCAATCGTCGTCAGCAAAACGGGCACAGTGAGTTTGGTGTTTTGATTGTATGTGGTTCAAATGCTACTCCAACAATAAGAACCTATTCCATGAGTAGGAATTTTCTTTGAGGAGAAAGATCAGTATTTAGAAATCCTACTAGAATCATGCAGGAAAGGGACCTGGTAATGCCAATATAGACCTTTGTAGATTGTCATTGTTATTGCTTTGTGTAAAACTACCCAGTTTGCATGATATCATCATGTTGAAATATTCCTAAGAAGCTTGAGATGTGGTTTTCGTGGTAAGTATAATATGAAACCTATTATTCTGCGGGCAGGACATGATATGATGTGACAGCTCATGTTCATTCGAAATACGCTGTCACACATGAAGATAAAAAATAGTAAAAAAACAAAAAAACAAAAGCCCAGCACTGGTAATGTTATCAGAAATCATTATGCCAACTAATTTACAAGCAAGTGACACAAATCAAGGGAGGTATGGTTCTCTTTCTTTTCCTTCCTACAGACCCCACCATCCTTCAATGAGTCCATTAAGATCAACATTCCTGTTGTCTTAGTGGACTACAAGGATTATACAGACATAAAGGTAAAGTGATTCAAAGTTTCTATCCTCTGTGTGTGTGTTGAATACTGCTGAAGTAAAGTACGTCACATACTTCTGTCCAGCAGTTGAAAATGAGGTGCACTGTACATCTGTTGCTTGAATACATTTGATAATCACTTGATAATTTGTAATAGCCAAGAGCCCAGCAAATACTTGATGTGTCATTAGTCAGTATTCATATGCTTTATGTGTGATACTAATAGGTTGCCATACATTCATTGTAGAATTAAAGTATTGTGAACAAGAAAAAAATGTCGGTATTCATAAACAAAGTGATTTATATATTTCTGCAAAGCTTAAGTCTCCAGGAATATGAATAGTTAACTTTCAGAAGGTGAAAATGTCTTTAGAACGATTGAGAGATGGTGTTTTGAGGCCCTTTTTAGACCACCTGAACCCGATCTGATGGCGAAATTTTGGTGACCAAAATTATGACGTCATGACATGGACGAATCAGCCCTGTGCTCGCTGATGTGATACGCTACCGCTAGCTAACTTTGCACCTAAGCTACGCTCTGTATCACGCCGCCGCGGGCGATGGCCTGAGTGCACCGAGGTATCTGTACCTGTCTTGTTTACTCTATCAAGCAAAAGTGAGTTATAATTTCACTTATTGAATAAATCTTCCTTCGAATTACCATGAAGTATACCTTTTTAAATTTCTACTTGCGCTTTCGCGCCTCAGTCTCTACTCTTAAACGGCTTATAGTAACCGTTTAATAGGCCTAGTTAGTACAGTAGTACAGTAGAGCCTAACGTTACGGTAGAACAAGAACTCTGACCTAGCTAACGTAAGGATCTACGTTGTGGAGTAGCCTATGTAGGGTTGGACCTACTACTCATCGACCGCCTAATGTTTATTTGCTTGATAAGAATATCTAACACTGAAATTCACGTAAAAAACTCCAACTTGACCTACGTGATTGAGAAAATCCAGCTCTATCAAATGCCGTTGTTCCCTTTTCGATTCGAAGTTTCAGTGCAAAAATGTCGCCGACGATCTATCGTGGCCTCGTTTCGGCTCCCCGCGGTAAATCGCGTTATCAGGATCGACCGCTGTTTTTTGCATTGACAATGCACACAAACCGAGTTGTATTGAACACCGTGTTGTAGAAAACGTCAACGAAGCTTTTTAGGAACTTCCATAGACATTACATTGTGCTGTCATTACGATTCGGTGAAAGCATTCATTCGAAATTTTGTCCTTGATTAAAACCATCAATGAACAGTGAATTATCGCGTTTTCCCACACCATCCTCATCCATTTTTATGTGCTTTGCGCGCAGACGAAGTGCGTACTAAGTGTTCAGTGCGCGAATTATATGCGGTCGGATATGTAGTGGGGCTACCATACACACCAAACTAGCTCTCCGGCGGGGACTCGGCGGTTCGCTACTGACGTTGCTTCAGACTATATTATTAGTATTATTATGGCTATTATTTATTTATTTATTTATTTATTTATTTATTTATTTATTCATTCATCTCTTCTTCTTTTTTTAAATAATGGTACATTTTACCCTGCTGTTTCTGCCGATAAAGCAGATGTGACTAAAGACAGGCAAGGTACAGTATTGTATTGCATCCACTCACAAAGAACTACGTGCTTTATGAATGGCGGACTCGATGTACAGCTAGCTAGCGCTGCACACACTCGATCGTAAAGGGTACGTTCGTCCATGTCATGACGTCATATTTTAGGGCCCCGAAAAGACGGCCGTTCTGGAGCGAAAATCGGTGAAGTAAATCAGTCAGTTTTAACTCGCGATTTTTCAGTGGTACGAATATATTTTAAAAAGTCACATAAAAAATCTGTTTTAACAGACATTTCCCTCTGCTTTGACACCTTCTTTTGTATGATTTTCTTGATTTTAATGTCTCGTTCACCATCCTTTAATATGTTATTGGTACACATAAAGTTGAGTAATGGCATACATGGACATCTACATAGACATGCACTTGCTCTCCGACAACTACAATTGTACATTGTAGATTCTTTAAGAAAAAAAAAGAAAACATAGACACTTATAAAGCAAGATCATGTTAGTTGAATATCATAGGAGATGGAGAACAATTGTAATCCATCATCACAGTGAAAAGAAACAGCTTTAGACTTCATGACTTTCTCTGCTGGCATACAGGATAGAAGTGCCAGCCCTCAAGCAGCCCTGTACAGCCCGGATGTGCCCGAGTGGGACTACAATATCTTCGTCATCTGGCTGATGGCCACTGGTACCGTTGCTGTGGGTGGATACTGGGCTGGCATTCTGGGATACAAACAGTATGTGAAGTAATCACCCATGATTCCTTTAGGGGAAGAATTCTCTCTGTCTCACTATAAGTTTAAATGGAAAAGGGTATTAATTCTCACATGAACACTTACTGCAGAAAAAACAAACAAAAAGGCCGTCGTTTTTTGTGTTTTTTTTTTTGTCAGAGAGTTTCCTGCATATGTATCCACTCTCATTAACTGTTGCATTCCAGCCTTATATTTCACAAAGTGAAACTCCTGAAATTGATATTTTCTCCCTATTGAATCAAAATGTATTGTCTTATTTAGCTCATCATTCCACTTAAAAGCATTTGAGTAATCAACCGGAAGATAATGTCAATCCACGGTCCTTGAAATCTCATTGACGGGATGTTCAGACGTGATCATGTGTAGACGTTTTTTTCAGTTAATTTTTTTGAAGCTCTCGCTAAGAAAACATACATGAATATTACCTCTCAGACGATACAATGTAGATCATCAAACGTTCTATTTGTTCTTGGTCTCTGTTTTCCTTTGCTCTGAATTTCTCACAAAACAAACCTGATCTGACTTTGATATACAAATTAACAACTCCTTCATATGTACATGCACACACACATGTTTCCAGAAGCATATACCCTTGCACCAACACTGCACTCTAATCACTAAAAATCTCTTTTCACTTCACCCCTTATCTTAATCACTGATAAGTTTAACCTCAAGTAAGGTAACTACCTCACTCAGTCTTCCTTGAAGCAACCATTTTTCAAGCATTACATATGACAATTTCTTTGCTAACAGTGTACATTGTAATTCCCAAATGGATAATGAGGTCATAGTCTGATACCAGCTGTGCATGACCTCATTTTTACATATATCTGAGTTTATATATGTTTTTTGTTCTTTCTACTCTTTTTACACAGATATAGGAGAGAAAAGCGCCACGAACGGCGCGATGGCCAAGGACACTACCAAAATGTGAACAGTGGCGAGTCAAGTGAATCAGACGAGGATGAAAGTGCAGAGGAGGAAGCGGTGACCATAACCCCACCCATTGTGATCTGCTGGGTCTTTATGATCATGGTTCTGCTCCTCCTCCTTTTCTTCTTTTATAGTCCAGTTGGTATGTATCAACATGTGGCCTTAATACAGTAGTCTGATTTGGTCTTTAAACCCAAGCAACTTTCTGAATAGTTTTCACAATTGTGGTCTTAGTCAAGTGGGATTTTTTGAAAATGTGACTGCTAGCCGCATTTCAGATTAAAAGATGCAAAGTTGCAAAAGTGCCTTTGCAGGAAAAGAGAGAGAGAGAGAAAGAAAAAAAGAATGCTGAAAAATTAGGATATTTTTGTGCATAGTTTGTGTTTGATTTTGTTTGTGTGCGCTCTATAGGGCACACATGTGTAAATAATTCCCCGTCGAGATGTGTGTTAAAATTCAAATTTCAAAAAATTTTGTAAAAAAGCTGGGAGAAATGAGGTGTTTCATCTTCATTAACCTGTATAAGTGAGCTATATCCTGTCATCCATCAAATATCCAAGGCTGGTTCTTTAGCTCAAACTCTGTCCAAGGGTCCGCAAAGCCAGACTGTTCTTTTCACTTAAAAAAAAAAAAATCACCTATTTCTGTACATGCACCCAATGAAATATAGTCCCTTCAAATTCCATGAGAAAAGCTTTCATCTTCAAACCAAAATGTAGTTTGTAGAGGAATTCATACTCAATAAGTGCAGCTATTTAGTTTTATGCCAAACTGCATTATTGATTTGTAATTATTTATTTCTTCATTTATTTTGGTATCTTTGGTATGAATTTGTGAAGGGGTCTGGGACATTCCATTTTATTTACAGGTGTGAGCCCTGTAGGATACATTTCTTGACAGATTTTGTTCAAATTTGGTATGAAGGTCTACCATGTTATAATCTACAAGCCTGTAGATTTTTGATCTGCTGCCCCCAGTGTTCCATTTTTATAGGGTCAAAGGTCATATTGTTGGTGGATGGTTTGTGTGTGCTCTATAGGCCACATTTCTTAACAGATATTGTTCAAATTTGGTATGTAGGTGTACCATGATATGAGCTACTCTAACCTAAACTGCGACTGGTCTTCACATTATTCACCTTTATGTTTGAAGAAGGGGAGGGGATCTTTGTCCCTTTGCTCAAACATGAAGGTGAAGCAAAAGCTGCTACTAGTGCCGGGGGATACAATCGCATTGCAAGGCAATGGACATTTCTAGTTTACATATTTATGGTAGATATAACTATCCTCAGAAAAGGTAGGCCTATTCATCCATAAAACAGTACGTACATTCCATATCATGCATAAAGACTGAAAATCAGTTTATTCAGCTTGATTAAATGGATTTACTAGAAAATCTGTCTCTCAAACATTTGCAATTTTTGATGATTCAGCATCCATTTTATTTATGCAAATTTAATGCTCAAAATCAATTAATTTTGATTGGTAGCTAGAATTTGTTGGATTCAGTATGCTCTAATTGGGTTAAAGAGTCTGATTCCCAATTTTTACTCAACAATGCCACTAAGACCTTATAGAGAGCCTCTTTCGAGAAATCCCACTAGACTATCTCCTATGTAATTCATGGCATTGCTTGTGATGGGTTTCTCCTTTGCACAATTGATGGGTGCAAAAAAAACTTTGAATGATCTGGTTATTTGCAGTCTGATATTGGATATTGTTGCCTAATCAAGGCATTGACACTGTGTAATTGAAGTAAGTGTGTATATTAAACAACTGTTGACCTTGTGTGTTGGAGATTATTGGTAGTATTGTTAGCTGAGGTTAGAACTGAAATTCATCTCTAGATTTCTTTGTCAAACTCTGGTCATGCCAAGTCCACAAATGACACAACATCTCAGAAACATACCATTTTGATGTGTGTCCACTGTGAATGAAAATTGTGGTGTTAAAAAATGCAAAAATGGCACAAATACAATGCAAGCAAAGCATGAAATTCGCATTGAATGAAAAGGGTGAAATCTGTAATATTCTTTGACATAAATTGGTTCTAATGTCCTCATGTTTTGCTTTATACAGCAATAATCTGTTCTATGCAGTTAATAAGTTAAATAACTAAAACAGGAAATGGAATTGAGATAACTTGTCTACTCAATAGCCGGGTTCACACGTACACCAATTAGCGGGATACAAATCTCGAGATTTGCATCGCGATCGTCATCCCGAGTTTTTTGCACGTGTGGACAGAAAAAACCCGAAAATTAGCGGGATAAGCATCGCGATGCTAATCCCAAGAAATCTTGCGCTGGTTCGCCAATTAGCGGGATAATTGGCCGCGCGCTGGTAGGTGTGAACGGTCGGGATTACAATCTCGAGTTTTTACATCCCATCATGCAATGCGCACATCACAACAGCGAGGCCTCTGCGAAGAGGTCCTTCACCTCTTTGGAGCACAACAACAACAGCGCGCGAACCACACCACTGACGCGTAAAAGACAATAGACAAAGGTAAGTGCGCGCAAGCAGTGATAGAGAAGGGCGCTGTGTGACCCAGTTTGCAGGCTTTGTTGTTGTCTCTATCGGCAATTAGCGGGATAATTCGGTACGTGTGGACGCTCGCCAAATTAGCGGGATACCGATCGCGATCGCCATCCCGCTAATTTGGTACGTGTGGATGCTCGCCAAAAAACTCGGGATGAGCATCGCGATCGTCATCCCGCTAATTTGTACGTGTGAACCCGGCTACTAAGACATGTTTAATGCAAAATTTGTATTCTTGAAGTCAAAACAAGTCATGTTTAATTTTTTTTTAAGTTCTTTTATATATTTGCAAAAGAATACTAGTAAACACCTGGCTAATTTTTAGATGCCCCAAACCGGGCATCTGTACTTACTTGTAGGTGTGAATGTGTTATATTACATACCAAACACAGGTGTTTGAGCTGCACAGCCCCAAGCATTTGGCATGTCATATAAACAGGTGTTATGTGTGGATTATGCTCCCTATCAGTAAACAAGAAACAAACAAGTAATCAATACTTCTGCTGTCAATCATTTTGCTGACAAAGGATGTATCAAATTTGGTATTGATTTCACCTGTCAATGAATTAATAAAGCAGGAAATTTACTTTGTTTACCAGCACTCTTTACAAACAACTCTTATTTTGGAGTTCATGGTTCATTCAAGAACCAGTCGTTGGAATAAGGTATTAAAAAAAAAATAATGTCACCTGACACTTCAAGTTTTCAGTTTTCATTGCATCGTAGATAAACAGCATTTTCATTTCAGTCCAAACCAGTTCTTGGTTGATTTTGATTTAGTCCACACACAACCTTGATACAGATTTACTTGAAGTGTATGTCTGATATTTTGTTTTAAAAAATAAAAATTTAAATGTGAGCAATCAGTGGTATAAAGTATGACACATTTGTGTATATGTACATTTAAGTCCCGTGCATTTTATGAAATGGGCTATTTTTTTTTTATTCAATTAGATTTTGTCTTTGATTTCAGCACTTTTCATTGGTTTATTTATGATCCACAATTACTTTTCTTTCCCTTCTTGCAGTGTACATTGTCATTGCCCTATATTGCATCGGTGCTTGGTCTGGTATGCATACCACCGTCCTGCCTGTAGTCAACTTTGTGTTCCCATGCAGAGAGAGGTAATCATCAGGCTTCAATTTTTACTCTGTCTTGACAAATACCTCTCCTTTTTTTTTTTCTAGTTATATGCTTTTAGAATAATTGTACTTTTGCTGCATATTGTGGTGAAATATTTATGACATTCATAACATTAATTCAAACTTAACAAGTCATTAATAACTTGTAGTGCTTTGTTTGTGCTTCTGTGGTACCGCTAAAACCATGCGGTAAGTTAAAAATTTAAACATGTCTAACAAGATAGTAGATGCTTTATGAATTTAATTACCATTGTTGCATACCGTAGCTGTATCCTATTCAGCTGTATGATGAAAAATATGATCTTCTTTACATGTGTGAGCAATAAACCATAGAAAATATGATTCAATCATATTTGCCAACAGGTTGTTACATCCATAGACTAACTTGTATATTGGTAACATTTTACTGTATGCTTGAAATATGATGTACTAGTAGCTATTTGAATGAAACTCATTATTATCTTACACAGGAAATACCAAATTAAGCCAAATTTCTATTAAAAGTCTGTAGAAGGTTCTGGAAAAAGGCTGTTGCAGTATTCAAGATAAAGCACTACCCTGTGCAGATTAGGTATCTGCTATTAATTCACTCGCTTCCCTTCATTCTGTCTTGACACGAAACAAGGCTGCCCCTCCTTCCCATCATTCACAAGCGGCCCACTGTCACCAGTGCCATATTGTGGCTTGGCTGCGGAGCCTTCGTCATGTGCTGGTTCTTCTACCGCCATGAGCCCTTCGCCTGGATCCTCCTTGACATCCTGGGTATCTGTTTCTGCATCAGCGTGCTCAAGGTGGTGCGCCTACCCAACTTTAAGGTGAGGCCAGGGAGGTGTTTTAACCCATTGAGGATGAGTCCCGAGTATACCCGAATATCTCAAGTATTTGCCAAGAAGAGACCAGTGCCTCTCACCACAGCAGTATTTTCTGTTGTCCAGATTTATTGCTGTGAAATAGTTGATCATGATAAGAGTACTTCACATGAATCTATACACCAAAAGTGCCTACTTAGTCATGTCTACATCGATTTTTATTGTTTAAAAAAAAAAAAAATGTTAAAGGACAAGTGCACCTTTATAGACATGTGGATTGAGTGAATGCAGCAATATTAATAGAACACATCAGCAAGATTTTGAGGAAAATCGGACAATCCGTTCAAAAGTTATACATTTTTGAAGCTTGTGCTTAGTCACTGCTGGATGAGAAGACTTCCACAGCTTGTGATGTCACATGTGTACAACGATAAAGAAAGTAAAAGGAAAATTCAAGATAGTTTCACTTTTCTCGCATGATAAAAGAACACTTGACTTCCCTCTTTCAGAAGGCAAGGGGGAATAATATTACCCTTAACATACGTCAGTGACGAGTCGAAGAAATGTGCACCTTTTTCAAAAAGTACAATTTTGTGAAATTCTCTTTATATCTTCCTTATATCGTGGTACGCATGTGACATCATACACTCTAGTAGTCTTCTCATCCAGCAGCGACTGTGCAGATACTTTAAAAATGTATAACTTTTGAATGGATTGTCCGATTTTTTCCCAAACTTTCACTGATGTGTTCTACAAATATTGCCGCATTCACTCAATTCACATGTATATGAAGGTGGACTTGTCCTTTAAAAGCTCCAGCATAGACCATGATCTACATCTTCCTTTTCAACAACTTTACTTTCATTATTTTGCTGAAATATACTTAAGAAAGAAAATCTTGTTTTTAATCTTAAATAGAACATACCATCCTATGGTTATTTTATTGTGATTTGATGCTCTACCAAGCTAATGTTCAATGTTGAGTACTTTTAAATACCGAATTTATTCATTAATCAAATTTGATCTATGATTCACCAAGGTTTGCTGTTTTGTTTATTCTTGACACAGACCTGTGTTTTGCTGCTCTCTCTACTTTTTGTGTACGACATCTTCTTTGTGTTCGTAACTCCTCATTTAACAAAGGTAAGAAAGCATTTACTGTGCAAAATGTGTCTGTTTCCAGTATTCTTGTTACAAGAGATTATAATTACAGTTCATACATGAAGTATGTGTCAGGAAAGATTTCATTATGTGAGCTTGAATTTATTCATTAAGAGAGTATGAAAATGGTAAATATTCTGATGAAACTAGATTTAAAAGCACACCTAAATCGGTGCAAAACTTCTGACCGAATGTAGAGCTATTATCAAAGCAAACGTCGACACAAAATCTTTTTGCGATATGTACACCATGGTAATTAATATCTCCATGACAATTTTGATAGGTCATCAACCCTGAAGCAGATGGAAGATAGAAATCATCATTTCTGCTGACATGTAAACATGTCATAGTTCGTCATGTGATTAAACAGTTCCAATACTGATAACACAGCCATAAGGGCTCAAAATATTCACTTGAATCATTTTACAATATTTCATTGAATACAGAAGTCATGCTGTGTTTCATGTGACATTGTGTATACTGACAATTTTCTATCAAGGCACATTAATACGAAATTTGAAAATTCACTGAATCAGTCAGGCTTTAAGTTGGCATTAAAAAGGTGCCACATGGAGATAGTGATGATCTCAGTTTGAAAGGTTTATAAGCTTGTAAGCCCTCCATGCCTCTTGTCTCTTCCAAGTATTTGAGAAAACCTTGGCAGCAGACCACTGTTGTGAATTCCATATCTTACTTCTATTGCATGTATGAAAAGCATCAGTTAAATATCATGTGCACATGATAATTTTGTGTGGATATTCATTTATTGACAAATAAATTCTCATCACCCAACTTATAGACTGGAGAGAGTGTGATGGTGAAAGTAGCGACCGGTGGTCAGGCGTCTTCAGAACAGGTAATTGCATGATCTTTCTTTGGCCTCCTGATTTGGGGCCACTTCACTGAGTAGCAGTATGCATGTGTTTTTTTCTCTCATTTGATTAGTTCTAAGCCAAGAGAGGCATTTCTGGAAGTCCATGCGAAGAGCCACAAGAATTCTCTGTAGTTTCAGCATGACATGAAAATATTTCAAAATTTTCATGTTGAAATCAATAGCTTCTAAAATATGCCACTGTAGAAAAATTGATAATGAAAATGGAATCAAAGTGCAGTTCAGTTAACAGATCTCTACAGATGCATCCAATGCACTTATTGAATTCAACTTCAGTTTCCTATTCAGAAGTTTAACAATACAATTCCATTTGCCAGGATCAGGTGTTTTTGCCATAGCATATCATCACATTTATGTAGATACATACCCAGTTTTCTCGAAAATTCTCATTTGTTCTCCTTTGCCACTAAGCTGCCATGTCATGGACACACTACCAGTATCCATTAAAGAGCAAAGGTTGCTTGTTTGTCAGTGTTCATTATCATTTTCCCAAATATATCAGATATATACATATATCAGAAAAATATCAGATGCTATTGTCATCAGTCATCAGATTAACTCATTCAAGGGCAAAAGTGGTTAATCAGTGTTAGCCTTATTTCAGACAATGCATAATTCTTGGAGCTTTACACTGGCGTGCTGTAGTGTATGTCACAGTAAAACTAAATATCAGAAAATGTTTCTACTTTCTACAGCAGTATACGAAGATACAGAATTCTCTGCATGAAACTAAAATCCAAATAGAGAATGAATAAAAATGAAGCACATATGAGAGCACATATTTTTTTTTTCATTTTTCTCTGCAGGTTCCCTTTATGCAATATAGCAATTATGAATGCAGGTTTAAATGTGCCACAGAATGATCAGGATTGTGCAATGTATCATGTGAAATTCAAAGTAGAACATTGATAATGGTTGAGTTTAGAGTGTGAAGTCATAAGAGTTCTTCTTCCACCCTTCTAGATTCCTGTCCTCCTGACAGTGCCACGTTTCTGCCACTCTGCATTCTCTGTGTGCAATATCTACTCCATGCTTGGCTTTGGAGACATACTTGTACCAGGTAGGATGTCTCACACTGTTAAGCCCGCCGCGCACTATATGATCCGACCGGTCATATGACCTTAAGACCAGAAGTGTGATGTCACCAGTCTTGTCAGTTTCCAGTCATCTTTCCCGTCTTAGTGCCAGTCATAGAGATTTGACATGTTGAATTTCCATGACCGGTCATGGGTTTTCAGCCAATCACGACACAGTATTATGCAAAGAGTATAGAAGCCCACACAATGCGTACTGTGTGCGCGCCGATACTCGTTGGTAACCTACTGAAGCCAGAACGGTCGTAAGACTAGTTGAAAGGTCAGGTCGTATAGTGTGCATTGCCAGGTTGTATATCCTGGTCTTATGGTGAGTCGTATAGTGTGCGGCGGGCTTTATGCCTCAGCTCTCCACAATTGTTTTGTGAGTCTAATTTTTTCTCGAATCGGGACCTTACGACAATTTCGCAAGTGGTCAAATTTGTGATTGTGAAGTACAGTAATGAGCGGAAAGGTGTACACTTGCATATCACAATCTTCTTGTGATCAGAGTCAATATTTTCATGTGTGATTAAATTTGTGAATAGCACCTGACTCATGAAATTTGCAAATATAAATATCTTGCGAAGTATATACAATGTATGTGACCATGCACGACAAATCCAACAAAAGTCGCACACCCCAATCTTATGTGAGGACTCAAAATAGATGAAATGGGTCAACCTAGTCAATCAAAATTCTTCTCTTTTTTTTTGTATTTTCTGAAAGAGTAATTCTGCATTATTTTTAAGTTTTGGATCATAAAACAAATGGGAAATTTCATTATTCTGCAGTTTTTCTAAAACACCTTTTAGTAGAATAATGGAGGTAAATTGTACAGGCCCCTTTTAATTTCTTAAAAACCTTTCAATAAATGCTCTTTACTTTCAACTCTAGTTACTCTCGGAAGGATGTTGCTACTGCATTGAAAGCTGGTATTAGTCATGAATAGAGTGTGCCAATGGAGAGTGCCCAATTTGAGCTTAACTGATAATCGCCTCATTGTGGTTGTTATGGAGTTTTACTTCCTGTTTTTTGTCCCGTTTACTGGACAGAGCCCAGTGTTGTGCAAGATTAGGCATCCTAAACTTCATGTAACTTTTGATGTTGCTAGTCCAGCTACTGCATTGAAAGCTGGTATTAGTCATGAATAGAGTGTGCTGATAGAGTGTGCCCAATTTCAGTTTAACTGATAATCCCTTCTTTGCAGTTGTCATGGAGATTTACTTCCTGCCTTTTGTCCCATTCACTGCACAGAGTGCAGTACTGCAGTGTTGTATGAGATTAAGCACTTGAGTAGACCCTAAACTTCTCTTAGCTTTTCTCAGTAAACTCTTAACCAGAATGTGTACTTTCTTTCTACTATTTAGGCTGGGAAAGGCCTTTTGTACTGAGGTATACATCATTTTAAAGCTTAGAGTCTGCTCTTTCAAAATTTACCTTCAACTTAAAATCCATGTCTGGGGACTTTTTGTTGGTTTTTGTGATGCAGGGTTACTGTTATGGCACATGCAGTAATCTAGCTATAAAGTTACAACACTACATTTTATTTCCCCCATGCCTAGAGAATGATCCTGACATAACAGGACATCAAAGCTCATTATGCAGTGCATTTGACAGTGTATGATAAAGATGTGTTGTAAGACAGTGGTAAACCAGATTTCCTTTACAATTCAGTCAAGTTGCTGCAACTACTAGTTAGTATCTGAGAGGTCCCGCATTCAGCTCTCCCAATTTCAACAAAGATTTTTCTGCCAAACATAGGGTAACAGGTTATGAACATTTTTATGCCTCCGCCACGAAGTGGTGCCGGAGGCATTATGTTTTCGGTTGTCCGTCCGTCCGTCCGTACGTCTGTACGTCCGTACGTCCGTACGTCCGTACGCCCGTCCGTCCGTCCGCATTCGTTTACGCGATAACTTGAGAAATATTGACTGAAATTTTACCAAACTTGGTCCAAGTATAAAGTATGATGGGGCAATTACTTGATTAGATTTTGGGTGAAAACGGCCAAAGGTCAAAGGTCAAGGTCAAATCATGAAATTGTATCCGTTTACGCGATAACTCAAGCCTAGATTGAGCAAATTTCACCAAACTTTGTCTGAGGATGATGTATGATGGGACAATTACATGTTAGTTTTTTTAGTGAAATCGGACAGAGGTCAAAGGTCAAAGATCAAGGTCAAATCCTAAAATTTATCTGTTTACGTGATAACTCAAAACTGGATGAAGTAGCTTTCACCAAACTTGGTCCAAGGATGATGTATGATGGGGCAATTAGTTGAGGAGATTTTAGTGACATTGGCAAGAAGTCAAAGGTCAAAAGTTCAAGGTCAAATGCTAAAAATGTTGCTATTTCCCCCATATCTATGCAATGCCCGAAGGTATTTTATTGAAACTTAGTGTAGACATGTACTACTGCGTAAAGATTCTCCAGAGAGAGTTTCATGTCATAAGGTCAAAGGTCAAAAGGTCAAAGGTTAGGTGAAAATGTTGCAATTTCACTTTTCTCGCAAATGGTTTAATGTATCTTCATAGAACTTGGTACATATGCATGTACTGACTGGCAGGGATTATCTAGGGAATTTAGGGGTCATGGGTCAGTATGTAGTCAGGGGTCAAGGTCAAGGTCAACTCCTCAAAATTTTACTGTTTCCCTCATATACTAGTGTATATTCAATGCTTGCATTATTAGTTTTAAAACTTAATATATACATGTTGTATTACCTAATGGAGATTCTCCGGGAAATTTCCAGAGGTCAAAGGTTAAGGATCAAAGGTCAGGTTTAAATGAAAAAAAAATCTATTTTGTACTGTAATTATGCTCTTTCTTCATACCTTGAAAAGTACTCAATGCATAAACTTATAACAGTGTCGGTCAGAAGTCAAGTAAAAATCCTCAGTCCCCCAAATATGTGTACCTGCACTCTTAGACAGTTATAGCAAACCCAGTTTGAGGAAAGTGATCATTCAATACATTTCTGACAAACCTGTCATATCAGTATTTTGCCAGTTATGTGAAACTGTCATCACACATTGTGAAGACATTGTACTATACACCTATTGGGAGAGTCATGCATTATGGTGAAGGTATCAGTCGCTATAGTGACATTTCTAGTTTAAAATGTGATTTTCAGGGTATTGGTACACTTTAACATAAATGCACAGGAAGGATAGTACACTGTTAGCACAATTCCCGCCATGGTGTCAATCTTATGGTAGTGCTCTGATCCAGCACCTTACAATGCAGCACATCTATATGAAGGTCTTGGTTTCACTTTATTCAGACTTCGAGAATTTGTGATGATGCATGCAAAGGAAACAAGCCAAATAGCTCTAACACACACACACACACACACACACACACAAATCCAACTCAATAAATTGTTGATGGTTTTGCAAGCTCTGTTTGATAGCCAACTGTATGTTTTCCATCTGAAGAGGGCTGCATACCTCTACAGAGTTCATAATAACAAGCAATGAGTCATTGAACTGTACATGTCTTTCAAGTATTGTTCAATGGTGTGATCTTTCTCCATTGGCTGGTTCAATCAAGTAGCATACTGTACATATGAATGTATGCCATTTATACATGCATAAAATATGCTATACAGTTAAACTCGCATTAGACGATCTTCTCGGGACTGAGCAAAACACATCGACTTGGGCGATTTTCGACTTGTGCGTAAGTCTAAAAAAAATCGACTTACAGTTTCACCACAGGTACATACATGTATGTTTAATGTACATGTATGTTGTCTACTCTGGAGCCGAGAGCTGGAGCGGTGTGCCGCAGCATGGGTCGCCCAGCAGGGCCGCGGCTAACTTTGCATGGACAGTGCATTAGTATTGGCACAGGTCCGATTACTTTACACCCTTGTTAAACCTTGGGGAAGTGAATATGAACGATATTTGAGCAGTGATTGATTCCAGTTTACCATACCGTGGCTTGAAATGCGTGTAGAGGTGCAATTCTGATTTACCCGTGCCCGTAACTTTCCCCCGTACTTTCCGCTTTGAAAACTCAGCAGCTTCATCCATTATACCACTCCACTGCACAGCGCTGCAAATGCCAAGCTACATGTACACTGCAAGCTCAATACTGTACATGTAAATGAACGCATGTGTACTGTACGAACGCTGTACGTACGTAGTGCGACAGCTGACAGGGCTGTACCAGCGGACCTCCAAATACGAAGAGTTAAACGATCCCATGCGATCGCTTTGAATTTCGATTTTAGATCATTTTTTTTTGTCACCTCAAACTCGTCTGACAAACAAAATAATGATGAGTAATAAATAATGAATAATAAATGACAGTGATTTATTACACAGTAAAATCTTAGGCACAGTGAATTCAATGGTTTTTCCGTGAAAGTGTTCTTGGAATTTCATCGACTTAGGCGAGTATTCGAATTACAAAATTCGACTTGTGAGTGAATTAATACCCGTACGTCAATGGGGAAAAATCGGGACTTTTTAAAATCATTGACTTACGCGATTATTCGACATATGCAACGTCGACTTAGGCGAGTTTAACTGTATATGAATGACCGCAGATCTGACACCGTAACAGAATGCCTGATCACATTTATGTATTCATATATAATAATATATATATTCACATACATTGTATATATTCATATATTCATATAATCATATATTCATATATTCATATAGTCCTATATGTAGTATGGACCTGTTGATCATTTGTGATTATTTGTAATTATTTGTAATTATACAGTTACAGACAAGCCTGATTTCCCATAGACCATGTACAAAGTACAGCCGGGCCACAGGCGGGGCCTAAGGCCGGACCCAAGGCCACGGGCCTTAGCCCGGAATCAGGGGCCCAGAGCCCAAGTGGGCCCAGGCCCAGGGGCCCATAGCCCAAGTGGGCCCAGGCCCAGTGGCCCAGGGGCCCACGGGGCCCAAGGCCGGGCCGAGGCCAGGAGCCTAAGTGCTGGCCCAAGGCAGGGGGCCCAGCCAGGGGCCACCAGACTGAGACCACTAAGAGTACCAGTCATGACTTGCTGTGATAATGATGTGACAGGCCTGTGCATACACATATTATGTAAATACACTGTATAGGGCTGTGCATATTATGTAAATACACTGTACACTAACTATACACAGTCATGACATGCTGTGATAATGATGTGACAGGCCTGTGCATACACATATTATGTAAATACACTGCACAGGGCTGTGCATATTATGTAAATACACTGTACACTAACTATACACAGCCCAGTCGCTGTATAAATCGCGACAGGGCTGCACCTGAGCAGCCCGCAACACAGAGCAAACACAAAGCAAATTTACGATTACATTTAGTTTTGACACATGACATCATTTTTGTCACCTCAAATGCATCAAAGACAATCTTTATTAATGAGACTTCATACCGTACCTGTTTTCCTGGGGTTATTTGTGGGAATTCTCCGATCTGGGTACTATTCGCAAATCTAACAACATGTGAAAATATCAACTCCTGGGCCCCGTTGCTAGAAACTTTGCGTTTAAACGCAACTTGCAACTGATTGTCACTGGCCAATCAAAATCATTGTTGCATGCATGTCTTCTTAATAGGGCAGACCCTGAGCCAATCAGAATGGTTGTTTCAAAATTAGCAATTATTTGCAATTGATTGCAACTTTCTTGCAACGGGGCCCTGATCATGTAACGTGCATGTGTACATTTCTGTATTCACTGCTGTATTCCATGAACATGAATTCAACAACTACTGTTATATCCTGTAATATGAGCTGCCAGGACAAAACTCACATACACGTGTACGCTCTGATTCTGTATAGCAATCACTTTCAAAGCAATGTATTGATACATTTCTGCCAGCTAAAAATTCTTAAATGTCGGTTCACCCATGTGAACGGGTACAGAAACTGAAGCCTAGGTGGTGGGTTAAGCAGAATTGCTGCTGTCCTTACAGTCCCACTCATATGTTTTCATGTTAGTCTAATGCTAGTTTGTGGCAATAAGAGAGTGTGCCAAGCAGTTTGCCAAGCAGGGATTCAGCTGGATGTCGAAAGTGATTAGCCATTCTGATACTTGAATTTAACAATACCATTTAACAATTCCATACCACCTAAAACCCCAACCTTATAAAATTCTTTAGAATTTCTGCTATCAAAACAATGATAGGATAATCTGCAGATAAAGTAGATTTTTTCTGTCACAAATCTGCTGTTACTGTGTTATTATCTCCGCCCAGGGGGAAGGTTATGTTTTCGTTACTGTTGGTTTGTTTGTTTGTTTGTTTGTTTGTTTGTTTGTTAGTTAGTTAGTTTGTCTGTGTGCAAAATAACTCAAAAAGTAGGTAACGAATTTGGATGAAACTTGCAGGAAAGGTTTAGATTGATACAAGTAACAGATGATCAAATTTTGGTAGTGATCTGAGAATTTTGGAGGAATTTATGAAGGATTTTTGATATTTTGGCAGGTAGGGTCAATGAACTTGGGAGTTCAAGCCGCGCGTATTTGAGGTTTGCATGCGCGCACTAGTGCATGCTCTAGTTTCTGCTAGGGCGAGGCGCGCCGTGCAGCTGAGGGTTTATGACGTAACAAAAGCTTCTATATTGGGAAATTGGGCGACTTTCAGCACACAATGCTATAAGTATGTATGGGTGGAAATCACTTCTATGGAAGAACAAGATCAGTGGTGGAAATGAGCTGCATGCTTGGCGGAGGTCTGCGCTCTCAGAGTGCTTCTGTAGTTTTGAATGTCTTCCTCTGTGAAAAATGTGAAATCAATGAAAAGAAAAAATATTGTACCTGGTAAATATTAATAGCTGTGCACATTATTCACACATGTACTATACAATGTATGACAGTAGCATATATTCACTCACAAAAAAACACTGATACATGTAAAGGAGTTAAAGAATCAGCAGACATAGTTTTACAAGATGTATTGCGGAGTTCAATTAGTATTAGTATTATTATTAATATTAGTAGTAGTAGTAGTAGTGGTAGTAATAGTAGTAGAAGTAGCAATGATAATAATAATGATAATAGTGGCTACTTGTATAGTGCACAGGTCCTCTTTTTAGTGCTCATGGCGCTTCATAAATGAAAAGATAGATATAACACATGTTCAAGCATGACAACAGAGAAGAAAATGGCAAACAACAAACACATACCAGATAAAGAATACAATTGTTCCGAACAATATAGACTGCAATTATAGTCCTCAGTGTGAGAGGAATAGGTAACGTTTTGAAGTTTGGATTTGAATGTTTCTGTAGATGACAATTATAGCTGTACACACAGAGAAAATGTTTCAGATAAAGGGGAAGGCTAGTAACTGATCAATGGGAATCAGTGGAAATGCTGGGAGATGATTGTTCCAATCCTTATGGGATTCATTCAAGAGTTCATTGTATATCTGTTGTTGTGTGAAAATGATTTGCTTCAGAATGGTCTAATATTCAAGTAATGTGCAGTTTAATGCTTCCAGGTTAGCGTCCCTGGTCAGTGACGGAGCATTAATCTGCACATTACTTGAATATGAGACCGTTCTGAAGCAAATCATTTTCACACAACAATAGATATACAATGAACTCTTGAATGAATCCCATAAGGATTGGAACAATCATCCCCCAGCATTTCCACTGATTCCCACTGATCAGTTACTAGCCTTCCCCTTTAAAGAGGAACGTAGTCATACAAAGTGTATGTATTTCACATTTTTCAGTATTTTCAATCTTTCATATCCATATGCAATGGGCATAATGGACTCATTTGCATATCATTTGCATAGTATGCTATCATGGGGTGTGAAAGTATGCTGAGTGTTGACATATAGGTCATCCACTCATTGTATCCCCCGAACAGAGTTCGGAGGATACTATGGATTTGGCCTCGTTGCGCCGCGTCCGCCGCAGAGATTTTCTTGTGAGCACTCTACTGGCTGCAGTTCTTCTTAGATCATCTTCAAATTTGGCATGAAGGTGTGTTATGGTAAAACGAAGACGCCTATTGTTTTTGGTGATGGTGCCCTCGCTTGTTCCGTCTTTATACATGAAAAAGTAAATTTAACTGGGTTTGTTTGTGTGTGCGACGCTGGCCTTGCTTCGCGACCAATTTTTTTTATGCCTCCGCCAACGAAGTGGCCGGAGGCATTATGTTTTCGGGTCATCCGTATGTACGTCCGTCCCATTTTGTTTTTGTCGATATCTCAAGAACCGTGTGGTGGTTTTACATCAAACTTGGTATGAGGGTATATCCTGGGGGGATAATACTTTGTTTGATTTTAGGGTCACGGGGTCGAAGGTCAAAGGTCACAGGTTATTTTGTGAAAAAAAGGTTGAAAATTCATGTTTTTCTCTATATCTCGCAAATGGTTCAAGGTATCTTCATGGAACTTAGTATATATGCTTGTTCCAATGGGCAGTGATTGTCTAGGGAAGTTGGGGGTCATGGTTCAAAGGTCAGGGGGTCAAAGGTCAAGGTCAACTCCTCAAAATATCACTACTTTCCTTATGGTTATGCAATGCCTGAAGGTTTTTTTTTTTTTTAAACTTGATGTATGCATGTATTACCCGATATATATTCTGTGGGAAGTTTCTTGCCAAAAGGTCAAAGGTCAAAAGGTCAAAGGTCAAGTGAGTGTTGAATTGCACTTTTTCCTCCATATCTCAAACGTAACTCAAGGTATCATCATGAAACTTACATATTTATGCATGTTCAACTGACAGTGATTCTCTTTGGAACTATGAGGTCAAAGGTCAAAGGCCAGGTTTAGATAATGCTATTTTCACATTTGATACTGAAATTATACTTTTTCTCAATACCTTGAAAATTACTCAATGCATAAACTTATAAAACAGTCAAAAGTCAAGTAAAAATCATCAGTTCCTCAAATACCTGCACTCTGACATTTTTAATCATTCATCCAATTGAACCTAGTTCTAGGAAAGTGAACGTTCAGCACATTTGTGGCAAACCTGTCATTTTAATATTTTGCCAATTGTGTGAAACTGTCATCACACATTGTCAAGACATTGTACTATAGACCTATTAGGAGAACCATGCATTATGGCGGAGGCATATCAGTCGCCGTAGCGATATATCTAGTTTTAAATTCATCCTAGATGGATTCAGTTGATTTGAAAATTTGACATTATTTTCAGTATCTAAATCTATGGATATATTTGATTTTCTATCTTTGATTCAAAATGTTGATTCTTGTAAGAATATATACAGTCCTATTTTGTACTCAGTCAATTTTTTTTTTCACATTTCATGCATTTTTTCCCCATTATCAGGTCTTCTGGTCGGCTTCTGCCATACCTATGATCTCAAGATCAAATCCTCAAGGATCTATTTCATCACATCTGTGATAGGTAAGAAATTATAATCTTTCACTCACTTTTACGGCAGTCATTGCTTTCAATTTGTTGGTTTTGCTCGATTTTTCCTTTTTTAACATTTTTGTATGTCCCGGCACATGTAGTTTTTATTTTCTTTCTTTTTCTGTTTAAAGATTGAGAATACAGTGGAAATGATAACATTATGTAAGGACATACAATAGTACAATTTCTCAAAATGCTTGTGCAGGAATGCTATGTGTTTATTTAGGTGCATCTTTCTTTGTATTACTCAGAGATGCACTGTCTTCATAGTGTCCAGAACAATAGCAATACAATTATAGAGCCGCCTGCGTTGTGTGTTCTCAGGTGATACAGTCTTTGTTGTAGAATTTACACCAATTTCACTACATTGACAAATGCTACCATATGTTGAACTGTAGGAAGTAATGGTACAGGCAGTAGCATGCAAGCATATGCAATGTTATGATGACTCTGATTGCATAAAATAAGGCATTACTTTATATTTGAATAAATTATGATTTTATATTTGTGAGCAGTGGCCTTCACAGCTGCTTAGGTAGATACGTATCTTCACAGGGAAACCCAAAGAATAAAGTCTCAGCTACAACAGTTATTTCACATCATTATGAAACCCTCTTCCATTCAAACACTCATAGGCTTCCCCCCCTTTTTTTTTTTGTTTTCATCGCAGCATATGGCGTTGGTCTTGTCATGACCTTCATCGCCCTGACCCTCATGCAGACTGGTCAGCCAGCCCTCCTATACCTGGTCCCGTGCACCGTACTGACCGCTTTGGCCGTGGGAGCGTGCAGGAAAGAAGTCAGCGAACTCTGGAATGGTGGACCGGTGAATAACCATCACATATTGTGAACGCCAATAGGGGGGAAGGCGGTAGAGTGTGGGAAAGGAGGAGCTCAAGAAAAGAGGTCAGAACGACAAGATTTATAGCGCCCTCTGTGTCAACCGTGTGTCTCGGTGGTGTCCTTATTTGCAGTGACTTTCTTGCTTTCACTTTGTAAAGACTTATCCCTCGCGTACTATTCTGTGAACTTTGCTGTGCAAATCATATTTTACGTCTGCCAGCTGCAAATAATACAGCAAGCGATGTGAGATTAGCCTAAAGGTCGAGCAAATGAGGCTACTCATTTTTCACGTGTGATATTACCTCATATTTCTCTCAATTCAATGGCATCAAAAGACTTGTTCTGCAACTAGAGTGTTTTGATTGCGAAATGGTGTCACAAAAGCATTTCTATTTGTGTGTCAATCTGGCTTTTGATTAGAGACCTACCAGTGGATATGTAAAAGCCAAAGTAGAATGTGGTATCGCAAGGTGTGTGATGTAACTTCTCATTCTGAACTGCTTTGCCGAAAGAGCGCTTCTTAAGTCTGTGTTGTCACAATGTCATGTGCCACCATGACAAACTCTCCTAAACACCATTTGTAGTTCTATGACTGCTATACCTTTGTATTCTTTCAAAGGAGGTCTATGTGCTTTGATTTATTATCACAAAATTCAGCACAGTCAACAACTAGTAGTAGTCATGAATTCAAAGTTTATGGGTGAAAATAGAAGTAAACCTACTTAGAACTGCACAAATGCTTAAGTTCAAGTCATTTCCGAAACAGCTTTTGAAGTCCATCTCAGCTTCCCAGTATTTCTTTTTTATCCCATAAACATGAATATGCACTGTGCCACCATATTTGACTTCCTATATTTCCTTTTTTCTTTGGATGGGGGGGGGGGGGGGGGGAGGGGCAGAGGAAATCCTTATTTGCAAGTCACATGAACATCCCAGAAGTTAAAGGGATCATGCATAGATTTATCATCGCAGCAGTAGTGATCCAGTAACCTCTATTACAATGCAGTGTTCTTTTTTTTTTTTTTTGGTGAATTTATGGGCATTTACAAATTGTCGGATGAGAATGAGGAGAGCGTTAAGTTGCCACTTAACCCATAGGCCCAAATTCATGAAGGTGGTACAATCTTTGTCCATGGTTTAGACCATGGACAAAGACCGTAGTTTTGTATGGGGCGCCAAGTGTCACATGGCCTATTTCGTTACGAAATCCCTAAACCATGGACAAAGACCGTAGTTTTGTATGGGGCGCCAAGTATCGCATGGCCTATTTCATTTTGAAATGACTGATTTCGTAATGAAATGGGTCATGCGACACTTGGCGCCCCATGCAAAACTATGGTCTTTATCCATGGTTTAAACCATGGACAAAGGTTGTACCGCCTTTGTGAATTTGAGCCATAGTGTTCGAAACAACTTAACGCCCTTCTCATTCTCAGCCGACGAAATATGGCATGCTTGAATCCAAGTTACAGTCAAGCTTGTTGCATGCCAATTAGCCAGTATGCTCTTCAATTCACTTGAATGTGTGTACTGTATGTGCAAAAACCTTTTAACATCACATCCTGTCATACAACATTGTGTCAGCTCATAAGCGCTGGTGTGTAGTGTGTCTAGATGTCTTGTGTTTATTCACTTGAGTTATCATGGCAGGGTGTATGTAGCCGGGATTTGTACAAACGCTAGGAAGTGTACAAACGTCTTGATTGGAAATGTGCAAATCTAAAAAATTGCATCAACAGGAAATGTACAAATCTAAAAAATTGCATAAACGGCAAATGTACAAGCGTCTGGCTGGGAAATGTACAAATGTTAAGTTTTTCCGGGAAATGTACAAATCAAGCACTTCACTGTTATTACGTACTGATGTACGTGTAGATGAACTCGATGTCTCACAAAACTGCTCATGAACCTTTACCGTTTTCATTTTCTTGTAAACTCCACTACAGATTTTCACCAAACTTGACAGATAGCTTCTTTATGGTGATATGATCTTATTTTTTTTTTTAGTGATTCAGCGTGCACTCTGACTTCTAGGCCATCAGCTTGCATGCCGTCATCTAGACATCGTTCACTCCTTCGTCGACTGAGTCATTATTGTCTTCTCCCTAGTCCAAGTCATCATCCTTCACTCCCTCGTCAACAGAGCCATCATCGTTCACTCCTTCTTTCAGGTCATCATCCTTCAATCCTTTGTCCAGGCCATCATTATGCATTCCGTCATCTAGGCCATTAACATGCACACTGTCGTCTAAGTCATTATTATTTCCGTAAGAAATGCTGACCATTCTCTTCAATTCTTAAGGTATGCGGTGGCTCCCAGGTATCGAACCACTTCTCTTCTAAGAGTGATAGGGGATCTAAAGATTCCCATTGTTGCCAACTGATCAGATATTGCACTAAATTGGCAATTGCCATCTCCTGTTGGATTCAAATGTACAGAGAGTCCAGAGTCTTCACTTATCTGTTCAGTTCGCAATGTCTGAGTTACAGTTAGCCCTATATAATAAGATCTTAACCTGTTAGCTGCTTGGAAAGGTGACCCATTCTCGTCTGTGTTGATTGGACAGAGTATCTGCAGGTATGTCCACCAACGGAAACCATTATTCAGTCTTCGTATTCATACACTGATGTATAATAGCAACCTTATAGATGTGTTTCTGTAATTTCCTTTCAGTAATCCTGCCTGGCAAGATCGTCATTCTGTTCGTCACTCTCAATTTCCTACTTTGCTAATCAAACAAGAACCTTGTCCCTAACATGACTCCTTCGCTGGAGTAATCTCAATCTTTAATATTCGTGTTTTGTCGAGACAGAATCCTGCTTTCTGACGAGGTTCACTTTCCTGCGCCATTCTTGCATATCATTTGTTCCACTCGGTTTTTTTCTGCTTGAGTTATCGGGATGTCGGTCAAAGAAAGCAATGAATGGGGTGTTCCAACCCAAGACTTTTTTAGGTTTAAATACCCTTGCATAGTCGGGAAGTTCACGTGCTCAATTTACACCCTGTCTTTTAGATATGAGGTCGGATAGCATCATTGAAGACGTCAATTGCTGTTAGTACATATCTGTAACACCTTTTCTTGTACGTAGCTGTTGTTCTCATTTTGAGAAGGTCAACCAGGTTCTTTTCCATCATGCGTTTTGCCATTATGCGTATATATGGTGCTTTGTTTGTAAATCTCACATTCATGCGGCGATGAGTTGAACACTGTGATAGTATCTTTCGTACAACTTCTGAAATATGAAAAACTTGCTCTTTAGTGTAAGATATTAATAATAATGATAATAATAATGATGATAGTAATAATAATAATGATAATAATAAAAAAAAATAATAATAGTGATAATAATAATAATAATAATAATAATAATAATAATAATAATGATAATAATAATAATACGACACAACATACATTTATAATGCGCAACGTATCCACTCAGTGGTGCTCAAGGCGCTCACAATAATGTTTATAACCAAATACACAATCCAACGGTATATTACATATGTAAGTTCCCACAGCTGCAAACATGTTCCTCCTCAAAGAAAAGTAGACCAAATGTGCAATTTTAGTTTTCTCTTGAAGTCATTGACAGTGTCACAATCCTTCACGGAGTCCGGGAGTCTGTTTCATAAGCGGGGAGCTGCTGACATAAATTCTCTATCTCCCCATGATCTTTTAGTTTTGAGGGTGAGAAGACAAGAGGCTTTAGAGGAGCACAGTCCAGATTGAGATGGTTTATGGAGGCTGAGCAAAGATGAGATGTATTGTGGTGAAGAGAACTTCAGAGCCCGGCATGTGATGAGAAGGACCTTGTAGGTTAGCCGTTGTTCGACAGGAAGGCAATGGAGTTGTTGGAGGACTGATGTGATGTGAGTGAATCTCCTCAAATATGTCACCAGATGGGCAGCAACATTTTGAACACATCGGAGCTTTTGTACTTGGCACTTAGGGAGGTCATACAGTAGAGCGTTGCAGCAATCTATGCGGGATGTGATGAATGCATGCACCAGCTGCTTGGCAGTCTTAGGATTCAGATACTTGCGTATAGCGCGAGGATTGTGGAGGCTGTGAAATGCAAGTCTCAAAATGTTTGACACTTGCAAGTCCATTGTCATATTGGAGTCAAATATTCCTCCAAGATCACAAACCTTGTTTACAGGGAAGATTGATACTGTCCCAATATGAAGACTGGGAGTTTTGAACTTCGCAAGTTGCATGTTTTGCAAACATGATAAACTCAGTTTTTCCATCATCATAATACTGTTGTGTTTGTAGATTGTGTTATTTGCCATGGTAGCGGGCCACTGGTTTGAATGATGACGCTGAACACAACAGGAGTATAGTTTGTATTGTTACTTTATTGTAAGATGCATGCCGGTCTCCGATCTCGAGATGGCCGCCAAAATCCAACTCACTTCGATGGCTGTCAAGCTCCAAGTTCCTGATTTGAAGCATGTCCAGCCATTTTACCCCCATGCAAGTAAAAATATCATTCAGGTATCACCCCATTAACATACCGCCAGCCAGTGGTTTCACCTCATTATAGGATCTCCTGAGATATACAATTTGTACTAAGTCACCTTGCTACAGATTGATGGTTCACATTTGACACTTTATTATGGCTGGACCCTGTAAAACCCCAGACAGTTTGTTTATCCCATCTATGGGGTCATCTTAATGTGTACCCCAAGATTGCATCCCAATCCAAAAGTGGTTGTCCAGAATACAACTTTTGCCTAACTATGGGATATGAACTTTCATGAACCCAACACTCTTCCCCACCATGAAAAAGAGGTTGTATTGTCCTCAATACAAGAATAGATGGCCAGGAAGGTTAAGATAAGGTGCAGGGCAATTACATCCTTTTCCATAATATTTGCTGAAAAATGGGATACATTTTTTTTTATATACATGTTTAAAATTTTGCAACACTTCAATCAAATACTGAGTAACTCTTAATTCCCAACGTATTACACTCGCAGTATCCAAGTTTTATGCCCTGCTCATGTTATGTTTTGGATATACTGTAGCTTCATTCCCATATGTATGCCGTTATAATTTGAAGCATTGCTGCCTGAAAATTTCAGCTATGGCGACTTTATGCAGTCGCAGGGCAATTCCTCAATAACGCCATTCATATTAGGACAACAATGTGCATCATAATTTCATTATCACTATAATTTCACAATTCTTGACACTTTTCCGAATTTCTCGAATTGACAACCCTTGCCAGGGTTTTCATTTTCATTTATCTTCCTCGTGTCAATATTTATTCTGTTTCATCATATTTCTCTCTTTTTTCCTCTAATATTCCTGCGCACATTTTCCTCTTAGTTTCTATAGTATATCAAAACATAACACCATGCCGGTGATATTAAACTTAAAGAGTTAAATCAAATTTCAAAATGTGAAAATATCTCCTATCAATGGAGATGACCACTGTCATTTTTATTATTGTTATCATTTTTTTTTTGCAACGCATACAAAAGGCATCTAAAGAAATTAATAATGAATGCTTGACTGTTGATGAAAGACAGCCCTCTCAATGAGATGAACATTGTGTCAAATATTTTCCCTATACTCCAAGAACTCATATGAAAGCATGCGCATTAATACTGATTCATAATAATACGAACATTCTGCATGTCATCCATATACACAACAGTAACTCAAAAGAACACACATTATTATTTGTTTTTCTTTGTTGGATGTACTTTCATCCACAACCTTATTTACAAGTCTTTGCACACCTAGTGCAATTATAGGTCAATTTGAACTGCACGCGACCTGGACGATGTGTGTCTGCTTGACAAAACTTGGTCTTGTAATTTTGAAACCCAATCAGGCGAATCTGTACTTAAATAAGGTTTAATCCTGTCATGATGGATAACCTTCGTTCTTGATCTATTTTGCTGAATTTCAAACAATAGATCATTCAATTTTGGTACCACTATGAACGGTCCTTGCCACTTCTCAGGGTTTAATTTTGGGCGGATACCCTTCTTTCTTGTTGTATCAAGACAATACACCAAATCCCCTACTTGAAATGTATTGTGGTACATTCGTACATCATGGTCCCTCTTTTGTCTCTCTGCTGTATTTCCAATGTGGTCCATGGCAAGCTGATATGCCTCATCAAGCTGTTTTTGCATTTCTACAGCATATTCATCACTGCTATGATAGGTAGGGTTAGCTCGCAGACCCAAATTAACTTCGAGTGGAGTTTCCACTTCCCTACCTAGCATAAGGTATTGGGTATCGTGCACAGTGCTGCAATATGCAGCAGTCAACAAATTCAAATTGACATCCCAGTCACGTTGGTGCTTACTGACATAAGCAGAAATCATGTTTACTAGTGTTTGATTGAATCTTTCAGTGAAGCCATTTGACTGGGGGTGATAACTTGAAGTTCTTGTTTTGTGGACCTCAAGAATCTTACACACCTCTTGAAATAACGATTTAAATGATCTACCCTGGTGTGTATGGATTTCAAATGGCACTCCATATCGGGATACAAATTCATGAACCATTTTGTTTGCAACTGTATTGGAACATTGGTCAGGGACTGCGTAAGCTTCCAGCCACTTTGTAAATGTATCCCCATTCACCAGTATGTATTTGTTGCCTTGGTCAGACTCAGGAATTGGACCAAGAATATCCAAAGCTATCCTATCAAGTGGGGCCCTTGTTGATAATTTTTGAGGGGGGCACGGGGGGATTTGTGTGGTCTCTTGCAAGCCCCGCAAGCAGTAACACTGCAAGCTCTTACACAATTCCTGACCGTGTCTTTCATTTGATACCAGTAATAATTTTGTCGTATGCGGCTCAGAGATTTCTTAAAGCCCAGGTGACCAAACAGTACAGCATCATGGTTTGCCTCCAGGATGGTTTTTATCAGTACTTTTGGCATAACTAATGTCAGGTGGGAGCATGAAGAGTTATCTTCCCACTTCTTATACAAAACACCATCAATCAGGACAAGCTGTTCCCATAGCAACCAGTAATGCTGTACTGTTGGGCTTTTTTCATGTACTCTTTCCCTATCTGGCCTAGTGCTCGACTCTGATAATCATGCAACAATGGTACATACTAGGTCCCTATCTTGTCTCTGCAGGGAAGAAATATTATTCGAGGTTGAGCCTAGTGTATTCAAAATATGCTGTTCTGCATTCTCACTAACATTGTTAGATTTTCCAGATCTACCACTATGACTATCATTAACATTATCTTCTCTTCTCCGGGACTGCCGTCGTGTAGTAACCTGCCTGACTTGTGTAGTGTATCCAATACCCCTTAATGACTGGCCTATTGTTTTACAAACACCATTAAATACTCCAACAATAGTAACAAATAGTAGTTGAAAGGGAATAAGCACATACCAAATCACGAGTCCAATGTCCGGCATTATATATTGCTCACGTGTAGACTTGTCGTCACAGTCATTGCATGATACCGATGATGTAGCCACGTTGTCATGGTGATGTGTACTGGGGCATTCCGACGACTCATCTGGGCTACTCGAACTCAGAATTCTCCTTGTTGGCAGTGGTGCTACATCCTCCAATTCGATGAACTTCGACCAGGCGGCGTGTTGATTCGTGCAGCGCGAGCATCCCTTACATGGCAGCGAGCTCAGGATGGCATCCCCGTCATAGCAGTCGCACTCCTCCGGGCTGCATGGCATGCGTGACAATGCATCGGCCTTTGAATTGCATCTCCCTGCCCGATGCTCCAACTTGAAATTAAATTGTGATAATATTTCCAGCCACCTTGCCATTTGTTGTGTTGGCTCACGAAACGACATAATCCATCGTAAGGCACTGTGGTCACTCCTTATCACAAATTCACGACCAAGCAGGTAGTGACGAAATTGGTTGATGAATGTTACAATAGCAAGCAATTCTCGTCGGGTGACGCAATAACGCCGCTGCATTTTTGTGAGCAATTTGCTAGCAAATGAAATAGGTCTTTGCAGGCCTTTGAAAACTAGCTCCATACACCTCTCAAACGTGCTTTGGGCATTCGACAAGCCAAAAGGCATCACATTATATTCAAAAAGGCCGCTTCGTGTCCGAAATGCTGTCTTTTCACGATCTGATTCTTTGACTTCAACCTGCCAGAACCCGTACTGCAAGTCGAGGGTGGAAAAATAATTGCTACCACCTAAACAGTCCAAACAGTCATCAATTCGGGGAAGGGGAAGCTGTCGAACTCAGTGACTGCATTGAGCTTCCGATAATTGATGCATGGGTGGATAGTCCCGTCCTTCTTCTTGACATAAACAATGGGCCATGCCCATGGAGATGACGATGGGCGGATAACTCCTGCTTTTAATTGTTCCTCGATTATCTTTTCCTCCTCCCCTTCGAATGAGCATGGTGGTTGGCGGGCAGGTTGGCGAATTGGTTTGGCCTGTCTGGTTTTAATTTCATGTTGTAATACTGATGTCCTCCCCAGGTCCGAAGATGAACGAGCAAATATATCTTGGTGTTTAGCAAGTAATTTCTGATATTGTTCCCGCTGGGTATCATTCAGTTCCTTGCTGCTTCTATCGTACAGTTCACTCACTGACGGATGCATGTCCTCCAAGTCATTCAGGGAGTGCACTGATGGAGACTGGGCGGGTTCACACGGGCTGGTGTGAACGCGGCACACATTTGATACACGATTCGCGTGATGGCAGCAATTATTCTCAGTCTCATCGACAACCGCGATGTCCGTTATATCATGGGCAACCCCTATGACGGTATCTGCTCTTATTTTTATGTTCTCCGAAGATGTGTTCATAATTCTCACCGATACTCTCGTGGCTGATAAATCGCTTTTTTCTACAACGGCTCCAACCAAAATCGAGTCACTGCTCATACTGCCTTAGAGGGGCTCCACCATGAAATCATCTCCATCAAAACTGGGGTCTTTGACATACATGTGTAGCCATTTGTAATGATTTCCGAACGGGCAGGCACAGTAGTATCATCTTTTAGGTGCACAGGCGAGATGGGAGGAATTTTTCCCACAAATTCACACTCAATGAATTTTCCATTTATGATCACGCCCCTTTGTGCTTCCAGAATACAATTAAAATGGTACATTAAATCGTATCCAATTAAAATATCATCCGATATTGGGACAACAAACATGTTCCATGTGTAAACTTCACCACCAATTTCGGTCTATCTCCACATATGCATCTTTGTGGAGTTCACCATCATCTGCTGTCTTAAGCACAACATTTGGGCACTCAAGGTGGGGCACTGAAGTTGATTCCAAAAGTCGCTTGAACAAGCGCGTCGAGATTTAAGTTACTGCTGCACCAATGTCGACAAGTAGTCTTGTATCAATTCCGTGAACTCTCGCTGGGATGTAAACAGAAAGTCCGTTCGCAGTATTGTTCTTCTTTATGTCGATGTGGACCGGTATCTGGCCGGGCGACCTGGTCCCATCTAGTTTCCCTGGGCAGGCTGGGCGGGAGGAAGTGGGCAATTGTACTGGAAGTGCCTCAGCTCTCCACAATTAAAACAAGTCCACGAACCACGACCGCGGCCACGACCGCGTCCATCGTATCCACGTCTGCGTCCTCATCTATGACCTCGTCCCCATGCTCTGTTAGAAGCTGCACTGCGGAAGGAGAGCGACTCGGCAATTCTATCGACAAGGGTGTCGACTTTGTTGTCGATTGCCTCCTTCATAGTTTTCTCGAACTCTGCAAGCCTCTCCTCTGTCACCACGTTGCTCGTTGCGGAGGCAACTGGTTGTACCCGAGTCGAGGGGCGGTGTTCCTCATGGAGGCTGCGATAGCGCTCAACGATGTCCATGGCCTCGCTGAGGTTTGCCGGGTCTTTCAGTCCAACGGTCAGGGCGAGCTGCTGGTCTGGGAGCCCGCGAATAAATTGGCGGAGAGCGATCCTGTCACGAGTCTTCTCGTCCGCGTCGGGATAGCCCCAGAGCGTGAAACGACTTAAGTCGGCGGCGTACACCGCCAATGACTTGTTCAGCATCAGTTTTTGTCCCTCTAGCATGAGCAGATACGAGTTAGGTGTTGTTCTCTCCACAAATCGTGTCTCCAGAGCGTCTTTTAGGGACAAAAACTCATTCAGAACAGCCAGAGGCTGAGTGCGGAAAAGGTAATCCGCTGCTTCCCCCGTCACTGACGATAGAAGTTGCAGCCTCTTCTCCTCGTCCGACCAGGAGCATGCCGCCGCAAGACTCGTGAAAAGCAGAAAGAAGGATTCCCACGATTTCTCCCCCGAGAAGACGGCTTGTCGTGGGAGAGGGACGGTGCCTGTTGCTGCTGTCGCATCTGTAGGTCCAGGGTGGTGGAAAATCACAATATTCTAACAAATCAATGTATTTTCCAAGTCAAATTTTCATTCAATGATGTAACTAGATAGTGGGTTGACACAGAGCAAGAGTGAGAATGCATGAGTCAATCTCATTGCTATTCTATTTTTCTGCAAATTTACAAGACCTTGTATGAAGATGTGACAGAAGCATAGTTTAGAGCACAGGAAAAAGAGAATACATACTTAATGATAGTCATGGAAAAGAACAATTAAGGACCTTCATATTGCGGGTGTTTCGGTTGTACCCAGAGTTTTCCAAGTTGTTTCTCGCAGTTTTGACGAGGTGTGGCACATCACTCAGGAGGTACACAGTTTTCCCATTGGTTGGATTTGTGAACTTGTACGAGTCTTCGTTTGCGGCAGTAAGAATTTTGTATAGGCCTCGATTCTGGGAGGCACCATTGCTCACGATGCCCCTTACAATGAAGCCAGTTACATCAAGGTACTCCAATGCTTCCATGACAATGGAATACAACTCATCGCTGCTTGCACTGGAGGTGGCAAAATAAGCCATGGGAACCCGATATGCTGATGAAATTGCTCTGATCACCAAAACAAGAGCATGAGTTACCATCTCTGGCTCCCCCTCTCCACTGCATTTCCGAGTGAAGGCTGCCAGTTCATCTCCAATAATGCCAAGACTGGTGAAGCCAATTATTTCCCCTGAGCTGTGTGAATACACTAATCCTTGGCTTACTTTCATCTCATCTAAAGCCAAGATCACGTTTTTCTGGTGTTCCGCCATGTCGTTGATCTTTAAGTTGGCACACACATGATCGAAGTACTCTTTACTGAAACCAGTTTGGGATTGTGTGAATTGGGTGTAATGCCGGAGGTTGCGTTGGGTTGGGAGAGTGAGAAATCCGGAAGACTGAAGAAGTTCATAGGCGGCAGATGATTTTGCACATAGGGCGATGTACAGTTGGATTATGGCAGGGTGCCAGCATCGTCCTTTTGGATGCCTGTTGAGGCACTTCAGCTGCTCATCCCACAGCAGTTTTTGAGGTGAGTTCTCCGGCAGCTCTTGTCTGATAGAGTCAGACTCCTTCATAAACACTTCACGCAGAGCATCACTATTCATTTCTTCAAGCTTCAGAGCTTCATCTTGAAAGTGCTTTTGGATTTTTTTCTCCAGCTGGTGTATTTTTTTTTCTCATGATTTTTCCTTCTACTTTCGATGCCCTGAGCCTCTTGGCAAGCTTAATGGATCGTATGTGTTTGTAGTTAGTCTTGGGTGCAGGGGAGGACTTGGATGAGGTTTTTTCAGTATTGACGCCAGATCGGAGCAGTAAATCTTGCAGGAGCTGCATTGGGCGGGTGTGCTGATGAGGAGGGGGCATGATTCGTGTCTCACTGTATGGGAGTTGGGCTGATAGTGGATGTAGGCTGGCTTCCTGTTGAGGACACAGTCCTGCACTATATACTCCGGATTTCCAGGACAGATGTGGGAAGATGTGAAGTTAAGAAGAAACTGGGGCATCAGGTCAGCATTTAGAACATGTGGTACATCAGAGAAGTGATTTTTTTCGAGTGGCACTTGACGTCCATACACATATATCTCTCATTCTCCTGAAGTCCACACATGCAGGCATAACCTTGAATTGCCTTCATTGTCAGTGGCAATTAATATTGCCTTTCCTTCTGTTTTTAATGGTGTCCATATTCTGCTGCAAACTCCTCTAAAACAGAAAGGATCTTGGAAGAGGGAAGGGAAGGGTCTTGTTCCTGGAATTCTTTTATGTTGATTTGAAGTTTTGATCTTCTCCCAAGTGGAATTATCTTGTTTTTCTTTTCCCAGCGGACTAGCTTCTGGTAACAATATTCGCAAATATATTGTGGATGGCTATCAGTGTCCTGGTCTAAATCCAGTCCTGTTTCTGACTTTAGCAAGTTGCACCACTTTGACTTTGGTTTCCCTTTCTGTGTTAGTAGCTCTCCACAGAGTCGACAAATGCTTTGGCTTCCCATCAACGCTGGTTGAAGCTGCCATGTTGTGTATTGATCTGATTGATTAAAAAAAAAAATGAAATGAATAACAAATATCAGACAATCTTGGAAAATTGACACTATGAGAAGACTAAACAAGGTAGCACATTCAAGAAAATTGATACCTGACACAACATCCAACTTTATGAAGATATAAGTATGTATATATATTTGAGCATATTGAAATGTGGAATTGGGGCATTATAAGTACCCTGTAATATTATTATTATTATTAGATTGAATACCTTTGTTATAGAGTGAATGATGTCATTCACGATTCAGTGAGAATACTAAGAATGGTGTTGACTAAGATTGAATCTGTTTTCTTTTCATAAAAATGAAAAACAAAAATTGCTGCTCTATAATAAGACTTTCAGGAAATCAGAATGTACACAGGCAGAATGCTTGTAAATGATGCCCTGAATGGTAGATCAAAATATATCTTGAAGTTTGAATTATATAACATAACTGCTTGAAAGTATATCAATTATCAAAGAAACTGATAACACAGTATTGAATAAATTTGTTAGTTATGGACACTGAAAAAACTCAGACAAGAAAAAAAAAATAGAAAACTAGGCATAGCACAGAATGATGGATAAAGAAGTCAACCATCAATTTATGTCATCATGGCCATAGAAAAAACAGTTTTGTGTTCTGCTGAAAGATTTGCTAGATAGAAAAGAGACACTAGGACTAGCTTCTAACTAGATTGCATCAGATGTCTACTACTATTATACCAAATAACTAATATTTATAGATATCTGCGTAAATACTAGATCTAGTAAACGGGCCTCGGTAAACCAGGGGGGTGGAAAAACCAGGGAGGTGGGAAGGTAGATCCTCTCACCATCAGATTGTTTATTAGTAATATTACACTGTAATACAGACTTAAGTTACAGTGTCTGTAAATTTATCAACTATTGTAAATAGAATTCTCACAACAGACTTTACGAACATCATATTTTCGAGTAATTTATGCCGTAATTTAATGTTGATTGTCGATTGTAGGCAGTCCTCTCCCCAACTCCCTGGTGCTACCTGGTGCTACCCACCTCCGATCCCACTCCTTCACAAATTCCTACTACTATCGTGCCACTTGTGAGAACGAAATAGTCCACAATACGCACGAATACGCAGGTGGGACTAGTATCAAATGAAAGGTGAGAATGTGCTCTTTACGTTGATATAAGTCAGTGGTAGCATATTTTGGCACATTTTTTTTCACAAATTATTTCATAATCATAACATTTATGGCAAGAAATTACTTCTTTACCTTGTATTTTGGCTGTTTCTGGGCCAATTTCTTCCGTTCGAACATCAATCAGATCGTTGCAGCTTGGTGAAAACAATCATGCCTGCTGCGCAGGGGGTATGGCAACTAGAAGTAACTGCGCACCTATAGGATGATCTGGTTGCTTCCCCTCCTCCCTCTAGAAAATCTGGCTCCTGCACGAGACCTAGTGAAATGTTGGTGTGGAGCATGGAACTTCAAAGAGTAGACAGCCAATCTGAGTTACGATGGTCAGCGAGCCATCTGGCAGGTGTTACGTAACTTTCACGCTTATCGGCCGCGGTGACCCTCTGAAGTGGAGTTTATTTCCACTTTTTTCCCCTACTTGAAGACAGATTGTAATCGAGTGCAAGATCCCAAAAGGGTCGCAAAGGCAAGGCAGTGGAGAGATTCCACTCCTTCTCTTTCCACCTTCCTGGTAGGTCTTTGAACGTCGCCCCTCTTGCGGTCACTGTCGGTAGTCATATCCATGTCCCCTCCGACTTGCGTACCAAATTCTGTGTAAGTTTTTTTGTCCGTCATTTGGTTGGTCATCGAACGGGTGAATGGCATAATAACATCAACACCGCTTTACCGCTGCCACCAGTTGTTGTGTTTGTAGATTGTGTTACTGTACGAGCTGAAATTTTCGCGTTGGTTTTATTTTCGCGAATTTTGCGAATCGCCTTTGAACCGCGAAAATAACAACATGCGAAAATAACAACGTGCGAATAGATAAGTACAGTTAGACCTCGCAACCGCGAAATTAACAACACGTGAAAATGTCCTCCTAGTAGCAATTCGTGAAAATATCTGTATGCGAAAATTTCAGCTTGTACAGTATTTGCCATGGTAGCAGGCCACTGGTTTGAATGATGACACTGAACACAACAGGAGTATATCTTGTATCGTTACTTTATTGTAAGATGCATACCGGTCTCCGATCTCGAGATGGCCGCCAAAATCCAACTCACTTTGATGGCTGTCAAGCTCCAAGTCCCTGATTTGGAGCATGTCCAGCCATTTTACCCCCATGCAAGTAAAAATATCATTTAGGTATCACCCCATTAACATACCTCCAGCCAGTGGTTTCACCTCATTATAGGATCTCCTGAGATATACAATTTGTACTAAGTCACCTTGCTACAGATTGATGGTTTACATTTGACACTTTATTATGGCTGGACCCTGTAAAACCCCAGACAGTTTGTTTATCCCATCTATGGGGTCATCTTAATGTGTACCCCCAGATTGCATCCAAATCCAAAAGTGGTTGTCAAGAATACAACTTTTGCCTAACTGTGGGATATGAACTTTCATGAACCCAACACTACTATGATGTACTTAAATGTACTTACTAATAAAGCACTGTATTATCCCTATCTCTTCTTGTTTGTTTGTTTTTTAAAACAATCTCTTAATTTGGGCCTTTGTCTCCCCAAGCCCCACCTTTCCATCCTTGTTTACAGGGCGGATTGATACTGACCAATATGAAGACTGGGAGTTTTGAACTTCGCAAGCTGCTGTTTTGATCCAAATATGATAAACTCAGCTTTTCCATCATCATAATACTATGATGTACTTATGATGTACTTAAATGTACTTACTAATAAAGCACTGTATTATCCCTATCACTTCTGGTTCAAGAGAAGTTTGTTTGTTTGTTTGTTTTTTAAAACAATCTCTTAATTTGGGACTTGGTCTCCCCAAGCCCCACCCCTCCATCCCCCAGACTTGTTGCCCCTTCATACAAAGTGGGATTCTATTACCCTGGGGATGCTACTTTCCATGTCTGGTGATCTGTCATAGATTTTTTAAAAGATGCTGAAAATGTGAAAAATCCTCCTCCTCCCCCTGACATTTGGTAATAACCTTCATAGATTTTTCAAGAAGATGCAGAAAATGTGAAAAATGGGAGACTTCAGGTCCCCCACCCCACCTCTTTCTTAGGCGGGGATGGGGGCTCATTTAAACAAATAAAAATCATATCACCATATTAAACAAATAAAAATCATATCGCCATAAAGATGCTAGCTGCCAAGTGGCAAAGGTTCATGAGCAGTTTTGTAAGACATTGAGTTTATCTATATACCGTTGGTATGTAATACCGTTGAAGTACATGATTTGTACATTTCCCAGCAGTGTTTGTACATTTTCCAGCAAAATTGAATGTTTGTACATTTCCAAGCAAGATGTTTGTACATTTCCCGTTGATTCAATTTTTACAAGATTTGTACATTTCCTAGGGAGACATTTGTACATTTCCTGGTGTTTGTACAAATCCTGGCGAGACATTTTTACAAATCCCAACTTCACAGGGTGCTACAAGCATGTTGATTTACCGGCCCCGGTCTGCAAAACACAGCTGCAAGAAACATTAAATTCATAAATACCACCTGTTGATGTGATCCTGTTGCCAAAAACAAGTTACATGTATAGCGCAGTCTCTCAGGCGGTGTGGAGTACTGTAACTGCTAAAAAGTTTTGCATGACCTGAATCCGTTCCCCTTGTATGTTTTGGCCACACTACATGCCCCCGGGGCCATTGCATGTATGATCCAAGCCGGTAAACCAAGCGACTTTCTATACCTACATGTATGTAGCACTCTGGTATAAAGCCTTGCAAGCTGTAGTGTGCGCTGTAAATTCATGTGTTGGTATGGCAATCTATTGCATGGAATCAAAAGCCAGCATGCCATTTGTCATTTTTGTAATCCAACATTGATTCATTTCTAACTGTCTCTCACAGTCACATTACTTGTTTTATGTCTTGCAGTGTACAGCCATTATAAGTTCTTGATTTATGTTTGTTTTGTTTGTTTTTGTGATATTGTTTATTTTTCATTTTTGAATATATGATGAAAAGAATAATTCCTTTACTGATCAGAATTACAGTAAAATTACACAATTGTTTATGTACTAATCCCATTTTGTGAAATAATGTGAATAAAATGTGGCCCATTAGGTATAAAGTGTCTAGTACTGACTTGAATAAAAGTTTGTTGTTGTCCCAGATATTTTGACAGTAAAGGTGATTAAGAAAAAACAAACATCAATTGACGCTGAGTATTTGTGATATCATACATAGAAAGGAAATCCACAGATGCAGCTTTGATTTGTGAAATGTCTGAAATGCAAAAATAAATCTGAAACAGAGTATTTAATTGAAGGTCTTACCCTGTATACATTTTAGTCTCAGATGTTTGTGATCAGAGATCCTCAGCTGTACTTGTTTTGGATTGATGAATGTACAACACTATCATGCTTTGCCTGGTCTTTGGTTTTGCCAGACAGTTAGAAAACATATCATAACAAGCATCATGCTGCTAGAACATGATAGATGCATGCATGAAAGCGTGTATGATATTTGCACATAGCCAATGACACGTGATATATTTTTTATCCGTGCAGAAAGAAAGTGTGGGGTCTCCAGCTAGCTCGAGAGCCTCAGCGAATGTCGATTCAACTCAAACAGTCCAGCCGCGTACAGACGAAGGAGAACCAAGTGAAGTTGAACGAATGATTCATCCCGTTAGCCCTCAAAGCAGTCAGTGTGTGGGCAACAAGGAGTCAGGTAATAAATGCAAAGAAGGTTAAGCAAAGGTTTGTTGTTTTGTTTTGTTGTTTTTTGGGTCTTTTTTGGCCCTGTGCGGCAAATATCAAGAGATAGGGTAGGCAAAGAGTATATGCTTCTTTTGGCTTAGTGCCATCTACGAATCTTGAAATATATATATATATATATATATATATGATTATCAGTATGCATTTGTATATAATATATCTTGATATGGAACAATTTAATGCACGCCACTTCTATATCCCTCATGCATATAGTTATCTTCACTTACAAATTTACCAAACCACTGTTTAAGTATCGGCGTCTGACATTTTGCTGTCTCACATTTGTGTTTATTTACCTAAGGAGGTGAGGTTATGTGTTGTATTATTGTGTAAAGTGGATAAGTAAGTTCACCATCAATACAGCAGTAGAAAGGTGTCCACTCAAATGGTGTTTTCTTGTTGCATTGCACACACTTTTGATGACAACAGTCATCATAATTCTGATTTCGTGTGTATTCAAAGGCATTTTTATGCTGCTGCTTAGGCTGCTTCATGTTGTTTTAGTGTGATGTTAGCTATCCTACACAATGACTTTGGTTTTAAGCTGAAATGAGAGGGTTCCATCTAACTCTCAGACACAGAATTGTGTGGACAAAAACAGACATAAATCATGCATTTGAACGTATGCTAGGTCTGTGAGTTTGTTAGAGCCAGGCAAGAGTAGAACCTGATTCTTATTTAGTCATTATGCAGGTAGCACTCGACTGCACGTATAAAGTCAATGCATGCCTTTGACAAATTGGACCGACACCGGGGACCAATCAGTGTTAGGTCATAGGTGTAACAAATTTATCATCTGTGTGTGTATGGTGCAGAGTTGTTTTGTCTTTATTGAGTTGATTATACTGCTTATCCAGTTTGTTCACATGTGGATACAAGTGACTTTGAAGCACTTACGATGCTGAGAAACGAAATTATTGTCTAGCTATTTTCTCTTTTTCTCCCCAGGCTATGACTAATTGTTACTGTATTCTATTAAAAGCGATTTGACTCATGCCCTCTGCTGAAATCATATACTTCATGACTCTGTGAACAACAACAACAACAACAACAACAACAAACAATAAACATGGAACAACCCTGGAACCAGCGAATATTTGTCTGGGCGTACGATGTGACAAATTTTAATCAGGAAGTCTGAAATGATGTGAAGATAATTTTATGAATCAGTCTGTTTCACTTGCCTGTCTTATGACATCTTACTCAATTTTTAATTCCACATTAAAATTATTTACCCCAATGAAATGTGTCTTTAGCATGGAAAGAAAGGGCAGATGCCGAATGTATGCTGAAAAAAAAGAAAAAAAAAAGAAATATTTAAAAGAATTAAATGTTGGTTTTTTTTTTTTTTGTCATCACAGCAATTTCCATTTTTGTATTAAACTGCACTCACATTACTCTTTTCTTTTCTTCTTCGTTTTTTTTTTTTTGTGTCATGTGTGATGTACCTTCATGCCATGAATTACATGTATTTGAATATGATACTCTTTGAGGTATGTACAAATACCAGAGACAAGATTTTGAAGCTCTATTTGTGTTTTGTATCCTGTACATTTTACTTCATAATGTTTGTTTTGTCCGTGTGCCATAAAGAGAGACAGACGGACCGACAGAAAGAAAGAAAGACAGAGAGATAGAAAGCATGTACACTGTGTGCATATGTCTTGTGTCAATTTCTTTTTATCATGATAGCAAGGTATGTGCAAAAATGTGTACAGTGACAAGCATACTTCCCAAAAATCAGTGCGCATATATATGCCCATTCAGCCACATTTTGTTTTTTAGTGCTTTGTACAAATGTCCATGGTAATTTGTTGCTTGCAGGACACATTTGATTTGATCTGAATCAAAAGACATTATGTCCAGCGGGAAAGTATCCTAGTATATGAGTAATCTATGGAGTCTACTGCATTCTGTAAAGTTGTTAAATGATGGTTGTATGTTCCTTTCCATCTGCATATTTACAATGACATTTTTTTTTATATATTGTTTTGAATGATCACCGCCTTTGTATAAAATTTCCTGAAGACAGGACTGGTAACTTTATCTTTGATTTTTACCGAAATGGTGATACTGAAGGGACAGATTAGTAAGTATGAAGAGATTAACAAGAATGTCATGACTGTTTGTATCTGGAGGTCATATATGGGGCCTCATTGGTCTTTCAAAGACTTTTTCTCTGTGTACACAAATTGACAGCATTATTTTTGTTTAATTTGTGTGTAGTTTGTCTGTCCTTGAGATTTTTGTTTTTAAATTATGTCAATAATACACCTAGAGCAAAGTAATGGACAAAATGCTTCTTTTAAGAAAACGTGAACTTCATGACATTATATTTGAAAAAAAAAAAAAAACTAATAAGATGTGTTATGCAAATGATGTGATAGTAACATTGTTGCGGATGCTTTTATCCCATGTCTGCAAGATTTTTTGACACTATGTGTGTGCTTTGAGTATCAATTGTCACAGAAAACCCCATTACACTATACCCATGTATACATTGTCCAAGGTACATGACAAAGAAAACATAGATAGCTTCCAAGCATGAGACGAATTGATGACATTCAATTCAAATGGTCACAACATTGAAAGCTTTGTTGTCTATGTTATTTATGTTTTATTACTTTCATCCCTAGAGCCTTCTTTGTCTTTGAGGTAAATTCTTGTTTAAATTGCTGTGGTTCCGTGTTGATAACAATATTTGTGTACAATTTGTAAATGTTTATTCTTTTGTACATCACTTGTTTATAGTCACTAAGTTTTACCTGTATATTTTGGAAGCAGAGGACATTGGTTTGTTAAGAAGTGGATTATTCAGATTTTTTTTTTCATTTGTTGGGATTTTTTCCACCACCACCAGGTCATTACCCAGTAAGGTTGTCATATTTATCATCATCCAACCACCTATGTCAATTTCAAGACTTATGTATTATGCTGTACATGTAGGCTTGATGCTTTAGTATGCTGTACAATGATCTGCCAGGAGAGTTTGGAGGATAATGGAAGGCAATTCTTTGTTTGCAAACTCAAGAGACTGACACAGAGCATTATTTCATGTGCTAAGATATCTAAGTCTCACCAGGGCATTTTTAGTAGCATTTATCAAGAAGCTAACTCTACAGAGTAAACCAAGTTGTAGGGACAGAAAAAAAAAAACAGACCACCTATCAATTTTCCTCGATATTGAGTGTGCAGTTCCGTAGCTGAATACACCATGGTTTTCATATGGTATAGGAACACTTGCAACAGTGTCAAACCTGGTGTTTGTGCCATCCAGGTTTGGCTGCATTTCCACAGAAAATTGAATCCTAGTTTTTCATGTAGCAGTTATGTGAGGGATTGGTACATTTTACATTAGTCCAGATTCACATATGAAATAAGTCCAGCTACAAAAGTGGAGTGAATTGTTTTATTCGTGCATTCTGGAAATGAGATGAAACAAATTTGCAGATTAATTATGCAACTTAAGGAAAGTTCAAAGGAACTTGAGAGAAAGAGGAGAATGTAAAACCTCATTTCTGAACATTTCTCTACCTCTCAACACATAACTTGTAGCAATGTTTGCATGGTAATAAGACTGCTGAATAAGACCGCCAAGCATTTAAACAACAATCATTCGTCATGTATACAAGCAATATAACTTGCATGTATGTGCGTAATGCAAAGTAAATTCTATGTCAATGTTCATAATGTTGTATATCAGCTTCTTTTGAAAAGTTAGTCACGTTAGTAATCATTGTGAATAACATATTTTTTTTTATTTCATTATTTATGACCAGTCAAAAGATAGGTGATAAGTAAAATAAGTAGCACTCATCCACAAAAATAAGTATGATGGACTCTGTGTTTTGTTAACATTTAGTTATCTGTCAATGTGCAATGTGCAACAAAAGTATGCAAATTTGTGTGTACAGTATAAATGACAGCAGAACAGGTAACAAAATACAAAGACAGGATCCAAATGTACTCTTGTTTTCTCTAGTTTTTATGTGTGTGTGTGTGTGTGTGTGTGTGGTATGTGTGAAAATTGTGAAATTGAAATGTGAAAATTGAAACGGCCTGTTATCCAATACATCTGAACCTCAAGTCATTGCATAAATATATTGCTCGTGATGAAAACAATCGAGCTTCATTCCGAGGAATCTCAATAAAGAGGGGTGCATATTGAGGCAGTGTATCTTCCTCAAAATGATGTCAGAATGCAGCCCAGATGATGTCATATGTTTCAGAGGCTGTGTAATGTTGTGTATTTGTGTATGTGTGTGTGTGTGTGTGTGTGTGTGTGTGTGTGTGTAAGGTATGGGGGGGGGGGGGTAAAGGTGTTACGGTGTTCAGTCAAAGATCACCCCACCCATGGAAAGTAGATGGTCTTGTGTTTACTATTTTCCGAGTGTTTGAGAGCCAAAAGAGTGAGTGAGTGTGTGTGTGTGTGTGTGTGTGCGTGTGTTTAATGAAAAGGAAAACAAGGATGATAGTGATTTTATATCTTTCTGCGAAGAAGTGTTGCCCATCCCTGACTCCTTAGCTTGGTTAAAAAGTTGACGATTTGAATACATGTAGTAATGACAATTTGATTATTGGAATACATGTAGTAACGACAATTTGATTTTCAAAGAGGTTTTTTTTTTTTTTTTTTTTTTTTTTTTTTTTAATACTGATGCTATAGTGGTTGCCCATCCGTTAAGCATAACCCAATTCCGTCACCATGCCCCCATCATATCATTTTCTCTTTGTGCGCAGTGATGTATAATGCAATGTTCTATTTATTCATACCTCTTCCGTCATTTCTGATTCCCCCCTCCCTCTTTTTGTTTATCATGTCTGTGAAGATCTATGTCATATGTAAAGAGATGAGGGAGGTCATTGATCTCCTCGACCTCCCCTACGTCTGAAGTGACTAAATAATTCGTGAGGTAAAATTGAAGTCTAGGTGATGACGTCATTTTCCGAATCTGTGCTTCTGGAAGTGGGCGGATGACGATGTATCAAGGATGAGGAATGTCTTATTATAGGTGAAATGAAATTTAAAAAAAAAATGATAAATTGCGTGTAAATACTAGTAGCCTTTGTGTTCCGTGAAAACTCGTGGTAAATTCCCATTGGGGCAGGTCTCATAATCCATATTTTAGAAGTGGGGATTAATTCCATTATACGAAAGGATATGTAAGAAAGCAACAATAACAACAACAATTTGCAAAGGGGAAAGGTTATCTGTGAGTTCATTTCCATGTAGATTAAACACATCCTTAATGCTGATATGAGTATGAATCACAGTCTTACAAATTCCATTATTTCTCAAGTATACTGTATGTGAAAAGTCAAAGGAATCTTACAAATGCCATTATTTCTTAAGCAAAGGAAAAGCGGTTACCTACTGTACTTTGAACTGAAGATTCGTAACACATAGCTTACAAAGTCTGCAACCTCCTAACTCTCCGATTTTCTTTCTGTTATTTATGTCTCCTAAAGGGTCGGAAACGCCAAGAAGTTTGAATAACTTTCTAAGACAAAGAATTGTCATGTTGTGCAAAAAGGGGGAGGGGGTAAAATGTCTCCAACAACACTAGGCGAAATTTTGTGCAAGATTTCTTACAAGTAATTGCAGGATGAGGCTTTGCATCTTCAAAGTCTCGGAGTGGGAGTCGAGCACAGCCTGATAGATCGTGCCAGCTCGGTTGGGGCAGTTTTGGGCGTACACGAGCTCGCTCGAAAGGTCACACTGATGGAGTTGATTGATTTCGGAAACTCTTGGGGGAAACCCGCGGTGGGCATTACTTCTAAAATCAGCCTGATCCGGCGGGAGAATCCAGGCAACAAAGGCTTAGACGAAGTGTTCGAACATCGGTCGTGGCATGTTCAACGTCAACTTCGAGAAGTAGTTGTCAGAAAGAGGCCACCCGCTCTTATTCTTTTAGCTTCAACTTTCGCTTCAACTTTTCCCTGACAAAATATAAATCTGTATTAGAACTCAACTTGACAAGAAAAATTTAACCGTTACGTCAATTTCGTCCTGAAAAACTTAAAACATGTTATACAGTTATGGAGTTAAACATTTTCTAGATTGTTACCGGCCCCTGCAATATCATTAAAGATCCCCACGTCTAACTAAATTCTGCACAATCTGACGTCTTGAAGGTAATTGAAAGAACATTAATTTTGTTCGCTATTTAAAGGATGCCACTGCCTGTGTGTTCTGCGAGTATGTCGGAAGGAATCTGCCCACTCCGGTTATGTATAGCTGTCGTCTGTTTACTCATGGTTCCCGCCATTCTCGGGTTGAGCGTGATCGACTTTGACTCCGACGATGAACGGTCTGACACAAGCAGCTACGCCGATTATGACGACGTCATTGCAAAATCGCTCAACCAATCGGGTCCCCATGTCTGTCGGAGAATAGAAAGGTAAATTGCTTATATTTTTATATAGCTGCACACGATTATACAGATACCTTTGAAAAGTATGCTACCTTTTCCCCACTCACAATGAGATTATATCATATTCATCAACCTTTTCCTAAATCGGATATCATATTATGAGACATGACTTTGAAACTTGGTTGCTGAGATTAGATGAAGTATATTAAAAAAAAAAAATGGTATATTAAGCTGAGATGATATGCCTGCCCTCAAATGCCTGTTATGACCGTCCACGGGTCCGCAAAATGCCAAAGGTAAGTGGCATTATATAGTAACAAACATTGGATTATAATATTGGACATAAAAAAGAAGAGGAGGAATTGATCTATCAAGGAGCCTGTCCCTGTCATATAAAGGTACGCCGACATTGTATAGATCGCAATTCAGTGGTCGTCATACCGGCACTACTGTTTTCAAGTCGCACTTCATGACTTATGGTTTTAGTTGATGTCAATGTCAACTTCATGCTCTTCATTTTTAGCTAAGGTAGTAGCTTAAATCAGGAATGAGGGAAGATCTCTCGCCACGTCCCTGCTTAAATTGCCTGCAGTCAAACTCCCTTTTCCTCCCCCTCCCCTCTCCCCTTCTCTCTCATGCAGATGTGATTGCTGTCAGTTATTGCCCAGATCATGTCTATTGCTAATTATTACTTTCTTGGTCATCTATGTTGGCAGTATCATCATCATCATCACTGATAAAGTCTATAGAACCTCCTTATTGCAATCATTATATCACCATATCGTTCGTGAGCACAACTCACAAAAGAAAAGCATCAGAGATGTAAGATACATTATTCCGAATGCTCCGTATTTGTAACGATGATGCTGAATTGTTATTATTCCGTTTAGCTTATTCGGTTGTCTTGCGCCTTTCATCTCCATCATTGATTTCCACACTTTGTGACAAATCCATTTCTTCTTCCATCCTGTCACATTCAATTTCATTGCTTTATGTTGTGCATACTTTTCATCGTGTATTTTTTACCGAGGTTAGTTGTGCAGCGTTTAATAATATCAGCTTTCTGTCTATGAATTCGTATTTGTTTTATTTCTCAATCTCCCTCTATCTTCTCCGCCTCGCCTGTTAACAACTCGTCACCACGGTAACCCAGCTACACAACAAACGTCACCACAACGCAGAACAAGCTGTACACGGAAATCTACTTCGTTCCGTGTGTCAAATTTATGTCATGGTTTAAATGCACACGTAAAAGGTGAGTATAGTGGTCTAAATTCATCATATTTTCTGTCAGGAGAGAAACAGAACCTATCACCCAAGGTTTATGCTAACGCACACAAACACAATTTCCCTAATTCTCATGCCTTTTATCATCACCATTTGTCTTGCCATTTCTATAAAAACATCTGTCTTAACATATTTTAATGCAAGATGAGGACTGCACTTCTAAATAGAAATCACATTCATCAGCAGAAGCCCCTATGAGTGTGAAAGAGTAGCGTTTCTTTTAGTATGATGCCCAATATTTTCTTATCATGCATCTAAATTAGCAGTCACGCTATATTCATATCGTGAAAATTGGTCAGTATTCCTATTTGATATTCGCTGGTTGTACTCATCTTCAATATAATGACGTAGGAAACACAGACATGACTGAGAGGCGTGTTCTTTCTTCATCTGTGTCCCGCAAATTCCATCGTAATATCAATCCCAATTTTGAAGCTTCCTCAAACGTTTCGCATCATGAAATTCACGATTGTTTCTGAGACAAAACATTTCCCGTACTTTTTTTTTTTTTTTTGTAGAGACGTATATCGTCTGACTTATCGGCTGGAACAAAGAACGACCTACCGTCACATCCGGGTATGTTGCAAGGGCTATTTACAGCAGGGACAACTGTGTCTACGTAAGTCAGCATGTTTCGTCTATGCCATTGCACCATCGATTCAAATATACGCCATATTGTCTTAAAACAAGCCTTTAATCTTTCTTTTATGAAAAGAAAGTAACTAGAAAATGATCAAACACCTCATGGGTACTCAACTTTCAAATAATCAGAATCAAGAAGCACAATCATTACAAAAAAGGAGGCGGAAAGGGGACATGATAGTCTACAGTGTAGATTGACATGCTTCATGATTCAGTGTTGTGTGCGCAACAACAGATCTTCAAAGCATAAAGTCTGATTTGGATTATGACGATAATGACAAATATTAGAGATATTCATGACTGGCTAATAATAATTAAAAAAAAAAAAAGATAATTGTCAACACAGCCACACGCATCTATGAATACTTGTGTTTTTATAGGAGGTTTAGGATGAAAATTAATTAACAATTTTATATTTTTGATTTTGATGAGACAGTGCAAGAATAAAAAAAAGATGTCGCCTTTAAAGGATATCTTAAACAATTCATGACTTCTGAATAAACATTGTTGGTTTTGTTCTGCAGAGGCATCCGGGATGACCTCCGGCGGAAAGGGAAGATCATGGCCAGAGCTCTCCATCATCGCCAGTACTTCGGTCCTGGTGTTCTGTCTGTTGTGTCGTTAGAAGAAACCAAAACCCAAAGAGAAATGTGGATTGAGTGAAAGCATCAACATTGCGACATTAGTAGAACACATGAGTGAGAGTTTGATGAAAATCGGACAATCCATTCAAAAGTTGTTCATCCATTCAAGAATTTTTGAAGTTTCTGCTCAGTCACTGCTGGATGAGAAGACTACTACAGCTTGTGATGTTGTGTACAACAATATTAAGAAAATATAAAGAAAATTCAACATATTTTATTCTCACTTTTCTCGCATAATAAAAGAACACTTGACTTGCCTCTTTCAGCAGTTAGGGGGAATAATATTACCCTTAACATTACGTGGGTGACAGGTCGAGGAAATGTGCACTTTTGTCGGAAACTAAAGTTTGTGAAACTCTCATTATGTTTTCCTTAAACGTTCTACGCATGTGGCACCATACACTGTAGTTGTCTTCTCATCCAGGAGTGACTGTGCAGATACTTTAAAAATTCATAACTTTTGAGCGGATTGTCCGATTTTCCCCAAACTTTCACTGATGTGTTTTACTAATAATTCTGTATTCACTTAATCCAAATGTTTATGAAGGTGGACTTGTCCTTTAATAAGGACATTGCAGTCATGTCATACGAGTGTGCATTACCACATGCATGTACGTAGATGATGAGCGAACAAATCATTACAGGCTAGCAAAGGTCATGTTCCGTGGTGGAGCTGCTGAAGGTGGTAATAACATCCTGTTTCCCGACAAAAAGAAGACAACAATGACCATAACAGGACAGCAGTCAAAAGTTGTTCAAACTTGTCGTTTGTGCATAATTGGAGTTACCGTACGTGGAACCGATTATATGAAAGACTCATAAACTATCGGATGTTGCCCATAGCTCCTGTAACTTGATTGAAGCCGGGAGGTGAGAAACCTCCCTGATTGAAGTGAGCTGTGGCGGATCCAAGGGGGAGCGCAGCAGGCGCGCCCCCTTAATTTTTTTGTTGTTGTTAAAACAAAAGAAATAAAAAGAAAAAAATGGGGGGGGGGGGGGAAGGTGCGCCCCCCTTTAATTTTGTAAAGGCGCCCCCTCTTTACGGAATTCCTGGATCCGCCCCTGGTGAGGGGTGTACACAGTTGTTCTTTAGGCATAGATAGACAGTTCGATACAGATAGAATAGTTCATATTATGCTAAGGCAGTGAAATATTGTTTTAGACCAAAGGCATTAGTACATCCATGCACATTATGTTCACTGAAGTTGAACGTGATGTGTTACAAGTTGCTGAAACAAATTTGAATGTGTTTCATAACCCTTAAAAAACACCAGTATGCCTAATCTTTATTTACTTTAAATGAATAATAATCAGGACAAGTCGAGTGAGTATGACTTAAATTCTGCAAGTCAAATGACGTCGCCTTTTTTCTATGCACAATCAAGTTTGGTTTGTTTGTTTGTTTGGTCTCTTTTTTTTTGGGGGGGGGCTTCAATAAACAAAGTGTCTTTGTGTTTATTTCATGACTTTGATTCTATGTGTTCTTCTGTTTTCCTCTTTGTTTTGTAATAAAATAGAATCTAAAATAACAATTAGATGTCTTGATATCCTTGATATAATGTAGGCCCTGCATGCTATTGTGTTGTAGTTTGTTGTTGTTGTTTTTTTAAATCATGCAGATGGAAAGGGCTGAAAATTATTTTGGCATGTCTGTCCGTGCCTGTGTCTGTGTGACTGTGTGTGTACATGTAGGATGATCTTTGGACTGATTGTCATGCACGTGAAGTAGTGTGGCGGAGCAACAAACTGTACAATAACACTGCAAAGAAAAAAAATCCTAGTACGTCGTCAAACTTCTAGGGCACCCACATGTGCCTGTGCCTTATTTATTGCGGTGAAAAGACGGAGGGGCGAAGCGTGCGGGACGGCATGTGTTTTAATTATGAAGGATAGTGTTCACGTTCATGTGCCATTGAATATGAATGATGTGCCCCGAGATTCGACTTCATAGATTCATTGCGGTGGGTACTACGTACTATATAGAAGGGTGTTCTAGTATTCTACATCAGAGCGGTCACATTCATTGATGTATCATGGCTGCTGCAGCAGCAGTCGGGAAGCCCCTCTCCCTCATTGCAGCTGCTTGCACCTGCAATGGGAAACTGGGCATCGGTCTCAACGGTGACTTGCCATGGAACCTGAGGTAGGTTTTATTTTCATGTCGGGGAGCTATAGGCTTTGATATTGGGCAAAACTAATACAATAATTATTGTTGTGCTGAAGAGTGAAAGAGATGCTACAATATTATATGAAGAGGAATGGGATGATGTGCGGGGGGGGGGGGGGGGAGGGGTGGCGGGGGATTAACATCGCACATTGAAGAGTTGTCATGATGACAACAGTATCGATATCAGCCTCGTTTCATAAAAACTATTGTTTTGTTGTAAAACAATGATAATGATGATAATGATAATAATAATAATAATAATAATAATAATAATAACAATGATATTTATGATAATAATAATAATAAATATAATAATGATATTTATGATAATAATAATAATAATAATAATAATTATAATAATAATAATGATATTTATGATAATAATAATAATAATAATAATAATAATTATAATAATAATAACGATATTTATGATAATAATAATGAAATCAGTAATCCAGTATTTAGGACCTACATAGTACGTACTTTTCAAAAAAAGAAGCAGTAGATCAGAGAAACTATGACTGAAATTATCAGTAAATTATGAGTAAATTATCAGTAAAAAAAAAAAAAAAAAGTGTGTGCATGCAAGGCCTTACGATCGTCTGTCTCACTGTTAACATGAAAGGGAAGAGATGGCGTATTTCTCGAGAATGACCAGTACGTCTACCGTGACTGGGAAGAAGAACGCAGTGATCATGGGAAGGAAAACATGGTTTTCAATACCCGCCGCCCACCGGCCTCTTAAGGACAGGACAAATGTTGTTCTCAGCAAATCTCTCAAGTAAGCTGACATTCAGGTGCGAGTTTCTTCCCTTTGTCTCCCTCCACAAATTAAATTTGTTAATAGATTGATTGCAACTGCTGATCTGTAAATTGTAGAGGGAGACAAAGTGAAGAAACTCGCATCTGAACCATCAACCCTCTGAATAATATATTTCTTTCATTAAGCTGACGTTGTTTAAACTAATTTTATTCAACAAACAGGAAGCAAGCTGAAGTCTACGAAAAATTAGAAAAAAGGTGCAAATTAACTTCATTAAATCTGACTGACCTCCCCCCCCCCAAAAAAAAGAGAGAGAAAACAATAAATATATGAATAATCAATATTAAACATGTCTCGCGAAACAGTGGTATCGTATACAATTACAATAGGCCTATAGTAAATGCAAATGATGTCATCATTACATAACTCTTTCCTTTGCTGATGCAAAACATATAATTCATAATTATTCTTTTCCTTGATAACTCAGCAAATTACACTTCCTCCGTGACACAAAACTACAGCTGTCATTGTTAAATGGTTGAAACCAGACACACCCAGACACACTACATTGATACAGGTCTACATTGACCAAGAGTTGGGAGAACGTTACATAGCTATATAGTACAATGTTATTACAGTAGCTCAACCAAAGAGTTTACAATACAAATGGAAACCTATATAGTTCAACTCTGGTTTTAACCAGAGCCATCTGTACCACTGATCTCAACAGGAAGTCGAGATCAGTGAGAGTCTGTACAGAATGTACGTGTGTAGATGGCTCTGTATGGCTTCACCGGTTTCTACCTATACCGCCCTCTATACAAACAGGGAATGTCCAACCGGTGCTGGTCATCTTTGTCAGTCGTTGCCTGAGGCTGTTAACCCTAATCAGGCTGGGGGGGGGGGGGGGGGGGGGCGGAATCCGCCCCCCCCCCCTTGACGTTTCGCGTAATATCTTCGCAACGCGATAAGCTCCCGCCGCGATGTTTCATGACTTTTTTCTTTCAAGTATCGCGCAACTTTTGAGACCCAAATTGTTGCGCCCGCGCGTACCGTTTTGACGCGACGCCCGTTCGAAAAAAAATTGTCAACCCCAAAATTGCTCCAAAACGTGATTTTGTGTACAAATCCAATGCAAATTGTGATTTTTTCAATTAATTCACATAAAAATTCATATCTTCACTTAGAATGGCCGAAATTAATTTATTTTAGCATAATAATGCTTTGAAAAATGTCTGTGACAAATTTTGGCCAAAAAACAAACGAAAACAAAAGGTCAAAAAACAAAGAAATACATAAGAAATTCAAAAAAACAATAAAATACATAAGAAATTAATTTCGATACAGATTTTTTTTATCCTATGTCTCAGGAGAATGATACAAGAAACATTTTAAAAAAGAAATTAGCTTAATTGGAGCATTAATAAGTGATTTAGGGCCCAAAGCTGATTTTATGCATAAATTACAATAATTAATTAATATAAAATATAAGAAAAATTTTTCGGAGAAAACAACCATACATTTTGATAGAATACATCGCGGGCGTCGCGTGTGCCGATTATCGGCGCAATCGCGCGTTCCATAGGCGAGATCTGAAGGGGGGGGGGGCGGAATCCGCCCCCCCCCCCCCCAGATATAGCATAGCCAAAAAAGCCCAGCCTGATTAGGATTAAACTGCTCTCGTCTCCTCCTTTGGCGGATTCCATAGACCTGGTCTGGGTGATCGGGGGGTTTCAGGTTTACAAGGTAATAACAAAATAGAATGAATTTTACTTTACGCACTCCAGGTAACTATGTTCAACTTTCGGCTTTGAACTGATACCATCTATGAAGAGGATCGGCGAAAATGTATGAGCTATAAACAATGGACGAATCTGATGAAACTCAATATTGTAATCAACGGTAAAGAAGTCATGATTATTTAAAGTCCGGCTTCCATCAGGAATTGAAAGCAATCAAACGCCACGTTTATGCCTAGAATCGTTTGCTGTTGCCGTTGTTGGTGGGTTTTTTTTTTGTGTGTGTGCTTCGGAAGATCAAGCTGTAACGAATACAAAGACACTCACGTAAGAACTTTCCTCTGATTAATTTCTTCATAATTTTCCCATTTAGAAAGCAGTTATCACAGTTTGTATTTGTTTGAAGCCAAATGTATAGTTTCTAATCTTAAATAGTTGTTTGACATCCAGCACAAACACACACACACGGTACTATACTTTCAAAAGTGAGGGGGCACTTCCGGGTTTCATGAGCTAAAAAGCAAAAAGAAAAAGAATAAATAAAAGGTCTTCAACATCTCTATCTATTTCTTTTTGGTGCACTTGCTTACTTCCGGGTTTAAAAAAAAAAAAGAAGTGTGGGGGCCAAAAGTGATGACACCTAGTATTCCTTCATGGTGCACAATAAGTTGGGGGCGAGCCCCCTGCCCCCGGTTCCGCCGGCCATGAATTCATACGACACGCTTACCTTCAAAGGTGTTTGATTTGAAATGTAAAGAATGTTGTTAAAAGACCGGAAAAATAATTTTTGATTACGGTCATTGCAGATCAGAGAGAGAACAGTATAATTAATTGGCGTACATTTGTTTCCACTTGGAGACTACACTGATGACTTCAGTTTATCTGTTTGAGACAGGATGCGATGGAATCCCCCTGCTGCCACCGGATCTACCTCACCAGGGTGATGAAAGAGATTGAGTGTGACACCTTCTTCCCCGAGTTTGCCCTGAACAGATTCAAACTGGTTACGTAAGTCCGTACAATCAGTTATACAAGTTTAAAAGATTTGATTCGAAAGGGGAGAGGAGTAAAAATAATGTCTTAGATGGTAACATTGGTATCATTATCTTCGTAAACACTTTTTTTTTCCATACAGCTATGATAAGTCTCAAATCAGATCAAACATAATCTAAAAAAAAATCCCCGACAATGAGAAAACTCATGAAATGAAAAAAAAAAAAAAGAAGCTCAAAGCTCATACAAAATTTGTTATCCCAAATCCAGGGCACGTAAACAAATAAGCGAAATTAGTGAGTGGAGCTAGCAAAATAACCCGGTATCTACATGAGCATTGTAATATTATCATTGAAATATCATGGTGCAGCAAATTATGTTGACGTTCAAGATACCAATACACACCTTACAAATCGTTAAATCTGAAAGATTTAATGTGTACAATAAAACCGAATTTGAGGAGCAAAAACAACTTCATGTATGAAAATTATATCTTAAGCATAATGGATCAAATCGCCGTTTTAAGAATGTAAAGTAAGTTTATTTGGATTGCAAGGTTAATTTATTGACGAACCTTATACATTACGTACGATAGTTTGTGAAATATATCATTTCGATCAATGGCTCTCTGCAGCAACCATGGTTACAGTGTCGTATTTACATATTGATTGTTTGCGCCTTTCTCAATGACAGTGCAGAAATTTTGTAGTAAAGAAATTAACATCTATAGTGTTCTTGTTGTGTTTTTCCTTCTCTCCAAGGGATCCAGCCGTGAGTACTGAAATACAGGAAGAAAACGGGATCCAGTACAAGTACGAGATATACGAACATTTGAGACAAAGCGAGTGAAAACACGTTTGACAGTAATAAGCAATGGGAGCGGGAAAATGCATTGAGACATAGTCATGTCAGCAACGGATAGTGTTTAAGAGGAAATATCCCCTAACTATCAGCAAGAAGAAAAAAACAGACGGTGTTATCTCATGATAAAGGCGTAATGTATAGACAACACAAATGTGATAGGCGTGATTACAAGTCATCTCTTTTGATGTCTTGCGTGTCGGACATGAAAGATCAAAAAAGATTTGTCTATCATCCGTCGATGATAACAATATTGTTTGGATGTAGTACGGATAATTTTCTGCTGGAAAAGTGTTCATTATTGGTTTGGAAACAGTGCGGATACCCGCCACGACATCGTGAGTTATGAGGGATACGGAAGTGGTATCAAGACAGCAATTCTTATATGGCGAATACTTCTACATGATGCATGTCATATTTGTTTGTTAACATTCATCTAGATTTGTTCTTACTACAATTGACGTTCCGTTTTACATTCGGAAAGCTCGTTTGCCTTATAATGATGCGTAGCTGATATAAAACGTCTAGGTTAAAATGATAGGGCTTTACAAATACTCTCATCGAAAATGATATTCAAAGATGATTATGTAATCGATTTGATTTGATTTGATTTGATTTGATTTGATTTGATTTGATTTATTAGGTTTCTATGTCGTCATTATGAAGACGTAATCGCAGGGTATAATATACAATAATGTATTATGTAACAGTAAAAAGCAAAAGAAATTAGTACGTTTCATTGCAATTAAATATATTGTTGCGTTCTCTTCATGTCCAAGACATCGTAAAACACACAGTAAACAATAATATTGTTTTATAAGTACTGAGTTGCTCAGCTTTATGCCATGGATAGAGCAGCTGCACTGTATAGGGGAAATTGGCGTGTTCTCATAAGCGTCACAACTGCGGCGAAAGCATGGATGCTCTCGCGTTAACATTCTGTGTTCACATCAAAGAGATTTTTTTCTTCTTTTTTTTTCAATTCAAAGGTTTTATTTTCACTTCTTTCAACAGAATGTACAAAAAGTATAAATTCGACATGCGTTTGAAGGAATGATACGTAGATGGCAAAGGATAACATTTGTCAGTATCTATAGTCATTACAAAGTGAGGCATTTTTCATACAAACATATTCATACATTCTGCGAAAAAAAAAAGTGGAGGTACCCACTCAAAAGACTGTGCTTGTACTATGTGGGCACCTCGTAGGGGAAAAAAAGATAGGTGAATAACTTAACTTACAAGTGTGCGGGAAATGAGAAAAGAAGGGGGAAAGGGGAGAGAGAGGAAACAGAAATAGAAGTAAAGAGACGAGACAACTAAAAATAAAAAGCCTAGATCAATCGATACATAAAGATCAAGCCCACAGAGACTATTTACCATAGTAGAAGTGTAGAGCGTTGAAAGCGACCGAGAAAGTGACATATGGAATTGCTGGTAGCGGAACATATTTTCTGTTCTGTGAAGGCACGTATAATATATATGTGTACAAGTTCGCAATGAAATAAGCAAGGGATGTGATGTGGAATGCCGCGAAAGAAGCGACCTAACATGCCTGGGAAGAATCAATAGCATCCTGGTGCCAAAACATACATGCTTAAAAAAATAGACATACAAACTTAGTTTCTTTCTGTTACATCATAAGACTTAAGGAGGAATGATTTCATTTTTTTTTTAAACGAATACAAAGAAGGAGCATTTTTTTAATGTCTGGACTAAGGGAGTTCCAGAATCTTGGACCTGTGTAAATAAATGTAAGCACCATTATAAGCTCTTTGGCTCACATTCATAATCTGTACATCGTGTTTGAACTGCGCATGACTTGTGTATGACGTTGCTTGTCATTCGAATATTCAAGTTCAGAATGTGAACGTACAGGAAGGAATCTGAGATTACGTAGCGTGAGTGAATGGAGGTGGACGTGTAACAGGGGTCCTTGTGTGTGTATGTGTGTGTGTGTGTGTGTGTGTGTGTGTGTGTGTGTGTGTGTGTGTGTGTTGAACGTGTGTGGGTGGGGTGCACCAGCTGATAATATCATATTTGTATTGATTTGAATGTCAATAAATAAAGACTGCAGAAAAAATATTGTGTGTGTAAATGTGTGTGTGTGTCTGTCTGTCTGTGTCTGTGTCTATGCTGTGATATATTACAGGCTAGGTCGGAGACGAGGAGGAGGGGATGGAAATAAATGGATATAATTAAGGAGAGTGGAGTAAGAATAAATTATTGTTTTACTGTAATTTTACAATTTAAGTTTTATTGTTTAGGTAAGGAGAGGAAATGGTAACATTTCATCCTTTTGTATTTAATACGTTCTGTTTCAGTGATTTAATTGATTATGCTTTGTCGTAGCGTACATGATGAATATGAAAAATGAAATTAAGATTATCGAAAAAAAAAACAAATAAAAAAGTGTGCGTTTTTAAGTGCCTATCTGCGCGTGTTGGAGTGTGTTCTGTTGTTTATAGGGAACAACATGGGATGATAGAAGGGTGTAAGGAAGGAGATTGGTAACAGGTGCTGGGTGTATCTATACTTATAACAGGAATGGAATTAAGGAGGAATTAATGCTACAACAAGAGAAAATTAAATACTTGTTTGTATTTATTTGATCGACTTTTGATATTGTCATTTTTTTTTTTGACAGCTTATATATGTTTAGAAGGAAAGCAATTCATACTTCATTCATCTGCTTGCAGGTCTGTGCCGGGGGACTATAGGGTTTGGAAGAATCTCCTGACCGCTTGAAAAAAAAAGAAAGAAAGAAAGAAAGTGCAAATAGGTTCTTCCCAAAACTCCAAATGCAACAAAAGACTGATTTATTCTTTGTAAGAAAAAAAAAAATGATTACAAATAACTTACAATGTTGTACTTTGACAAGTTGACCCCCCCCCCCCCTTCCTCTCTACTCCCACTTGGTTATGGCGTTTATGGTTGGAGGGTCTAACTCTGAGTGATTGGCTGAGCGAGATATAGTATCTTGAGATCCAGCATTACCCAAAGTCGACAATTGCCGTCCGGAAGGAGGGGAGGGTGGGGGAGAGAAGAGCAGTTCTGCACCCCTTTCTCCTCCTGACATTTTCAAATCTACCATTTTATTTATACTCGAATATTGGATTTTCATACAATTTGATTGTAAGTTATAATTCTGTAACAGTTAAAGAAATATATTCCTGCTGCTTGCAAACTTCATTTCTTGTTATCCAATCCATTATTGTGAGAAGATGTATACATTTATGGCAAAATCATATCTGTCAGTGCACTCCATCCACTGATTGCCCATGACTGCTATCCATTTCCATAGACGTACATGATACCACCCAGTGAAGACGCACACCCGCAACAAGGGGTGGCAGATACGTGCAACTTAGCCATGCAAATTTTCTCTTCTTACTTTTTTGATTGAAAACTTCCCAAATATTCTACCGAAAGTGTGCACCAGGTCGATAAATTCAGTACAAAAATTGTAAAAAACTCACTCATGTGGGAGGAGTTCCCCCTATACCACACCCTCCCCCCCCCCCCCCCCCCGCTCTGTCGCAGAGCTTATAATAAATTATGAAATGATTTGATCAGCATTGAAATAATTAATCGCACAACAATTACATAATTTAGTGGGGGGTTTTGAGGGCAGTGGGGTGGGGCTAATTTTCTTACAACTTAGAATAAGTTATCAACATATTTTCTATACATTTTAATGTAAGATTTCCCCCAAATATTCCACCGAAAGTGTAGACCAAATCAGGTTGAATTTCAATTCTAAATAAATGATCAAGCTCCCTCGTGTCGGAGGCTACCCCCTGTGGAGCCGGGAAATGTGCAAACGCCGGGAAATGTGCAAACGCCGGGAATTGTGCAAACGTCTCGCCGGGAAATGTGCAAACGCCGGGAAATGTGCAAACGTCTTGCCAGGAAATGTGCAAACGCCGGGAAATGTGCAAACGTCTCGCCGGGAAATGTGCAAATTTCATCAACGGGAAATGTGCAAACATGACGCCGGGAAATGTGCAAAAGTTCAATTTTGCCGGGAAATGTGCAAAACGTCGCCGGGAAATGTGCAAATCATTTACTTTTGCGATATTGTGTATAAAGATAGTAGATAAACTCCATATCAAAACTGCCCATGAACTTCCACTATTTAGATTTTCTTAATGAAATCCTTGACAGATTTTCAACAAAGTTGGCAGGTAGCACGATTATGGCAATGGGATCTCAATTTGTTTACATAGCAGCCACCCCCCCCCCCCCCCGAAAAAGGGGAGGGGGGCTCAAGGTACTACGGTATTATCGAAATTCTTCTTGTATTATATAACCAAATAAGAATGAGCTAGGATGGTTCTTTAACCCTAAAGGGGCCTGACTTTTTTGGCTATGCTCATACCGGGGGGGGGGGGGGATGGATTCCGCCCCCCCCCCCCCCCATGAGATCTCGGCCATTGGTGGTGCGATAGCGATGAAATTTCGCATGCGTGAGACCCACGTCATAATCTAAGGGATTGTGTCATAAGATTTTGTGAAACAATCAATTTCTAATTTTAATTAATTAATTATGCAAATTAAGCTCAAGATGATGTTTTAGCCTAATTAAAAGCATTGAGAGTCTAATTTTTGATCTGTAAATCTGTTTTTGCATATTCAACAATTGTACCTCACAAAAACTTCCAAAACTCATTTCAATTCTTATTTATTTCATTGTTTTCAGAATTTCTTATGTATTTCCTTGTTTTTAAACTTCTGTTTTTTCTTTGTTTTTTCATTGGAAATTGTCACTGACCACTCTTCTACCATAATTAGCACAAAATTAATAAATGAAAGTGATTAATTGTAAAAATAATCAGGTTTTTATGACTTTCATGACAGAACATTGTTTTCCATAGGAAACGTACACAAAATCACAAAATTGTGCCCGTTTTGGGGCGACATTCCGTTACAAAAATGGGCGTGGCTTCGCAAAAGTATGCGCGGACGTTGCAAATTTGGTCTCAAAAGTTGCGCGAGACTTGAACAAGGAAAATGAAGAAGCCTCGCGGCGCGAAACGTCGAGGGGAGGGGCGGATTCCGCCCCCCCCCCCTCGCCCTTTTAGGGTTAAAGATATTGATGACAGGAGTTCACTTTTTAATGGCAGATCCAGGGATGCAGGGCACGGGGCCATAAGTGGGGAGGAGTCTTCAAATTGAAGCCTCAGAGTCCGTAAACTAGTGCTATGAAGACATTAATGACTGAAATTTCATGTTTGATTATGACGAATTCAGGGGTGTCCGGATCGCGGGGGAAGGGGTGAGGGGAGGAGAGGGATTTTCTACATTGTCGGTATCTTCTTGAAAAGTCTAGGACAGATTTTCACGAAACTTGTCAGATAGCGTCATTACCGTGGTATGATTTTATGAATTGAAATTGGCCCCCAATCCTCCCCCTTTTTCGGCCGGGGGTGGGGGGAGTTGAAGCCTCAGATCTCTAAACTCTGGATTTTTAATAATCTTTTTCTGTCGTACAAAAAAAGAAGAAGATAGAGCTAAGTTATTGCCTTGTATGACTGAAATTTCATGTTTGATTATGGCAGATCCAGGGATGCCCTGATTGGGGGTGGGGGAGGGGAAGTGATGGAGAGGAGGGGGATTGTACACATTTACTGCATCTTCTTGATAAATCCCAAGAAGGATTTTCACCAAACTTGGCAGATACCATCTTTACGGTGATATGGCCTTATATGGTAAACTGAGCTCCACCCCCTCCCACCGCCGGGGGGGGGGGGGGAGTTGAAGTTTTAGGTCCCTAAACTCTGGAATCTGTAATCTTTTCTGTTGAACCGAACAATATGGAACTACGTTATATGAAGACAATACAGTTACTAAAATTTCAGGTTTGATTATGACGGGTCCAGGAGTGCGCTGATAAGGGGTGTGAGGGGGATTTTCCACATTTTCTGCATAGTCTTGTAAAATATATGACGGATATTTGCCAAACTTGGCAGATAGTATGGTGATTCGGTCTTATTTTTTTTTTTTATTGAATTCCCCCCCCCCCCCCCCCCCCGCCGACGAGGAAGGGGGGGGGGGGGGGGTTGAACCCTCAGAGTCCCTATTCTCTTGATTTTTTTTTTTTTTTTTTTTTTTTACTTCTGTCGAACCGAAAAAGTTAGTGCTGTAAAGACATTAATGACCGAAATCTCGTGTTTGATTATGGCGGGTCTAGGTGTGCTCTGATCGGGGGTAGGTGAGGGTGAGGGGGGGGGGGGGGGGTGCTGTTCGTTATTCCGAAGGTTCGCTGTTCCGAACGTACGTTATTCCAAAGGGTCGTTAATCCGAAATATGCAAAGTCCCTATACCCAGAGGTTCGTTAATCCGAAAATGAAAAAGGGTTCGTTAATCCGAAAATTTGTGGCGTTATTCCGAAGGTTCGTTATTCCGAAGACTGGTTAATCCGTAAATGAAATTCGGAACAATGAACCTTCGGAATAACGAATCTTAGGAATAAAGAGTCTTCGGAATAACGAACCTTCGGAATAACGAACTGTAACCAGGGGGAGGAGGGGGATTTTCAAGATTTTCTCCATCTTCTTGAAAAATCTATGACAAATTTTCACCAAACTTGGCCATAGCATCTTTATGGTGATAGTACTGTAAATACAGTTAATGCATGATGTAGGCTCAAATTTACAATGACAGAATGCCCAAAAAGGTGAGTGGGTAGGAAGGAGGCTTAATTTTCACATTTTTTGCCTTTTTCCTGAAAACTCAAGACGCATCCCTCGGATAAAAAAATCATATATCAGCTAAAAAAAAAAAAAAAAAAAAACACTTTTGTACAAAAATAATGGAGCTAATAGACTGCTGGTGCCTGTTATGGTAAGTTAATTCATGAATATTAATGTTAAGTGCGGCGGAGGCGGATTTGTCACATATTCAGCTTCTTCTTGAAACCCTTATATACTAGATATTTGCCAAGCTTGAAACGTAGCGTAGCGTATTTATCTGGTGATATGACCTCAATTTGTCTAAATGAGCACTGCCCCAACTCTAAAGTGGGAGGAGATGGAACCCCCCCCCCCCTCATCTCCGCCCCTTGAACTTGAAAGGGACCAACACGAGGGGGATGGGGTCGTTCGGGTGGAATTCAGAATTTAATTGAAAACCCTATACATATGAAAAAAAACCGGAATACATACTTTTTAAAGAAATTTTCTATACAACCAAGAGTAATAGAACACAATCTTCTCACATTTTTTAGAAGGTACAGTTAAACTCGCATAAGTCGATCTTCTCGGGACTGAGCAAAACGCATCGACTTAGGCGAGTTTCGACTTGTACGTAAGTCGAAAAAAATCGACTTAAAGTTACACCACACGTACATATTATGTATAATGTACATGACGTATTGTTGTCTACTCTGGAGCCGAGAGCTGGAGCGGTGTGCCCGATATTTGCCCTTCAGCAAGACACTTTATCCACATTGATGCAGGCCAGGGCTCCACACTAACTTTTATTTTGGTGGCCCCAAAATGATTGATTTTTATTTTTTGGTGGCCCGAAAAAAACAAACAAACAAACAAACAAAAACAACAAGCAAAACTAAATCGGTCCTACGTTCGGTCCGAAAGTTACCGTTATTTATTTCTGATTGTAAAAGCAATCATCCACCATTTACAAGTATTTTAACACCTTCCGGAGCCGAATGTTGCCGTTAATCATTTTCAAATGTAAAAACAAGCAACCGACATTCATTCTAGGATCTTACGGAGCTGAATATCATCCTTATTCATTTCCGAACGTGAAAGCAAACATCCGCGTTTTTGTTTCATCATCTAAATGAGCCGATTGATACCGTTAATCATTTCCAAATGTGATAAAAGAAACAATCTGTTACTTATTTTTAGCATCGTACGGAGCAGAATATTACCGTTATTCGATCTCCAAATTCAAAAGCAAACACCCGACATTTATTTTATGATCGTAAGATGCCGAATATTACTGCTGTCCACTTCTGAAAGTGAAATGAATCATCTGACATTTATTTTGGCATCTTCAGGAGTCGAATGTTACATGCTATTTACTTTCAAACGTAAAAGCGAACATTCGGCATTTATTTCATCATCGTACGGAGTTGAATACTATTGTAATTCATTTCCGAACGCCAAAGCAAACATTCAACAATCATTTTACCATCTTCCGGAGCTGAATGTTATTGCTATTTACTTTCGAACATAAAAGCAAACATAAGACATTCATTTTATCATCGGACGGAGTTGAATACTATTGTTATTCATTTCCGAACGTTAAAGCAAATATCAAACATTAACTTTACCATCAAATGCAGCTAAATGTTACTGTTATTCATTTCGAAATTTAAAAGCAAACATCCGACAGTTATTTAGCATCGTATGGAGAAGAATATTACTGCTATTCACTTCCGAACGTAAAAACAATCATCTGACATTTATTTTAGCATCTTCTGAAGCCGAATGTTATTGCTATTTACTTTCGAAAGTAAAAGCAAACACCCGACATTTATCTCATCGTCGTACGAAGTTGATTATTATTGTTATTCATTTCCGAACGTCAAAGGGATAATTCGACATTTACTTTAGCATCTTCCGGAGCTGAATGTTAATGTTATTTACTTTCGAACGTAAAAGTAAACATTCGGCATTTATTTTATCATCGTATGGAGTTGAATATCATTATTTTTCATATCCGAACGTCAAAGCAAATATTCGACATTTATTTCAGCATCTTCCGGATACCTTTTTTATCCTTATTCATTTCCGAACGCAAAATCAAATCTCTGACATTAATTTCAGCACCGTACGGAACTGAATCTCACCATTATTCATTTCCAAAAGTATAAGCAAACATCCGACATTTATTTTAGTATAATACGGAATCGAATATTACCGTTATTCATTTCCAAAATTAAAAGAGCAAACATCTGACATTTATTCAGCATCTTATGGAGCCGATTGTTACTGCTTCATTTCCAAAACTGAAGGCAAACATTCGGCTTTTTTGGTGGCCCGGCGTGCGTTTTTGGTGACCCCGGTCGCAAATTAACCATTCGCGAAATCGTGATTCGATTTGCGAAAAGACTCCGCTAAATAAGGCATACATCGCTACACTCGGCAGGGGCTACGTCGTCCTTTCACCAGGTCTCGTTACAAAACCAAAATCTCGCGTGAGTTCTTGCGTTACCTATCGTTAATGTTAACGAAACATCGTTAATTTGCGCTAGGGATCGTTACTCATCGTTGCTACAAACGTTAATTTTCCCGATCGTTAGTTTGAGTTACTAACGATTCAGGTGAAACAGCTTGCGTTAATGAAACGTTAATGTTTATTTACGCAGTTTCTTTTGGTATATACTGTATGTAAACAAAAACTGGCGTCTCGTGATTTTGACAGTGATTTATTACACAATAAAATCTTATTCGACTTAGGCACAGTGAATTCAATGGTTTTTCCGTGAAAGTGCTCTTGGAATTCCATCGACTTAAGCGAGTATTCGACTTATAAAATTCGACTTATGAGGGAATTAATACACGTAAGTCAATGGGGAAAAATCGGGACTTTTTAAAATTATCGACTTGCGCGATTATTCGACATATGCGATGTCGACTTAGGCGAGTTTAACTGTAGATCTATACTTTGATGAAATTTCACTTCTGCTTACTAAATGACGTGGGGGCTACCCCTGGTCTTATCCCTAGCTTTGGGGAAGGGGAACAACTTGGACTTGTTGCCCCTTCGAACAAAGTGGGATTCTATTACCCTAGAGATGCTACCTCTCACGTTCCGTGGAAATCCGTCAAAGATTTCTCAAGAGGATGCAAAATATGTGAAAATTCCCCTCCTCCCCCTCAACCCCCCCCCCTCCCCGATAAAGACACCCCTCGATCCGCCACAATCAAACGTGAAATAAAATTTCAATGTCTTCATAGCACTAACTAAGCTCTCATTTCCGGTTTGACAGAAGAAGATAAAAATTGAGTTTAGGAACGCCGAGGCTTCAATCCCCCCCCCCCCCTTAAGCAGTGTGTGTGTGTGTGTGTGTGTGTGTGGGAGGGGGCTCATTTTAACAAATTAAGTGCATATCACCGTAAAGAGGCAATCTGCCAATTTTGGTGAAAATCTGTCGTAGATTTTTCAAGAAGATGCTGAAAATGTGGACAATTCCTCTTTTTGCCCTCACCCCCTCGATCTGGAGACCCCTTGATCCGCGCCATAACCAAACATGACATTTCATTCATTAACGCTGTGTCTTCATAACACTAACTTAGCTCTATCTTTATCGGTTTGACAGAAGAAGATTAAATTCCAGAGTTTAGGGACGTTGAAGCTTCAACCCCCCCCCCCCCTTCGGCGGTGGGGGAAGGGGGGGGGGGGCTCATTTGAACAAATTAAGATCATAATTATTACCATAATCTTGCTATCTGTCAAGTTTGGGGGAAATCCCTCTTAGATATTTCAAGTTTCAAGTTTCAAGTTTCAAGTTTATTTCATATTTCCACTTTCTCAGTGATGGGATTACAAAATGATTGACAATAAAACAAAAGTACAAAATATATACAACCATATCTTATGCTGAAAAAAAAAAGAAACAAACATTACACACAAATATAAATGGTCATTATCATCTGAGGATATCACAAATCAATGTCAGAAATATGATGGGGCCTACATAAAAGCAGTGATGCTTGTAAAAACTGTAGGTTCCCGAATTTATAGGCGTGAAATTATACGGAGAACGGACATGTTTATCTCGACCAACTTAAATTGTACCAGTGCAAAATCAGTATTAAGAACGAACTGTCGAACCACATGAGTACTTTAATATCGCTTAAACGAGACTGTACATATTTCGCCGCGTTTACAAAGAAAAAAAAAAGTGCTATAACGGTGTCGTTAAATGACTTGGAGCTGCGGACAAAGACAAAAGACTGGGGGTATCAAAAAAAAAAATGTTGCTAAGAGTCTGGTAGTGTGTATCCACTAAGTAATAGCCGTTTTAGTTTGCGTTTGAAGGTGAATAAAGATAAGGAAGAAGTAATATCTTGAGGGAGGTCATTCCAGTATCTGGGTCCAGTAAACATAATTGTTTTCTTTGCAAAAATAGTGCGGGTACGGGGAAGGTGATAGGCGTCACTCTGACGAGTGGGGTAACTATGAATAGAGCGATTTCTTTTGAACATTTCGAGAAGATGCTAAAAATGTGGAATATCCCCCGCCACCCATCATCCTCCCCCCCCCCCCCCACCCGATCTGGGCACCCCTTCATCCGCCATAATCAAACATGAAATTTCATTCATTAATCACGTTAATGTCTTCTTAGCACTAACTTAGCTCTATGTTTTTCGGTTTGACAGAAGAAGATTAAAAAAAAATAAAAATCTAGATTTTTGGGATGTTAAAAGTGAAGCTTTAATTCCCCCTCCCCCCTTCGGCGATGGGGGGGGGGGGCGCATTTTAACAAATCAAGATTATATTACCATAAATATGACTGTATTTCACAAGTTGGGTGAAAATCCGTCCTAGATTTTTCGAGAATGTGCTGAAAGTGTGGAAAATCCTCCCCCTCCCCTCACCCCCGATCAGGACACCCCTGGGGGTCCGCCATAATCAAACATGAAATTTTAGTCATTAATGTCTTCATAGCACTAACTTAGCTCTTTCTTTTTCGGTTCGACAGATGAAGAAAAAAAAATCAAGCGTTTATACATGGTATAGGGTCTCTGAGGCTTCAACTCCTCCCCCCCCCCCCTTCTTAGGACTGGTGTGTGTGTGTGTGTGTGTGGAGGGGGGGGGGGGCTCATTTTGACAAATTACGATCATATCACCATTAAGATGTTATCTGCCAAATCTGGTGAAAAATCGTAGGGTTTGCAAGAAAATGCTGAAAATGTAATAAAAAAATAGAAATGTCGCTATGGCGACTGATGCCTCGGCCATAATGCATGATTCTCCCAATAGGTGTATAGTACAATGTCTTCACAATGTGTGATGATAGTTTCACATAACTGGCAAAATATTGAAATGACAGGTTTGTCAGAAATATCTTGAATGTTCACTTTCCTTGAACTGGGTTTGCTATAATTGTCTAAGAGTGTAGGTACACATATTTAGGGAATTGAGAATTTTTACTTGACTTCTGACGGACCCATTTATAAGTTTATGCATTGAGTAATTTCCAAGGTATGAAAAAAGAATGTAATTACAGTACAAAATAGTTTTTTTTTTTTTTTTGGGGGGGGGGGCATTGAAACCTGGCCCTTGACCCTTAACCTTTGACCTTTGACCTTCTGGCTGGAAATTTCCCGGAAAATCTCCATTAGGTAATGCACGTATATATTAAGTTTTAAAACTAATAATGCAAGCATTGCATATACTAGCATATGAGGGAAATAGTAAAATTTTGAGGAGTTGACCTTGACCTTTGACCCCCTGACTATGGACCCACGACCCCTAAATTCCCTAGATAATCCCTGCCAGTCAGTACATGCGTATGCACCAAGTTCCATGAAGATACATTGAACCATTTGCGAGAAAAGTGATATTGCAACATTTTCACCTCACCTTTGACCTTTTGACCTTTGACCTTATGACATGAAACTCTCTTTGGAGAATCTTTACGCAGTAGTACATGTCTACACTAAGTTTCAAGAAAATACCTTTGGGCATTGCATAGATATGGGGGGAAATAGCAACATGTTTAGCATTTGACCTTGACCTTTTGACCTTTGACCTCTTGCCAATGTCACTAAGATCTACTCAACTAATTGTCTCATCATACATCATCCTTGGACCAAGTTTTGTGAAAGCTGCTTCATCCAGTTTTGAGTTATCACGTAAACAGATAAATTTTAGGATTTGACCTTGATCTTTGACCTTTGACCTCTGTCCGATTTCACTAGAATACTTATCAAGTAATTGCCCCATCATACATCATCCTCCGACAAAGTTTGGTGAAATTTGCTCGATCCAGTCTTGAGTTATCGCGTAAACGGATACAATTTCATGATTTCACCTTGACCTTTGACCTCTGACCTTAGGCCGATTTCACCCAAAATCTTATCAAATAATTGCCCCATCATACTTTATACTTGGACCAAGTTTGGTAAAATTCCAGTCAATATTACTCAAGTTACCGCGTAAACGAAAGCGGACGGACGTACGTACAGACGGACGGACAACCCGAAAACATAATGCCTCCGGTACCACTTCGTGGCGGAGGCATAAAAAGACAGATGATATCTAAGACAGGTGGTAAAGATGGTAATGGTTCGTGCGCAGCTTTGATTGAGAGTTTCTCTTCCATCTCTACATAATATAGGTGAAATGAATGGTTTGCACATTTCCCGGCGACGTTTTGCACATTTCCCGGCAAAATTGAACATTTGCACATTTCCCGGCGTCACGTTTGCACATTTCCCGTTGATGAAATTTAGAGATTTGCACATTTCCCGGCAAGACGTTTGCACATTTCCCGGCGTTTGCACATTTCCCGGCGAGACGTTTGCACATTTCCAGGCGTTTGCACATTTCCCGGCTCCACACCCCCCCCCCCCCCCCCTCATACATGTGTACACCTCATGGTATACAACCCCCACCACCCGCACCCGGTCGCTGGGCTTTATAGATCAGATTTTGGTTGATCCTTGAACGAAATTAAGAATAAAGATGCAACAATTCTACAGAATTTAATTTGTCATTGGTGCTCTTAATTTCTTGCAACCTAGAAAATTAACCAACCATGAACGTAGGCTTATATTGTATGGTCGCACTTTATCCCCGCTCAGTTGCTGATATGCGACCAGCATGCATGACTTTTAAAACGTCTCTTGCACTCCTCTTATTCATCATGTAATATGATCAACCAGAAAAAGGTGGCGATATTTTGCAACTTATACACACTGAATTCAAGACCGATGGTGCTGAACTTGGTATAATGGCTTAGGACAATGCAGCGCATTTATAGGCGCGAAGAAGATCAATAAGACTTTTCTTCATAGCTGATACATAAGCCAAACTATCACAGTATATTATAAGACAGGTGAAAAGTCAATTGAATTTCACGTTCATCCAAACACGCAAAGGCCTACTTTATAGTACATTGTATACCCTACTCATGTACTCATACGAGAACCTATAATCTCGAGTAAACTTTTACACAAGGTTTCTTTCTCACAATAGAAGTTGACCACTATTCTTTGACATTAGATGTTTGTTGTGTTTATTTGTTTCGTACATTATGTACATTCAAATGGATTGTGTATGCATGACTGAAATGGATATCAAAGAGAGAGAGAGAGACAGAGAGAGGATGAAAGATAATAATTATAATTATATAGGAAACAAAGATTAATTTCAACATATTTTCACTTTTCTAGCATCATGAAAAAGCACTTTGCTTACCTCTTTCAGAAAGCAGAGGGAATAACATTACATTGTGTCAATAGCATGTCGATGGAATGCGTGCTTTCCATGAAAATTTACATTTTGTGGAATTCTCCATGAATTTTTCTTCATATTGTCCACAATGACATCATGAACTGTAGAAGTCTCCTCCAGCAGTAACTGCACTGAAACTTTAAAAATTCACAACTCTTAAATCGACTGTCCGATTTTCCTCAAACTTCAAATGATATATTCCACTGATAATGCTACTTTCACCCAATCCAAATGTTATATTGGGTTTACTTAGTGTAATATAATATGGGTCGTATAGGCTTACATGTACTGCATCTCAGTGCCGTGGCACTGCATCATCGATGACAGATGCCATCATCTCTGATGACACCCCGACCTCGGTGTAATCTCTTTGACCGACCTCCCTCTTGTAGAAGTCGGGGGTCCGGAAGTCGGTGCTCTTTGAAAACGTGCGCGCCATTTTCAAATACGTGTCACATAATTATACTAGCAGTACATACCGTGTATACCGCGGGCGGCGCGCCGCGGGGATCGATGGCAAGAAGGCCAGGCGCACGGGTACGGGTGTACCGTACACCACATAGGATCGAGGTTGCGGTTGGGTTGGATATCGATGAGGACCTGTCTCAGGTACACCGTTGGTGCAGAATCTGTCATCACTGCTCGAAGTTGAACAACGACACTCCCAGCATTACATTTTCGGCAACGTTTGAATACACCGTACAATCTTATACAAAATGGCCGAGAAACGTCTGTGTCTGATCGCCGCGGCATGCACCAGCAATGGAAAAATGGGAATTGGAGTCAATGGTAACTTACCGTGGAGACTTCGGTAAGTGCGTATACAGCGACTGGGCTGTGCAGCTGTGTATAGTATGATACATGATGATAGTTTGTGGGAGCGTAGCGTTGGGGCTGGTCGCAGTTAGTCTGTGCCTATTACACTCTGCCTCTAGCTCTAGTAACTCTGTGTCTATGAAAATGATGTTTGATTACAATATGTAGACCTAGATCGAGTTTCCAATACAATGTGTTACAGGTTCAAGAGTGTGGTAGATTTAACGTTACATGGATCATTGTCATAATCATGCTGCTCCCTGGAATCTAGACTAGACGTTTAGCAGTTGAAGCTAAGGCAGGGTTTGAAGCTCCTTGGTTTGGGAGAGTATTTATGCAGTTGCGAATAGGGCAGTTCTTGGAAACATGTTGTGCATGTAGCAGTTGATGCTGCAGTGGGGCTGAGTATATTGCACATTGTGTCCAGCACATTGTGATCATTTAATAGGGACACAGCCAGGAGCTGTTGACGAGGCTGAGACTGGTCTGACTGGGCATGCTGATGTGAACGAACTGGTGGTGATGGTCTGATGGATATAGAAAACATCTCACACTGGCTTTAGAAGGGCATCGATGCTGAAGAGTCCAGATGGACCATTACGAGATAATTATAATCTCGTAAATATCAAAGAGAGTGCACACGTCATCACAGCCTTCTCATTGTGAAAGGGCCCAACCAATGAAATCATTGCACATACCAGGGCAGAGGCACATTTGTGTTTACATCAATTCACATGTATACCCATCATAGTTGATGTGGTCAGAAATGTTGAAGCTTATCTTGTTCTATGATCTGGGATGACAATTGTCCATACACTATTCAGTATTCCTCACCCTCTCTGTCTTGTCTTGCTCCCAGTGTAATGGGTCAAAAAATGACCTTTTTTTAAATTCATATTCATCAGATTTCTGAAATGGACAAAAGGGAATGATGGCAATAATAATCCCTTCAACATTTTTTGTATCATTGCAAGACTTGTTATGATTCAATAATGTTTTCATATTTAATCAATAAGTTGAGAAATGTAAAGTTTCATAGAGATTTGTGTCCAAACCAGTAGAGAAATAAAGTAGAAATTAGATGCAGGAAATTGGTGTCAGCATCCAACATGCAATTGCTCACATGACTATGATTTATGATTAGGGACATACGCAATTTGGCTTCACTACTTTGGTAAGAAGATAGATGTATACCAGTAAGCATCTTCAACAACCACATCCTGTATAGACTTCATTGTTACAAGTGAAAATGATGATCCCATCAACTATATTAATTTCCAAACTTGTAGGGCTCTGTGTTTGACATTTACATAGAAGCAGAAGTGACATTATGTACTTTCATATAGTCATTTTTGATCATTTCTGTTTTCTGTGTCCAGACAGGAGATGGCGTACTTTGACAGAATGACGTCAACTGCCACGACGGAAGGAAAAAAGAATGCAGTCATCATGGGAAGGAAGACATGGTTTTCAATACCAGAGAAATTCAGGCCCCTGAAAAACAGAATTAATGTTGTTCTCAGTAATTCCCTCCAGTAAGTATTGTTGTCAACCAAGGTCACTGTCTTCATTCAATCTCAGTTCTTCATCCATCTCACCTTTTCAACTTTAGTGTCATTTTTTCTCCGAACTGAACCATATATTTTGTGCTGTTAACTGAGACAGTGCAAACTCAGTGCACTCGGAACACACTTGAGTGGACATTAGGCATCACATATTAAATCTAGTTTGCTTCAGTTGCTATGCTATGACTAAAACAATTCATGGTACTCCAGTCCAAGTGTAACAATCACTATAAATTGCATGTTTTGTGGGGGGAGGGGATGAATAGTTTGACTGCTTACTTTAGATCCACTTGGTAATGCAAATTGTAAACAATTACAAATGCTTTGAGGTGCTACTGTAAAAGTGGATATTTTCGCGCGACTAATATTTTGCGCTTGGCCGTGTCAGAAGACTTTCACATGTTTTTGATTCCGCGAAATCAAGACATCAAATACTGGACCGTATGGCACGCAAAAATATTTGCGTGCTTTTATTTTCGCGCTAGCTACTTGTTGTGGGAAATGCACAAAAATTTCAACACCGCAAAAATTTCCACCTTTACAGTATATAAGATACATATTTTTGGAGCTAGTGAAATGACAGTACCACATTCTTTATGGATTAACCCATCGAGGAGAAGCTGATTTTGCAATAGCATTTATTTCCCATAGACACCTGCCTTAGTATACTCGGGACCAGTTAAGTACAACTGTATGAAAAGCCTTGCCACATGCATCTTCTATGGTGTCTACAGTTCTACCAGATCACTGACCTGTTCTCCTAGATGAAGTGAAGCTTCTCTTCCTGAAAATACATGTATGATGTGATGTAGAAACAAAAATAAAAAAATCTTGGTCTCGAATAGGCTGGAAAATACATTTTCAGAGTAAAATCTTTGATGAATGATAAGAAACATGTGAAAATAGTCATACTGGTAATTGTGGTGCTGTGCAATAGCATGCAGATGTTTTTCCCATGGAGTGGCAGTTTCTGGTGAATTATACTTGGTGTTTAATTTTCCCAAGGTGCAGGAGATGGGGACCAATTTTAATTCAAGGCACCCTACCTCATATGAGTTAGTCAATACCAGTAAAAAAAAATCCAATTCTAGTTAGCAAAATGTGTTGATTTTGAAAAAGAATGACTGGCCCAGAATGGGCAGGTACATGTCAGTCATTGTATGGCTCTTGAACTTAGTTATTGAGTGTTTTATGCAATCTTCTTTCAGGGAGTGTCCGACTGGTGCGGACCACTTGTGCCCATCACTCTCTGAAGCTGTGAAGCTCCTCTCATCTCCTCCAGTAGTCGAGTCAGTTGACATGGTCTGGGTCATTGGAGGTTCGAGTGTCTACAAGGTAAAGGGGACCTGTTAACCCCTATCAGATCTTTACTCATGAAATTGGTAACTCTAGATTTCACCGCACATCCTGTATTCAAGGTGCTACATGTAAGCACTCGCCCAGTTGCCCGAGGCAAGTGAAACTCAAAGTTAAGCAAGTGTTTTAGAACAATGAGAAAAAATGCTTGCCCAAATTGGGCAAGCAAAAAGGTTTGAAGCCACCTTTTTTTCATGTCCCCCCCCCCCCCTCCCTGCAAACAAAAGGAAAAATATTTGTGTGCTTTTATTTTTGTATTAGTTTCAGGTTATGTAAAAAATTCCACACCATGGAAATCTCCATCTCTACAGTAACCCACATGAAAAATACTAGGGTTCTTTCTAATAGTTTTCAGATGATAGGATGTGACATTCCATCAGTGGCAGGATCATTCAAGTTTACATGATATGTCGGTGGAAATGTATAAATCATGATACAATGATACAATTTGATGTGAATGATTCACTCGTTAGTAGTATATCAGTATATCAGGAAATGTTCTGCTGTCTGATAGATTAAATATTCTGTGGTAAAAAGTGTGAGAGTTAACCAAGATAAAGGATGAATTGCTCAGTACCTATTTAATGCATTCATTACCCTGATGTTGGCTGAACTTTATAGTTCAAATGTAAAATTATGAAAGCAATTTACTAAGAACTTAGCAGTATAGATTTTCATTTTCATGAAGGTTGGCATTTCTGACGATATGTAAGATGTTACATGGGTCAAATTACCAAAGTACTAGTGCTGGGCATTGTTCATGACTCTACACTGAGGTGTTCACGTGTTCTTCCGTTTTTGTTTTTGTTTTTCTTTTCTTATGTATGATAACTAGTGTTACATTTCATTAAATGACACATAACAGAATATTTTTTCAGAGTTGTAGCTGTGAAACAAACTCATTGTGGTGTGGTGTGACACTCTCAAAATACACTTGTGGATTGTATGCAGTGCCCTCCCTTTTTAACAAATATGGTTACATCTTACAATGAAAATCTTGCTACAACAAAGTAAAATTCCAGGTCCCAAAATTATCAGCTATAATTCTTGAATTTTCAGCTATAACAAAATGTTGATATAACAAAAGAAAACTGCTGTTCCAGAGGACTTCATTATTACAGGAGTGACCTGTTAACTGTATATTGCATCAGAAGATAAGAAGTAACATATACTGTATATGGCAGATATTTCATGAGGTTTTTATTTTTGCAAATTTCGCTAGTCGGGTACTATTCACAAATTTAACAACACACACAATTATTAACTATAATCTAGACATGAATGCGACTTGCACAATTTTTTTCTCCATTCATTGCTGTACTCAGTGATCATGAATTTGACCACTTTCAAAATCGCTAGGAAGTCCTGATTGGCGAAAAAATAAACTTGTTAAATACAATAGCACACACAGTATGACATGATGACACACAATAATGATGACATTTGTTTTGATCCATGCAGGATGCGATGGAGTCCCCACTCTGCCACCGGATCTACCTTACCAGGGTGATGAAAGAGATTGAGTGTGACACCTTCTTCCCCGAGTTTGACCTGAACAGATTCAAGCTAGTCACGTAAGTCTGTGTCTCTGAACTACAAACATACAAAAGAGAAAGAGAGACATTGCTTTCTTGATGTTGGTGTTAGCAAATCTTGTACTCAATGTAATAAACATAATTATGTTCCTTTCATCGTAGGAAAATCATATACTGTATACATCAAATATTTTGTGAGATTTAACCCTATTCTAACTGGGCTATTTGAGACCAAGTTTTTATTGGGGGGTCATTTGACCCCCCCTTCAGATCTCGGCCGCTGATCGCACGATTGCCGCAAAATTTTGCCCGAACATAGAGCTGGATGTCAACTACAAGATTATATGGTCATACAATTGAAAAAGATTGATTTTCTATTTTTAGTAAATTACTTATGCAAATTTACGCGTGAAATCATATTTTTGCCAGTAACTCCATTAAAAAGACCGAAGGATTGCCAAATTTTTGTATCAGAATTCCTCAAGACATGTCAAACAATTTTCTTGCAAAAAAGAAGTACAATCATATTCGCTTTCTTTTGTTTTTTATTTTTTGTGAATTTCTTATGTATTCTAATTTGTGTTTTCTGTTGTTTTTTTGCCAAAGTTTGTTGCAAACACTTTTTCAAGCTTATTTCATTGGAATTGATTAATTCCAATGATTAAAAGTTGAAATAATCTAATTTATATCAATTGAACAAAAAAGCAAACAAACAACAATTTGCATTGGATTTACAATATCAAGAATTTGAGCTGTTTTGGGGTTGACATGCATGCAAAACATTATGTAACTTCATAACCGTGTACCCAGATGTTGCAGATTTGGCCTTAAAATATGTGGGAGACTTCAAGGAAAAAAGTCATGAAATGGCGCAGCAAAATCTTTGCGTGTTGCGGAATCTTGGTGCGAAATGTGGGGGGGGGGGGTCAATTTGACCCCCCCCCCCTTAGTTAAGAATATCTCTAGTCAGGTGCTATTTGCAAATTTAAAAGCATGTGAAAATATTTACTCTAATCCTGACATGAATGTGACATGCGCACATACATTTCTCTGTTCAGTACAGCACTCCACAATCGCGACTTTAATCACTCACGAAATTGTTGGAAAGTCCCCATTTGCGAAAATTTGGACTTGCTAAATATATGGCGTATACAGTATTAAATGTGCACAACGGTAGATAAATTGCATAATGAGTTCCATTATTTCTTCTAGGAGAAATGTGATACAGCAAGAAAGTTAACTCCCCACAATTTTCCATGCATTACCAGATACTTTGTTATTGTACATGTAATTCACATGAGAAAAACTTACATAAGTATGTACATTTACTTGTGGAGGGGAAGTACCTCCCCCCAAGGTAAGAAGTTTTCAATCTGGTGTATACTAAATATGATTTGGTTTACACTGATGAAAGAAACTTCTCAAAGTGGGACTTTTGTGGTTGGAGATCATTTGTTTGTTGCTATTTGGGGTTTTTATTTGTGACATTTATTTTTATGCCTCCGCCATGAAGTGTTGGTGGAGGCATTATGTTTTTTGGTTGTTTGTTCATTCGTCTATCTGTCTCTCCATCCGTAATCAATTTTGTTTTACTGCCCTAACTTAAAATGAAACTTGCCATGTGTAAGAGTGGATGAAGATGTGCCTATCAACTTTAGGTGCACATGCTATTCAAAGAGTCAAAGTCAAATTCACTATTTCCCCCATATCTATGCAATACCTGGAGGTATTTTCTTGAAACTTAGTGTATTCGTGTATTACCAGATAAAGATTCTCTAGGGAAAATATTTTGGCCTTGGGGTCTAAGTTCAAGGTCCAGTGAAAATGACACCTAATACATTGTACATGAGACTTGATGGGTCTGCAACATCTTGTTACATCCAGTCTCAATAAACTGAGCTTCCCCATGTATTGCGTGGAAAACTGTTGTGCCATTGTTCTCTGTAACATGTTTCCATGTATCCCCAGATATTGTTTAATCCAGATTTGGGAAAACACAGTCTTAGCCCTTAGAAAGTGATCACAACTTGATGAAGGGGGGAAAAAATTAAAAGTGAGAATTATTTCATTCACTTTCATTTGATGACATAGCCTCCTCCCACTCCCCACCCTGAAGAAAGGAAGGAAAATGTATTTTTTATGGTATTTATATCAAGATGGAATTAATTTTTGCTGTAGGACTCAATTTTAAATTCATCAGATGAAAGGATGCACTGTAACATCACTCAGGTTTTTACAGGACCCATGAGTAAGATTAAAATCTCCATCTCCATTTTTCATTCCTCACTTTTATTTTTCCAGGGACCCTGCCGTCAGCACTGAAGAACAGGAAGAGAAGGGTATCAAATTCAAATATGAAATCTATGAGAGTACATAAAATGTATTACAATTGCAGCTTTACCTTACGCAGCAATTACACAATGATCGCAAATTCTTAGCATATTATCTCATGTATTCTTTGAGCTGTGCTTGCAGTGTTTTCTGTCTTACAGCTAAACAAGTAAACAAGACCGATAACAGAACAATTTTTCCTTTTCTGAAGGATATGCTCTTCTGGCATTCCACAAAGTTATGTAGCATTCAGAATGTAGAACTGCAATGAGACATTACAGGCTTACGTTGCAAGTGTTCAAGGATGGATTGATGCGGAAAAGTCAAAGAAAATGAGACCCAGCAAGTCCTATCATACATAACATCTAAACTTATAATGATGAGATAAGAGAGCAAGGGAACTATCGCTTTTCAATTGTATGATTTAAGTGTGCAGAGAAGAGGGTGATTGATCTATTACTACAACGTTATGAATTTGTATTGTAAGAGGCTGGTCACCCATTTGTATCTCTGCAGCATACAGAGTTTAGCAACCCACTAAAGCAAGTCTCCCTTTTCCTGCAGAAGGCTCCCTGAAAATGTACTATATACTGCACATATTTCACAAGGTTTTTATTTTTCGTGAATTTCATGAGTTTGGTGCTTTTTTTAAATTCTATAACATGCACAGATATTGATTCTGATCCTGATATCAAAGCGACGTGCATGTCTACATTTCTTCGTCCATTGCTGAGCTCTACGATCATGAATTCAACCACTGAATATGAATCTACACAAGCACATTTGTTATACCAAATCTCTTAAGCTACCGTGAAATTGTTTATGGTTACAACAGATAATTAATTGCACTTTGTAGAGGACATATACAACTAATAATAATAATAATAATAATAATAGCTGGTTTTTATATAGCGCATTTCACACACTTCAGGGTTTCAATGCGCTTTACAGACTATTATTACCCCGGTCACTGGATACATTATTTCCAACCAGCACTAACAGTGCTCATTCTCCACTCCCTGGGGAGCATTCCAGCCAGTCGCAGCCATTTTACAGGCGCGCACGTGCTGATCAACCAACATAAGCTTTCTCATCCTACTGGGTACCCATTTGTACTCCTGGGTGGAGAGCAGCAATGTGGATAAAGTGCCTTGCTGAAGGGCAAACGTGTCGGGCTTGGCATGGGCTCGAACCCACCATACCACGCTCATGTCGTTCACAGACGAGCGCTCTTATCCACTCAGCCTTATCAACTAACTCCTATTTGGGGAAAAGGGCAGCTCTTCAATTTGATCTGCACAAAAAACTGACCATTTACCATGCTGACCATTAATATTATGGATCATGAACAGAATTTCAGAGTTTGGGAGGGAAATAATGCATATGAGAGATATATATAATATTATGTCTAGACCTTAATATTACCTAGAGGGCATGTTGTTCTTTGAGCATTTGAGTTGTACTCAGAAAATCATTGCACCTTGTTCTTTATATTGAAAGTGACAAGCAATTGCCCCTGTTATGTGATGTAAGTACACAATTTATAACTTAATGGAAAATTTGCCAAAACAATGTTTCACTGTTCCTGTCTTTTATATAATGTATATGTATTTCATATTGTTTCTATTATCACAACAGGCATTATTATGTTGTGCTGATCATACACTGTCCAAATTGACAGTCTAAAGTTGTCCTCCTTGTCAGGTTTAAGGAAACATGCACGATGATAATCAAAGAATGTGCATGAAATTCCTTCGTGAACTTTTCAGAATGAGATAGGAAATCTGATTTGTGTTTTTGAGTGTTGTGGGAACATTTTTGTGTCAGTTGTTGCCAGGAATATATGGCAGTGCTAGGCCATGCTAGGAGGGATTGCTCACGATGAGTAGAATGATTTTCTGTACCTGTTTCAAGGAGAATGGATCTGAAATACCTGATTTGAGGAGTAATAGGAATTCAGTGGAACCTTATTATAACAAGATTAGATATATAGCGAGATACCTGATATAGAAAGGTAATTTTGCAGGTCCCATTCCTTTTCTATTCCAATTTCATCTCTGATAAAATGAGATATCCGGTATAATAAGGACATTTCAGTATGAAAAACACACTACCTGCTGCTTTGCAGTGATAGCTAATAGTATCGACCAAATATGTGAGCTTTGTAGTTGGCACTGGAGATAACAAAAGTTAGGCTTGCAATGCAAAGACTCTGTGCAATGGACTCCCAGCAAGGTGTAGTGTTGAGATGTCGTATTACACAGTAGGTTTTTCTACAAAGCCCATTTCTTTTTTTGTGTAGTGATACAGTACATACTTTATGTCATTAAAGTACCCTTTTTGAGGGATGATGAAAATCTCTAAAAGAAATTTGATATCAAAAGTTGTATTAACAGTTATTCTTATTTGCTCACACAAAAGCAGCATCCTTTCTTGTGTGTCATTTTCTGGAACATAACATGTATTTCTTTTTGTTTAGTATTTGTCCTATGTAATTGAGAGCGTGCATTGCCTGGGATTAAGTTCAGTTGAGTAGGGTATGTGTTCTGAGAGGATCCTAATGCAGAGATTTGGTGTTGACATCATGTACACCTGTACAGGACCTTGTGCGGCAGTTTTCAATGTAAAAATTGCAAATACTGGTACAAGTGTATTTGTAGCCACAGTGTAGTGTTGGTAGTGCAGGTTGATTTAGAGAATTACTTGCTGAATTCTGTACATGTCGATTCAGTTCTGTAACGGCTGAGCTTAATCTTCATCTGCAGTGTGGTTGAGTTGAAACGTACTTACAAGATTGCTGATGCAGGTGTCCATAAACAGACTCTTGGATGTTAGGCATGTAACTCTTCTAGTATTTATGATATCGGTGTGGCAGTATTTTCCATGACCAATTGTATTTCCTCTGCTCACTAAATCATGTCTTTCAAGGTTTTGAAAGGAAAAGCATAGTTTGACAATATTTTTTGGTGATAATCTCTTTGATAGAGCATTAACAAATTCATGGGCTGTATAAAAAAAGAAGAATTCTACACTCAGCAAAAAAAGTGAACATGTTTTCAAGTTCATATTGCCCATAGAATATTTGGCTAAACATTAGTGTATTATACACCGTATTAAAGGCAATTTAATTGGCTATTAACCCGAGAGGTCACTGAAAAGGGAAATTCTATGCATGAGTGAACACGTTCATTTTTCTCTTCCAAGGCCCAAAAGTAAAAATTGCAAAAAATAAACAAGTTGTCATTCCTGCATAAGTGCTCTTCCATATAACAATGAGAACAGCAGTCCAAATTAACAAAATAAGAAACATGAATTAATATGCAAAAATAAACCTATGATCTCTATAATAATGTTTTGTAACCCCAAAGATAAGGAAAGGCTAAAAATGATGGAGGAAAGGAAGAATCTTTTCTCAAATCTAAATTCAAATGACATTAGAGAAGAAGCCATAGTAACAAAAATGGTAGAAATTTTAATCGTTATTTCAAATTAGGAAAATCAAAAATAACGTTTAGTTCTTGAATTTGTTTCATGAATTCTTATATTCCTAAATTAAAAGAATGAAATAAAGAATTTCTGTCTATTTAATTTCCTTTACGACTTACTCCCTTTGTCATTTGAAGTTGGAACTGATAGAACATTCTTATTTTCTCTAGTTTCCCACTTCGTTTTTGTTTGAGGCTGTAAAGAGATACAAGAGAATGAAAGCTTATTATTGCTATTTCATTCATGTCTCTCATTGTGTTCAATTGTTTTTTTGTTATCATTATTATCTTGAAGGGCATTTGCTAATGAATGGCAACCCTGTAAATTTGTGCAATTTTTACTCCTGTGCCATTGAGGACAAAAACAAATGTGTTCACTCATGCATTAAGTTTTTCTTTGCATTGACCTACCAGGTTGACAGCAAATCAAGTTACCTTTGATGCGATTATAAAACATTGATTTCATCAAAATCCATAAAAAGTGGGAACTAGAAAAAGTATTTATTTTCTTTTTTACTGAGTGTATTTGTAATGCTTATTATGATTACTGCTTCCATTCCATGTGTATAGGTTTAGCAGTGCCTGAAGCCTATTAGATTTTTGCTCTATGTATTCTTATTGAATAGATTTGCAACGAAAGGAAAGACAAATAAAATCAAAATGGAATGTTTACAGCATTTTTCATGTAATGTGGTCAGTTTCATGACTAATGAACCTAGAAGTAGCATACCAATAGGGGTTGTATGTATATGTGAGGGTTATTTTGTATTTTGCTGTAATACATACATGTATGTGCATGCATGCTGTTGTATTATCCACCTCTCGATTGTTTGTATGCCTCCGCCACCATGTAATAGGGAGGTATCATGTATGCGGGTAGTCTCTCCGTCCGTTTGTCTGTCCCGCATTGCGTTTAAAAAAAAAAAAAAAAAAAAAAAAAGATCAACTGTAACTTCGTGTACGGCAAAATCCTTCAGGGTCGAAGGTCATTGGTCGTTGGCTAAATTGATTTTTTTTTTTTCCTCAGCTGTAGCTTCACCTAGGAATGTCAAGTGGTGATATGATTGACATTAATTTTCAAAATTAGCCATGGACGAAAGGTTACCATGCATGTTTTGAAAGAGTGTTTTATTCCAAATCATTTTGGTATCATTTTTGTGTGATGTGAGTTCACGCGTGGATGAACAGGATGAATTGTTTACATGAGTATAAAAATCGACTTGCACAAGAGAATGAATAGCATGTATCAAATAAGATGCATTGCATGTGCTTTCAGAAATAAAATCGCACACACATACACACACACACACACTCACAAGGAACACACCTACATCTAAAGGAACATCCACGCTAACACACACGTACATTTAATTCATTCACGCATCACGTAACAAATTAAGGATGCAGACTGATCGAGTCGTGTGGAAGAAACAATTCTTGTGTTAATGCAATACACTTCCGTCATAAGTATAGCATTATGACTGACTTGTCATTTTACAGAAATGTTCATTTCATAATGATGACTTGGTTTCAAACAACAGCTGTAACCACAAGAATTGTGTAGTTATGCTCCATCTCAAAACAAGACAGTGAGAGAGGATAATCAATGGTTGTTCTACCTGCAATATGATGTCAGTGTGAGACTGTTAGTCCGGCAGCCAAACCCTGATTTTGGGCTAAGGTTGCATTGGAATGTTATAGTTTTTTTTTTAATTGATATTGACTGTTAAGACCTTCCTTTTCAACAATCCACATGCTGGAGCTCTGTCAGCATTGAGCAATTTGAGATATACGCGGAAATCCAAGATGGCTGCCGGCGGCCATCTTGAAAATGCTATTTACTTACTTTTAACCCCCCTAGCACATCAAAAATGGGCATTTAAACGTTTTTAAGGATGGAGAATTCAAATCTGAGGTTAGTTTCAGGATATTACTATGTTTTGATGTCTTAAAATAAAATGGCGGCCATTTTTCAAAATGGCCGCCGTATAAACATGATGTAGTGTGGACTATGTAGAATCGCGCAAAGACCTGACTTATCATTTCAATTCTCCTCTTTTTTTTTTGGGGGGGGGGGGGGACAAGGGAGGTGCATAATGTAACAAAATTTATGAAGATTAAGGCCTAAAGCTTAGATTCAGTGATAAAAATAATGCAGGTTAATCCTGTTATAACAAAGTCGTTTATAACAGGGAGGCGGGAAGAGACTCTCTTCCCACCTCCCTGCTTATAACGAATGACCGCTTACAACGAAGCAATGGTAGCTGAAGTTCTGATTCTCTGTAAATACAAACCTACAGCACAGTGAATCGCATACAACGAAGTATTTTATGTGATCCCAAGCATTTCGTTATAACAGGATTCAACTGTAGTATTATCAGAAGTATTTCAAAATAGTCATGTTGCTTTTTTGTATTACTATACATTATTGGTATACACATAATTTCAAGGTATCTTTTTGATATGATTTTTTTTTAATACTTCTGTTCTGTAACGGCTCATTATTCTTGTCACAATGACCAAACGAAAGAGGTAAGAGATATTACCAGCCATCCAGAAGAAGCAGATGAAATAGATGCATAAACAGTAAGTATCTTCAGGAAAAAGACTGATATTCAGGAACATGATCCATACATCTGAACCAAATAAAGTAGTAGACAAACTTAGATATTTTGTTCTGGCAACTTAAATATTTGGTTCTTGCCAGAACAGAAGATCTGTTTATCACCTCTGCCTGTAGCAATGTAACCAATGGTGCCACTACAAGGGAACAAGCTCTTCATTCAGGTAGGAATTTTTGAATTGTTTCACACTACTCTTCTGCAAAGACAGATCCTCCAACAGCAGGGTGATTAAAAAAAAAAAAAAAAAAAAATCTTCAACAGTCATTAAGGTTCCAGTTTGATCATTATATTGTATCACCCAAAAGAGATCACTTTCAAAACAATCAAGAAGTATTAAAAAAAATCATATAAAAAAATACCTTGATTATGTGTATATACCATATATACCTGATGATACCATGGGCCGCGGAACGTCTTTCAGTTTGGGGGGGCTCCGACCCCCGCTTAGACGCACCGGCATAGCCAGGATATGTATTATATTTGGGGGCGGCAGTTACTAGAGGGAGCGAAGCGACCGAGCCGAGCAAGCGGAGTGAAAAGAGGGGGAGGATGTCGGACGGAGGGGGTGTCCCCCTCCCAGGGTGAGAACTTTTTGCATTTTGATGTTGTAAATGCTGCAATTTGATGTGTGTTTTTGCGCGTTTTATGGACTTGAAACGGCCACACTTGTTTAATTAAGGTAGCAGAATATTTTGATGTGGATTATTATTGAACAACTTACCTATAAAGACATTAGTGGTAGCATTTGAATAAACTTCTTGTATTGGTTATTACAATGAATTTCATGAACGCTGTCTGTTGTAAAGCAATCAAACAGAAAAGGCACGCACACGTCGAGGGTGTACATAAGGGATATTTCTCCTTCCACACTCTGGTGATTCAATTTCAGACTTGAAATTCAGCGATCTGGTGCAAACTTTTGTTGCCATACTTGGAGTTAGCAAAATAGCAAAATTCCGGGATTTAGCTATTATTCCGTGTGTGCATCACCTGTGTGTGTATGTACAAAGTCTAATGAGGTAGAGGGGGAGGGTGTGGGAGGGGGATGCCCCCCCCCCCCCCACTCGACGGAGCTACTCAGTTTTTAAAATTGAAATAAAGCGATCTGAAGTACGCTTTTTTGTGGGAAATTCGGATATTGTCATTCCCCAAAGTGTACTTAGTCTATAAAGGGGACCAATCAACGGGAGGGTGGCAAGATACCTCTCCCATATTCAAGGGAGGTTTTTTTTTTTTTTCATTTTTAGTGAACTGAAATTCAACAATCTGGCGCACACTTCTGTTGGAATATATCTGAAAATTTGTCAAACAGAGAGGTGCAAGTCTGTAGAAGGAGATAGAGCAGGATGATGTGGGAGGGGATAAGCCCTATTCTCCCTCCTACATGAGGGAGATTCTGTATTTTCTGATTGCAGTTAAACGCTTTTGTGCACATATTTTGCGGCATATATTTGGAAAACTCTAAGTGTAGGCATAGTCTAGCCATCGTCTACTGGTTTGCCGGGGGGGGGGGGGGGGAGGGGGGCAAATAGGGAGAAAGCGTGGGAGAGTGCTATCCTCACCCTTCCCGTACGAGGGAGCTTTTGCCTTTTTAAAATTGAAATTGAGATCCATATTTCGCATACGCATGTTTGATGGAATATTTGGGAAAGTATTCAAAAAAATGATCGGGGGAACCGAGAGAGGAAAGGGTTGAATAAAAGGGGATATTCCCCTTGTACATGACGGAACTTTCTTTTTTTCGGAATGTAAGTGATAAGTCCTGTGCACTCAGAATTATTCAGAATCTTTAAGAGGCGGCAAAGTACTGGCTGAGGTGGGTATTCATGTTTTTTACATTCCTAAGTGAGATAATGAGAAACCTCTTATGAAATATGAAAGAGCATGTAATTTTAAGAAGGATTCAACGTTTATTTGATGAAAATTGGTTTTCAAATGGCTGACATATCCAAAAAAAGTGATATTAATAAAAGACTACAGACCACAACTTTATTACGATCTCTTTGTTTCACCTTGTTTTAGGATATCTCGGCCACTTCAAAACCGATTTTAATCAAATAAACCTTTGATACCCCTTAGAATTGCATTCTCGTTGACATCACATAGAGTGGTTTCTGAATATCTCGCAAAACGTGAAAAGCTTAATCTTCACCTCGACCAGAACTGTACACACCCTTTAAGGGGGCAACTGCCCCATCACCCCTCCCCCTCCCCCCCCCCCCCCCCCCCCCAGCTTTTGCTATGCTGGTGCTTAAACGGGAACTTTATGTAAGGGCGGAATCTTGGGATATTCATATTCATGGGTGTTTTGATTTTTTCCCCCGATTTTTTCCTTTTTTTTTCTGCAGCCCCCAGCCCCCTCCCCCGGTTTGACGGCCCCTGTAATACTACAGTCGAATCCTGTTATTACGAAATGCTTGGGATCACATAACATACTTCGTTATAAGCGAATTTCATTGTATGCGAATTTCTGTGCTATAGGTTTGTATTTACAGGAATCGGGCCTTCAGCTAGCATTGCTTCGTTGTTAGCGGTCATTCGTTATAAGCGACTTCGTTATTATAATCTGTATTATTTTTTTTTCAATGAATCTAAGCTTTAGGCCTTAATCTTTATATTTTTTTTCTTTTTTACATTATGCACCTCCTTGTCCAATAAAAAGGGGAAAACTTAAATGATAAGTCAGGTCTTTGCGCGATTTCTATATAGTCCACACTACAGCATGTTTATACGGCGGCCATCTTGAAAAATGGCCACCATTTCATTTTGAGACATCAAAACATTGTAATATCCTGAAACTAACATCAGATTTGAATTCTCCATCCCTAAAAACCTTTAAATGCCCATTTTTGATGTGCTAGGGGGGTTAAAAGTAAGTAAATAGCATTTTCAAGATGGCCGCCGGCGGCCATCTTGGATTTCCGCGTATATCTCAAATTGCTCAATGCTGACAGAGCTCCAGCATGTGGATTGTTGAAAAGGAAGGTCTTAACAGTCAATATCAATTAAAAAAAAACTATAACATTCCAATGCAATCTTACCCCCCATGGCTGCCGGACTATGTCAGCTGTGTACGGGTGTTCCTTATCTGCGTTTGTGTGTATGTGTCGTTCAGTCTTTGTGTTCCTTGTGTGCGTGTTTGTGTGTGCGACTTTACTTCTGAAAAAATCATGTGCCGTGTCTCTCATTTGATAGATTCATATTCTCTCACTATGCTCTTGCGCAAGTCTAATTTTGCACTCCTAAAACAGTGTCACCTGTTTTTATCCATGCATAACATAATCTATACTCCACGCAAAAATGATACCAAATGAGTGTGAATGAAACACTTTCAAAAAAAAGTAGGCCTATAATAACCTTTCGTTCATGGCTGTTTTTTGTGTTTTTTTTTAATAAAGGGCAATTTTCTAAGTGTAAGTTTTTTTTTTAATACACTCTGTATGTTATATATATATATATATTATGAAGAGTTATTTTTTTTTTCGCAAAAGCCGAGAAGTCCATATTTGCCAAATGGAGATATTTGCGATTAAAGGTCAAGAAAAATAAAGAGAATAAGAAAAATTTTGCTTCTTTTGACCATAACTTCAAAAGTGTACCTTTATAATGTAGTGACCAATATTATTATCATTTAAAAGGTATTATTTTTGTACTTTATGACAGAGACCGTACTTCAAAATCTTCAAAAATGGACTTATCGATTTTTGCGAACAAACTCATATACACATACATTGTACACGTATGTATGTATATGTATATACAATGTGTATATATATATATATATAATTTATATATTATATACATACACACCACCATAATGTTTTCTCTCTTGTTGTTGGCTTGTATTAATGCCTCCGCCACGAAGTTCACCTGAGGCATTATTATGTTTTCGGGTTGTCCGTCCGTCGAAGTCTGTCTTCCGTCTTTCGGTCTGATGTGATCGATTTCGTTGACCTAATTTGAGAGCATATTTTGAGATATCCAAATGAAACTTAGCATTATGTATAAATTGATGAAGCTGTGTCTATCAACTTTTAGGGTGCCCACGCTCAAGGTCAAGGTCAGATTCTTAAAATTTCATCATATCCCCGTATATCTCTGCAGTGCCTGGAGGTATTATCATGAAATTTAGTGAAAAGATGTACGTGTATTACCAGATAAAGATTCTCTAAAAAAAGTTATGACTCATGTGGTCAAAGGTCAGGTGAAAATGCTAAAATTTCACTATTTTCTCTCCATATCTGGATGGCACAAAGTATCTTCATGAAACTTAGTACATTGTACTTTTGCATGTACTTCTGCCTGACAATGATTCTCTTGGGAATTTTAGGGTTAAAAGCGTCGAAGGTCAGGTAAAACTGTTAAAATTCTATTAAATGCTGAATTTACACTATATTCTCCATACCTTGGAGATTCATGGGACTCAATGCATGCATGCACTTAATTAAACTATTGATTACGTACATTACTGCAAATTGATTTTGTGAGGAAAAAATTTGGCTATTGAGTTAACGGTCAAATGAGCATTGTTGTCACTATCATTTCCCCATATTTTGAAAATAGCTCGAAGTATTGTGAAAAATTGGATAGTGCTAGTTAGTAATTATTTTAAGACAGTTGTGGGCCAAGGGGTCAAAGGGCAAGGGCCAAAGGTCGAGTGAATGTAGCAAATACTTGCTCCCTGAAACAATATGTTCAAATAAAATCTGGTTCAAGGAATGTATAAACACTATACGGGGTTGTGCCATCAAACTTTCAAACATCCCGTTTTAATTTTTAATCAATTTTGTGAATCTGTCGTCTCGCATTGTCAAGATGTACTGCAGACCTATTGGAGAATAATGCGATATGACGGAGGCATATCAGTCGCCATACATTTCTAGTTTTGACTAACAAAATGCGCATAATACAGTCAGTCATACATTTAAGTACAGCACACACACACACACTCACACACACACACGCACACACGATCCCACCAGTGCACTTAGTAGTACATGTATGATACCAATTACACACTTATTGAGCTTAACTCTATCCAAAAGTTGAATAAAGTTTGTCTTCATCATTCAAAACATCAACCAATAAAAATGAAAAGTACTAATATGCTATATACTTCTAACTACATTTCTATTTAGTAGGCCTAAATGTGTTACTTTAGTACCTTGTGATAATGACAACTTGTTACTTGTATAGGCTTTGTGCATTATTTTCATCATACTTTTCGTTTCTTCATCAAGTGCTTAGGAATTAAAACACGCATATTATCACATTATAACACATAATTCACATTGTCATGATTATTCCTCTATTGCAATATTGCACTTATTGATATTCATCATTAACAAATGATATTTATATTTATATTGACTATCCACTCTTTGTGCAATATTGCTATTCCGAAGGCGAGACCTGAATTTCATTTTCATTTCACTGTATTATTGTTATCAATTATACTTAATTGTATTTAGATTTTTGTATTTCAATGTTCCGATTATGATTTTTAATTTGTACTTCAGGGACGGAGGCAAGCATGGGTATTCGTAGCTTTTTTTGCACCCCTAGACATGTTTTAATTTGTCTGAATAAATACAGCACACACACACACACACAGTGGATACTGGTAGCTTTCTTCCACAAGTAGGTAGTCTCATTGACACGTTTAGGTGTCACTGCGCCCAAAGATTGCAAATGATGAACAGAACCTTCTAAACATCATTACTTTTCTTTTATATTTTTATTGTCATGGTCAGCTGTCACATGTCGGTCGTTGAAAATTTTCTCCGGTCCACATTAATTTTGTGGTGCTGCCATAAACTGCCGGTGCATATTCACGTTGTTACTTTGTCAAATTTAATTCAATTAGTTGATTAGTTGCTGGCATTTCATGGTCTAAGTAATCATACGAATGTGTGGTGTATAATAACAAGACTAGTGACGACGGAGACCCGTGCATTATAACTTTAATATATTTTGCCGTTTTTTATATTTCGACGGTGTTTTTGCACGTGAAAGATTCTGTCTGTTACGTTTGTTCACAGTTGAGTTTACTTTGTTTTTACTCTATACTGTCAATTTAGTTATACATACATGTACATGTATTTCAATTGAAAGTATGTAAGCAAATTTAGAGGGTTTCCATCCCGTTAGCAGAAATCAGTTTACGGATTATGACAATGCCAAGCACAATGGCACAGTGGTTGGGTGAGATAACATGAATGAATACTGCCCTCGATGCTCTACCCACATAATTAACGCCGAAATGCAATTATTGGTGACAGCTGCCAGAGATTCTATCCAGTGAGCTGCTCTGGATACTACAAGTAGTCAATCTGGCAGTCTCCGCTCCCGAAGGAAAATACGTTGAGATAACCGCAGCGCGCGAAATGATTTCCGGAGGAATAGAGCTTCTCCCCTCCAGCTGAACCGCCGCATTGCGATGCTTGACTGATGTCACTTTCCCAGTTTCCATTCACCACACTCTTCAGCTCAAACCATCCCTGCTCCGTCTCGCTGCAGTCCATCTGTATGTCCAGCATCCAGTAGTGTTCTCCCCACTGATTGAGAGACGTGTATCCGTAGCCATGTGTGTCTACGGTGGCAAAGTAGTTGGCATCATTGGTGGTCCAGACCATCGGAGAGCCATTTGCTGTCTGTCCGTTGTACGTCCCCTGTCCATCCTCAGCACCGTACCAGTCGAGGTAGCGATCATTAATACTCCAGTAACTGAACTTTTCGTTGCTGCTTCCTTCGATCAGGTGATAGATAGGAATGGCACAGGCACTTGTCTCCGCGTTAGTCGTACAGCCACTTCGGCGCGCGTCATCTATACCCCCACGGAGGAAAAGATCTTCACCGTTGACTGTTTGCTTTTGGATGAAGATGACAGTGCGCTCCAATTGGGGATTGGGGTTGGAAGTTTTGGGTTCGGATGTCGTGGTTGTGGATGTTACTCCCGGTTTCGGTGTGGTTGTCTGGATAGGGCCATTCTTTGTCGCACCGACGTGAATGAGCAACAAGGAATCCTCGTCATTATTGTCGACATAGATATCGGCATAGCCACTACCATCTACGACAACTGTTTCATCTCCAGTGCAGGTGTTTTGATTGGGATCATAGTCTACACGGGCCAGGTTGCAGTACTCGCCAGCCGGTAAACCGGTTTGTAGTCTGTTGTTTATGGGCGACCAGTCTCGATTGATTGCTATGAAGGCGCGATTCCCCCGAGAAAAGGCAGCCTTTTGGTAATCGCCCCACCAATTTTGTACTGGTTCATTGCCTGCCTGGTTCCGCCACTCAACCATGTTCTTGATAGGTCTCCAGCGATGTTCACATACCCAGTCTCCATTGCAGTTTCCATCGGAGTCAAATGAGGGTCCCTGAATGCTCCAGTCGCTGTCACTGACGTGTGGTGGTCCTTCCCAGTCCTGATCAAAATAGTAGCTACTCATGATACGAGGGAATCCATGAGGCCAAGCCAACATGAAGGCAACGGCCAAGGTATAATACCTTCCATTTTTATGAGTGACCAGAAAACCACCGCCGCCGTGTCCACGTTGATTGTCATGATTATCGATGAATACCAGGCCATCATTGTCGCTGAGCTTGACGCCCCAGGTACCAAAGCTTTGGAAGTTACTGATCTGGTTACTCCCGCCGTCGCGGAAAGCTTCACTGACCGTCTTGCCATAGATGAAGTCGGTCACCCTAGCCACGCCACTGTATTCATCCGCTCCCACGGCTTCTCCGCTATCCTGGTCAATCACCTCTTGGTAGAAGAAAGGGCGCGTGGAAGCAGGAAAGTATGCCGTGTTTAGATCGTTGGTCATGTCGAAGATTGCAATGAGGTCGTCTGGCCACATGTGCTTAGCAGCATCTATGCGGAATCCGGCAACCCCAATATCGATCAGGTCATTTAGGTACGCGGTTATTCTTCCCCGGACATGATCAAGGGAAGTATCCAAGTCCAACAGGCCAACCAAGTTGCAGTTGCGTACCTGCGAAATGCAGTGAAATTAGGGAACGTGATCAGATTTAAAAAAAGAATACTTCCAAGTGAAATATTAAAAGTCGTGACAGCGTTCTTTTTTTAAAAATCTTAATCTTTCGTGGACGGGGACGAATAAACTTAAGTATCATGTTCGTGACAGTATTTTTTTTTTCTCAAAATGTCTCAATGAAACATAGGGAAGACATATTGACTCGTCTGTCTTAATTCCTATGATATACATGTGCAGTGCATGGTTGCCCTCTTACTATATATACGTAAAAGTCACGTAAGATGAAACAGTCATTAATTTTAGGCTAGGCCGTATACACGAAATTTTCTGTGTAGGAGCAAAAGTATCCCCCTTCCCACCCCCTCAATATTCCGATTGAATAAAGTTTTGAATTCAAAATAATTTTTGTTTTTAGAACATCCTTATGCCATACTTATTTTATTTCTTTTTTTAACGTGTATTTATCCCCAAATCATACAGAATTAGACTAACTTTAAGTTTGGAGCAACTGTTCCTGTTGCGTACTACCCTGAAGTAAGGAGAATTAAAAAAAATGGTGGTAAAAGATTTGAAGAGGGAGTGTGTGGTACTACCAGTTGGTGGCAACATTAAAACAGTGAGGAATAATGGGAACGAATAGGGATTCGTTCGGTGATTCTTGTGGGTTACAAACTCCCATTATTCGCATCATTACTAGCGTCACTTATACTCTAGAGAGGACAAATTACCAGTTCTTTAATTTGTACTCACTATTTCCGCGTCGTTGTAAGTGTTGATGTTGCCACCGGTCTTACAATTCCCACATGGAACGTTGAAATGTGCTGACGTGTAGGACGCGTCAGGGAAGTCGTAAGTATCGGTATCGAAAGGCGAGTTTGCACTGCCGTAATCTTGACCTGTGTGCACCGGATACGAAAAGCATTATTCATCGGCCACCGGCTTTCTCGATTTCTCATGGCATCGTTGTTTTATAACGATAGCAACCTCATCGTCCCTTGCCAAGAACTGTCTAGAACTCTTAAAGAGAGTATTCTGGCCTGAGGTTTGATAGATAATATCTCAAAATCGTATCATTATTTCAATAAAAAAAAGGAAATGAATTCACTTGTTGCGACTTTTCATTTCCAGCTCTTATATTAAAAAAAAATAAAAAATTACATCAGTCTATAGTAACTCACACTCTACAATCAAAGAGTAACTTTACACGAAGTTATGTGCGATTGAAACCATTCAATATCCTCAATCTGAAATAACTTTAGTGTAATGTCCAGTTATTTCAAAAGTAAACTCTTTGTAAACTCAAGATCCATGCCGTTTTACGTATAAATTCTGTCACAAGCAATGACGAACTTTCTCCAACCTACGATAAAAAGAATATACTAAATGAATGGTTGGTTATAAATTATATTACAAATAGCAGGGGTAATCGTGTTTGTTCAATCTCCAAATTGTATAGGTTTACTCTTAATCTTTGTGGCGTGCCCCTGCTAGAACGGCTTTGTGGAAAGTGTGTAATTAAGAATCGATCTGTTTGTTCCGAAGAATTGCACTAACACGAGTATGTCAACTATGTCTTGTTGTTTTCATGTGCGTTTATCTGTTTGTTGTGTTGTTTTTTGTTTTTGTGGGGGCATATGTTCTGACTGCTTGCACACTGAAACCAAGCTTAAAACTGTATTACTTTACCCATTCAAGGTTTAATGTTCACATGAGTCGTTTCATTTCTGGAGTCTTAAAAAATTCTTAAGTACTGAAATAATTCAAGTAAAAACATCAAATTTTCACATTAGATGTAAAAACTTAAAGCACAAGTTCACCTTGCTATGCATGTGGATTGAGTGAATGCAACAATATCAGTAGAACATATCAGTGAAAATTTGACGAAAATCGGACAATCCGTTCAAAAACGAAATGAATTTTATAAGTTTCAGTGCAGTCACTGCTGGATGAGACAACCACAGTTTGTGATGTTTCATGCGTATAGAACGACATAAGAAAATATAAAGAGAATTCCACATTTTATTTTATTTTTTTTTTGGGGGGGGGGGGAGGGGAGGAGTAGGACCTACACATTCCCTCGGCTTGTTACTGACATACAGATGTGAATGTATATGCTAAGGTTAATATCATTCCCCAAAAGAAGCAAGTCAAGTGTTCTTGTATTGTGCGAAACTGAAGTAGCCTTCTCATCCAGCAATGGCAGCACTGAAACCCCGAAAATTCATAGCTTTTTAACATACAACGTGTATTGTTAGATTTTCCTCAAACTTTCACTGATATGTTCTAATAATATTGATGCATTAATGATTTGTTCACTCAATCCTTTTATATATTAAGGTGAACTTGTCCTTTAATATGAGACATGAGAATGAATTTTAGATAACTTCATACACTGATGTATAAATGTAAGTACATACGTATTATGTGTGTAGGTCCTATCATGTTTATGAGCGCAATTAAAATCTATTCATTATTATATTCTATAACACAAAGTATTCCAAACATCAAACCACCATGAAAAACTAAAAAGCCAATATTGACGAGTTGCACTCTATGTATAATATACATTAATAGCGAACAAACTGCAGGCAGAGCTGCAAACACATTGTTTTACTGAAATGACATGAAAGTTCTTCGTACAGAACGATTTATTCTTACCAGCATCTTCTCCGCACATGTGGTTGACTACCCCATCGACGTAGATCCGGACCTTGGCGGCGTTACATCGCTGCACCATGTCGATCAAATCTTCCCGCGAACCTCGTCGGCTACCTAGCTTGTAGCTCACCGGCTGATAGCTCTCATACCAGGGACGCTTGACGTTCGGGTCCCAAGAAGGTTCGTAGATAACCCGATGTTCATGGGGTGGTGAGATCTGGACCCCGCCGAATCCGTTAGGTCCCAAGAAACTGGAAGCATGATATAAATCCGAGAAAAAATGTAAGCCCAATAGAGCACAGAGAGAATAATGTGAAAGGAAGAGGGAGATGGAGAGAGAGAGTGAGAGAGAAAGGGAAAGAAAGAAAGATAGAGAGGGGGAGAGCTGGACGCCATCCACATACACACATCTACGAACGTGGGATCTCGTATTATACTACAAAGTGGTTGGACTCGTTGAAAGTCCATTCGTTAGTAGGTCCATGGTGATACACACACTCAAAATGATTTAATAGGACAGTATCAAGGTATAACAGACTACACTCTTTCATACCACAAAATTTATGCAGGGCGCGGCGGTAGGGGGGGGGGGGGGACTACTGCACTAAGAACTGCCTGATGGACGTTCATTCTCATATACATGTACACAAAAACAAATCTGTGAAGATCTGAGCAAAATGAGAACGTTACGCTAATTTGAAGTCTTGGTATTATCTTTGGTACCTCGCTTATACCACATATGTTGTTGTTGTTTTTTTTTACCAGCTTACTTCGTATAGAATAGTAAATTTGCTTAGGCCTACATATATCGCATCAAGTATCACCTGAGGTATATGTATACGCATCAGCAACCCGATTGGTTTGTCTTCAAATAATAATTGTAGGACCCTATGTCTTCACTGTGAAGGAGAGGCAAATAATTAGATACATTCTATCAAGGACAAGAACTTGATCATGGCGGATAGTGACACCCAGTGTTATTGACGCTTACCTGAACTGGCATTCTATAAATTTTCAGATTCTACCAGAGGTTCTCATTCAGCTGTCATTTTTTTTTTCCTTCACTACAGTCACGTGAAACTGCAAAATCTTGAAGTTAGCTCTATGAATATTATCCCCACGTTCAGTCTCATCAAAATTTGCGTAATAGTCTCTCAGCACTCATAATTATTGGTGAAGCTCGTCAACGTGAGTCTTAAAAGTCAAAGTCACGCTGGTGGTTCATCGTAAGACGACGTAGCAGACGGTGTCAGCATGTACAAACGATCTGAGAACTGCAAGGATTGTAACAAAATGATTTAGCTCATGGTGTTGAGGCGAAGTAACTTTGATTGTGACTTAAAAGAAACTTAAACTTCAAGCAACGCCCGTGTCCCCAGGCAGAAGATTGCGTAAAATGGATTCAGACGGCATGTGAGACGGGTATCCTTGCCATCGGCTCATTCTTTTTCCCTATTTGGACTACCTGAAATACTCTTGCGTTACAAGTCTTCTTGTGTGTTTTTTCTTTGTTATTGTTGTTGTTTATTAGACTTTTCCCCCTTATAGTGGCTATACTGGAGGAAATAATATTGTGAAGTATTACATGTTGATATTAGAAGAAATGAAAATATACCGATACATAGCTTCATGGCTCATACAACTCAACATAGCACTACTCTGTTCCAGCCATTTAGTTACATAATTGGTATAGAGCTATCTGTTCATATGTCAATCAGATACGAATTCAACAGAAGAGCTTGACATTAAGTAAGAAAAACAACAACACAAAATATGCTAAACCATATACCGCTTTTATATGAATTTTGTTTAATGGCTCTACAAACAAATCCCTCGCACTTACTACGTGGCATTTGCAAATACTCAGATATCTAAGATTCTCTGTGCGATCATGTAGGGTCACAAAGGAGATAAAGTTGCCAAGTCAACAATATAATGCTTTGAGTGGTTCAAAGTTTATCAATCTGTATACTCTTCTATTCTGAAACTCAAACGCACGGTCGCACTTGCATTTGAACGGTCAAAATCATATCGTCGAAACATTTTGTTACCACGGTACATACTCATGATTCTGCGGGGCCTCGGGTGATTTAATGCGGGTATAAAGGTTGCATCTCTTTCTTCTGATAATTTTCAGTCGATTGTCTCACTTCCCTGGGACTCGCCATTTCAATATTTCTTGGACCCACTTGGCAAGAACTCTCTTGCATAGCCACATTTACCTAAAAGCGCGTCATTACTTAATCTCGATTAACCTTTTCCTTTTTAATTTGCAGAAAATAATCTTGAGATAATTTATAATTCAAGTTGCAGCATGAAGGAAGGGGATCGGAAATTTGACGACGTTCTTTACGAATTAGGGGAATTTGGTCGCTATCAGATAGTGATATTCAACTTGCTATGTCTTCTGATATTCATAGCACCATGGCAGACTCTTGGAGCAGTGTTCATTTCTGGCGACACGGATCACTGGTGTAAGGTAAGTTGGTTTTAGTGTGGTTTGTATTTGGTAGATAAAGTACAGTTATCTACTAGTATTTGACAAGCAACTCATGTAGACATGGCATTAACAGTGTCAGTCGAAATATCTTACGGTTTATAATGATCCCTTTTTCATTAGTTTTCTTTGAAAAAAAAAATCTCCACCGTACCTATCTATATACAAACATTTGACAAACAATTAAAACTTTCTATCCGATTTTTCTGGGTGACACTCTACAAATGCACACACGTTATTATGGTCTTTATCTCTATTCGGGGTAGTCTCTTCAGCGTTGCCACAATTCTATCCTACCAGGGGGCCTGCCTTTGTTATTAGCCTACATAGCATTGTCAGGTACCAACTTATACACCTGAGTCGACAGGGACGTGGTGGGTAAAAAGATCTTGCACTTGGCAGGATTCGAACTCGGGACCGCCGACTGAGAGTCAGGAATCTTACCACTATGCCACAGCGCCCCACACAATCAAGAAATCATTCTTTCCGAGAATAATCATTTAGATTATTAGACCTTATCAAATTCAATGAGAGTCTTGGTCTTCGCTTTCAGCTTTGTCCAACAATTACGATAAAAACCTAGAGTAAAAAGACAAACGGAAATCATCGATATTAATAATATCTCTAAATGATAAAGAATTATAAGCTTCAAGGAATCCCAGTAGCACAATGTTGCCTTGTGGTTGAAGAGTTAAATGCCATTATTCAAACTACTCAATGCTGTCAGTAAGATATCTGTATCGTTCTTTACCTACCAATAAAAGCCCATTATTCATCATGTAAAAATGCTTGATTTTTTTTAATGTTATCAAAGTCATGTGCTCCTGCTCAAACAATCCGCTCAAGACTTTCAGATAAATGGATTGTTCTCAATAGTTCTTTTTTTTTCATACAAAAAAATATCAATTTTCACATATACGGAAATTATGGAGAGCGGGTTCTTTGTGTTTCAAGATGGAGGTATCAACAACATTCGGGAGAACTTGACAATGCTGACTGGAGTTTGTCTACTCCGGCGTTTTGAAGACTTTTTTTTTTCTCTCAAATATTGAACATTCCTAATTAGCTAGAAAAAAACGTTTTGGGATGACTTAAAATGCAGTCCGTTTGTATACACTGTGAGTTTGCAAACAATTTCGACGAAAGCAAAATATGCAATAAGAGTATCAGAATTGTTTTGTGAACTCTTCTTTGCTTTAAACATTTACCGCTTCACGGCATTCCTTTTACAGCTTGAATGAAAAATGGTTGAGCACCTGGTGAGATTTAGTCACAATAAGAGATGGATTCGCAGTGAAACAATTTCTCGCCATCGCACAGATACCGGAATGGGATTCCGTGGACTGCGACGCTCACGGCTTCAACACCACATGGGAGTGCAGCCTGGCCAAGAGAGACGTGGGCATCCCGTGGAACTACAGCGCCAAAAATGAGAAGGTCTACGACCGCTGCCACAGATACAACGTCACAGGCATTGAGTTCTCGCCGGATCTCAATCCGAAGGGTCTTCAGACAATTGGCTGCAATGGCGGCTGGATGTACTACAACGAGGACCCCTTGACCACCACAATGAATCAAGATGTGAGTTCTGGAACGACATGCCCCCCCCCCCCCCCCAAAAAAAAGAAAGTAAAACAAAGCAAACAAACAACAAACACAAAAATCCCACAAGCAAATTCTTAAGAACGGCTAAAGACGGTATTCGGTATTCGGTTTAATCAAAAGTCACGTTTTAACAGGGCCTTTCAAACATGTCAAACTAGAGTTACCGTGATAACTTTTTTTCTTCTTCTTCTTTTTTACTCTTGTCTACGGTCCCCGCAAAATGTTGCTCGGACGTTGTCGCGGTAACTATTGCCAAATTCTACCCCAGCCAGCCAGGGTAATTATCCCGACGTTAAAAAAAGACTCTATTGTTAATAATGCTGCATGACAGCGCCTTTCCATTTCATTAGAGAGCCACGTACTGAGAGCCACAGGAGGGAAGGTACGTCTCTTCGTATTCAACTATACAATACAGTCATGTCCCTTGTCACTTGTTTTCGTTGTTTAGTAAAGATTGCCTTCATGTCTTATGAACTGAACCCAGTTTATAAAGATATCAATTAAAGCATGTTCCACTTCCATCTACTCTCTAAAAAAAATCGAGTGAAGATATTCACTCTTAAAAGAGTGAATACAAAAAGAGTGAATTTAGAGTGAAATTGGAGTGAATTTTGAGTGGAAATGTTCATTTTCACTCATTTTGGAGTGACCTCAGAGATCACTCGAAGATTTTGGAGTGATCCCTGAGGTCACTCTAAAACGAGTGAAAATGAACATTTTCACTCAAAATTCACTCCAATTTCACTCTAAATTCACTCTTTTTTTGTATTCGCTCTTTTAGGAGTGAATATTTTCACTCGATTTTTTTAGACAGTATTGACCTATTTCGTATGTCGTGTCCCCAAACTCAGTTCGATCTGGTTTGCGGAGGAGAACACATCATCAACTTACAACAATCCCTGTTCTTTGCTGGCAATGCAATCGGAGCGATAGTTGGAGGAACGCTCTCTGACAAGTAAGATTTATATCTTGCAGGTATAGGTCTATGTTCAAGGTAAGGCTCGACACTTAGGCTACTTTTCGTGGTAAAAAAAAAAACAGGAATAAAAACGTATAAAATAAAATCATTCAATAAAACGATACAATTACGATTAAAGGAGACTTCCGGATGATTCAGACTTGAGTATTTTAACATTACTTCAGAATGCAGAGTTTCAGAATTTATAGTGATTTGGATGAGGAATAAGAATGTTTCCAAAATTCATTAAAAATCACGCAAGAAAACAGGAGGATGATATAGCAGCGTCACATAAGAATGCATGTGAGTGATCAAGGAAGCAGAACAAAAGAAGAAAGCATGCATAAATTATACACATCTGAAGTCGTTGAGCAAATGGCACTGTAATGGAATTACATTGCTTCATTACTATATAGAATATGTGACCTTTCTTTATCCTCATCCTTGTTCAGTGTATTATGTTTCGGGCTTTTCGATGTATTGGTTTACAAGCTATATAAGAAGGGTTTGTTTGCAAAAACCGATAAGTCCATATTTGCCAAATGGAGATATTTGCGATTAAAGGTCAAGAAAAATAAAGAGAATAATAAGAAATTTTGTGCTTCATTTGACCATAACTTCAAAAATGTACCTTTATATGTAATGACCAATATACCATTTAAAAGGTATTATTTTGTACTTTATTACAGAGACCGTACTTCAAAATCTTCAAAATTGGACTTACCGGTTTTTGCAAACAAACTCTTCAGTCTGCTTATTAAGCTTATCTTATACTGCACTAAGCTTATCTTATACTGCACACTACAGCATTTTACCACATTTCGAGTGAGACAACGGTTTCAGTTGGGCCCGTATCCAGAGGGCCAATAGAACTGCCTTGGAAGTACTTCAGAGGGCCCTCTTTCGCTCCGTATTTGCAGTCTGATAGACTCGAGTACAAAAGTTATAGACTCAAATCCAAAAATTATCATGTTTCAATTTAACACGCACGTCAGGCAGGTTTCATTTTATACTGTTTGCGACTGCCTGAGAGATATTTGTACATATAGCACTATAGGGGTATATATCTATATAACGTGAATTTTTTAGCTAGATACAATTTGAGAGTGAAATTCGACTGAGAGCAGAAAAATAGTTCAGCCGAATTTGGCCGTGAACATCAGCTGTAATCTGCCAACCCTGGTGGCGGAATCTAGCTAAAATACGTATACGATGTATTTTTTTAGGCCTATGCATTGAGTCGCAAACTATTCTTTTTTTTTTTCATTGAGAAGAACATATAAAAAGATAGAAAAATACCAAAACATATAATTTCTTTTAAAAAAATGATAATGGCCGGCATAAATTGCGGGTGATCTGGGCCACCGGACCACCGCGATACTGTGGAGACTTGTATGTTCTAGGTATTCCAAATCGAGCTTCTGTGAATGTGCGTTTTGTTGTTTCATTATTTGGTCCTATATTGCTCAATAGACATACTGTGCGTGACATTATTATTTTGACGGAATTGGACTATATGTACTGCCTATATTATGTACTCACTTGTTGCACTCATGGAGTCTTGATTTCATATCACCTAACTGTAAAAGTAATTTTGTTATACATTTTATAGGCCTAGTGAATAAAAGACGAGTCACGCCTCCCGAATAAAGATAAGCAAGATCTCTCAACCAATGTCAACGATCCGCATTGCGGATTTGTGTACCAAATCATTCTTCTCCGACGACGTTTACAATGCTAAAATACAAAAGCAAACCTGGTTTTTAAAGAGGGAAAGCATTACAATAGGGAGGGGGGAGAGAGAGAGAGATGTTCACATTAAATAACAAAATGTTGCAAGGTATTTTCTTTTTAAGATGGGACATGACACTAATGTCAAACGTTTATTATAACGAATAAGATATTCATATATACTACTATAATGTATATATATATATATATATATATATATATATATATATATATCATATCTCTCCTATTAATTTCTATGCAGGGTTGGTCGCCACAGGGTCGTCTTTGCTGCCTTATCAATTGTCAGTTTGGCTGGAATCGTGGTTGCTTTGGCGCCCAATGTGTGGGTTCTGCTTGGCGGGAGATTCGTTGCTGGAGCCGCGTCTAATGCCATGGTTGCTGCAACCTTCGTCCTTGGTATACGCATTTCTCTCACCTATCTATATATACATTTATTTGTTTTGAGGGAAATTTCCTTCATAGATGCATTTGCATTCACTCAAGACGACTTAACCGCGGTCGTTAAAGCTAGTCTTGCACCAAATCATGATAACCGTTGCCATCATTTTTATCGCCTTTTTTTACAACCGAGATTGCTATCATTACCATTAATGATAGCATAGTAGTATAGCAGTAGTCGTCGTCGAAGTATAAATATTATAACAGTAGTACAGAAATAATAATGGTAGTAGCATGCAGTATTCGTCCTCGTCGAAGTAGTAGCAGTATAGTAGTAGAAGTAGCAGCAGTAGTAGTAGTGGTGGTGGTAGTTGTATTGGTAGTGGTGGTGGTAGTAGTAGAATTAGTAGTAGTAGTAGTAGTAGTAGTAGTAGTAGTAATAGTAGTAGTAGTAGTAGTAGAATTGGTCTTTGTCGATCTGATGGAAGTTATTTCATGTCATTGAGCTGATTATGTATAGATATGGGTGTTTTTGAAAATTCAATGTTTATGAGCTAGCATATATAGTATGTATCACGACATTTTTTTTTTTTTTTGGGGGGGGGGGTGTAACCTTTTTCATCATACGATATACTGTAAACAATGGTAAATATTACAGCTGTTGTTATTGCTGAGAAAATTCATCCCCCTCCATCTCTCCGTCTCTCTCTGTCTTCTAATCAATATTCTTAACAATTTCCCTGTTATGTGGGGTATTTCTCTTATTCTCATCAACAGCCAACGAATTTATAGGTCCATCCAAGCGCAGCATTTCGGGTAATGCGATTTGGGTCTACTGCTCACTCGGATACATGATATTAGCCCTTATCGCCTTCTTTATACGAAATTGGCGGCATTTCTACCTCATCATCTCTGCTGTACCAGCCATCCTTTTGCTGCTGTCTGTGTAAGTTTTTTTTTTTTCTTCCGAGGCAAAATATTCCTTAGCTGTTTCAACAAAAGACCATCCAAACTCAGTAAAAGGATTTTTCAAACTTTTTTTTTTTTTTTGGGGGGGGGGGGGGGGGGTCTATCAGCAACCTAAAGATATTACCATGCACAATGCATCAATGTGCCAGAGCTAAGGGTCCTTTAGATCTGTAATTTTGCTTGAGCCTGTCGTCGGAGAACATCTATAAACAATGCACAAAAAGCAATTTCTCTCTCGCTTTATTGTTGTATACTGAATAAGGCATTTACTTCAATTTAGAACGCTAAGATTAACGCAAAAGAAAGAAAGTGCAAATGTTATTTAGAAACAAAAATAGCATGGCTGAATTTCAGAAGTGCGTTCTAACGAATACTATAGCTATATATAGTCAAGTCTACGGTAAAAGATTTTGAGATGTTAATATATCTGCATAATAGTGTGGGTACTTAAAAGGATATGTTTGGGAATAATTTGTTTTAGGTATTAAAGTATACAAATGGATGTTACTTAGTATTCTGCACATGAATCGAAAGAGAAGAAAGGACATGTGACATTGAATAAATCAAAGTTGTCGATATGTCCAATTTGTTATCTTTTATTTCAAATTCATCTATTTCCATCCAAGAAAGAGCGAAACAAAAAAAAAAACATGCATTACACAATCATATAGTTTGATCAATTTGGAAAAATACATTACGTAGATCGTAAAGTACATAATAAGATTATGTACAGCAAGAAACCAAGTACACCAATGCTTGAACGGTGGACAGAAAAGTAAGTATGGGCGGTCGACTTAACAGCAAGACTTGTAATACGTGGATCGCTCAAAGTGTAATACATGTGTATGTAACCTGGCATCATTATAAACTACAATTATTTTAAAGCACATAAGTACATTTTCGCACCGTAAAATTGATGACGAGAGATGCTAATTCCCTTCTCCCTCTCTCTTTCTCTCCCTTTCTTATTTCTTTAAATCAGAGCGGTGCCTGAATCTCCGAGATGGCTACTGTCCAGGGATCGTGAAACAGAAGCTCGCAAAATAGTGAGGAAACTGGCCAAGGTCAACAAAGTTACAATTACAGAGACATTTACCCTCACTGATGTTACTGAGAAAGTAAGTTGAAGTTGGGTCATTTTCATTTTTTCACCTTAAGTGCTGAAAATGAACTTCAACCCCTTGTTCAAGTAATGACCATGAATTTGTACACGCAATTCTATAGTCGGTTTCTTCGCGTTAAAAGAATCATATCAATGCAAGGGTAAATGCATAAATTATCGTCTAGATACATGTAATACTTCGGTAAGATTTGTATCATGCAATGTGTATGTGTACCTGTACTATGTTTGTACCGTAGAGACGCACATGAACTGCAAACACAAGGATATATACACACACACATTATACAGAGTTCGTATATATGTACATTATAATCAATTGTACACATTTTCCACACAGAAAAACATACTCCACTATACAATGATTTACACGTATTTACGTATGTTATGTTTATGATCATTCATTACAGGATGTTAAGAAAGAGGATGAGAAAACATTTATGGATCTACTCCGCAAGCCTCGTTTGCGGATGTACACCCTGAACATAATGTTCAATCTGTAAGTATAATAATTTCTATGGTTCGTTTCTACTAAACTTTGTAGACTGCTATCATTCCTCTTACCTGTCATCTTTATCGTTATCATCACCTTCGATGTTTTTGATGTTTTCATCATTATGTTAATGGTGTATGATGATGATGATGATGATGATTATAAATTTTATCAATAACATAATCATCACTATTATCAATATCATTATCGATATCATATGTTGTCGTTACCAGCATCATCAGATGATATGTCATGGATCCACAAGTATGAGTTGATTAAAAAAAAAAAAAACTGAATCCCTAGAAAAAAGTCTACTTCACGAAGATCGCTGATAAAGGTACACTTATGATGGTATGCAATCTCCCAAATAGCAATAATCATAGTATCAATGTTATGTTTTGTTGTATGACGCTGTGTAGACCAAGCGCTAAACAAGACTAATGCGGAAGACAGTTTGTGATATAAAAGCTGTTATTTCTAATTACCATGAGGACAATTTAATGGACTCATTATGTTTGTTTGTTTGTTTGCTCCCTCGAAGCATCGTTAACACGCTAGTCTACTTCGGAGTCTCGCTTAGCACCGGCAGTCTCGGCGTCAATGTCTACATCGCCTTCGCCATAGCAGGTGCCGTTGAAATTCCCGCGTGTTTCGGCGTGATTCATCCCATCGACTACTTTGGCAGACGACCAACGTACATGGCCTGCATGTTTATTGCTGGGATCGCTCTCTTGGCAACAATATTCATTCGTGAGAATGTTCAGTTAATGGCTTAGTTAAATCAGTAAATAGATAAACAAACAAAATGTATCGACATGTGTATGTGTGTGTGTGTGTGTGCGCGCGCGTGCGTGTGTGTGTGTGTGTGTGTAGTGATCCACTAATTCATCGATTATGATTCATTAATCAAATGCAAATTACTAAAATAATCATCACATTTTTTTTGCGTCGGTATATCGAAGTGGGACTTTACGTGTCTACAATATGTAATATACTTATGTTTTCACTGTGTAAACAAAACTCACAAAATATCGCTCATTTCAATCAGAAAATTATATCATGTCCATTGTTTTCTATTACACGTCACAAAATACAGTACGTATCTGCTGTAGCCATCTTCTCTTTTTTTTTTTCTCCCTTGTTCCCACTTTTTTTCTCTCTCTTACCCTCTCTTCATGACAACAGCGTTGGGTGTTGGTCGTGCCTGTGTAGCCATGGTTGGCAAGTTTGCAATCACGTCGTCTTTTAGCATCATCTATCTACACGCCGTGGAGATTGTCCCAACCCCAGTCAGGTGAGCGATTTACAGCAGTTTCTCTGTCTGTCTATCTATATCATCTATCTATCTATCTATCTATCAATCTATCTCTCTCTCTCTCTCTCTCTTCGCCAGTACAGACGATCTCAGTACAGATTAAGTGTACAAAGTCATGATCTGAGTAAAAATTCCTGTTCAATTTGACATAAGTCGATCATGGCAGAAACAAAATAGTTTTTCTTTTTCACTGTTATGAAGTCATAATACTGTGCAAATGAGAGGTAATATACGACGAAATGTTTTCCAATTTGCTTAGTGTGTTGATATACACCGAGTATTTTTTGAATGGAATAATAAAGCCTTAACATCTTATCTCTTTCGTTGACAAAGGCCATGTAGAATTGCGAAACTCAGGTATTGAGTGTTGTGGTCATGTGTCTTTCTCTGGAAACTAAAGAAATGAGGCATTGGGTGCCTGCACTCTCTTCTCTAACATGGCGAACATCCTGGGACCGCAGATTATAGCTCTAAGTTCAGTCTGGGATCCGTTACCTCTGGTAATCTTTGGCTCACTGTCTATCATCGCCGGCATTGTTTCTGTCTTCCTGCCCGAAACGCGTGGCAAGAAGATTCCAGAAACCATCGAAGAAGGGGAAAATATTGGTTGGTAAGTTTTAAAAAATGTATATATATATATATAATATATAATATATAATATATAATATATAATATATAATATATAATATATAATATATAATATATGATATATAATATATAATATATAATATATAATATATAATATAAAGACGATGAAGACAAAAAAGTTGACATAGTGCATTAGATTCCAACTTCATTTATTTGTAAACCAAATTTTCGACCCTTGCACGGATCTTCCTCAGGGTAACAGTGATATTTGTATTTGAAGCTCAGCACAGAAAAATAATAATAATAACAAAGAAACGCGCCTGGTTGTCAGCTTAGAGTTAGAGCTAGCAACCAACACGCACGGTGTTGTTAGCTCAAAATTTGCGCTATCTTCATGATAGCGCAAATTTATTTATTCATAAATAAATGAAGTTGGAATCTAATGCATTATGTCAACTTGTTTGTCTTCATCGTCTTAATACCATCATATATAATATATATATATATATATATATACAGTGAAAATTGGTTTCCATCCGCTTTCTTTGCTCAGAGTTTTAACTATCTATCATTTGTTTCTGGTCAGTTTTCCCATTCTTTGTTTCAATATGTATATATATATATATATATATATATATATATATATATAAACAGATTTAAAAAAAACTTCGCAAAAGAAAGAGATATGTATAGATAAAGATGCGCCCCACGCCACACAGTCGCTATGCTTGATTTGAAAATTTAAATCTCTCTGACAAGATTAACAACATGACAGAGCAGTTAACTTTTAGTTTGTCTTTTTTTTTTCTCTTTGACGTTGAAAATTTGTACGGTTTTTATTCCGAATGTGTATTTTCTCCCACGATGTTTTTGCAGGAGAGCCGGCCCGAGACAGAGGAAAGAAGTACAAGGAAGTGAATACCCTAATATCAAATATCAAGAAGCAAACGGAATGACGAAGGGTGATCCGGTTTGAGGCTTGAAGATGCTTGACAACAGGAGCTCGAGATGTCACGACGATATATATGCATATATATATATATATATATATATGAGATTAAAACCTAAAATGGCATTAAAGCGCTTTATCCTGGCGAGGAAAGCGCATGTTTTAGAAACAAGACACCATATATATATATATATATATATATATATATATATATATATATATTATATATATGTAATTTTCATCTAATATGTAAACCACAATCCGCTTTTCATCAGTTATAGATTTGGCAGGAATGATTACCTTGGTATTCGCAACAAGGATTACAAAGCTATTCATAATGGTGTCACGTAGACGGGGGCCTAGACCAAAAACTGGCTAGAGTTTAGAGATCTGCTTTCAAGGGTTGAAATGATTGAGAGCATTACTTTACTTTATTCTCTTTTCTTTGGCTAACGGATACTTGAATATAGCTGTATCTTACAAATCCAGCTATATACTTATTTAAATAAGTAATTTTAAAAAGTCTCGTAAATCGTGGCATTTTCTAGGTCATGTCAGTCATACATTCCACATTCATTCACCCCGACCAAATTTAAGCAAAAAATGGTGAAATTGTTGTCTTTCGGGACCATCTTCCATAACAAGAAGATGAGAGTTCTGCACATACAATTATATCAGGGTACGGCCAAAATTACACAATTTCTATTCCCAAGATGAAAAAAAAAAAAAGAACAAACTTCCTACCGTGGAAGTTGGGACACACCCTCCACCTCCTCTAACACCACTCCCTCTTCCATCCGTGATTGCTGTACTCCGTGGCAGTTCATTCCCATAAATACATGCAGTTGAGAAACTTGGCACATCTGCCTTGGGGGAGGGGTGAAATGGTCGGTGCCAGGAAAAGTTGTCAACGGTAAAAAAAAAAAAAAAAAAAAAAAAAAAAAAAAAAAAAAAAAGTCACGAGCAAGATATCACCGGTTTTTGAAAAAAAAAATATCAATTTTCCAAAACAACCGAAGTGAGGTTCGAAGGATGGAGAAAGGGACAAATTTTTCATGTCATTATCTTCACGTCAAACTCCTGTGAAAATAATTTGATATTTTGCTGAAGTGCCGTCTCAACGTGGGAGTCAATTTCATGGCATAATTACGTGAGAGCTTTCACCTGTTGTCTACATTAAATCCGTTGTTCAGGTTTTGCTCTCATGTGTTGCCTTTCAAAGTTGATTATTACAAGTGAGATCTCCTGTTCAGTGTTCTTTAACGTATGTGTGTGTTTTGTTTGTTTGTGTTTGTTTTTCCATCAATGTGTGAACCATTTTTTTTTTTGCTTCTGAGTGGCAATTTGAGACTATTTCTAAATTGATTTCATCAGTGTATCGATTACATGTTATGAATGATTGGTCTGTTTTCAAATTCATTAATAAATATGTGCATGTGTGCATTAGTGTGTGTTTGCGTGTATGTGTGTGTGTGTGTGTGTGTGTGTGCGTGTGGTTGTTAAAAGTAAAGTTTGCTTCCCCTTATTATGTTATCTAGATGCACATAGGGCGAGCAAGGATGGGGTAGGCGTTGAACAAAGTTTAGAGAGCGTTGAGCACAATCTACCCCCCCCCCCCCTTCACTCACAAACACACACACACACTGTCCGGTGAAATGAAACGACATTGTGTATTTCTACAAGTCCCATTTTTCACTTTTCAGCTCATAATCATAATCATAATCATTGATATCACTGTTATCATTGTTACTATCCTTCTTGTTCTTGTTCCTATCATTTCTGGTGATTATCAGTATGATCCCTCATAAGGACCATTCGACTCTCTCAGGCGAAAAAAAAAAAAAAATCTTTATGAATCTTGAACCCAGCTACTCCCAAGTTAATAAGGCAAATTATGCACTGCCGGAAAGTAAACAAGTGAATCATTTCTCGCTGAGACAATGCAAACGCTTTTTTCGTCATATCACAATGATTTTGAACGACTGTATTCCATTTACAGAAGTTTATTTAACTTTCGAAGTACCTTACTCCATTTTTATGTTCGAGTTTATTTCTGGTTAACGTGATTAACGAAATGTTCGGAATTACGAGCTGTATCTTTTAGTACAGCTGTATATCCTCCACGCGGCCATCATTCATGAATACGGCAGATAGATGACACATCCTACTTATGGTCCTTCATTAGCGCCGGTCGGGATACAAACCCAGTGTACTAGTATATCGGATTTGGAAGAACCTTTTCAAGTTCCTTATCACAGTAATAAGTATATTTTCACATAACTTCATTTTCTTCCATAATGAAAGATCACTTGCATACCCCCTTCAAAATTAAAGGCAGGGAAAAATATGTTTCTCTTTGCATAACTCGAGTGAATATGCTAATTCATGATCTGAAACTTCTGTATTTCTATTTCTATTATTTGTTTTATATTGTTGCAGTACTTGTGACTTCAACAATTGGAGTATAGTCTTTTTAATCCAGCAATGGCAGCGAATGGATTTAATAAAAACTTTTAATAATCATTACCACTGATGACTATACATTTGTACGGATTGTCAGATTTCCTCAAACAGTATTTGTAGTATTTGTGTTGGTGGGTGTGTGGGTGTGTGTGTGTGTGACATGCATGTTAGGTTGTGATGGCAGTGACAGAAAGCGATGAACAAGTCAACCGCAAGTTAGCATTGAAAGGAAAAAAAACGGTTAAACACACACACACACACACACACACACACACTCACACACACACACGCAAGCCTTGCGAATTATTTCTAAACTAAAAAGGGCGCTCCAACGACGGATTCTAGTGAGACTGAGTGCTTGAGCAAGTTCAAAACTCTTGAACGAAAAGTTTGCGAGCGCATCACGGTCACTCCTTTTTTCGCTCGTGACCAAGACTTTCAAATTGAGGAAGTACTGATGTGGGAAAATTGAGACGCATATTATCGAACTAGTGCTTGTTTTATGTCGCCACTTTAATGAAATTACACTTACCAAACTGTCACAATAACATCTGAAGCAACTCTTTCTTCCTCTTGTCTCTACCCTGTACAACCCTCGAATGACGCTTAGGGTAAGTTTGTGCATGTTTACGATGTGTATAATACATGTATATTCATCTATGTTCGTTATTTAAACCACTGTAATGGAACGAATAACACACTGTAGGTTATGTATTTGAGATTTGTGCTGTTGAAATCAACTTGAACTATGTTAATAACCCCCTGTATTTGATATGAATATTCACATACAATAAAAGAAGACTCGTTTGAATAGAACTTCCAGTTCGTGTTACGTTTTCATCGTTTGGCGCATGGACAAGATGTGACAAAATTGATAGTGTTCTTTACAAATAGTAGGTTTCAAAATTCCAACTCACTGGCGCAGTATAACTCTACGGACAAATTAGGTTCTGATAAGTTTACCATCCATATAAAATAGTGTCTGTGAGCTCCCGCATGCGTTTACGTTTAAATGTATGAATATGTATGCGTGGAGGCTAATAAAAAGGATTGAAAAATACTTCACAACTGCTAAGTATATGCATCAATCACTAACATGGCAAATAAACCAACATAGTAAACACAATTGTTGAGAATTTAATTGTAATCTTAATTTCTGAATTGTTTAACCTTCAATGTCATTCGTATCTTTTAAGACAAGTATAGAACTTGAAAGTATGCATAAAAATGTATTTGTTCTTATCAAAACTGTGCTGTTTGAAATGTTTTATGACTCGGACCTCACTGTTTGACACCAAGATCTGCTGTCTTTTCCTCCTTTTCCTTATACAAATAGCAACCAGAATAACTAGTCGATGTTTTCGGATATTTTCTCTGCAAAATAAGCAACAAGCATTTTGCCTCATTTCATCTCGGTATTGCATTCGGGAGTAAGTTTACTTTCAACAAAAACTTCTAAGAGTTACTATAGCTACGCAAAATACCAAAACGTTTAAACAATCAAGAAATCAATCAATAAACAATCTGTCATCTTGTTGACGACATTCCGGCATCTTAAAATCCCAGTGGGCTTTCTATATCACTGTCGATTCTAGCCGCAGCAGTGATAACCTTTTGCAAAGGCAGCTCGCTATAATTTCAGGACGCGCACACACAACTCGCGATCCGATCGCTGTTTGCGTGCGAGTCCACTGCTCATTGTGTGCGAGTCCATTGCGAGCTGCCTTTGCAAAAGGATACAGAAGTGACTGAAGAGGTCAGACGATGACAAATGAATGAATGAATAAATTCGGTGTTTCATATTCACCTTTGAATAGGCCTACAGATAAATTTTGTCCAACTTATACCAGGTCCAACACCAGGTTCGTAAAGATACCTTAAAGGCGTGTAACTTGCTGTCACAAGGACAAATCTCGGCATTCGTATGAACATGAGTCCGCTAGGAAAACCCTTACTCTTGACCGTCGTAATGATGCTCATCTGCATATTCCATGAAAGCACCGCTAATGATGGGATCTGCAGAGTATCACACACGTAAGTTTGGTCGTAAAGGAAACTTGAAATCCAAGTTTATGCTGAACTTAATAAAATATGAATAAAGTCAACGCAACGCAGCAGTGAAAATTTCATAACAATAACGCAACAATAGCGAACGGGTGAATGACATAACGCATTTCCCAAATTTGCATGGTGCCATTAAATTGTAGGTGCACATCACGAGACCAATACCCACCAGTCATACAGTCCATGAGTTATACAGTCCAGAAGTCATACAGCTCACTAGTATACAGCCCACTTAGTATAGGCTATTAATATGTAATCCCGTGAGATTTTTGTGCCAAAATTGATCTTTGTTTTTGCCAACTTTGTCAACTTGGGGGTGCTGAATCCAAAAAACTTTGGTTCCATTTTTTCCAACCAGGTCTTCAGCCGCCATTTTGAATTTCAAAATGGCTGCAATAGCAAACTGTATTTTGACCCATATCTCATAAAGTGAGCATTGTAGAAGCTTCGAATTTGGTGCAAAATGCATAGTTGTGATGTCAGACACTCTGATATATATATATATATTTTTTTGTGTGGATTGTTTTGATACAATTTGTAGGCCGCCATCTTGAATTTCAAAATGGCCGCCATAGCAAACTGTATTTTGACACATATCTCATAAAGTGAGCATTGTAGAAGCTTCAAACTTGGTGCAAAATGCATGGTTGTAGTGTCAGACACCGTTATGTATGTTTTTCAGATATTGTGGATTGCTTTGATACAATTTGCAGGCTGCCATCTTGAAATTCAAAATGGCCGCCTGCCATAGCGTTTTTACCCATATCTCAGGTTGCAATTATTGTAAAAGCATCGAATTGTAAAGAATGCACATGTTTGTGGTGTACAACGTTCCAGTACAGCTGTTTCCTAATTGTGGTTCAATTTAGAACTTGTTGAATTTAGAATTTGTTGAAATTCAAGATGGCCGCCATAGGAAAACATATACCTGTGGTAAGCGCCTTAGATGAATTTGCCAAAATTGCCCTAGTTAGACCGAATTCTTTTCCAGGTCACAGCCATCTCTCAACTCAAAATTGCCGCCATGAATTCAAAATGTAATGCCCCAGTCACATAGACATCCCGGATCACCCCGGACCACCTCGGATCTGATGCGGGGAGAGATCCGTGTTGACGCCGGGTGGCCAACACGGCAACTTTTGGAGGTCAAAAACATCCGGCGTCATCCGGGGATTGCCGTGTTGGCAGAGCAATCCGGGGTGGTCCGTGTGGCTGCCGTGTAGATGCCGTGTTGATCCGTGTAGCTGCCGTGTTTGTCCGTGTAGACGCCGCGCTCTTCCGGCCTTATCCGTGTAGCTGCCGTGTTGATACCGTGTGTACAGTCATACCAAAATCCCGGATCTCCCCGGACGTCCCCGGATTTCCCCGGATCACCGTGTAGATCCTTGAGCATCCGTGTTTATATGCAGAGACTCCAACCCAAAGCACCTTCTGATCTGGAGATTCTCCCGCCTGAAACCCCTAGCAAACGGGAGACTCCAAGTTGATGTGTGCCAAGCGCGAAATTCCTAGGGTTGTAGATGCTCTCTGGTGCTATCTTAGGCTTATTTTTTCAACACACAATAGCAATAAGTAAGAGATCCTTTCCAACGGGAGACACAGAGCCAGGGTGGGAGAAATTAAATCTGAAACGGGAGAACGGGAGATTTTGCAAAAATGGGTTTTCGGCGGGAGATCTCCCGTCGAAAACGGGAGAGTTGGAGTCTCTGTATATGTGACTGGGGCAAAGGACGAGGTTCCAGTGACGTCATCAAGCCATGCTGAGGGGCAAAAACTGCGTGGGGGGGGGGGGGGGCGAGGAGGGACCCATACCACATTACTGTCCCCTACGTGTAGGCAAGCGTGTAATTGTTACATCTCACATCCCATATAGCCAGGCGAGTATAACATAACACGTGTATGCGGTTCACGTAGTGCGCGCTAAAGCTATGAGCTTAAAATACACACGTGATTTGTTTTTTGCCTTTCAGGCAACACATTATTTTGCGTCGTGGAACCTCATTAATGATTACATTTAATCCCAGTCATTAAATATTTGTACAAAAGCAAGCATTGATACAATAAAGGTGATCTTCAAAAACTTGATGCTGCCTCGAGAGAATGAAGACAAACAAGGAAAAGACTCGCAATGGCAAGAAATGTCATAAGGGCTTTTTACACTTGTGTTTCTTAACCCCGGACTTTCTCTGACCCAGGACTATCGTTAGTCCCGTACCAATTTTTTCAGCTTTTTACACTTGCCAATTAGTCCCGTACTATCTCTTGTCCGGGGCTAAGGAGAAAACTGACCTTTTTACACTTGTATTTCTTAGCCCCGGACTTTCCAAACCACATGAATATTCATAATTACGCTGTGTACTGTACACGTACACGCACGCACCGGCAACACTTGACTACCTCGTTTCTGATTGGTCAGTGAGGGTCGGACTTCGTCTCCGTCGCTTAGCCCAGGATTATTTTTTCGTTCTGTTTACACTCACTTGCTTGGCACCGCAATTGCGGTGCTAACCCCTGCTATTTTGCAGGGCCAGATAGTACCGTACTATCGGTGGGGCTAGCCCACTTTGGCAAAAACGAGTGTAAACAGAAAGTGGGCTAAGGATAGTCCCGTACCAACGGTGGGGCTAAGGCCCCCCCCCCCCCCCCCCCCCCTTAGCCCCACCGTTGGTCCGGGGCTAAGCAAAATTTTACAAGTGTAAAAAGCCCTTTAGTCACCCTACCAGGCATCCCATTCACAAGCTTGTTTGTTGGCCACAAAATGAAACAACGTTTGCTGGATATATTTCTGGAATAACACGGAATGAAAAAGGAATGTAGGCTTTTTCCTGATTGCCCTTGTGTGAGTCATCCTCAATTATCAAGACTTCCAAGATGCTTCCTGCTGTACAGCCATTGATACTAAAACTACTAGGTGTTTCAAAAAACATTTCCCAATTTTGATCATTAATAGTTCAAAAAAAAATATTCATCCGATAAAACTTTCATTGATATGAGTAATAGCTGGATAGTGTACAATTTGGTTGGAGGTAATTTGCACGTGAAAGCATAAATCAGTTTCAATAAATCTAAGATTGATTTTGAAGTAAGGTTTCAGATTTTGGTCAAATATTAACCCTCTGTACAAAAATTGAACTTCGCACAGGAACCAATGATGTGTATGTGAGTGTGTACTGACAATGGCCCTGAACAATGGACATGCCTGAACCACCTGTTGACTAGGCGTCATTAGGGACTTTTCGATTTGCACGTTGAGCCAGGCGTCACCCTGTTACGACGTAGTTTTTACGTACTGCGCATGCGCGAATGTCGACCCTCGGCTCATCGCACAAATTTCGAACGCGTTAACCCCGGTTATCACCGTCCACCCAAATCGGTTGCGCCGCGCTCAACCCACCCTTGCTATGACGTCACACTCCTCTCGGGTATCGTACGAAAGAGCACGGTGACTCTCGGGAAATCCGTGCTCAGTTCACCTGTTTTCCTTTTTCTTTCGAGAGAATATTTATATTCTAATTACATGAAAGCTTATGATCTTGATACGTCACAGCAGCAGCGCTGACATACAAACTACAGCCTCTGGTACCTACTTTCTTTGCCCGTTTTCACTGTTTCGCACTTTGCAACTGCCTACCGTAGTCCCACACATCCATTTACACGTAATGCTGTACGCAAACAGATTTTGGTGCTTTTGGCCTAGCTAGTGCAGCAGTGCATTTGCCTAGTAGTCTTACCATGCATCATGTTTTAAAATCCACATAATTCCTCCCAGGATACGCATCTAGTCAAAGACAAAATAAATATTACAAGTACAGAAACGAGTCACAAATTCCGCTTATATGCACGCAAGGCACAGTGCCTGGTTGCCTCCTGCACACGCCACGAGACGTCACGCCGGCGCCCGAAATCGAAATGTGTTTTAGCAGCGGGTCAACGTACAGACGTGACGCCTTGACGTACGGTTGCGCTCGGCGGCACGTCCTTCTCGTTCACCCAATCGAAAACTCCCTTGGTCTCGCGCTCCCTGGCACATGAATGCTTAATCAATGATTTATGTGGATTGCCCTGGGCACTGCTAGTCTGAATTCATGCACGGCAAAATGCTTGCAAACACCACATTTCATTCCAGCTGGCAATCATTTTCAAATTTTGCTTCACATATCATTAAATTTGGGATAAAAGTAAGCATAAATGATCTAAAGTACCTCATTTTAATACAACTGTCTACTAATTAAATAGTCTGACAAATTTTTCGCTTTTTCGATAAAAAGAGATCATTTTTGGTAAAGAGTTCAGGAGCATTTATCATTGGGGCGATTTGTTTCACAGTAGATTTATTTAAGGCTCCATATACACAAGTGTATATATACTCTAATTGATTTTCTTTACTTCCTGTCACCACGTTTACGATAGAACAGAAGGTATTCATTGTAATTTTGTTTTTCAGAAGTAGGGAGAGCACTGTCGCTACTCAACGACAGTATCGACAGGCGTTTGACGTTACACAGATACTGCCAGAGGCTGAATAAAGACTAGTTGTGATAGTGGAATTTCTCATGAATAAATAATGAAGCATTCAAACCCTGGCCATTGTTCAGGACCACTGTCAGGGTGTTAAACACACACTCCCATACACACCCATTGACCCCTGTGCAAAGTGAAATTTTGTACAGAGGGTTGAAAATAGAGCAAAGTCTGGAACCCAACTGTCAAATTAATCATGGATTTCATGAAACTTATTTATGCTTTCATATTTAAACCACGTTCAACCAAACTGTACACTATTCCGCTATCACTCATATCAATGACAGTGTTATCTGACATATAGTTTTTGAATTATTAAGAATCAAAAGTGGGAAATGTTTTTTGAAACACCTAGTACATGTACAAAGGAGCAATAATAGCTCATTTCTGTGGCGCGTTGCATGCATCAGAATTCCTCCACAATTTAGAAGACCACCACACGAGGGTAATCTCAAAAATTGTCACTGCACTGAAGCTGATGAATGTGGTATTTGACAATCAGGTATCGGAAACATTCAAGGGGGATATTCTAGAAAAAGATGAAAAAGGGAAGTTGTCCTGTTCTGTACTAAGAATTTGTTTCTGAAAGAATTAAATATGATATAGGGCCAATTTATATTTGTTTATATTACATAATAATCAAAAACAGAACTGAAACAAAGTTTCAAATTTGAAAACAAATATTCGAGTGCCGAAATTCGGCAATTAAGTTCTAAGAGATATTCAAGTGATTCGCTCTTTCTCAAGTGTTGATACTGAGAGAGCAATAACAATTCTCAGTATCAACACTTACAATCGCTCGAAAATCTGTGTCCCGAAATAAACTGTTGGTGAATACAGCATGAACTTTGTTTCAGTTTTGTTTTTGATGATATTATCATGCCAACACGTGGACAACTTACTCAATGGCCCGAATTCTCAAAGGTGGAATAACTACACCGCTTATTCCGCCGATTTATTACGCCTCTTATGCAAATCAGGCCCTCGTGACGTAAAATGACGCGATATGTTCCCCGGAATCTCTTCTCAAAGGTGGAATAACTTATTCCCCGGAATAACTATTCCGCTGAATAGTTATTCCAGCTTTGAGAATTCGGGCCAATATGTGTACATATAATATGTATACATATATACATATATATATATATATATATATATATATATATATATATATATATATTTATAATATATATATACATATAAAATATGTATATATATATTATTTATACATATATATGTATGTATAATATAGTAACAACATTTTTTATGTCCTGCCTCTTTAAGGGTTTTCTTTTTAGAATCACGTTGTAAAATATGTCAAGTCATTCGAGTTTTTGATCAAAGTTTTTCATCATAGCTTTCTATTAAAGTTTCAAAGTTATTTGAAATCGAAATTCTCTCTTTGCATTACAGATATGTTGTCTCCATCACCTACACGACAATCGTTGCCACCAACCGGAGATGCCACCGCCTGTTTCGTGGATACTTATGCCGGTGTGTACTCTGTCCAAAAATATGATATTCAGTAACTCTCTCACACAGAAAACCTTGGCCTCCACGCATTCCCTTTTTGTATCCATTCCATCAACACATAGAAAATAAAAGTGAAAGCAGCAATTATGTGAAGAAGTCGCAATCACCTATGGCATATCCATTATAGAATCCGAGCCATGAAATTTCTTAAATCTCATATATTTTCAAATTTCTTATAATATCAAATAGTGCGGACAAAGGTCATTAATTTCATTTTGCTCAATGGTTCAGCAGTCTCTTTTATAAAGTTCTTTATGACTTTTTTAACGACTGTGTTAGTTTCATTGTGTATTGTTTGTGTATTAAGTTTGTTGTTTCTACATGTGTGTATGTATGTGTGTGTGTGTGTGTATTATGTAACTTTTTTTTTTCTTTGTTGCTACTGAAAATTTAACGTGATATTCATTTGAAAACCAGGACTTACAAGATGTCAACGAAATACGAGACTCGGATGAGTTATAAGCTTACTTGTTGTGAGGGCTACACATGGAGCAACTCAAAACACAAATGTGTGACGAACAAAGGTCTGTAACCAAAATCACAGCATTTTCGAAAAAAAAAAATAAGTCACTTTCTTCGAATAGTCTCCTTTGGATAATCACCAAGCAAAATATTTCTCCCAATTGTGTGTTTGATTTCAGGTTATCCCCCTTTCATACAATTTCCTAGAGAAATCTGAAGAAATCTATACTATGACAAAACGCCGGTATATGAGTGAAGGACTAAAGGGGCGATCACACATCGCCGGTTTAGATGGCGGTTCATGGAAATAGTTTCATCATGTTTTTTTTCTCTCTCTTTTAACTTTTAAAATATCTGTATTAACTGTTATTAAAAGACATACATGTCAAAGCAGAATCCAACATAGTTTACAAATTTCCTGTTCATTTACAGGTTTATGTTTATCAAGTGATGTAGAAGTACTTGCTTGTTTCAATATCTCTTTTTTCCCTTTCTTAATCAAGTTTTTGCATATCTCTAACAACAGTCAATAAAAAGACATACATATCAAAGAAGAATACAGTACATGTATATCTACATAGTTTCCTGTTTATTTACAGGTTCACGTAACATAATTATGGTGTATTTTTTCAAGTTTCAACATTGCTTTTCCCTCTACTCCTTTAAGTCTGTATCAACATGTCTGTATCAACATGTACTCTTACGAAAAGGCGTACATAATCATGAAAGCGGAACCAAACATATTTACATAAGTCTTCTGTGTATAACTTACAGGTTCACGTAGCTGGCCATCTTTTAAGCTATCAAGCTTTACAAAATTATGCACCCACCTTTTTAAAGTAACTGATGTAGGCTACTATTCAACAAACCTACCAACTTTTGAATATTAAATTTTCTGTTTTACTCTATGTGTTAAAATAAAAAAGTAATGAAACTTTAGCATTCAATACAACATCTACCTGATCTAGTATTATGGGTTCATCTTTGCTTTTTTCCCCATTGTTTTTATTGCTCCGCCACGAAGTGTCGCCGGAAGCATTACTCTCTTTTAATTTCTACAATTGTTTTGGCATGAAAAGTTATGGCGGTGTTGACACGGTATTATCACGGATCTTTCGGTGCACACACGGAGGAGCCGTTCTTCACACGGTGGATTGCGTTTTGAACACGGTCCATTTCAAACCGCCAAGACCGCCAGGAAAAATTAAACATGTTTAATTTTTCTGGCGGTTCTCCGCGGTTCTCCGCGGTTCTCGGGGTTTATGGCGGATGAGTGACGGATGACCAGGGTTTGTGTACGGTGTGAACACGGTCTTTGGCGGAGCACGGCGATTTGCCGAACCGCCATGAACCGCCATCTAAACCGGCGATGTGTGATCGCACCTCAAGCTGAACATGGAGCCAAGGAACTGTAGTACTTTTATATTGGGGAGGATTTACATCGTTCAAAATTCTTTTCTGGTACATATGCGTGTGACGAAAGAGGAAAATAACTGGTGATCTTCATGATAGAGGGTATGGTTTTTCTTCAGTCTTGTGAGGCAATGGAGATGTCTCATCTATAAATCAAGTTTCCTTTCTATCGGGTTGCACTGCACATTAAACCATGCCATTTTTTTTTTCTCGGCTGGCTGGCCCTGGGATCTGCTTATTCTTGGGACTCTGCGCGGTGGTTGGATGTTTTTTTTTTTTTTTTTGTAATTACATGTTTACGTGTTGTGGGTCTCTTTGCTGGTCAGCTGGGATCGAGAAGTCCATTCATAATGGGCCCCACTCACGAGCTCTGCTTCTTTGGGACTCATATCCGTTTGCTTCATTTTCATTCATTATTGTGACTATGTCTGGTTTTCAATAAATTGAATTGAATAGAAATGAAAATAATTCCATTGAAAGCCAATACAAAATGTGCCTTCAGACCTATTAGATTGAATACTATTGTCACTGAAATGTTTTAATCACTCAAAACTTATTTCTCTATTGCAGCAAAACTCTAACCCAATCATTATCAGTTCAACTAATATTAATGGCAGTCGCGTAAAGACACTCCAAACATATCATCATTTGTGTATTTTAGCTATTGCTTTAAAATAAATACTCAGTTTTTATAATCTTTACAAGGATTTGATTTCATTCAAGCGATTTTTTTTTTTTCAAATGAAAACATATGGGCGTGTTTTCTACAGTCATGGCATTTCAACAAATTCAAGCAATAGCAATACACAACTTCGCAGCACACGACAACTAAGACGATAAATATTTAGAAGTCAAAAAGAGAAAAGGATGTTCCATACAGCATCTTTTCTATACTGTTCTTGTGTGGGCTCTCAAGACTAGTTATCATTATGATAAAACATTGACAAACACTAAACCTATCGCTTTTTCCCTATTTCTTTTTCCTGCATGATATTTTGTCCAGACCGCGTTGCAAAGCATCCGTGTGATCTTACTAAAGTTATTAGAAAAGACATGTGGAAAATTAAGTCTCTTCTTGTATGACAGACATGTCGTCTCAACCACCTTCAGACAGTCTCACACAGGAATTGTTGGTACCCACAGGAGATACCACATACCTCCCTGCTTTGGACATTCACGGAATACCGGAGTATACATTGCAGAACAATATTATGATATTCAATGACTTCTGTCACAAAGAAATCCTTGGATTTCACACGTTTTCTTTGGCATCCACTCTCTTAACGTACACATAACAAGTGAAAGCAATCTATTCCATGGAGTCACATTCATTCTGATTCATTTATCATGAAATACACTCAGCCCCCCCCCCAAAAAAAGAGAAAGTAAACACTTTTTCAAGTTTATTTTTCTCATAGAATATATGGCTAAATATTAATGTTTTATATACCAAGTTAAAGGTAATTTAATTTGCTATCAACCTGGTAGGTCAATAAAAAGGCAAACTTTACGCATGAGTGAACACACTCGTTTTTCTCATCCAAAGCACATAAGTAAAAATTGCACAAATGGACAAGTTGTCATTCATGTGTATGTGCTTTTCCATATAACAATGAGAACAAAAGACAATCCAACGCGATAAAAAATACAAATCAATTTTCAAAAAACATCCTTTGATCATTATAATGATTTTGTAGCCCCCCCCCAAAAAAAAAAAGATGAAAATGGCGAGAGAAATAATGGAAAAATTGGAGAATCTTCTGTCAAATCCAAATTCAAATGGCATTAAAGACGCAATATTAAAAAAATGGTAGAAATTTCATATACATTTTCAAATTGAGAAAATTAAAAATTGTATTTGGTTCTTGAATTTGTCTCATGAATTCTTACATTCTTAAAGGGGATGGCTAGTAACTTATCAGTGGGAATGCTGGGCGATGATTTTCCAATCCTTGTGGGATTCATTTTAGAGTACATTATATATCTATTGTTGTGTGAAAATCATTTGCTTCAGAATGGTCTCATATTCAAGTAATGTGCAGATGAATGGTTCCAGGCTAGCATGCCTGTACAGTGACGGGGCGATCGTTAACATTAAACTGCACATTACTTGAGTATGAGACCATTTAGAAGCAAATAATTTTCACACAACAATAGATATATAATGTACTCTTAAAATGAATCCCACAAGGATTGGAACAATCATCCCTCAGCATTCCCACTGTTTCCCATTGATCAGTTACTAACCATCCCCTTTAAATAAAAAGAATGAAATAAAGAAATTCTGTCCATTTTATCACCTTTGCGGCTTACTCCTTGTGTCATTTGAAGTTTGTTTCGACAGAAAACTCGTATTTTTCCCCTTTAGTTTCCTATTTTGTTTTGTTTGAGGATATAAAGAGATACAAGGGAACGAAAATGTATTTTTGCTGTTTCATTGATGTATCTCATTGTGTTGAATTGGTCTTTTGTTACCATTGCTATCTTGAAGGGCATTTGCATGTGAATGACAAAATGTCAATTTTTGCAATTTTTACTTTGGGCCTTGGAGGACAAAAATCAAAGTGTTCATTCATGCATAAAATTTCTCTTTGAATTAATCTACCAGGTTGACAGCCAATTTAATAATCTTTAATGTGGTATACGACACAATGATTTTCATCAAAACCTTCTGTAAAAATATGTACTGGAAAAAGTGTTTACTTTCTTTTCTTTTCTTTTCTTTTTCTTTTTTTTTTCCTTTTTTTTTTTGCTGAGTGTATAAGCCATAAAAATCTCTTGTGCGTGAAGAGCCATATTGCCTAGAATGCCTTTAAAACTGTGACAAGAGTCATCAGTAACATTGATATTTTGCTCACGGCTTCAGCAATCTGTTTCATTAGGTTTTTGAGTTCTATTTGCTCTTTCTATATCAGTGATGGACTCAGGGAGGTGGGCGCACTCGACGGGGACATCCCACGAGACCGACACCCACGAGTCATACGGTCCACGAGACCGACATCAATAATAGGTCCATGAGTCATACAGCCCACGAGTTATAAGTCATACAGCCCATGAGTTCGACATAACGCACAAAAGGCTCATGAGACCGACACTAAGCAAAGAAAGCCCACGAGACCGACAGTAGGCAGAGAAGGCCCACGAGACCGACAGGATAAACAGCGCCATCTACATGTCAATCACCTGTACAGGGTGTTCCATGAACGGAAAAATAACATACTGGTGGTTGTAATTTCGTCACGCTATCAATTGAAAGATGGTGACCATCTACATAATTATGAACGACATCAAACATGTATTTCTACATACTTCTGGGGGGGGGGGAGTGTGTCAGGGAGCGACATTGTTATTAAGTAGAAAAATAGAATTGTATTCTTCATGCCCCCCCCCAAAAAAAAAAAAAAAAAAAAAAACTAGAAGAATTAGTATTCTTCATCCCCCCCCCCAAAAAAAAGAGACCAAAAAAAAAAAAACAACAACAACCCACAAATGAATTAAAAGAGGGCAAGAACGATGTATGGATTAATTTTAGAGCTTTAATAATGCCATCGTGCTATTTTAATAGGCTTTCCCAGGTTTTAGCTAGAAGATGGACAGGATATAATTTTTACCTCTTCTCTTTCCCGATTCACTAGTTACATTTTTGTTCTTATTCTATTTTAGATATTCTACCCTCCTGCTTGGAAGTTTTGCAGTAAGATCTATTTGTAATTTTCTCTGTAACTATAGTGTAATGCTACTGATTAAAACGTTTTATATCGCAGGGATTCACCTCAATTTGTGGCTCTCCTCCAAACAGTACATTTTTTCGTGAAATACAATAGCTGTTTTCCTGGATGCATCTAATTTTTCCCGAATCCCTTACGGTACCTTAATAGACGATTACGTTATTTTTTAATTTTTAATTGACACTAATTCAACACCCTCGCAGGTTTACTGTGGAAAGATCTGTTACACACTTTTACTGTACTTTGTTCATTTTTTTTTTCACAAACAAACACCCATGCAAACACAATTAAAGATCCTGGTCATTTCGAGGGGGGGGGGGGGGGGGCAACTGATGGGGTTACACCCTGCCGGAGATGGCAACTCTTCTTTTCCATCTCTCATTATCTTCCTATGCTATTATCAGGACACCCTATACAATTTTTTGGTCTATAGGTGGAACTGTTCATCCTGTCGGTCTCGTGGGCCTTCTTTACTTAATGTCGGTCTCGTGAACCTCTTTTGCGTAATGTCGGTCTCGTGAGCCTTGTATGCGTAGCGTCGGTCTCGTTGACCTTTTAAGTGTAGTGTCGGTCTCGTGGGCTTTGATTGCTTACTGTCTGTCGGTCTCATGAGCCTTTTGTGCGTAGTGTCGGTCTCGTGAGCCGTATAACTCCTGGGCTTATTTTACTTGATGTCGAACTCGTGGGCTTTATTTACCTAGTGTCGAACTCGTGGGCTGTATAACTGGTGGGCTGTATGACTTGTGAGCTGTATGACTCGTGGGCTGTATGACTTGTGAGCTGTATAACTTGTAGGCTGTAAGACTCGTTGGTGTCGGTCTCGGGACGTGCACCCCACTCAACGCCCCCTTAATTTTTTCGTAAAATAAAAGAAATAAAAAGAATGGGGTCGCGTGTGCCCCCTTTTATTTTTTTTTTTAAATTTTAGTGACATCAGAAAATTGCTCTGAAGTTTATCAGCAGCTCTGCTGATGAAATCCGGAAGCGGCACGAGAAACTAAAAATTGCACGGGAGCCTTTTTTCCCTTGTCAGCTGATTAAACCCGCACTCTTAAAACATCCGAGTCAGAACTGACCCGGAACTGGGTCCGTTGGGGTCACACACCGTTCCGGGTCAGAAATGAAAAGGAATGGGGTCAGATATGACCCATTCAGAGTCATGAATTGAGTCAGGGTGACCCCATTCTTGGTCTCCATGACCAAATTCCAAGTCATTTCTTACCCGGAACGGTGTGTGAACCCAACGGACCCAGTTCCGGGTCAGCTCTGACTCGGTTTTTTTTTTTTTTAGAGTGCGGAAGCGGCACCAGAATATTTTTGCCCCCCCCCCCCCTTTTACGGAATTCCTGGATCCGCCCCTGTATATAATGTGTGTCTTTCTGAGTTTATTAACGATTTTTACTTTTACGACCGGAAGACCAAGAATTGAACGTGATTTCACTTGAAAAACCATGACAAATATAGCTTACAAGATTGCAACGAAATATGGGGCCCGATTTAGGAATACAGCGGTATGCTATAAGAGCCACACAATCATGGAGCAACTCAAAATACAAACGTGTGACGGACGTATATGTCTCCACCACTAATCACAGCACTTTCATGAAATCTTATATTTTTTCGAATATTCTAGGGTAGTTAATCGCAACGTAAGATGGTTTTACAAAAATGTTTACAATAACATTAATCGCACAAGATTTCGAAAGAAAAAGTATGATATTAAAGCATTCATAAAAAGCCTTGGTTTATGATACAATTTCTAAGCGTTTGTAGGAGATGTATTTTCAAGCGCCTCTATTAAAGTGCTTAACATATGAAAAACGATCTGTTCTCCGTTTCGGTATTGCTGTTAATATTGAAGTTAACAAAATCGAAACATAATGAACACTGTGCTGAAGTGGTATTCCATTGAAAATCTGAAAAGCCATATAGCACTCAAATAAAATCACTATTTTCACAATGCCTTGAAACTTAAATACTTTATCACGGCAACACGAAAGGAACAACGAGGAAGTAATAGAAGGAAAACGTTCTGTACATTGCTAACAACTGTATTCGAAGTGCCTCTAAGAAAGTCTGGTCTGGGGTTAATCAGTGGGATACGGCAATGCTGTTATAAAGTAGAATTACAAAACTGAAAAAGTAATATCCATGCACTGTTTTGGTAACCCTTAGGGTAATTTGAAATCCATAGGAAACACTGTTTTGAGAATAATCAATAACTGAAGTGATTTTTGTCCCGATAACACAAAGGGAAAATAGAGAAAGTAATACCAGGGAAAGGATGAGAAAGAAACGTAAAAATGATCTCAGTTGCACTTGACGTAATTATAAAAATATCTCATATGAATGTGCAAATGTAAACCCTTCTGCAGAACCTATTGAATCTTTGACAACCACCCCACTAGAGACGACAACGTTCTTAAACGCCAACACCGAGTCGTCAAGGGAAAAGATCTCTCCCAGTGATGGCGTCGACGTCAACAATTCCACGCAGCAGCAGAGCGTCGTACATCGGCGTCGCAAAATGTGGACGACCGTCTCACTAGAGACGGCAACTTCATTGAACGCTGGACAGTCGTCAACAAATGAGACGGTGAAACAATATCACTCGCCGAATCAAGCACGTATGTGTGTGGCAATGCTGACATTTCTTGCCATAGTAGTTCCATGCTATGTAATCGCTGGATGTCTGGGATGCGGATATATACGACACAAAAGACGGTTGAGGAAGAACAGTAGGCCGACGAACAAGTAAGTATGATGACCTGCAACACTAGCCGCTGTCCTTCATAGCATTCTCAACGAAGAGCTTCGATACTCTTGGTTCTCAAGAGATTGAGTTTTAACAGCTAATCTTCTTTTTTTCACTTGAAGTAATCAAAAGTGCATTGTCTCTTTACAGAATTGCGGAGGCAACGGGATAAAGCGGAATCGGGTGTAGTCCTATCAAGTCCAAAAAAGTATTAAATAATTCATTTTAGGAATGTTTGGCAGCTGATGTGAATGAAAGTGAACATGCACATGTTGGCCCCATACTGTTTTGGAAGCGGAGGGGGAGGGGCTAGTTGTGCAAAAAGATATATTAAATGATTTAAGAATTAAATTATTATTTTTTTTTTACTCCTGGTATAAGTCATTTCTTTTACCAAGAATTCTCACGGGTCCTATTCGCAACGTTACTCTTCTCTTAACTATACACAGCCCAGTCGCTGTACATGGTACGTCGCGACGTACCTAATATGTACAGCGACTGGGCTGTGTATAGTTACTCTTCTCTAAGTCTAGCAACTCTAATTTTGGTTTCTTGGTAAAGGCAGAAGAAGAAGGAGGGGCTGTCATTTAAAAATTGCCTTTTCGTCTTCTTTCTACAGTTAGAAAATAAAACAGCAGCGAAAAAAAAATAACCACGGATTGAAGCAATGTGATATATTCACTACATGCCTAGTACATATTGTCCTTGTAGCAGAACTAATTAGCTAAGTTATTATTTTTTATTCACTCTAAATGTACAAATGATAACATCAACATTGGTTTTTCTTTTTTCGTAATGTCACAATTTGGTTCATATATAGCTATATATCATAATGTATCTCCCCAGCGAGAGAGGCTACTATGCAAGATATCGTAAGACATTGTTCATGTTTATCTACAGTTTTACTTATATAGTAGCAAAGTGCATAAGCCATGAAAATAAAAGCGAAAAATAATAACGTAATTGTTAGGTGGTCATACTAACTTTGACATTAGATTATTAATGAACAGATGAACAAATATGAAATTATAGAATGCGTACAACAGATGCAGCTTATACTGTAACGACATCTTATCTTGTCATTCGCCATTCAGCAGCGAAGAGCATCCCGCGCTTCCGGCCCACCTTCTCCCTAATGACGAACACGATGTCGTGGACAAGGGTTCAGCCGAGCCGCAAGTGATCGTCCAAGAGCGTTCAGTGATCTGCGAGAATACTAGCGTCAACCAGGTTGTGGTCGAAGGTCCTTCCGAGTGTCCCAAGCAAGCACCTAGTAAGGAATCACTTACTGTGAATAACAATGGTGAAGACGGCTCCGGGGAATCAAATACAGAAGGTTGCTACACTGATGTTGGTGACAGCAGCCTTGTTGGAGGAACCGGTCCCGAGTACGGTCGGACCAGTGATCAGACTAAAGGAAAGAAGGAGTCACTCGTGACCGTACTCATGAATAAAGTGAAGCCGAAAAGACTAAACAGACTCAGGCACACATACATGGAGGGTCTTTTTCCTCAGAAGACCTGCGACCGACAGCAGGCAGGGGAGGTTGCTGAAATAGACGATTGCTACACGGAGGTCGAAAAAGTCGCTCATGGAGGGGCTGGCAACCAAGATGAGTATGCGGTTATTGATGATGTGCAAACGGATGTGGGGTACGATCCCATCATCGATAGCGAAACACTGGAGGATGGAATGGGAGAGTTGGTGTAACCAACGACTGTAGATTATTCAAACAAGGGGCAGTGCCAACTGATGCAATCATACTGGATTAATCGATGAGGGTGGGAACACTGACAATGAATCTCCCGGAGGAAAGGGCGATCAATGCAGCGAAACACTCTACATAAACCAAAACGTTTAAAAAGAATTATGAATTGGGCTTTAGCAGTTAGCATCTCTTCAATCTGATTGATCAACTATCGTGCATTGATTTTTTACTGATCCACACTGAGCCATGCGTCCGGTAAGAGCACTTAAGGCATGGCTCAAGCCTGGTGTACCGGACGCATGAAGGAGAAAAAGATTGAATTTCATGAATTTACGGGCCCGCTTAGAGAGCCAGCTTTCGATTGTAAATTGTTAATGATTTGTAGACAAATTCAGTTGTCTATCATCTGTCTATTCACTAGAAAGATGGCGGCCTCCGCTAGTAAGCGATTTGGGCAGTTAACTGATTTCGTATAATTTCACAACTGCAACAGACAATGAAAACACCAAAAATAAATCAAATATGGACTGTCAGTTCTCCGGAAATTTGTTCAGAGGAGGAAGTGAAATATGAGGATTAAGCCTCAAAGGCACAGAGGAAATCTTGTCATATTTCTGGACCTGTGAACGAAACAATAAGCATAAAGAAGGCTGTACACACAAAAAAGTCAACGCGTTTTGCGCTTTAAAATGGAATTTTTTGAAAACTATAAGAGTGAACATTATTTTGTTAGGGGTAAGTGATCTCCTTTTTCTGATGAGGCCCTCCTTGTAAAAATGAAGACAGCGACAGGACCAATGTAAAGTAGTATCCCTTATCAGTAATGTCTCGATTTAGATGCTGCTCAATCATGTCAATTTACTGCAAAGAAAGGTGTTTTTGAACACAGCAGTATACTTTGCAAACCGTATAATATAGAAAATACCAGATGAAAGGCCATCAAACTGATGAAAAGAAAAGTCGAGGGGTTTAATGCATGGTCTCATAGGAAACCATAGATGCCCCGTTACGGACATGGGAAAAAAAAATCTTATCCCAACCAAATCCTCTGTGTGAATGGTTATGACAGAGGCAAAAGTAGGGGATTCCTGATGAAGATGGAGTGATGTGGTTTGCCAATTTACCTATGGGGGAAATGGACTCTCTCCAAGATGACCACTGTCATCTGTGAAGCTACTGGTTATGCAAAGCACATCACACTTATCATTCATTGCAAGGAACAATCACCACTTCTGTAGACCATGATGGGTATTCATCTAGGGATATCATGTTTGTGTCAGGTTACCACAACCTGTGAGACATCCATACAAAATTTTGCATGATAGTGAGCATACCAATCAAAGCCTCAGATGTCTTAGATTCTTTCTGAAAATCGTCCTGATCAACCATCAACACTTGTAACATCAGATAATAAAGAAATTGTCCACGTTGATGGTAATACATGTAGCATAAATTATAGATATTGCACTCGGTCATTTCCGACAGTCAACTGGAAATGATTTTGAGCTCTGAAGAGATTGTCGACCAACAATCACAACTACTTCCATAACCACCGCCACCACAACCACAATAGAACCGATTTTTTATTTATTTTTTTTTTTTTAACAATGAACACGAACCAGCAAAATCTGTGGCCCCAGCAGAATCATTTCTATGGTTGTATTAAAATGAAATAATGTAAATAATGTAAATGTGTTTAGAAAATTGATTGACTTTTAAGACGTTTTTATTGACTGTCTAAACTCGGATTTGTTTGAATTTGGATATGAAAATATGAGCACAAGACTACTAGACAGAGTAAATGGTAAGCCATTGTTTCCCCCCCTTGCATTTGTTTAAACATTTTTATCCAAAAAAAATATGATTCATTCTCTGTCGAATTTCGAGTGTTTTTTTTAAACTACGGGCCTCAGTACCTTCGATAGTACTTTTCATTGGTAGGCACAGCCCCGACGTGAAAAGCATGCATCATTTTGGAATCACATCTGCCCAAAATTTTAAATAGAAACTCAGGGTAAAGTACGTTTGTATATTGTATTTTGCCTTAGAACTTTATCTTCTATAGTGATTTAACAAGAAACTCAGAGCAAAGTACTTTGTATATTAGTTATTAGTTGAAAAAGCTTCACGTGATTGCTTGTATATTTGCAAGTTTTTTTCGAATGTTGGCATGTTTTGAACATGGTGTACTATTAGGAAACTGACGCCGTTATTTTCACGGTGACATTTTCCAATTGATGCACTATTTGTCAGACATGGAGTGATGTCACGGCTGAAAGTTGTAATGAACAATCGACTCCAAGAATACGAGTATTCAGCGGCCATACGAGAGCTCGAAGGCCTACCGACGTGTGCAAATCTTACGGTGTCACCTCGGACCTATATTTTATATACGTTTTTTTTTTCAATTTCCGATCAATGGCTTAGTGGCCGGTGACCAGATGCCGATAGAGCAACAGCTACCTTTTCCCCTTCTGTTGTATTAATGTTTTATCCAAAATATACAACATATTATATACACTCTCTAATTTCGAGTTTCTTCTCTAAACTAAAGACCTCAGTGCCTCCATATAGTACTATATTCACTTCGGGCTGCCGAGCCTGCGTGAATAGTACTATTTTTAGTCATCTCTGTCCATAGTTTCAACCAGAAGCTTTCAAGGCAAAGCATGCAAGTACTTGTATATTCTGTATTTTCACAGAAGGGGTGAAAAGTTACGTAATTGTAGAGAAAAAATTGCCACTTTCCAGCTATAGAATTCACGTGCAAAATAAAGCAATTTGCAATGTATATAGTTAAGTTGTTCATTATCTGTTGGGATAGTATTCTAAAAATGTGTTGTACCTTATAACAGCGACTTCATAAAACCGCTCCCTATAAAAATCTTCATAGCATTGAATATGATAAAATTGTATAGTCCTAATAATAAACCATATTACATATAGCGTACATCACAATGTATAAATTGATGTCTCTATGCTTATTGGAGGAAGGCAAATAAAGAAAATGAGGGAGAGAAGATCGAGGAAACAAGTTACGCGAAAAATGTCAAATAGTGGGGCGGTTTAGCTCGAATTTTCAAAGGAATTGTGCATTTTGTGATACAAGCACCAAATTTGGCACACATGTACATTAACATGTTGCAAACATTTTTAGATATTGGGCCACTCTTTTCTCTCTTTTTGTCCGCCATATTGGATTTCAAAATGGCCGCCATTGAAGTCTACATTTGCGATTATCTCTGGGTCTAATGCTGCTATTGACTCGATTCTGGTGTCTAAACGTTTTGGGGGGCAAGGAATCCAGTGGTAACAATCTGCATTGCGTATTTTCACCAATGGGCCGCCATATTGGATTTCAAAATGGCCGCCATTTGAAATCCACATTTGCGATTATCTCTGGGTCTAATGCTGCTATGGACTCGATTCTGGTTTCTAAATGTATGTTTTTTGGGGCAAGGAATATAATGGTAACAATCTGCTTGTTGAACTTCAGTATCTGGGCTGCGGTAAGTGCTGCAGGGTTAGTTTCTGCCGTCTGGTCCTTGATGCTGAATCCCTCTAGGATCATGCTGACTAGGGCAAGCAGCAACAGTGGCACAGATTCTTTTTGACACCCTTCAGGGAATCCTGTGAATGGCTCTGGACTGATAGAGGTGGACAAGAACGGCCAATCTGAATATGGTGCCGTCTCCTCATCTTGTCTGGTTTCTTCAATGTAGAGGACGAGTTCAGCGAAGACAACTGCCGACATTGCTCGCTCTTGGTCTGAGTCCTGTGGTCCTGTTGACTGGACCTTTCTCGTGCGGTTGAAAAGTCCTATCAAGCACTGTGGGTGATACTGGCGTCCAACGCTATCATGTCCCCACCACTGAGACGGCCAAGCAGTTTTGTATCACCAAGAAGGGTTGCAGAGGCACGCACCCGTCTGTCCATTTGGAATGTTGCAGCTTTCCGAAAACTGTTAGCCCCAGCAGGTTATCCACAGAAGAAACAAGTTTCTGGGGCCTTCTCTGTACTCGATGAACGTGAATGTGCCCTGGTGCGTTTGCATAAAGATTGTTCCTCATCGCTCTGTCCTTCTTTCTTGAGTGCACTCTCTTGTGCCCTCTGTAGTTTGGTGTTATTGTACTGGAGCTTGCACGTGTGGTGGTATTGTGCACCATGTGCAATCATCGCAGCTTCAATGCCATGACCATCATCGAGTCTTTCCAAGTGAAATGATCCTGGAAGCTCTTCAAGTTCACTGAATTTGATCAAGTTCCCTGCGAGTAAACTGTACCCACTATCAATGTCTTTCCTCTTTGATTGGTCAGGTTTGGTCAGTGTCTCCATCTTGTCTTTTTGACATATGAGGCATAACCTCAAGTCAGTTGTGGTGAGGTGCGGTGATGTTGATGGTGAAGTTCGCTCAGCATGAGCTAGTCTTGGACATGGTGGAACTATCTTGAACAAAAACCAGCACCGTCAGTCTATAGGCATGCACGCATCATTTTGAAACTGGTAACATTTCTGCTATCATCACTGCCACAACAGCTACCACTACAACTAAAACCACCACCACCACCACCACCACCAGAATCAAGTCAGTAGATCCTAAGATAACGACAAATGTAGATCGAGAAGCGGCCATGTAATGTAAAGCAGCCATTTTGAAATCCAATATGGCGGCCCATTGATAAAAATACGCAAGGCAGATTGTTACCATTGGATTCCTTGCCCCCCAAAACATACATTTAGACACTTATATAGAATCGATCCAATAGCAGCATTAGACCCAGAGATAATCGCAAATGTAGTTTTCAAATGGCGGCCATTTTGAAATCCAATATGGCTGCCCATTGGTGAAAATACGCAAGGCAGATTGTTACCATTGGATTCCTTGCCCCCCAAACATACATTTAGACACCAGAATCGAGTCAATAGCAGCATTAGACCCAGATATAATCGCAAATGTAGATTTCAAATTGCGGCCATTTTGAAATCCAATATGGCGGCCCATTGGTGAAGATACGCAAGGCAGATTGTTACCATTGAATTCCTTGCCCCCCAAACATACATTTAGACACCAGAATCGAGTCAATAGCAGCATTAGACCCAGATATAATCGCAAATGTAGATTTCAAATGGCGGCCATTTTGAAATCCAATATGGCGGCCCATTGGTGAAAATACGCAAAGCAGATTGTTACCATTGGATTTTTTGCCCCCAAAAACATGCATGTAGACATCAGAATCGAGTCAATAGCAGCATTAGACCCAGATATAATCGCAAATGTAGATTTCAAATGGCGGCCATTTTGAAATCCAATATGGCGGCCCATTGGTGAAAATACGCAATGCAGATTGTTACCATTGGATTTTTTGCCCCTAAAAACATGCATGTAGACATCAGAATCGAGTCAATACCAGCATTAGACCCAGATATAATCGCAAATGTAGATTTCGAATTGCGGCCATTTTGAAATCCAATATGGCGGCCCATTGGTGAAGATACGCAAGGCAGATTGTTACCATTGGATTCCTTGCCCCCCAAACATACATTTAGACACCAGAATCGAGTCAATAGCAGCATTAGACCCAGATATAATCGCAAATGTAGATTTCAAATGGCGGCCATTTTGAAATCCAATATGGCGGCCCATTGGTGAAAATACGCAAGGCAGATTGTTACCATTGGATTTTTCGCCCCCAAAAACATACATGTAGACATCAGAATCGAGTCAATAGCAGCATTAGACCCAGATATAATCGCAAATGTAGATTTCAAATTGCGGCCATTTTGAAATCCAATATGGCGGCCCATTGGTGAAGATACGCAAGGCAGATTGTTACCTTTGGCTCCCTTGCCCCCCAAAACATACATTTAGACACCAGAATCGAGTCAATAGCAGCATTAGACCCAGATATAATCGCAAATGTAGATTTCGAATTGCGGCCATTTTGAAATCCAATATGGCGGCCCATTGGTGAAGATACGCAAGGCAGATTGTTACCATTGGATTCCTTGCCCCCCAAACATACATTTAGACACCAGAATCGAGTCAATAGCAGCATTAGACCCAGATATAATCGCAAATGTAGATTTCAAATGGCGGCCATTTTGAAATCCAATATGGCGGCCCATTGGTGAAAATACGCAAGGCAGATTGTTACCATTGGATTTTTCGCCCCCAAAAACATACATGTAGACATCAGAATCGAGTCAATAGCAGCATTAGACCCAGATATAATCGCAAATGTAGATTTCAAATTGCGGCCATTTTGAAATCCAATATGGCGGCCCATTGGTGAAGATACGCAAGGCAGATTGTTACCTTTGGCTCCCTTGCCCCCCAAAACATACATTTAGACACCAGAATCGAGTCAATAGCAGCATTAGACCCAGATATAATCGCAAATGTAGATTTCAAATTGTGGCCATTTTGAAATCCAATATGGCGGCCCATTGGTGAAAATACGCAATGCAGATTGTTACCATTGGATTTTTTGCCCCCAAAAACATACATGTAGACATCAGAATCGAGTCAATAGCAGCATTAGACCCAGAAATAATCACAAATGTAGATTTCAAATGGCGGCCATATTGAAATCCAATATGGCGGACATAAAGGAAGAACTCCAAGTGGCCCAATATCTGAAAATGTTTGCAATATGTTAATGTACATTTGTGCCAAATTTGGTGCTTGTATCACAAAATGCACAAGAGGTTTGCTAAGCTGCCCCACTAAAACCTTTTACATACAGCGAAAAGCCCAGTACATTAAAAAGTTAAAGAAATACGTTTTCAAAAGACTCTTAAAATCATGTACTACTTGAGATCCGTGGGTAACTAGTTCCACAACTCTACTGCTGCAAGTTGTAAAGATCTTGGACCGTAAGAAAAATGTTAAAAATTTGACTGAGAGCGAAGGTTTCTTGCCGGACGATAGTTGTTATTAACTGCTGTAGATATAAGTGGGACTAGTTCTTGCAAACACATGATTACGTCAGTTTAGATGCTCATTGGAAGCACGAGTAGCCACTCTGTAACCTATAGTAACCAATTGTTTTGTTTTATTTTATATCGGTTTGTAGCTCAATTCATTATTCGCTGTCTTATGTATTTTCTGAGGGTACCATATAGCTTTGCTTTTTTTGTGGGATCCGCCATTTCATTTCCCATCCTTAAACATGTGTATACTCTTACATAAAAAAAAACCCCAGTGTTTTCTTTATTACATGTACTCATTTTCACATGCACTTTGTTGAATCCTTTTATTTTTCATTATTACAAATATGTTCTGCATATACATTGTATACTATTTCTCTGTTTATTTGATGGAAATGAAAATAAATTTGAATCTTTGAAATCTAGCAACAAAGTTTTGTATTGGTTGCAACTATTCAATCTTAGTATCAGGCCTAAATACGCGATTATCCAAGTTCGTGAAGACCAATTCTTTGAAAACCACAATTTCAAGAAAGTTAACTGAGTGAAGAAGGGTCTCATGAATGTATGCATGTTGTTGGTGTGTGTGAATATATATATATATATATATATATATATATATATATACACAGTATATATATATATATATATATATATATATACATATATATACATATATGCTGTGCTGCATATATGATATTTTGAAGGGGGATGCAGGAAGAAAAAAGAAAACCAAACCAAAACCTGTCTAAGAGTTATCTAACCAGAGCAAAAATCCCGCCACCTCTTACTTTTCGCATTCCTCCGCGATGGACTTCCACGGCCACTCAAAGAGGTGCACCATAGCTGAGCGACCGTCCACTGTGTTTGGATTCTTGTAATTCGCCTGAGCCACAGCGGCCAGGCACAGCACGAAAAGCGCAACGTACATATTGCTGTGTCAAAGAAATTGGAAAAAAACATCACAGTAACAGGACAATTCCATTTCAATAATTCTTTTCATCAGTATCACGACGGACCCTCCACAACAACAACTTTAAAATAGTGAATCGGTCCAAATCCAATTTCAGGGTATGAAACTATAACTTTTTACCCACATCTTACAGAAAATCCCATCTGATTATTTGCTTTAGTGGTCAAAGAGAAATGAGGATTTTTGTTGAACATGTCATTAATCCCTTCCCTCCAAGTTCTGTTCATTGTGTTCACACATTGATGTGCAAGTCCAAAAGCATCCAAGCGCTAAACTTGGAAGAATCAGACCCATGACATGCTTTACAACAATGCACATTTCTCTGTGACCACTTAATCAAATTTAGTGGGGTTTTCTGCAAACTGTAGGTAAGATGTTACATTTTAAGACTCTGAAATAGTATTCAGACGGTTTAATCATATTGGAAGTTATCAATGCAGAAATCCGAATGTATTTTTTGGGGGGGACATACTGTATGATTAAAAAAAAAAGTCACGGAATTTAAAACTGTCGTATTCTTTCATGATATAATGTTACAGAAACAATTACACCAAAACAAGGTTTTGACTATGTCTATTTCCTTAATCTTTTGTATTTTGAATTGTCATTTGTTGTATTATCTTCTATTTCCCTGTATAATTTTTATCATAATATGCAAAATGAATCTGTACAATTACAGGGCTCTCTTGAAAAGCAGGCCTCTGGCTTGAATGAGACTTACCCTGTATTTTTAAAGAAAACGTGAATAAATAAATAAATAAATAAAACAAATTTAACATGAGGTGATGCCATCGCCTTTTTTTTTTTAACTAATGACCCACAGACATTCTCTAAATTTCAATTTCTGACATGAAATCAGAAAAAAAAAATTGTATTCCTTCTGAAATCCATAATTTATTCGTGTGCATATGTATCTGTATATCATAGGGCTAATGTTTTTAACTTAGATAGCAATAGTCTAACAATAATGACTTTTTAGACGAGAAGGAATGCCGATATGTAGATCTATTCGGTTTAAAACATTGTAATATATGTCGGCAATAACTGGGGACAAAATAGAAAGAAAATACGATTAAGAGGTTACGCAATAAGTCATATAGATGAATTGCTTTGTATGTACATACATCAACTCTATGCATACTGAAGGGGCCCAGTTTTGGTTGAAATAGGGTATAACATAAAAAAGAACATCCAAACCGAACAGGTCTACATGAAACAGGATCTGTTAAAGATTCTTCTGTGAACTGACCAATGGGATAGCTGTTATGAACGAATGTGATACCATCACCTGAGTTATATACTTTTTCATATGTGCTTTAATTGAGGCCAATATCACTAATTTATTGATGAAGACATACGAAACTTTGATATTCAAAATCTGTTTTACAGTGCACTCCCGTTACAACGAACCACGGTTAAAACAAAATTCTCGTTACAACGAAGTCAAAATTGTTATCTGTGTAATTATCTTTGCACACTATGCTGTTCGGCCTTAACGAAATTTCGATATAGTGAAAGAAAACACCGGTCCCGAGGACTTTATTATAACGGGAGTGTACGATAATTCAATATTGATGAAACTGCTGAGTCCCCTACGCTCGATATTACTCGTTCTGCTTACTTAAGAAAAAAAAAAAGGGGGGGGGGGTCGATTAGAATTGGAATGTAATGATGAGTATCAGCATTCTAAAACTATTTGAATATAAGAACAACGGAAAGAGGGATGACCCTCTCTGAATAATTGCTGAATATCAGCGAAGTCCGATTTTCGACTTACACTTTTCTCAGCGTCGGAGCCACACTGCCTCAGTCGTTTGTCAGTCTGTACTCGGGCTTCAAGCAGTAATTGAGAATCTTCAGACAGCGCGAGTGATATATAATCGTATTTATTCATAGCCGGATAATCATTCTTCATCCAAACAGATTGCAATTTTCACATGCTATCGGAGAACTCTGGGTTGAGTAAATAATTCTGATGTGTAGTCACCAAACCGTTAAGACAAAGGAATAATCGTCGTCTGATAACGAGAATTATGCAACCTCTTATCATGGTTTACCTGTTTTTGATACAACCCTTGACCGAGGTTACAGACGGACGATGTCGAGGTTGTATCCCCCTGGAATGATTCAAACATCGAACAGTCCTGATGTTGATTCTTCATAGTGGCCAAATTAAAAACGTGTTAAAGAAAATAATATTTCGGTTAAGGTGATAATAATAACATGTGCTCTGCGGTTTATAGCATAGAGTTCCGAAACAACTGACAATATATATATATATATATATATATATATATATATATATATATATGCATCACATAAAAACGTATAAATTACATCAAACAACATACATTGTATAAACATTTTACCAATGACAGATCCAATTACATTAACATAACAAATACACAACATCATAATATCATATCAAACTTAAATTTCCCTGTGATTAATTCAATACAATATAAAAATTCATTATGCATATCATCTATAAAATTTATATCTATAATTTAGCCTTCGGGCTACTACTTTGCATGTTTGTTCTAATAAACCATTATCAAATCAAATATATATACATATATATATATATATATATGTATATATATATATATATATATATATATATATATATATATAATTCGAAACCTGGTGAATACGCCTGACATGCCAGACAGCTTTCACTGTAGTGCTTTTGAAGTGTCACAGAGTTAAATGATATACTTTTTTATTATTATTTTTAGGCTGATAACTGATATATAGTTCACAGTATAGTTGCATGCCTTAAAAAAGGAAGAAGTAGTTCAGTTATTGAAGCGCATGTCTCCGACACTTGGATCTAATCGGTTTGCGATCAAAACACATTATTGTTCTTTTTTTTGGGGGGGATGGGGTGCATGGTGTTAATATTTCATTATGTGATAAGACGCATAATCGTTTTGTAACAATTTCGTAAACAATATAGGGCCTAACTTTATATCCTTATTTGCCCCTCCCTAGTCGCGTTATAGGGCAGTTGTACTGTATTGGACTGCACTTGCTTCTTCAGCAGTACTTCAGATGAGAAGTCATTACTGATTTCATTCCCCCATGCTCTTCAAAACGAATTTCGTACGTGATAACCAGCGTCGTCTTTAAATGAACACGTCATGATATTTTCTTATTAGATACAAATCTTATGAGGTCACTGGCACGGCCAACATGTGGTGTCTTTCTCTGCCTGGATATCTTTCTTTCACGTGGCAAACTAATTTTGAAACAAAGGGTAAATGTAGTCAACAACCCCAGAATGATAATTACTATTTAACCAGTTTGAAGAACTAGGTAAATGAAAAATGTAATTCGCTATATTATACGCCATGAAATTACCAGACATAAACAAATTTCCTCTCACAAATATATATATCAACTTTCTTTCTTTCGAAATTTGTAAATCGCAAATTAATTGCCTGTATGACAATGTATTCTTACAGTGGATAATTGATTTCAAATACACGCAAGACACACAACAGTAAAATGTTAATCAAAATTAGACGAATAAAAGAAATTTATCTGAATGCAAACTTTCGCAGCTTGACTCATGCAAAACAGCGATCATCAGTCACAGTCGTAGGGTCTTCATATGCAAATTAGATGAGGTTCACATGCAAGGAGTAAAGACGACACTGACCTTATGTAAGTAGCATGCGTAACGCTGACTGATCATGTATCATTGTTTTGTGAAAAAAAAATCAAAGACTTCAGGGCCCCTTTAAAGGGGCCCTGAAATCCCAATGCATGTTGATTTGTGTTGATCTATGATACCCTCAACATCACTTTTGTGGTGAAACGAATATCTAGAAACATTCCATATATTCTTTAAGATTTTTTTCTTTTATTTTTCTTCAGATTACTTGGGAACGCCAAACCAATATTCTTGAGATGACCTCATCTGTCAATCATTGCTAAAGTACTGAAATGTTTAACAAAAGACATTGGAATGCACCTTCCCCTCGAGTCAGCATAACTTGCATGTTCCCTCGTCATGTCTTTTGTTAGTCACATTAATATCACAGAAACATGAAAGTTATGCTGAGTCGAGAGGAAAGTGTATTCCAATGTCTTTTGTTAAACATTTCAGTACTTAAGCAATGATTGACAGATGAGGTCATCTCAAGAATATTAATATTGATTGGTTTGGAAGGATTTTTTGTGGGGGTTCCCAAGTAATCTGAAGAAAAATAGAAGAAAAAATCGTTAAAAATATATTGAATGTTTCTAGATATTCGTTTCACCGCAAAAGTGATGTTGAGGGTATCATAAATCAACACAAATCAATGTGTATTTGGATTTCATCAGGGCCCCTTTTTAACAGCAGCTGCATTTTAAAAGGTTCTGTGTTCATACGAAATTGTATGGGGACAGTTCTCCAGCTTCGACGTTTTTGTTGGCTGAAACTTCACACACGTTTATTGTTTTGATGGTTTTCTGTTTTGTGGTGGATTCTTTTTTTTTCTTTTACTTATTGAAGATGTTATTTTTTTTACCACTCATATGTTTGTAAAGTATCTTTGCTGCTTGTACATTTGCAATAATTTGAAAGATTCAGATCACCACTCATAATTATGCATGTTAAGTATCTTTACTACTTGGTATACATTTGCAATAATTTGAAAGATTCAGTCCCCTTCCCCCCTTCCCGAAAAAAAAAAGATCGCCTATATAGCCTGCTTACTTGCTATTTCAGTAGTACATTAATTATTAATGACCTGTTGTTTTTCCCAGTCCTCATTGAGCGAACTTCGTAATCGGAGTTGTGGGTCCATGATCAACTATTCAAAACTGATAGACGTCTGCGAACTAAGTGACATCTTTCTCTTTCTCACCATTCATTTTAGGTGTAGGCAAAGTTATGTAGTAACAGAGGTTAAGCGTTTTAACAACAAGGTTGCCTGACTGATAAGTCATATTTGAAGACTGAAGTGCACTATATTATTTTCATAATATTCCACTTATCAGTGTACGCCAGCTGTACAGCATCACAACACAATGCGAGAATCACGATAAGTCTGGCGATCCCTCACTTCTGAGTCCGTTCATTGATCCTGTTGTGTCATCAATCAATTAAGTAGTATTAAAAGAGTTAAATCTTAGAAGTAGTTTTATTCAACAAGAGCTTTGTACTCTAGTCTATAGAAGAACAAAGTTTAGTTGAAAGCACTTTATATTTTTTTTTATTATTATTACAATCGCGTCGTTCCTTATGTTCGTTCCACAACCTGTAGCTCCCTGCCTGCATGTGTATCAATGGCACAAATCTAATAGTGACATTAAAAGGGCAGTTGCAGTCGGGGTTCGTTGCGCATTCCACAAAAGCTGCGATCAAATGCCAGGGCACAGGCTCCCGGCTATCTATATCTTCAAAACTCCCACAGAGTTCACAATGACAGTTTAGGTCTTCGGAGCAGGCCATGATTGCGATGTCGAAAGCTGGCATCGGATCTCGGCGTTCTTCCATTGTCGATTCAATGAATGACCTACCAACTTCTTGCAGCTTCGTTTGTATAGAGACGCATGTGTTCCACGGTCACTGCTCACCTTTTGTTCCGGACCAATCAGAGCTCGATTCTACACCTCGGACATAGAGGAACATATTAATCATCTGTTCAAGTAGGGCATGTAGGGGTACATGCACTGGCACGAGGGTGGGGGGGGGGGGGGGTTGATTTTTATGTTTTCATGAAATCCAGTGATAATCATAGGGCCTGTTGCGCACGGCTAAAAAGAAAGCAAACCTTTCTTGATTAAAAAAAAAAAAAAAAAAAAAAACTATACCTAAATTATGTATTCCGACCAAAATTACGCCAGTTGTCCAAGTCCCCCCCCCCCCCCCCCCCCCGAAATTGACCATTATGCAAGATTAGGTATTTGGCTAATATACAGATCAAATATCAGTAAAGTGTCAAAGTTCAAATTTTCTCACAAAAATAACATCGATTTGGTGTCTTCATCAGCAAATATTTTCTCCATGCCTTTTACACTACGTTGCATGATTATTGTAATTATAATATTCATGCTACTCAATAGCAGAATTCAGCGCCTTTCGTGCCTACTTTGTTTTACTTTGTTTCTGGATATCCAAGCCATTTCAAAACCGATTTTCAGCAAATAAACTTTGAATTCCTCTAAGAATTGTATGCTTCTGAACATTTCATAAAGTGGTTTCTAAGTCACTTGCAACTTTAAAAAAATGAAACAAAGTTAAATGCAGAATTCTCACCTCAACCACTATGAAGCCATCCCTTTTAACATTCCCAGACAAGAATATCGCTCTAAAGTTGAATACCATTCAAATGCATGCAAACTGTTGCCGCCTGTTTTACATGTTATAGATTACCTTATATTCGCGTACAGAACTGAATAGGGAAAATGCAGACACCCTGCCTTCATGAAAAAAACAAAACCCAACAATAATTTTGTCTATATTGGGTCAAACAAAATCAGCACGTTGTCAAAATCTCGTTTTCCAGTAGCTAAATAGGCAGGCCCGTAGCCAGGATTTTTCAAGGGGGGGTGCGGTCACTAAAAAAACGGACCTTCGGTACCAATACCAGTGATGACACACACACACACACACACACAATTATATATATGTATATATATATATATATATATTCTTTGGACGACCGAACTACAAAAGTTGTATAAGAATTTGCGCGCGAAGCGCGCCGCAAATTGTGAATTTTAACTGTTTTAATGACGTTTTAAAGTCTCGAGGAAATTTGTATTTTTGTCTGTTGCATGCAATCGCGTTACGGTATTTCATCTAGGAAATAGTAAAAACTCATTTTGCCAGGAAGTTGCAATGTTTAATTGTGTTCGAGACTCTGCGCGCGTAGCGCGCCGCAAAATTGAGAATAGTGATTTTCCTGGTGTTGTTTTAACTTTTATTTTTTCTATTGTATACCCGCGTTAGCAGGCCTGAAGCCTGGTATGCGAGTTTGTCAAAAACGAAAATAAATAAGAAAATTTTTAAAACAAAATGAATTGTAAATGTGAACCATTTATATTTTGCCTCCTTGTGGTAGGATATTTCCAGCATTTCCGAACTTTCAAATAATCATTTTAGATTTAATAATATTAAAGGTAGTAGATCCGATTCGCAAACATCTCCAATATCAGTCAAATGTCATATTAACCATCATGCTAAGAAGGTTTTCTTTGTGAAATTTGGAGGTCAGTGAAATTCAAAAATTAAACATCCGTTAGCAATTGGAAGAACTTGAGTGCAAATTCAGACCTCAGGCTTAGTGCTCAGATGTTTTCCTATTTGATTTGATCTGTCTTACTGTGCACACTAAGATACATACTGGAATGGTTATTTCTTATTTATTAAATCATAGCATATTTGGTTACTAGCTGTCTCTAGGCATTTTCGAATTTGGGCTGCAAAGAGATCCACTACCTTTAAGTTAGAAAAGAGATAAGTAAATAATGATAAAATAAACAAACAAAAAAGAATGAGTTTCTTTTGTAATTCTGACAAACTTTTTACTTTACCATTTTACTTCATAGCTCAGCACTTTCCATTCTCTCTCATACCCTCTTACCCATTTCATTTAAATGAAATACAACTAAAATGAGTTTGCGTGCCTGCATAATACTCTTTGGAAATTATAAGTGAAAATGTTCTTAGGTTTTGGCTCACTTTAAAATGAGAACCAATAGAACTGTCACAACATGAGAAAATGTATAAGTAATAATCAACACTACATTTCCGAATTTGGCCTGAAAAGAAATCCGCTACCTGTAAGTTAGAAAAGAGATTAGTAAATAATGATAAAATAAACAAAAAAGAATGAGTTTCTACCGCCGTATCCAGAACAGAGCCTGAAACGGTGCAGGCTCAAGAAATCGTTTGTACTAAATACGTCTTGAAGTACTGTGTGATACTGTTGACTCAGACTTCTACAAAGCTGTAAGTGAGAATTGTAATCCAATCCGACTCATTACCTGAGATATTTATGAAAATATATCAATAAAGAATGTAAATTAAATAACAATGCGTCACAATGCAGTCTAACGCTCTCATAATGCTATCATACATAGGGTTTTTCACTGACTGTTTTTACTCCGGAGCTCTTGCAATATTCAGGCTTTTGTAATACTATCTGACAAACTTTTTACTTTACCATTGTACTTCATAGCTCAGCACTTTCCATTCTCTCTCATACCCTCTTACCCATTACATTTAAATGAAATACAACTAAAATGAGTTTGTGTGCCTGCATAATACTCTTTGGAAATTAAACGAGAGAATGTTCTTAGGTTTCGCTCACTTTAAAATGAGAACCAATAGAACTGTCACAACATGAGAAAATGTATAAGTAATAATCAACAGTACATTTCCGAATTTGGCCTGCAAAGAAATCCGCTACCTGTAAGTTAGTTTCTAACGCTCTCACAATGTTATCATACATAGGGTTTTTCCCTGACTGTTTTTACTCCGGAGCTCTTGCAATATTCAGGCTTTTGTAATGCTATCTGACAAACTTTTTACTTTACCATTTTACTTCATAGCTCAGCATTCTCTCTCATACCCTCTTACCCATTACATTTAAATGAAATACAACTAAATTGAGTTTGCGTGCCTGCATAATACTCTTTGGAAATTATAAGTGAGAATGTTCTTAGGTTTTGGCTCACTTCAAAATGAGAACCAATCGAACTGTCACAACATGAGAAAATGTATAACTAATAATTTGTTGGAACCGTTAGCAAATGCCAGCTGATGGCGAGTAGGCAAGTGTGTTTAAAAGCATTAGATTATGCACGGAGATCGTACAGTTACTTGATAGATGATCTTTTCTCGAATGTTGGTACTACAAAAGGGCTAGAAAAAGCAGCTATTATAATTCGTTAGGCATGCATAATGGCCCAATGAGTGTTACAAGAGAACTGGAGTAAGACAGGTCTTTCATTTTGTTTTGTCTCTCCTGATCGTTCGTAAGAAATGCTAATTCATGACCACCTTTTCACAATTTGATTGAAGCATGCATTCATAATGGAAAATAGTTGACATAATAATCTATCCCCAGGCATTATCATGCCAACATGTACTTATGCATGTACTATATCTTTGTGAGATGTAGATATAAAATATCTCAGGTTTTCGATTATAGTAATTTTGAGGAAATTTCTTTAATTTTTATCATATATGTAAACTTGAGGCTATTAGATTTTCATCCACTTACCTCTGTTCCTGTGAAAAAATGCAAGTGTCAACCTCAGTTAATGTCATACACGAATCGCACGTACTCGGGCGGCCAGTGGAAAAAAAACACCGGTCACACGCGCCAAGGGCCATGGCATGCAGTGCCAATACAATAATAGCTCGCACAAATTGATACATAACACAGGGAGGTGTTACAGAGATGGAGTGGCAACTCTTCGTAATTCATGCAAACACATGTTTGGGTTCAAGGAGTTACAATGGGATGTCTAGCATTCCATTACGCTTTAAAGTCATGCTCGGCACTGTTGTAATAGTGGACCGGATTCAATGATGAACAGAGGACATAGTTGTTTAACGATAAAATGAACAACTTTAATCCACTATCACAAACTAGCGTCATGTAATGACTGCTGCTCTGACCGTATCACTCAAATATAGAATACATGGAATATGCGTACACTTGTGATAAATGTAGTGCGCTCACATAACACAACATCCCCCTCCTTCTGAAAAGATACAATGACGAATATTTTTTAAACTGCACTTGTACATATGGAAACATTCACATTGATCTTCCAAGTAGTATAAATGTGAATCTCTGACACAGAGTGCTGAAAAATGGAGGAAGCTTGTTTGAGATTTGCATAGATACATTGAATTATAATCAGGCAGGCAAATGAAATCTATTCTTCCTGAAACAGCTGGTCTCACAAATGCAATGTATTCAGCAACTCTTTTTTTTTATCAGTATAAGTTTTACATTTCTCATATATACTAAACAACTCTCGACATATCTGGTATCGAAAGATAAGACGAATAAAACGATAACGTTATTCAAACTTATTGTCACAAAATGCATGCAGTTTAACACCAGCATATTTATAAATAATTTCACGTATATATCTTCGTGACATCTTTAATAATATGAGACACGAAGAATTATATTCATACGGAATGTATATATGTAATACAAACATAATGATTTAGCATTTGAGTTTGTACTCAGATTATCATCTACATAGGAAAAATATGCTTGTATGTTTGTCGTTTTTTTAAAACATCCAGTTGAGATTAACTTTCGTGTGTGAAACTAGTGAACAGCTACATCATAGTTTCAATACACAAATGTGATGAACAGTTATACATGTACAGTGTATATAATATAGTATGCTATAAACATTTTGATAAATGTAGCATATATCATAGTCATTATGGTTCCTGACTTAAATTTCAAATATTGTTTTGTGAAATAAAATGATGTGTATCACTTGGTTACACAAATGTGTTGTAAATAAATCAACACTAAACATAGTGAACATATTATTTACACTGACAATGCTGCTAGTTTATCTTCCAGCATTGCATTACTCTTGGTACCGCGATGGGGGTCTGACTTCACGTCCATATCGCGTTATGTACCGGGTAGAGACTGATTTCCTATCAGATTGTCTTTGTCTTCTGTCTGGATGTTGTCTCCTTTCCTCACTCCTGTCGTCGTCTTCGAAGTGAACCCGTTTTGGAACTGTTGGCTTCGTTCCGGTTGGCATCTCTCTCAGGTGAGATCTATTTCTCCTCAAGATGCTACCGTTGGGAGTTGCTACTTCGTAGGATCTTGGTTCCTGACGTACTTTGCTCACTTCGGCAGGAAGCCAAGTGTTGTCTTTGGGATTCAGAACTCTCACTTTCTGTCCAATGTGCAGAGGTGGTAAATCTCTACCTCCATGCAAGTCGTGATTGTGTTTCATGTTCTCCTGTCTCTGAAACAACAAATCAGGCGTAGACGATTGTCTGGTCAGGTGGTGACTTGGAAGTGTTGTCCTGATTGGTCTTCCAAAGAGTAATTCAGCAGGTGATGGTAGGTTGGAGTCGATTGGTGTGGCACGAAAATGTAGTAGTGCTGTCTGGATGTCTTGTCCAGTTCTGGTACACTTGGTCATGATTCCTTTCACAGTTTGTACCATGCGTTCAGCGAGTCCGTTGGATCTTGGATATCGTGGAGACGATGTAATGTGATCAATTGACCATTTCTCACACATCTCTTGGAATGGTCTTCCAACGAATTGTGGACCATTGTCTGATATCAGAGTTGCTGGTGGTCCGAAAAGACTGAAGATACCACTCAGTATGTTTGCAACTGCCGCACTGGATGTATCCGTCAACTTGCGAACGATTGGATACTTTGAATGGTAGTCGGTCACCAACAGGTATTCTTCCTTGTTGAAAGTAAACAAGTCAGTTCCAAGCTTCGTCCACGGCGAAGTTGGTATGTCGTGAGGTTGCAAGGGTTCTCTTTGTTGCTTGACCTGATTTTCTTGGCAGGCGTAGCAATTCTTTGAGATTTGCTCAATGTCTTTATTGATGTTCGGCCAATATACGGTTTCCCTTGCTAGTCTGCGGGTACGTTCAATACCTTGATGACCCTGATGAAGTTGATTCAGGATGTCTTGTCTGAAGTTTGTGGGAATGATGACTTGATTGCCTTTGAAAAGTACACCATCTGATACTCCGATTTCATCGCGGTATGGCCAAAATGTTCTGACCTCTCTAGGTACTTCCTTGATTGTGTCTGGCCAACCATTCGTGACGATTTGCCACAGAGCTCGCAAGGTAGGATCTCTCGACGTCTCTTGTTGCAGCTCATTTCTCTTCTTTTGTCCAAAGAAGATAAGATCAGTCTGTGATATGTCGATTTCCTCACAGATCTCTTCCACATTGACATCAAGGGGAACGTCTTGATTCTTGCTTGGATTAGGCATTCTGCTCAAAGCATCTGATATGATCATCGATTTGCCTGGCTTGTACTTGACATCATAGTCATAGCCTTGAATTTTGATGAGAAGTCTCTGCAAACGTGGTGGCGCACATCTCAGTGGCTTTCTGGTGATCATCTCTAAGGGTTTGTGATCAGTTTGGACAGTGAACTGGTTTCCGAACAGGTATGTGTGGAAACGTTGTATTCCAAACACGAGGGCTAGCGTTTCTCTCTCTATGTTGGAGTAGTTAGCTTGTGACGATGAGAGAGACTTTGAAGCAAATGCGACAGGTTTGCCTTCTTGCATCAAACAAGCTCCTAGGCCTTTTGATGATGCGTCGACTTCTAGGATCGTTGTCTTCCTTGGATCATAGTAGTGCAAACAAGATTCTGCAGAGATCGCTTTCTTGAGTTCGTTGAAAGCATGTTGATGATCGTCTTGCCATGTGAATGGCACATCTCGCTTCAGTAGTTCACGTAATGGTGATGCCTTTTCAGAGAAGTTGGCGATGTGTGGAGCGAGATAGTTAAGAAGACCAAGGCACTTCTGTAGATCTTCTTTGTCTTGAGGTGTTGGCATGGCATGAATGTCTTCAATCTTCTGTGGATCAGGGCGGATGCCATCTCTGGTATATACAGAGCCGAAGAAGTTGATGCAGTCAGTTTTGATGATACACTTCTTACTGTTGAAGACAAGTCCTTCTCTTTGGGCAACTTCCATCAGTCTGTGCAGGTTTTTGTCATGCTCTGCCTCGGTACGTCCAACAACTGCAATATCATCAGCGATACAGATGCATCCATCTACTTGACCAACGATACGGTCCATGTGTTGCTGGAACAAGTCTTGGCTGACAGAAAGTCCGAAAGGTAGGCGTGTGTAGCAGTATCTGCCAAATGGAGTTCGAAAAGTTGTCAGCTCCTGGGATTCTTTGGATAGGTGAACAGACCAATATCCGGATTTCGCGTCGAGCTTAGAGAAATACTTTGCTCCGGAGAAAGCTGGGTTGACCTCTTCAAGAGTTGGAATCTTGTGGGGACATCGTTTGAGATTCTGGTTTAATCTCCTGGGATCTAGGCATACTCTCAAGGATCCATCTTTCTTGAGAACTGTAGTAATCGAACTACACCAGTCGGTGTGATGGTCGATTTGTCTGATGATGCCTTGCTTCTCCATTGAGTCAAGCTCAGCCTTGAGTTTGTCTTTGATGTGGACGCTGCACTTTCTTGGTGCATCAATGGTGGGGACAGCTCCTTCTTTGACATGTAGTGTTGCTTCTCCATGAAAGTTACCAATACGATCAAACTGTTCCGGATAGAGCACTTGCAGGTCCTTGACAGATTTCAACGGAGACGGTCTGTTAGTTGGGCTACGACTCTGAGGGTGTATCTCATGGATTGTTACCACGTGTAACTCACTGCACATAGGTAGTCCAATTATCACTGGTCCTGAGACATCGACCACGTAGAAAAGTTGATCTCTCCACTCGGAGTCTTTGTACTTGCACGTGATCTGAAGGGTGCCCAAACAATGTATCGGGGAACCGTTGTATGCGGTAAGACGTGCTGAAGTCGGGTGTACAACTGCTTGCCACCTGCTTCCATACATGGCCTTGATTGTCCGCAGAGGGAGTGTATTTCCACTCGCTCCGGTATCGACCTTTGCATGTAAGATGTGTTGTCCACGTTTGCTGGGACAGATAATTCCAATCTTCACGAATGCTTCTTTCTGATGCACAGAATCGATAGATGCGTCTAGGTCGTTTCCCAGTACGATAGTGTTAAATTCCTCAAAATCTTCCTGGGTTTCTCCTTCTGGCTCTTTGGAGAACTCGGCTACCTTTTGTTTGGTTGGCTGCCTGGTGGGTGTCTTCTGTCGTCGTGGTGAAAAACTGCGGTTACCACTTTGGCGTCCTCTGCTTGGACTTCGTCCTCGAAGCACTTTTCTGTGTTTTGTCTTTCTGCAGCATTTAGCCCAGTGCCCTTTGGAACCACATGCTTTGCAAATGTCTCTGTAGGCTGGACACTTGCGTGGTGGATGATTCAAATCACAGTTACCACACTTCTTGCGTCTATCTTGGTTATGTGATAGAGCATCTACGTTGTTTGCAGAGGAGTCGATCGAACGAAGACACTGTTTGCCTACGGCTATGGCTTCGTATTTCCTGCCTTCATCAAGGAGGTTTGCTATCTTGTAGCCTTTGGGTTGGTCTAGAAGATCTTTCTGGAACGCCTCGATACGTGTAGACGCAATGACTAGCTCTGTCACGCGTTCTGAGAGCTCATTTTCGGTAAAGTCACATTCTTTGGCTTTACTCCGGCATCTATTTACAAATTCGTCGATAGTTTCATTTGTGTGTTGACGATATCGCATCAGTTCCAGTCTCTGGATGCGAAAATTCAGCTTGACTTTCAGCTGACCTTCAAGAGTAGACCACAACATTGCAGGTTTTTCTTGATTCTCATTGGATAGACCGGATGCGTTAATTCTACGCAAACCTTCATTCCCTACTGCAATTTTGATTTTGATTGCTTGCTTCTTTGGGTCTTGGACATCGTTGTCTTGGAAGCATAACTCCATGCGTTGTTTGAATAACTTGAATTCTTCCGGCACATCAGCACTATTCCAATTCATTTCTGGATACTTTGCCATCGTGCGTTTTGATTTAGATTAAGTTGGAGATACAAATTATACAATGCTTGATATCAACGTCACACTTTGCAAACTAACGGCTGAAATGTTACAGATATAGTATACAAAGTACACAAATCAAGAATAGTTTGCGAACACAGAAATATATGACACAAAATCACTATTGATATACATGTATCAATAATGTACACTCTCCAAAACACATCGAAACATGTCTAGATGTCAAGATTACCACAGTAATACACAGATGCATATATGTCAAAACATTCATGTACACAAATAACGAATGTATGTAATTGTCCACACGCAAGTGTTCAAATGTCTGAGATAGTTTAATGAATTGTACTAATTCTCATCTCTTTTATCTGGTTGCAGATGGATTCACTCTCAGTCTGGATCGTGCCGTGTCTTGATTGTCCGTCCTCGCTACGTTGTACATGTAGCTTGCAGGGTAGATGAACTGCGATAACGGGAAACTGCGTATGCTCTGTCAGAAATATCCTTCCGCTGAGTGATGGTCTCGGTAGAAGCAATGATGTCGCAATACACGTTGCTATGCCGATAAGATAAACACAATTCTGGCCAGTCCAGGATAATACGCGTCTATCTGCGTCTTCTATTGTTATGTCAACAATGGATGTCAATGGATACGGTGCGCTCAGGTAATGCGAACTTGGTCTATTGTTACGTCAACAATGGAAGTCCTTGAATGAAACGCTCGGATATTGCGCGTACTTGGATACGGTGCGCGTCGATAATGCTTGTTTACAGAACTGCAACTGTCCAATGTGGCGAATGTCAGTGATACGTGCGACGAAAATGTTCTGACAACATTTTGTACGAGCTACACAGCTATATCTTACGATGTAGAAACGAATACCGGTATAGAATGCTCTGCAAAGCGTTCATCAATCCGATGATATGTATTCGTATCGTTATTTGCTGATGAGCAGCATGGATGATAAAATAATTGGTGTATTCACGTACAGTGTTACTCACAAGACGAGTCGTTAAGCTAGTCCATGCACGTATCTGCAGTAGACGTAGACGTGTTGTGCGCAGTGTCCTCTCGGGCGGTTTCAGCACAAGTCACTCATGATGAATTTCCCTAAGAAAACTTTAGTTCCGTGCTGATTTGGCATAAGTCCGTGTCGGCACCGCTGCCACCATGTTGTGTTATGTGAGTGCACTATATTTATCACAAGTGTACGCATATTCCATGTATTCTATATTTGAGTGATACGGTCAGAGCAGCAGTCATTACATGACGCTAGTTTGTGATAGTGGATTAAAGTTGTTCATTTTATCGTTAAACAACTATGTCCTCTGTTCATCATTGAATCCGGTCCACTATTACAACATGGTGGCAGCGGTGCCGACACGGACTTATGCCAAATCAGCACGGAACTTAAGTTTTCTTAGGGAAATTCATCATGAGTGACTTGTGCTGAAACCGCCCGAGAGGACACTGCGCACAACACGTCTACGTCTACTGCAGATACGTGCATGGACTAGCTTAACGACTCGTCTTGTGAGTAACACTGTACGTGAATACACCGATTATTTTATCATCCATGCTGCTCATCAGCAAATAACGATACGAATACATATCATCGGATTGATGAACGCTTTGCAGAGCATTCTATACCGGTATTCGTTTCTACATCGTAAGATATAGCTGTGTAGCTCGTACAAAATGTTGTCAGAACATTTTCGTCGCACGTATCACTGACATTCGCCACATTGGACAGTTGCAGTTCTGTAAACAAGCATTATCGACGCGCGCCGTATCCAAGTACGCGCAATATCCGAGCGTTTCATTCAAGGACTTCCATTGTTGACGTAACAATAGACCAAGTTCGCATTACCTGAGCGCACCGTATCCATTGACATCCATTGTTGACATAACAATAGAAGACGCAGATAGACGCGTATTATCCTGGACTGGCCAGAATTGTGTTTATCTTATCGGCATAGCAACGTGTATTGCGACATCATTGCTTCTACCGAGACCATCACTCAGCGGAAGGATATTTCTGACAGAGCATACGCAGTTTCCCGTTATCGCAGTTCATCTACCCTGCAAGCTACATGTATAGACCGATTCAAGCGACTGTTCATGGAAGTGCGCCCTCTTAAGGCGACGCCATAACTGGGGGCCAAAAAGGCCGGGGTCCCGTTGCATAAAACTTTTTTAGCAACCTTAGAAAATTCAGGTTGGGATTTGCCCAACCTGAATTTTTTAAGGTTGCTAACTTAAGAATGTAAAATCCGTTGCATAAAAACTCTGGTTGGGAGCTTCCAACCGGAATTTTGTGATTTCAACCGGAAAAAAATCCGGTTGGAGTTTTATGCAACGGGCCCCGGGTCGGCAAGCGCCCTGCGTGCGTGGCAAGGGTGCCAGCGGCAGCCAGTGCTTTTACCACCCGGCGCCAGCCGGCCAGCTAGATGACATACGGCTGTAGCCAAAACTTGAATTTCAAGGTAAATATCGGTACGATCCGTTAATGTTTGTAGACTCTATTTCATTGGCGATGACTTGGGTACTCGCGTGTAAGCCCCGTATATTCACATTTGTGTAAGAGAATAAAAACCGCTGGGGAGAATTATTGCTAGGCGCAGGCAGACGTCTTGCTAATAAGCCTAGGCTGTTGACAAGTTAACTGATATAATTAAATACAAATAATGGATAAGAATCTTGAGCTAGATAATGGTGATGGCGCAATAAATTGCAAGCTATCACTTCACTTAACCCTTTTAGGGCAGGCTTTTGCCTTTACTCGGGAGTGTCGGGCCAGCAGGGTAGAATCTGTCTAACGTTAGATCTTGTCTAGAAATCTAGGCAAGAGTCCAGACTAGATCTAGACCTATTGACTTCTAGAACCCTACGTCCTATATCATTTTCGGTTGTCGATAACTTCAGGCAAGCCTAACTAAGTAAACCAAACGGAATATAAATCTAGGCGTTTCTAGGCCGTATGTGCCTAAACTTAAGTTACGACTACGTCGCCTGATTGTCTACAACCAAAACCTCTACTGTTTTAGGTCAAAGTAACCTTGCATAACATCACGCTAACGCCTAATATTATAACCTACAAAAGTGATTTTTAAATCATACTTTCTTAGTATGATTATGAAACGGATGTTTGCCACCATTCATGATTTAATATTCACAAGTATCACTTTATCAAAAGTCAAATTCAGAGTTCCAGGCCAAAATTGAATAGACCTATGGTCAATTCAGTGCTGAACATTGAGGAAGTGAAAACAATATAAGAATTTAACGCATCTTGAAGCATTTATTTAGCTGTAGTGTAGGCGGTAAAAATATGTTTGTCATAATAATGAAGGAAGTGTATTCTAACTTTGGCAAGTAGGACACCAAGGATAAAAAATAAAAAATAAAATAAGTGAATTATCAAATTCTTTGATCTAAACTTGTCTTCTAAGATGAACAACATATTTTACGAATATGCAGTGATAACCTAGTTAAATATAGAATTTAGTAGACATAGCTTGTTTCGAAATCTTTGCATTTTCATACCGTTGTATTTCACTTAATTGTCTTTATTTTTGCCTTAATTTATCATGCGTCAGCGGTGTCTGAATTTCACACAGTGCCGTGCAGCTTCCATTTCCATTTTTTCTGTTATTTGTGCACCCAACAACTGCACAATGTGTTTTCCTGATCCCTCCTTTGAAGCTTTCATCGTAGATCAATATGTCTGAATCCCTCAATTTGTCCAAAAGAAAAGCATTAAAAGCCGCTGAATGACTTTTCCCACATTGAGTAAACAATCACAATATTAGCGCGGCGGTCGCCGGCCGCGGCGCAGCGGCCAGGCCCGGCTAACTATGCGCGATGGGTACGCTAGGCTGCTGAGCTGCAAGTGCAACTCGCTGGGTAGCTCGCTCGCTGGAAGCCCCCGTTGGCCCCCAGTTATGGCGACCGTTATAGCGCCGCTAGCGGCGGTAGGTGAATAGGTCATCGAAATTGAATCGGTCTATAGTAAGGGTACTAGGTCTCGCGCAGGGACGTAATGATCGCGCAAAGCGTAACTGCGTATAGCAAGCATTAATACGCGTAAGACTAAGCGCAAATTTGCCGATACGCCCATGGAATAAACATACCTGACAACCGCTAAAAATGAGAAGGAAGCAGGTAAGAAATTTAGATTTCAAACAAATTTTTCACTAAATTTCCAATTTTTTGGAACAAATTTTTCACTAAATTTCCAATTTTTTACGTTATAATTTACCTACCTTAGCTTAAAATCTTTTTTTAAGGATGTTGTAGCCTAGACGTGTCGTCTCGCTTGTCTCGTTCGTATGATCGTAGCCGATAGAATTCGTAATTTCTTCGATCGATCGTTGATAATATTCTACGAAAGCCGAAGCACGCTACAGCCGCAGAGAGGGGCAGACACTTTCACGCATGAAATTACATAGGGCAGCTGCGCGATCTTTACATACCCCGAGAAGGTGAACGCATAAAAAAAAGTCCGACATACAAACGGCGACAGCGCACTACTCCGTCATCATATCATCAGGAGATTCTGGGAGGTGATTTTTCTGCATTTTCCTGATATTCATTGAGAAATTCAGGTACGATTATGGACGTTGATATCGAGCATTGTATAATTTGTATCTCCAACTTAATCTAAATCAAAACGCACGATGGCAAAGTATCCAGAAATGAATTGGAATAGTGCTGATGTGCCGGAAGAATTCAAGTTATTCAAACAACGCATGGAGTTATGCTTCCAAGACAACGATGTCCAAGACCCAAAGAAGCAAGCAATCAAAATCAAAATTGCAGTAGGGAATGAAGGTTTGGGTAGAATTAACGCATCCGGTCTATCCAATGAGGATCAAGAAAAACCTGCAATGTTGTGGTCTACTCTTGAAGGTCAGCTGAAAGTCAAGCTGAATTTTCGCATCCACAGACTGGAACTGATGCGATATCGTCAACACACAAATGAAACTATCGACGAATTTGTAAATAGATGCCGGAGTAAAGCCAAAGAATGTGACTTTACCGAAAATGAGCTCTCAGAACGCGTGACAGAGCTAGTCATTGCGTCTACACCTATCGAGGCGTTCCAGAAAGATCTTCTAGACCAACCCAAAGGCTACAAGATAGCAAACCTCCTTGATGAAGGCAGAAAATACGAAGCCATAGCCGTAGGCATGGACAAAGCATGTGGTTCCAAAGGACACTGGGCTAAATGCTGCAGAAAGACAAAACACAGAAAAGTGCTTCGAGGACGAAGTCCAAGCAGAGGACGCCAAAGTGGTAACCGCAGTTTTTCACCACGACGACAGAAGACACCCACCAGGCAGCCAACCAAACAAAAGGTAGCCGAGTTCTCCAAAGAGCCAGAAGGAGAAACCCAGGAAGATTTTGAGGAATTTAACACTATCGTACTGGGAAACGACCTAGACGCATCTATCGATTCTGTGCATCAGAAAGAAGCATTCGTGAAGATTGGAATTATCTGTCCCAGCAAACGTGGACAACACATCTTACATGCAAAGGTCGATACCGGAGCGAGTGGAAATACACTCCCTCTGCGGACAATCAAGGCCATGTATGGAAGCAGGTGGCAAGCAGTTGTACACCCGACTTCAGCACGTCTTACCGCATACAACGGTTCCCCGATACATTGTTTGGGCACCCTTCAGATCACGTGCAAGTACAAAGACTCCGAGTGGAGAGATCAACTTTTCTACGTGGTCGATGTCTCAGGACCAGTGATAATTGGACTACCTATGTGCAGTGAGTTACACGTGGTAACAATCCATGAGATGCACCCTCAGAGTCGTAGTCCAACTAACAGACCGTCTCCGTTGAAATCTGTCAAGGACCTGCAAGTGCTCTATCCGGAACAGTTTGATCGTATTGGTAACTTTCATGGAGAAGCAACACTACATGTCAAAGAAGGAGCTGTCCCCACCATTGATGCACCAAGAAAGTGCAGCGTCCACATCAAAGACAAACTCAAGGCTGAGCTTGACTCAATGGAGAAGCAAGGCATCATCAGACAAATCGACCATCACACCGACTGGTGTAGTTCGATTACTACAGTTCTCAAGAAAGATGGATCCTTGAGAGTATGCCTAGATCCCAGGAGATTAAACCAGAATCTCAAACGATGTCCCCACAAGATTCCAACTCTTGAAGAGGTCAACCCAGCTTTCTCCGGAGCAAAGTATTTTTCTAAGCTCGACGCGAAATCCGGATATTGGTCTGTTCACCTATCCAAGGAATCCCAGGAGCTGACAACTTTTCGAACTCCATTTGGCAGATACTGCTACACACGCCTACCTTTCGGACTTTCTGTCAGCCAAGACTTGTTCCAGCAACACATGGACCGTATCGTTGGTCAAGTAGATGGATGCATCTGTATCGCTGATGATATTGCAGTTGTTGGACGTACCGAGGCAGAGCATGACAAAAACCTCCACAGACTGATAGAAGTTGCCCAAAGAGAAGGACTTGTCTTCAACAGTAAGAAGTGTATCATCAAAACTGACTGCATCAACTTCTTCGGCTCTGTATATACCAGAGATGGTATTCGCCCTGATCCACAGAAGATTGAAGACATTCATGCCATGCCAACACCTCAAGACAAAGAAGATCTACAGAAGTGCCTTGGTCTTCTTAACTATCTCGCTCCACACATCGCCAACTTCTCTGAAAAGGCATCACCATTACGTGAACTACTGAAGCGAGATGTGCCATTCACATGGCAAGACGATCATCAACATGCTTTCAACGAACTCAAGAAAGCGATCTCTGCAGAATCTTGTTTGCAGACGAAGTTCGGAGACGAAGAACGCATTTCACCTTTCGTTGAATTACAAGCTTTATTTCACCGCAAAATTTTAAATGAAATACTCTATTTGATATAGAATAGTTTAGGAAAGAATTCAATATGATTAACATGTATTTCTAGTTTCTTCGTAATTCGCAAATCGAAAGGATATGAAAATTAGGCCCTCTTAAAAGCCTAATTTTTTCTATAATGCGCACATTTCCGCATGTTAATTTTCTATCTGTTAATAAGGGGATATTTTGATCTTTGAAATAAAGTATTCCGTTAAGGCGTGTTCCAGCGTGTTTTTAAACTATTTGCTGTTAAAATTGTGAGTTTTACACTGCATTTTAATTCGCTGCTCCAATTCAAGGTACACATGTCGTAGGCTCTTGGTGGTCACTCAAATAATGAGTAGTGGACACACAGAAATACGTTCCATATTTTATTCAGCGTAAGTGAGGGACGACAAGAAAAAACCTGCAAAATACAATAAGACAATCATAACTATATAGTCAAATAATGACATTAATTCATCATATCTGACTTCTTTCTTATTACCATTTAGACACATTAAATATCAGAAATTACAGTGAATAACAATGTCATCAAAATGCCTATATCCTTTAATAAACAGTATTCTGTTCAGTCATAAAGAATTCAGGTAATTAGATTCCAGTTCAATAATGTAAATCAGGGATGTACTGACAACAGAAGAGTCTAATGTGAGTATTAAGTAAAGTAAATAGGACGATGAAAGCAAGAGACGTGGTGGCGATGAATAAAATGGATACCGAATTTAAAGTTAAATTGAAATTCAAGTACTGATGCTCAACATCCCTCGTAGTCAGCCTGTCTTACCACCCTTATCCCCTAATGTTTGCATCACAGTCAAACCTGCAGACAATAGAGGTCATCGACGTTATCCCCTAAAGAACGACATACAAAGCCCCTAGAATTGTATAGCCTCACTAACTACACTCCTCACCGTATTCAAAGGCACAGTGGACGTCTTAAAATCCCTCAATCGAATGAGCAGCATCGACAACGCACTTCATTTCTTCGGACAAACATAATTCAACGTCTAAAGAAGTATACCAATTAGTCTCGGTCAAAATCTCAATCAAAATAATACATATCATCCTTAGTTAATATAATAAACATTAACGATACAAAGGTTTTCAGCTGGAGCCATACTTAAAACAAGTCAGCACTACAGCTTACCCAGGCACAACACCGACTCGTCACGGGGACCGACAAATCACTGGATTCAATTCCAATGAAGGAATTACTGTTAAATAAGAAACAAATTCAAAATTACTTACTTTAATTTCATACTTTAAAGTCAGCAAAACCAAAATTAACATGTCAACATTTCCTCAACAACAAATACGACAACTGTTACATCAACTTCACGTGCATCATACATTGAAGGCTGCAGAAATGTACGAACTCAACCTTTCAATTACTCATCTATACATATTCAAACTTACAATTAACAATTTCTAAATCATATCAATTAAAGCCGTCTCATGCTAGAGCTTTAGAATCAACAAAGGCAAATCACAGTATCTTCAATCAATCTCTCGTAATTTTAACTTCTCTTAAACCGTTATCCTTTCCGAATTTAACGTATCACCATACATATATCGCTCACACAGGACTGTGGTTACGTTAAACAACGATGAATTTTGTCACAAAATAAATCCATCATAACACTCTCCTTTAACTTCAAAATCATCATTAACCTTCAGAAACTAATTATGATATCTTAAATCAAAGGTACATACCACCATTCTGAAGAGTTAACGTGTTGAAGCACCAACTGCTGACTACGAACTCTATGAACTGCAGGACTATCTGGTATGGGTGATGTTGCTCTATAGACAAGCACAAGTCGGAATGGATCCCCAAGTCCCTGCCCGACCAATACAAGGACATGAGCTCTGTACCGCGCCACCAGCCAGACCGTATCACTAACCAATCAATGAGCACTGCATCGCTAAGACTTTCAGTCTTCGTCTTCTACAATCTTCCCAAAATTACTGTTTACAACATACAACTGAACTAATTTACATACACCTCCGGCTCTTGGTCTGTTAAAAAACATGAGACCAGCTACGTCACTGTTACCAGGTAGAACTACCTCGCGTACTGTAAGAATGTTGCGGTGATGCGTCCCTCTTCATGCGGACACCACCGACGCTATCACAGACAAAACAAAACAATCTGAAAAATCTCTCATAGCGATTACTCTCATTAACAAATACCAGGGCTGCCAACTCTCACTCATTGAGAGTGAGACTCACTCATTTTGGTCCTTTCTTACTCTAAAACTTTATTTCATTTGCATGCATTTCTATTGATCTCACTCATTTTGACTCCGAAATTATAGCATTGGCCTATGGGAGTCTCACTCTCAAGTAGTTTCCAATGTTGGCAGCCCTGAAATACAATGCAGACGCGATTCCGAGTTGCAATGATCAAAACAAAAAATCTAGGACATATTACATCATACTCAAAAATGCTCCTGCTTCTTAAGGCTCGCAAGCCACATGTGGTCTATTAAGACTGAAGCTGATTTAACAAATTCCTCAGACGATTTTGTGGAAAACAAAACAAGCCAACTTCAAATAGTTCTAAAGAAGGAAGAAGCCATTCTAGACAAAACTCGGCTTTCCACACACATATTCATTGTTGCCATCACATTGAAAGAGAGAGCGAATTGCAGTAGGAGCAAATATTTCTAGATGTGAGAGCGCTAGTCCCGATTATTGATGCTCTCTTTTGTCAAAGCACATGGGTAACACCTGTAGTTGAACGCATAACTTCTCGACGGTGCCGCGCATGACTTCAAAGGAGAGCTTTAGTTGCCTCTCCTTCTCTAGCACCTCCCTGCATAACATTTGTGTTTGTGTGCATGGGGACGATCCGATGGTTCATACAACAAAAGGGTTTCGTACAATTATTTGTAACATTGTTAAACGTACTCTTCCACATTTACGCAGCATATAATGTGTCTTTATATTTATTTGGATTGTTATCTTGAGAATTGCTAAAAACCGTTATTATGAAAAAGTGGACCTTTCAGAATTTGGGGGGGGGGGTGCGTACGCACCCGACGCACCCCCCCCCCACCCCCCCCCCCACCCCCCCACCCCCTGGCTACGGGCCTGATAGGGGACGGTCATGTCGGTCGACACAATTGTCAAACGAATCCATTCAAAGGTTGAATTTTGAATGCATGCAGAATCTCACTGCCAACTGCTATGTGAGGCAAGCTAGTGCAAACAGAACAAAAAGAGTAAACACTACACTCTCTGCCCCCATAACAAATTCCATTGCCTTTACAGCTGCCGACCAAAGCAACAATTTCGTAAAATTTCTCATCGCGCATGCAAACCATTAGGCTCTACTGGATGCGTCTAAAGCCGCGGTCACAGTCACTGGCAAAAGATCGAGATCGAGATCGCGATCACATTCTTTTAACTGTGACCATGGCTTAAATTCCTTCTACAAAATCCATTCGTTATTCGAATTTTATGCATAGGGCCTACGCAAGAAAAGTCCAGTGCATATTACTCTGTGAGGCAAACTAAAGACGTGCAGAACAGGAGCACGTACCCTCAATGTCCGTACAACTTCAGGAGCACAACTGCAGGTGGTGGCCATCATGCTTCGTACTGTTTCCCGTTCTTCACAGTTTACATTAAAACTCAACTCTAGTCTCTGTACTCTAAAACATAATTTGAAAAGGAAAGTTATACGAGCAGCATGCTAAAAGGCGAACTGAAATCAGGGAGTCATGGTGTTTCAAAATGACGAAAAAAAAAAACACGTTTTCACGATATATCACGATTTAACAATCACACCTGTATCTAAGACGATGAGGACGTTAACTTACAATCTCTGATTTTGTCCGTTCATAAAAGAAATTATGTGTAAACTAATTCGTGTCTTACTATTAATCCAATAAAAGATTCCTCTTTTTGACAAACTGTTGAAACACTACTACTTTGAGGTATAAAGGTAAAAGATATGGTGATTTGGCTCACTCGTCTGAGAGCTCCCGATCCAAATGATCCGAATCGATTCCCGAGTGTAGCTCAGCAATGTTATGTGCACGTAAAAGATCCCGCTTCATTCATTCATGGCAAAGAGCAGAATGCATAACTCGGTAAAGTGGTCCCCTTCACATCCAACTGTACCCTATGGAAGATCAGTTAGAGCAGCTGAATATGAGCTATCCAGCCATCTTCTCAGACGGAAAAAAAAAAAAGAAACAAACAAGCATTTTCTCTTTTTCATTATTTCATTTTTATTTCAACTTCCATGTATATCACAAAACGACAAAATGACAGTACATTTCATGTTACATTATTACAGAACACGTCAAATTTACATCAAAAGTCAAAGGTGAATATAGACTGATATTTTTCACTGGCTCGTCTAGTTCTGCAAGGCTCAGACCCTTTAAAATTTGTTTAGAATAGCAGAGTCTATATACAGTAGAGCTTACAAGCCAAAAGAGGGGTGAGAAACAGCCGGGCAAAATAGTATGGACTAGGCAACAAGTATGATAACGTATGAGGTTCTGAAAGCTTTCTGGAATATCCACCGTCACGTTCCATGCAACACACACTTTATGCTATGCACAAAGTGGATGCTATGTTAAATACTTCTCTTATCTGCTTGGTGATATTCACTGACATCAATAACACTGTTGCTGTTCACATGCACTGGATATCTTGTAAATCATTGGCTTTATTTCACCCTCTTTACTCTTGTCCCTGTAACCGTGTGTCCAAGTCCCAAGTTCAATTTTCCCCCATTATTCAATCCCTTTGTTCTGTTTAAATACATTTAACATCCGTCAGTATGCTACATCCTCCCCCCTCCCACAATTATCATTTCATCTCCGCATACTGTAAATATTGTGCCTAGTTTTCAGGCTGAAATTTTTAGTCTTGTGTACCTGGTGGCTCTTGATGCTGATTCTGTTTTTTTTTTTTTTCTTTCTTTCTTTTCGGAAATAAAAGAGGAATGATGGCGGAATTGCGTCAAAAGCCGCCAGAACCTATTATCAAACAGTTTGTATTATTTTGTAAATAGGAGTTTCTGCAATTTACAAGCATTGCTTCTCAGCAGGTCTCCTATTTTTTTTTTCCACCTGATGTATAAATATGTTAAATCTCCTATCAGCTATTTGCCATGATTGTTAAATCATTGATTTTTGTCTTTTCGCCCAATATTAGAATTTTGTAACTTGTTGTTCTAGGTGGAATTGAACAAATTGAACAAATAAAATTGAAATTGAATTGAATTCCTAGTCAAATGAGTATAGATTGTTCCATCACCGCTGGTTGCTATGCAAGACGAGCTAGGCACGGAACAAAAGGAGTACCCAGAATAGAGACAAGAGCTATGGCTTGCCAAGTGATGGCTTGCGCGGGGAGGGTTTATCTAAAAAAAAAATAAAAATAAAAAAATAAAAGAGAGAGAGAGAAAGAGAGAGAGAGAGAGAGAGAGATGGAGAGAGAGAGAAAGATCCATTCTCGTACCGTATAGCGTTACACGTGATATGTAACCCCCGTCTTGATATTTATATAGTAGGGCATAAACCCTAAAAGAAGAAGAAGAACAAGAACAAGAACAACAAGAAGAAAGAAGTACCTAGGTACAGGTTATTCCATCCAAACTAAAACAAACTCACTTGACTGCATTTTCTATATAGACCTGTTCGGTTTTGAAACACTATAACTTATGTCGGCTTCCAAAATAAGAAGAAACGATGGTTCACTGGGTTATGCAATTAGTCAAGTGCATTGCTACGTCAGTGTATAAATAAACTATTGTTAGGTATGATGAAGCCCCCCCCCCCCCCCCTTCAGTTTTGGCTGAAATATACACATACACATAGGGGAGTCTGTGAACATGTACCTTGCTTATTTTTTTCTTCTTCTTTTACTTATGGCAGTTTTATTCACACTGTTATATCAGTGCATCCAACACAAGTTACCTGTTTGTGAAACTTCTCGGGGCATGCCCTCCTTATGTAATATCACACCTATATACTGATTTTTCCATCTAAATGATAAATATCCCTGTATTTGCGATTGATCTGACTGGAATAAAATAATGTAGGGCCTATTATACCTGAATCGAATTGAATATTGAATTGAAAATGAAACTTTTATACTGAATTTTTCTTTACGTCTTCATACTCAGTATTGTAGACGTGATTTTGTCGCAAATAGCATACTAACATTATTACTATTATTATTATTATTATTATTATTGTTATTATTATTATAATTATTATTATCATTATTATTATTATTATTATTTATTATTATTATTATTATTATTATTATTATTATTGTTATTATTATTATTATTATTATTATTATTATTATTGTTATTTTCATTATTTTCATTATTAATCTAATAGACTATAAAACTGTTTACCCGTGGTGGGGTGTGTCATACCCATGGGCTCTTCCTCTTTTTGTCGCAGCCCTGGGAAACAATAAAAATGGAACTTTAATTCTCCCTTCAAAGCATAGGATCCAGGGAGGAATGAAAATTTTTGTCACCTACAACAGCTTTTTGCGGCAGTTAATAGATTTGAAGCTCCATGGGAATGCACTGATTGTTTTGTTTCATCAACTACTAGTAAATTTACGAAAAAAAAAATAAAAAAAAATATATGAATATTCACTGTGTCCAGCTCAGATCGAGACTGGTCCTCGTGTTATCAGTGCAGTGTGTATTTTCTGCAGAGGCCTAGCCTAACCATGTATTTAGTAAGGGTACTAGGTCTCGCGCAGGGACGTAATGATCGCGCATAGCGCAACTGCGTATTGACCGATTCGGGTTCGTTGAGGGCAGCAGACATTTTACGACACAGGGCGCGCGCAGCCATAGTGGGTGTATCAGCCGACCCCCCCTGCACTCCCCCACCCAGGGGCAACATGTTTACACGCACTTGTAACAAAGGTTCGCGCACTAAGCAAGCTTTCGCGCACTCAGTACGAGACGTCTATTGGCTAAAGCAGTTTTTCATTCTGCGCGCGTGCTAATGTAGGGAGAGGGGTGGGGGAGTGCGGAGGGGGGGTCGGCTGATACACCCACTATGGCTGCGCCCATGCCAAAAATACACATAGCGCGTCACATATCGGGTTCGTTGAGGGCAGCAGACATTTTACGGCACAGGGCGCAGCCATAGTGGGTGTATCAGCCGACCCCCCCCCCCCCCCCCCCCCCTCGGCACTCCCCCACCCCTCTCCCTACATTAGCACGCGCGCAGAATGAAAAACTGCTTTAGCCAATAGGCGTCTCGTACTGAGTGCGCAAATGCTTGCTTAGCGCGCGAACCTTTGTCACAAGTGCGCGATAAACATGTTGCCCCTGGGTGGGGGAGAGCAGGGGGGGTCGGCTGATACACCCACTATGGCTGCGCCCTGTGCCGTAAAATGTCTGCTGCCCTCAACGAACCCGATACGCCCATGGAATAAACATACCTGACAACCGCTAAAAATGAGAAGGAAGCAGGTAAGAAATTTAGATTTCAAACAAAATTTTCACTAAATTTCCAATTTTTTGGAACAAATTTTTCACTAAATTTCCAATTTTTTACGTTATAATTTACCTACCTTAGCTTAAAATCTTTTTGAAGGATGTTGTAGCCAAGACGTGTCGTCTCGCTTGCTTGTCTCGTTCGTAGTATGATCGTAGCCGATAGAATTCGTATTTTGTTCGATCGATCGTTTATAATATTCTACGAAAGCCGAAGCACGTTCAGCCGCAGAGAGGGGCAGACACTTTCACGCATGAAACTACATAGGGCAGCTGCGCGATCTTTACATACCCCGAGAAGGTGAACGCATAAAAAAAAGTCCGACATACAAACGGCGACAGCGCACTACTCCGTCATCGTATCATCAGGAGATTCTGGGAGGTGATTTTTCTGCATTTTCGTGATATTCATTGAGAAATTCAGGTACGATTATGGAATAACTTCTATTATAAGAGCATTTCAAATTTTCGTGCGCGATATCTAGACCCCTCAACCATACAGTATATGTATCATTCGCTCGCCTATTCGCTATCTCGTACGAGATAGCCGGAATTTTCACACTCCAGAGGTTGAAGTAGAGTTTATTCAAGTGCTTTTTTTTTTTTTTTTGCGGACGTCAGTCCATCCGTGGCAAACTATGATTGTAAGTAGTGTGATCACAAAATTTACTGAACTGAACTCATTGCATTGCCAGCATTGATTGTGGCATGGCTTATCGAGGTCAGCGAATAGTGTGTAAAATTTACTGTAGTCCCATTCATTCATTTTCATGTTTCACAATTGAAAGTGAAAGCCAAAAAGTGTTAAGTGTGGCACTGACTCGCTGACGAATTTAGAAATCTAGCCTAAATTTATTCCAGAAAAAGTGAGTCATGTAAGTTTGTGCCTGAAATTTACTCGAGAGTTGGTCTAGATTCTAAAGCAGAAGGGGCGGCTGGTTACACCATTTTCCTAGTATTGCTGTCTAACAGCACAGTAAGGTTTTAGATTTGTTTTGCTCTTTTTCTTTTCTTATCGAATCTAATCAGATCTAGTCTAATCAGATCTAACGTAGCGTGTTGGTAGATAGTCTAGCGTTCGATCTAACTGCATAGTGTTGGGGCTGGTCCCACAGTAGAACAGTGTGCAAGGAGCGCCCCGATGTACCGGTAGGTCCTAGAGTAATGTTACAAGTAAATTTCTTGCCCCTTGCTTGGACTTTTTTTGTGTGTTGCTCTGTGTGGGATGGCTGCCTTGCCTTGATCAGCTGTTTGACCAGTCATGTTAATTACTAACGTCCTGTTAGACGTCTAGTATACTTGGGTGACTCGCACCTCGTCATAGTTAATGTTTGCGCATATTTGAATCACATTTCACTACTGAAATTCTTTGAAATCCAACTCGCATACAGGAAAAATGCTGAAAATTCCAATGGAACCACAATTTCACTGATCGATATCGAAAATTTGCTGCTATCGTCGTCAAACGCAAACGATGCGAAAAAGTTGCGCGCTAAGGAAGGGGCCCGCAACTCGTCACCCGCGCTCCCATAGACAAAGCACGTAAAAGACGTGTGCGGGTGACCGTGATGCTCCCATAGACATACACGTAAAAGATGCGTGCGGGGACAGTGGTGATACTTATAACACGTATTCCGATTAAATTTCAGATTTTCGCAAAAAATTGTTCAGTTTTCACCACAATTTGCTTGGTTGTGGTAGCCCTGCAAAGTTTCAAGCTTACTGAACACAGTCCCGGGCATAAATTTTTGTTTAGTGTGCTTAAAACAATTTTAAGCGGGGTGACGGTATTCGGGCCCCTGACGAGGTGCGGGCACCTCGCTATATATATAGTAAGGGTACTAGGTCTCGCGCAGGGACGTAATGATCGCGCATAGCATAACTGCGTATAGCAAGCATTAATACGCGTAAGACTAAGCGCAAAATTTGCCGATACGCCCATGGAATAAACATACCTGACAACCGCTAAAAATGAGAAGGAAGCAGGTAAGAAATTTAGATTTCAAACAAAATTTTCACTAAATTTCCAATTTTTTGGAACAAATTTTTCACTAAATTTCCAATTTTTTACGTTATAATTTACCTACCTTAGCTTAAAATCTTTTTGAAGGATGTTGTAGCCAAGACGTGTCGTCTCGCTTGTCTCGTTCGTATGATCGTAGCCGATAGAATTCGTATTTTGTTCGATCGATCGTTTATAATATTCTACGAAAGCCGAAACACGTTCAGCCGCAGAGAGGGGCAGACACTTTCACGCATGAAACTACATAGGGCAGCTGCGCGATCTTTACATACCCCGAGAAGGTGAACGCATAAAAAAAAGTCCGACATACAAACGGCGACAGCGCACTACTCCGTCATCGTATCATCAGGAGATTCTGGGAGGTGATTTTTCTGCATTTTCGTGATATTCATTGAGAAATTCAGGTACGATTATGGAATAACTTCTATTATAAGAGCATTTCAAATTTTCGTGCGCGATATCTAGACCCCTCAACCATACTACGTGCCTACTGTAGAACTTGTTGCTGCTTCAAAAACATTTCCATCGATTGGTTGTGACTGTCATTCTTTGAGTGTTTCTTTTTACCTAAGCCAAGGGAGGAGGTTATGTTTTCATCAGTGTTGGTTTGTTTGTCCAAATAACTCAAAAAATTTGGATGAAACTTGCAGGAAAGGTTGAGAATTACACAAGTCACAGATGATTAAATTTTGTTAGTGATTAAGGAATTTTTATGAATTTTCAATATTTTGGCAGGTAGGGTCAATAAACTTGGGAGTTCAAGCTGCGCATATGATAAGGTTTGCTTGAGCGCACTACAATGTGTGCCCACGTTTCTGCTATGGCTACTGTAGGTTGAGGTGCCGTGCAGCTGAAAGTTGATGACATAATAAAGTAGGCTTTTCCATTGAGAGAGTGGGCTCTTTTCAGCATGCATGTATAAGTGGAAATCACTGATCTCTATGGAAGAACAAGATCAGTGGTGGAAAAACCTGCTTGGTGGAGGTCTGTGCTCTCAGGTGGACTCAGAGTGCTTTTCTAGTTCATGAGTTTGTGTTTGCTTATGTATGAAATGTTCAAATGCTGTCTGTGTGTCATGCCCTCAGCTTGGAGCAGCTCCTGCCTGAACTGGTGAGATAGTACGTGGGCAACAAGGATGGACAAAGCTCTTTCCGTCTCTGGTTTAATGATGGGCCAAGATGGAGCCAGGAACATGTCCATCTCCTCTGGGTTCTACAGCCTCATACGGGCCATCCGTAGATCAAGTTCAAAGGCAGTAAGTGTTTCTGTGCACCACGTACATGTACATCAACATGTGACCCATCAAAAATAAGTTACCTTGATGTAGGGGCATCATTTCCTTTGAATTATACCACGCTTGATTCAGATAGTAATTGAAAAGAAATGTGCATTGACATGATTAATTCACACTTAAAACAGTCATACATGAGGTATGTTTTTTTACTTTTGTTTTATAGCGTGAACAGCCACTGAATTTCTGAGAACAAGCACTGAATAACCTGTAGATGAGAGGAAGGAAACTGTGGTTCAGCTTTTACTGTGAATTGCATGTGCCCCATTACCATGAAAGCCTGATAAAGTACGATGTAGCTAAACGTTAATCTATTGAGTTCTGCTTGTTTTAGATTCTGAAGAGTTTAGACTTTACAGTGACACACACCTTTATGATCAACATGGAGAACCATGTGGGATATAAAACCAACTTGTAGAATCCCAATCACCCTACAATGTAGTTTGCAGTTTTCTCTGTTTTATGAAAATGTTCTTCAGATATACACACAATTTTTGATTATGAAGCATCTCCTTTGAGTTAGTCATAAAGTTGACACAATTCTTGTGTAATCCTATAGAATGTTAATAATAAAATGGGCAGTGTGCGAAGTTTTCAAAAGTCATTAACCAGGATGTCATTGTCTACACTATTGACAACATTGAATGGATTTTATATTTTCTATTATTACCCGTATCAGGCATCTGAGCTGTGGTTCTTTGAAATTGTATTCCCCTTGTCTTACACGCGAGGTTACGCGCCAGCAGGGAGTTGAGGAGCAAATTTTCCATATTCCCCGCTTTGACAAACGCCTGTGGGATTTGCGTGTTAAAAACGAGGGGAATATAGCATCTGGGCACTTGAGCTCCGAGGAAAACTTGCTGTTGATGACAGTCTCTCGCGGAGTGGTTTCGCGACGAAGGGCAAATTCCCATAGGTTCACACGTAAAACTAAACGACAATCGCTGCTTCTGTGTGAGCCTTGCTGTTTCTAGGCGCGCCGCATACCGGAGTTTCACGACAGAGGGCAAGTTCCCATAGGTTAACACGTAAAAATAGGGGACGATCCATGCGCCTGTGTGAGTTAGCTGTTATGCGCGCGCCGTGTACCTGAGCTGTGTATAGGCCTATAGGGATGCAGTGTGATGTAGAGCTCGAGCTGGGGTCGAGTGGAAAATTGTTAAAATTTACATTGTAATGATTTATTTTGCTGCTCAAGATGCCTGAAATGGGTAATAATAATGATATGGACTGTCTACTTTCAGGGGATACGACATTAATTGCCCTCACTAGAATTGTATTGCCCTCGTCTTCGACTCGGGCAATACAATTCTAGTTCAGGCTATAAATGTCGTATCCCCCTCAAGGCCAGTCCATATTATATTAATATACCATTCTCTTTACGGGTGTCTTTCACTTCTGAAAGAAGTTCAGTTAGTTAGGGGATTCATCATTTATATTGTACACCTTTCAATCAACAGGAGCAGGAAAGAATTGTCCAGAAGGAGCTTGATTTGATCAGGCAGAACTTGGCCCAGCCAGAAGTCTCTCAGGTAGTTTACTGTAGGATGTGCAAGATTCAGTGAATATTCCCCAGCATTCTGTGCCCTCATACCGACCAGATACTTGTATGTGCCACACCTACAAGTTTTCCCTTTAGTTAAGATTCGCCATTTGGCAGGAATGCAAGCAATCCCTAAATGTCTGTGACATTGGGCAAGTCAGTGCAGGATATGACAAAGATTTCCAGTCTTGGAGGAATATTCTCACATTTCCATAATATCCTAGTTAAAAAAAAGACAAGAAAAGAAGAGTTACGGTCCCATGAGGCTAATTGTCCGGTCAATTTATGTAAGCATTTCCTAAACACTCCCAACCCAAACCAATGTTCCTTCAACATGCCTTGTAAGTCAATATGATAAGAGGCAGGAGATTCTCACCCCATCAAGAGGAGCTCCATATCTGCCTCCACAACTCCCCCCCCCCCCCCCCAGCATTATATACTAAAGTAATTATCATTGCAGCAAAAATGATGAGACAATGAATTATGAAAGTACTCTCTCAGATTGATGTAAGAACAGGTGCAACATCATTTATTTTGCATAAATTGATATGCAGTTATAAAAGGAAAATTATATTTTTTCCATTATCATTCACCTCACAGAAAAAGACGAAAGAATTCCTGGTAAGGCTGATATACTGTGAGATGCTTGGTCTGTCAGCAAACTTTGCATACATCCATGCTCTCAAGATGGCCCAGCAGGGGGTTCTGCTCAACAAGAGAGTCGGTGGGTATTCCTACTTTGATTTGTTTCGTGTGTTCATCTGCATTTTTTCTTTACCCTGAACAGCCAACCAAGATGCTATGCAGCAAGAGAGTCAATGAGTGTTTGGTGTAAATTGTTCACTAAGACCCTGCATAAAAAGAGAATAAGCCAGTTCAGGGTTCCACTTTGCACACGAGCAGAAAAGGGTAATTTGTAGCAACAGGGCATGTTAGTTTGTCAATTCACTGAGATAAGCATCTGTGATGTAATGCTTATTCAAATAATCCTTATAAATGGTGCTTGCCTGCACATCCACCTGACAGCAAAAGTGGTATTTGGCAACATTGATAGAAAAAAGATTGTTTAATATTAATTGCAAAGTAATGAAATAGATGCTTTCCCAAATCTTAAAGGAAACAAAACCCAAAGAGCAATGTGAATTGAGTGAAAGCAGCAATATTAGTAGAACACATCAGTGAAAGTTTGAGGAAAATTGGACAATCGATGCAAAAGTTATGAATTTTTAAAGTTTTGGCGTTGGAACTGCTGGATGAGGAGACTACTAGAGATTATGACGTGTGATTGGACATGAAAAATGTACATAAGTACAAGCATTTAATATGCTACATGCCAAATACCATATCTGTGTAGTGGTGGCTATGTTTGCTATGTATTTTGGGATGAGTGGTATTCACAGAAGATGTAGATTTTACTTTGTCTGTGGCTATTATTCCTAAAGGCTTCAGTCCCTATTGTGTTATTAATGATTTTGAGATTCTTTATTATTAATTTGCCAGCCGTTCTTCCCACTAATGGGAGCTCCCTTCACAGTGAGATGAATGTAAATCTTGCGGATGCTTTCCCATGCAGGTTACTTGGCAGTGGGTCTGTTTCTCCATCCTCAGCATGAACTGATACTGCTCCTCATCAACACCATCCAGAAGGACCTGCACAGCACCAACATCCTGGATGTATGTGTGGGACTAACTGCCAGCTCTCAGCTGATTGGGCCCGAGATGATACCTGCCATCCTTCCCAGCATTGAGGAGAAATTGCAGCATCCACAGTGAGTGATGGTGTCTTCAAAACTTGAAACCTTCTAAAATATCATACACAAGTCATGATTAGAATTATTATATTATTGCTCTTGCAATTGTTTAAAGATGATGAATTAAAAAAAAAAATGTTGATAAGATATGTTGGGAAATAGGGCAATTATCAGCATGCATGTATAATGAGTGGAAATGAACTGCTTGGTGGAGGTCTGCGCTCTACAAGTGCTTTTCTAGTACACGTATATGTTGGGCCGCTGTTACTGGCAGGGAGGTTGTTTTAGCCCTGATCGCAGCACACAAAGTGCATCTAATAATGGTTAATACATTGTGCTATAATACTGTTGTCTGTAGGGAGGTGGTGCGGAAGAAGGCAGTGCTTGCCCTCCACAGCTTCCTGCTGAAATCCCCTCAGCTGATCTCTCAGATGACAGACCGATTCCAGCAGGCTCTCTGTGACAGAGCTCCAGGCGTGATGAATGCTGTTCTACATATCTACCGTACCCTCATCATGGTGAGAGAGATGTTCCTTTAGTCTGGACTTTGTGTTTGAGCTGGCATTAAGCTTACACCACGCCATACACAGATACACTTTTGAATATGTCATTTTGTGGATTCAGTTGTTTCTGACCATCTTCCCCCCCCCCCCCCCAAAAAAAAAAAAAAAAAAAATCACCTAGGCTGAATTGTAACAATGCTAGAAGTTTGAAAATTTTACAGAAAATTCTGATTGCAAAATACATTGTATATTACCGATCATTTAAAATGACAACACATTTTCAAAGATTAAAGTGCCTATCTCCTAATCAGATTGATACATTTTTTTTTTTTTTTTTGTGCTGATTTAATGAATCCAACTGGTTCTATATCTTCTTCTTTTTTCAATTATGAGATATGTAGGGCAATTCAGAGGTGCCTCTTTGAGGATGGTAGGGCAACAATTTCAGCAGCAAAATTTCCAACCAAAGACTTGTTAAGTCAATCACTTCGTACAAGTTTTTTTTTTTTTCTTTCTTTCTTTCTTTTTTTTATTTTTCACTCTCTTCACTCTACCCTGATATTCCTCAGGACAATCCCAGCCAGCACAGGACACTGGTGCGATCTCTGGTGAGCATCCTGGATCAGGTCATCCAGCGCAAGCTGTCCGCGGAGTTTGAGTTCCGAGGAGTGCCTGCCCCTTGGCTCCAGATACAGCTACTAGAGATGCTTGCCATACTGGGGGAGAATAATCTGAAGTGAGTGCTATTTTGTTGCTGTTTAACCCGTTGAGGATGGGCTGATTTTACTACAACACGCATTTCCCATAGACACTTGCCTGAGTATACTCGGGACTCGTCCTCAATGGGTTAAAATTCCTCTTGTGTGTCACACTATCCCTCATCATGCTCTTGTCAAGATTATTTGCATTCACTTTTCATGCACAATTTAAAGGGATGGTATAGTTTTGGTTCTGATTGGGATTCAGATTTTAACTTTTTGCATGATAATTAGAAACCACATTTACAAAATATTAAAAAGCATACAATTCTCAGAGTTTATTAGATGAGAATTCACTTTGAAATAGCGAAGATATCCAAATCAAAGAGGTTGTAATAGAAGGTGGGTCCCACCTTTTATAAGAACCATTTTGTTTTGCTTCTCTTTTGTGGATATCTTAGCCATTTAAAAAACCAACTTTCATTTAATGAACTTTTGATTATCTTGCAAAGATTGAATAACCTGAATCCCAATTTCAACCAAAACTATACCATCCCTTTAAGTTGATGACCCCCCCCCCCTAAAAAACAAACAAACAAACAAAAAAACATAGACATTTGCTTGATTGTCAAGAAGAAATGTCTGCCCAAGAGTTTAACTTAAGTTTAACTGTGTATTTAATACTATATTCTTCTTCTTTTTTCAGGACCAGTCAGCTGATGTATGATGTTTTGGAACAGACTCTGGATGCGTCCAACAATGTGGTACAGATCTCATGTGGTAAGTTACCAGACCTAATTTATGTTTGTCTGTGGGAGTGACAACACATTTGGTGTCTGGATTAACTTTCAGTTTTGTCCTGCTAGTAAATGATGGAAAGTATGGTAATGCTGCTTCAGTCAAAATCTGTATGATTTTTGCTTTGCTGTTACATGCATATGTCCTGTGACTTATCTGGTGCCATGGTCTATTAGGAAAGGAAAATACTGCCTAGGGAACAAAGTCTTCACTTTCACAAGTTTTCAGTTGTTGCAGTCTTTTGCACACATGGATACAGTAACATACAGTAATCTGTAATGCACCAATAATCACTGTGTGTGATTGTCAACTTGTGACTGTTTACTTTAGGGGTATTTATTATTTTTTTTCAATGTTTCCATGCGCTTATGGTGCAACAGGTGTGCAGTACGAGTGCATCATGACCATAGCGCGGGTCCACCCAAAACCAGCCTTGCTGAAGAAAGCAGCCAACTGCATCTCACTGTTCCTCAAGGCATCCATGAACAACCTCAAATATATAGGTTAGTATCTAGTCTCATCCATCCCCACCCCCCATTCTCTTTGCCTAGCCCTCTGTTTCCTTCACTCACAGGGGTGTTCTAGTCAGGTCCTATGTGCAGTAGGTAGTGAAGAAAGAAGCCATCAAATAAGAAGCATCTGAGGGCCATTTTATGAAGCATTTTGTCACATATTTTTTCTGACAAACTGTTGTAAGCTACTGAAATCCTTGCATCTGATCAACTGAGAGCAAATTTGTCAGAAAAAAATACCTGACCAAAACGCTTCAAGAAATGCCCCCCTGATGAATACTTAAAACAAAACAGAAGTTAACAGGGGAGAAAGTAACAGGAAGCCAAGATTCTTTCTTCTTATTGTTAGCTCTTCTTTGCACCAATGACATGCTGCTGATGCCTATTGTACAAATGTTGTCTCTCCTAAATGTCAGACCTAGCAGACTTTAGTAAGAAGTGAGGAGGGCTTGTAAAATATGCATACTGTCTCTGATGGGAATGAACATCCAATAAACCTTCCCTTTCATTGACGCAGAGTTTCTTGTCATTTTGTTCAGGTCTCAAGGCGCTGAGTGCCATCCACAAGGTGTACCCAGACTGTACCCTGCAGCACCAGCTGACTGTAGTGGAATGCCTGGAGGATGCTGACCTCACCATCAGGAAAGCTGTGAGTGTTTCACTTCTTGCTTGTCTGACTGCAAGAATGTCTGGTGCATTTACACTTTTTTTCTTCTCTTTCTTTTTATGCCTCCGCCAACGAAGTGGCCGGAGGCATTATGTTTTTGGGTCGTCCATCCGTCCGTACGTCCGTCCGTACGTCTGTACGTCCGTCCCGTTTTGTTTTTGTCGATATCTCAAGAACCGTGCGGTGGGTTTGCATCAAACTTGGTATGAGGGTATATCCTGGGGGGATAATACTTTGTTTGGATTTTAGGGTCACAGGGTCAAAGGTCAAAGGTCACAGGTTATTTTGTGAAAAAAAAGGTTGAAATTTCATGTTTTTCTCCATATCTCGCAAATGGTTCAAGGTATCTTCATGGAACTTAGTATATATACATGTACCGATGGGCAGTGATTATCTAGGGAAGTTGGGGGTCATGGGTCAAAGGTCACGGTCAACTCCTCAAAATATCACTGCTTTCCTTATATTTATGCAATGCCTGAAGGATTTTTTTTAAACTTGATGTATGTATAACCCAATATATATTCTGTGGGAAGTTTCTTGCCAAAAGGTCAAAGGTCAAAAGGTCAAAGGTCAAGTGAAAGTGCTAAATTGCACTTCTTCCTCCATATCTCAAAAGTAACTCAAGGTGTTATCATGAAACTTACATATTTATGCATGTTCTACCTAACAGTGATTCTCTTTGGAACTGTGAGGTCAAAGGTTAAAGGCCAGGTTTAGATAATACTATTTTACCATTTGATACTGAAATTATACTTTTTCTCAATACCTTGAAAATTACTCAATGCATAAACTTATAAAAGGGTCAAAAGTCAAGTCAAAATCATCAGTTCCCCCAAATACCTGCACTCTGACGTTTTAATCATTCATCCAATTAAACCTAGTTCTAGGAAAGTGAACATTCAGCACATTTGTGGCAAACCTGTGTCATTTTAATATTTTGCCAATTGTGTGAAACTTTCATCACACATTGTCAAGACATTGTACTATAGACCTATTAGGAGAACCAGGCATTATGGCGGAGGCATACACCAGTCACCTTAGCGACATTTCTAGTTTAGATATATAATTAGCTTTGCAATGACCCTAAGCAAGCCCCCGCAACCATGCTGCCTCTGAGCTAATCATAGAAAAGTTTTAAAGGCTCAGGAAGTTTGATGTCCATTTGAGTTATGAACATATCCCTCTCTGTACTGTTGGAGTTGATTAAGCGCATTTCTGTTTTCCCAAGGGCTTCTAATGCCCACTTTAAATGCTTTGTTGTTGTTATTATTGCATTACTCTTCTGATCTTGCAGACCCTAAATCTGTTGTACCAGATGTGCAACAAGGACAACATTACGGCAATCAGTGAAAAGCTGCTGGACTGCTTAGACGTGAATGAGGAGGATGAGTTCAGCAAGAAGGAGCACATCCACAAAGTTATAGAGCTGTCTCACAGATATCCTTTGTTTTTGGGGAGCTTCTTTATTGTGTTGGTTTTTATTGGGAGGGTAGGGAGGGGGAGCAGTTCTTCAGAGCGATATCAAAGGGTGTGTACAGTTCTGGTTTAGGTGAGGATTTAGCTTTTAACATTTTGTGAGATATTCAGAAACCACTCTATGAGATGTCAAAGTGCATGCAATTCTAGGGGTATCAAAAGTTTATTTGATGAAAATTGGTTTGTGAAATGGCTGAGATATCCAAAAACGAGGTGAATCAAAGAGATCCTAATAAAAGGCATGGCCTGTCGTCTTTTATTATTATCATCACTTTTTTGGATATCTCAGCCATTTGAAAACCAATTTTCATCAAATAAACGTTGAATCCTTCTTAAAATTACATGCTCTTTCATATTTCAAAAGAGATTTCTCATTATCTCACTTAGGAATGTTCAAAACATGAATCCCCACCTCAACCAGTACTGTACAGTCCCTTTAGGGCCCAGTGCTTGTCCTGCCAATGCCTTGTATTTAGCTTTGGTTTCATTTTTACAAGATGAGTGAGTTGACTGACTTTAGAGGACAATTACAACTAGCCACAAAAATTGCCTTCTGAGACAAACATGCAAGAAATATCATCATCTAAGATGGGCAAGTGGCTAACTCTGGAAAGAGTATTTCTCAGTTGTTTCCATCTATGTGAGTCTTGACTTCAGATCAAACCACTCTGACGGGGTCTTGCTAGTCCTGATTTACACATCACTTAATTTTCTAATTGTTGCCAAGGAAGAAAAAAACAACAACAATAATTGAATTGTGTCCCACCAGGAATTACCATTGGATTAACTCCTCAAGAGTTTATATCAGAATATCGGCAATAGCATTACATTTATTCCCATATACCTACACTTTTTACCAAATCTTTGTACCCACCCTTTATACCCACCCTTTGAAGACACCAGTGAAATTCATACGTTGGTTCATGGTGGATTGTGTGCCTTAACATGTGATGCCACGTTTCATCCTAATGTGAGATGGTATGTAGACAACATACTCAAGATTCTTCAGCAGGGAGATCATGTCCCTCCCAACACTGTCAACAATGTCATCTGTGCAATACAAAAAGGTAATAAGTTCGCCAGTTTGTCTGATGTCACCTGTAGAATATTTGCATAGAATTGCTATGATTTAATCTGTTTGTGTGATGTATTCAGATTCTGTGAAGATTGGCTAAAGCTTGCCAAAGAAGGCTTGCCCTACCTAGCAACGTCTGATGAATGCTAAGTGAATTCATACCTAAGAAATTCAATTGGGGGAAGCAGGTGAATAAAATGACTTGTTACTAGCCTGTAGGAAAATAAACATCCATGAGGGGGTCGTGTCTCTCTATTCTGTACTCCAATGGGTGAAATTCTTTCTTGATTCTTATTTCAACATAATAGCTGTGACTTAAACATTTTTTAATATAAAAGCTGTGATGTATCAGTAAGTGAAAGACATGAAAAATATGATTCCATCAGGGGTCTGGCAGTTTGCACCATGTGACTTTTCAAGTTCTTTCACTAGTTATTATGGCATAAGAGCATGTAACTGTGAGATTCTGAATAACGGTAAAGCTCGTGGAAGGGATTTAGTTAATTGATGTACTCACTTTAAATACTGAATAACTTTTGCATTACTTGAATGATCACTATACCTACATTGTATGTTTCAGACCCACTAGACCCCAGCCTTTGTGCCTCCATTATCCAGCTTGCACTGTCTGCTGCCAGCCAGAAGTCACTGACTGAATATTCAGCACAGCTTGTGGCCTGGGTAAGTTTGCACATCTGTAGAGTGTGCATTTCCCCCTGGTCATGAAAAGAGTCCATACCAGCCGGATTTTCTTATATTTGTTCAGCGGTAGCTTGTGGAATGTCAGGGATAATGAATCGGGTTGAAGAGTGCAGCCAATGGCAAACATGCAAGTAGGTCAAACACACCTGTTGCAGTGTTGCAGGTTTCCTCCAAGACAATTGAAACATTGGTACAGTTGATACTACATGCATCGATATGTGTGGGGATCACATGTTACATTTATAGAGCCATGCTTCTTCTTCTTGTTTGTTTGTTTGTTTTTTTGGTTGTGGCATTGAACTTTGTTATTGGTGATTCATATGCCATGTCTGTATTCTTGCTTTGCAGAATAAATGAACAGAGGTGGATTTGTTCTCTTCACTTTCAATTCTCCTCCCCTCCCCTCCCTCCCCCCACCCCCCCCCCCCCCCCCATCTCCAGATTTTGGGAGAGCATGGCTGCTCTGAGAGATCACCAGTGCCGGCATCAGAGATGCTAACCATCCTGTGCAGACTTCTTGTGAGGCGCGGCCCTCTTGCAACCCAAACACCCCACACACAGGGTTGTGTGCTGGCTGCAATCACCAAGGCTGTAGGTAGGAGCGGACTGGTGACTGAGGAAGTGAGGAAGGTCACAACGGGAATGATGGCGAGCAAATTTGTGGAAGTTAGGCAGGTAAGGTTTCTTTTCGGTTATCTGTTTGTATAGTGGGAGGACGGGACAAAGTTTACAAACTCAGTGGTAGGCGTCATTTTGCTTTCTTCTCTTTCGTGCACCCTTTCCTACATCGAGGGCACATTCTAGTCTAGGTAAGAGCAATTGTTTTGTATTGATGATTTTGTTTTTGAAGTGTTTTATTTAATGTGGCCATATAAAAGAAGCACTAAATTTCTGGTTAATATAAAGTAAAAAAAAAAAAATTATACAGGATTTGTGCTTTCTTTCCAAGTAACTATTGCAATCATTCATTGAAAGATTCATGTTTGCTGACACAAGTACGAGCTTTGGAGATGACACAAATTTCTTACACTTACCTATCCATATTACAGAGAGCCAGTGAGCTGAAAATGTTGGTCGAAAATGGTGACTGCACAGAGTTGCTAGGCAGCAACCAAGTGGATGCAGCTGTGCAGACCAATCAGGTATGAACTGTATACTGTAAAACGAGGAAAGTTCGCGTGTGGTATAATTTCGCGAGCGCCAAGATTTGCGATATTAAAATGCACGCGAAATTTCTTGTCGACACTATATGCATTGAACGCCAGTGGCAATTAACAGCCAGTTAACGATCGCCCCGTCACTGTACAGGCATGCTAACCTGGAAACATTAAACTGCACATTACTTGAATATGAGACCATTCTGAAGCAAATAATTATCACACAACAATAGATATATAATGTACTCTTAAATGAATCCCACAAGGATTGGAATAATCATCCCCCAGCATTCCCACTGATTCCCACTGATCAGTTACTAGCCATCCCCTTTAACAGTGATGGATCTTTTCTCCACTTCTACAGCTTGACTGGACTCTGTCCTTCCTGGATGAGTATGTGTCAGAAGCTCTGGAGACAGGGGCAGCCCCTTACAAACCTAAGCAGCAGAGGTCAGCTGAGAAGCACAACAGCCCAGAAGGTAACAACCATGTCTTGATGTAGCAGTAACCACCACACCAATATTGTTGTCTAGTACTGTCCAGGGGACCACATATTCTCATACATCACTAGAGATCCAAAGTTCTGGACTCCCCCAGCCACTTCACACTGTCACTGCAGACACATGGAAATTCATTTGAAGATTCAAAACTTTACTAGTGTATTCATTTATTGTTATGGGTTTGTTTGTTTGTTTGGGAGTTTACTTTGAGTAAGAATGTATCCAGAGACTCCAACCCCAAGCACCTTCTGATCTGGAGATTCTCCCGCCTGAAACCCCTAGCAAACGAGAGATTCTAAGTTGATGTGTGCGAGGTGCGAACTTCCATGGGTTCTAGGTGTTCTCTGGTGCTATCTAAGGCTTATTTTTTCAACATACAATAGAAATAAGTAAGAAATCCTTTCCACCGGGAGACACAGAGCCAGGGCGGGAGAAATCAAATCTCAAACGGGAGAACAGGAGATTTTGCAAAATGGGCTTTCGGCGGGAGATCTCCCATCGAAAACGGAGAGTTGGAGTCTCTGTGTATCTTTACTGCCAGATAATCTCTGTTGCCTAGGAAGTTGCATAAGTATCAAGATGGTGGAATGAACATTAGATGGTTTTGTGTCTTGATTTGAATCATTTTAAAGGTAAGCAGTCTAACTGCAGATTTAACAATAGGTGAAAATGTTGCCATTCGCTAGGGTAATAGCGCACTTATAACCTCAGTGTCACTTCGCGAAAATGACATTAAGCGAAAATGTCTGTGACCTCATGTATGAGAATATCTGCATACAAGAATAACAGCTGATGCAGTATTTGTTTGTCTGTTTGTTTAGGAAGGTGGGGTGTTTAAGAAATGTTGTTGTCTTTTTTGTTTCATTCAATGTCTCTTCCTGAATGCTACCCGGGATGCCAGAGCATGTAAAGCACCCTTTACCTGTTTCCTCATCTTATTCTTGACATGTTGTATATTAAGTGATATCAGAAAAAAATAATCTTGAATCTTGAAACATCAGCTTATTGTTTTGTTCAGTGCCATTTTATCCCTTGGTGTAACATTTGCAGTGATGAGACCTTTCCTAGCTGGTCTCAACTTCAAGCCCTATGCCTCGCCCTCCACCTCATTGCTGACAGCCACCGAGTCGTCCGACTCTCTCCCCCCTAGCAACCGGGATGCTGCAGGCATCACCTCCTCCCCTCAGCCCTCCCTCAGCTCAGGAGCCACTGGCAACAGCAGCGAAATGGAGGATGTGGGAAGGTACTGCTCTACTCTAGTTACACTATCTACCCAAAAGCCATTCATCTCAGTATCTTCAATGCTTCAGTGTACCAGATTTGTTTTTTCATGTTTGATTGGATAGGTGGCACACCAAGTTAACATCCATGTATGCTACATTGTGTGAATTGACTAGCAGAGAAAGAAAGAGGGCGTCAAGGTATATGCATTATACATATGGGTACTCGTGAATGCAATGGTTTGATAAATACATGTATCACTTGCAAAGAGACAAAAAATGCAAAAATTTTGCGCTGTCTATGGTTTTCTCATGCCTTACATGACATACATAGATTATTTGATGCACACAGATGCTTCTCAACATGGCTATTAATGGGTTAAATTATCATGTGAAACCAGTCGTGCCTTATGGTAAATTCTTAATTTTTCATTCTTTCCCATTGTTTTTGTCTTTTTCTGCCATGAGAGCATTTAAAATGTTTGAATATCCACTGATGGGCTGCAATAAATGATGAATCATAGTTATTAAACTGTGAACTATGTATGTTCATACAGTTCACATTACAAATCTTTCTGCTCGTACCTTTAGCAATTTATGGCTTATACCTTCAACAATTTATGGCTTAACCCATTTTGTGACTATACACTTAAAGCTATTTCTGGTTAAGTCATGTTAAGTAGCATTTGCTTCCTCCAATTTCTCTATGAGGAGATATTAGACAACACACTTGAATGCAAAGACACCACAGGCCCACAGTACTTAGGCCATATTGATGTGAGAGGTAATAGGAGGAATTTGCAATTTATGTTAATTGACAGTTTCGGAACATTTATGCTCAATTGGAAAGAATGCAAAGCCAGCAGATTGGGTGATAAGTAATTTTTAGGCTTCATGGATTTTGTGTTTGTTTCCTCAGACCAGTGAAGCTGAAAACAGAAGGGGTAAAGAAAGTCTGGAGCTCAACGGGATACAGCAGGCAAGCCGAGGTACGGAGGAAGGTCTCTCCAAAGAAGGAGAGAAAGGTAGAGGAGATGGAGGAAGAGAAGCAAACAGGATTTCAACCCCAAACCCAGGTATCTCTCTTGGATACTCCTCAAATAATTTATGTTTTTGAAATGTCATTACTACACCAAGTACTTGTAAAAATAAGAATTGCATGCAGTTATGCAAGTCCTGTTCCATTTTGAAGCATCACTTACAAGAGATTTTCTTTTTTTTTTCTCCAATGTGCAGTGAATTGATTGATGTATTTGTTGGTGCTTTGCTCTTTGTTGCTTTTTATTGACGTTTCCTATAACTGCTCAAAATCATGTAATCTCAAGAAAATACTTTACCTACACCACATTTTCTCAATTTTATTGCATTGGATGAATACCATTAAGTGAACTGATATAGGGACTGACTGTAAGACTCATTCTGTTTCTTTCTTCTACCATTCTGTCTGCGATACTCCAGATGACGACGGTTTCTGCTCTCGGCTCATCCAGGAGGGAGCCCTCGCTTGACCACCAGCAAGAAAGCGAGGAGGAGAAAAGGAAGCAAGAGCTGGCCAAAGCTCTCTTTGGAAACGTGCAGACAACCAGCCAGGTAAGGGATTAGAGCACCCGATCACAGTTAGCTGTCAGTGGTTCAGATGCAGGCGCCTACTTTCTACTACTTACCATTTCAGATTACTCGAATAGAATGGAGCATAGTTTGCCTAAAGTGTCATTGCACACCATGTTCAAGGTAGCTGTAATATAGTAAAACCACATGAACAGAATAGTGGAGGTTTTGTCACATTCAGAACTAGAATAAGAAAATTATGGAATTTGAAAGTTTCGATTGTTTTCACGAATCAGTGATGTCATTTGTAACTATACAATCACATTGGCAGAGGTGGTGATGTTATCACCCCACAAGTCTGCCATTCAACTGTATGCTAATACTATGTATGAATTATGCTGGATACTATACAGTGCATATAAAACAAAAAGTTATTCAACGTTGGAGAGCTACTATTTCATAATTATCAGCCATGGCGAGCACAATGTTGGTTGTGTGGAAACGGGAACTCTTCCTCTTTTCATCGATACCTAATTATGTTGACAAACATTATACATGACTGAACGCATGAACTTTAAAGACAACAATGACAAATCACACTTTTTCCAAGTTTGAGTTTTATCGTTAAGGAACAGCGAATGTCTCACTGAGTGGATGAGATCTGTCGGTGAAAGCAGTGTAATAAGCAGACCAACCTGCGTGACTGCAGATTTATGTTTTGAGTTTCTTCTAACCTTTTATGGTCCATACCCTCTGACATGGTGATGTTTTCGATAGCTTAGTCACTACCACAAAGGCCAACCCGTAATCCATTTTTCTCTCTTCATATTCAAAGGCGTGGTTTGTCACTGGGAGGGGTTTTTTTTTTTTTTTTTCAACATTAATGTGTCATCACCAGTGGTAACATCTTGGTGCAGGACGTCACTGGGTATTTTCAGGTGGTGTTCCCGCAAGGTATAAGTTCATTACAACAGAATTGTCTTGCTATTCACATGATAATTATCAATTCATTAGCATATTTCTTTATTTTTTATTACATTGAGTGGTACTTCAGTAAATGGTACTACATCATGAGCCATTGTGTATACTGGACTTATTAATCATCAGCTGTGTTCATTCTGCACTGTTATATTGTCCCTCACTGTGTGTGCATGTGTAGAATGACAAGCAGACGTCCGAAGTTGCCTCCAGAAAACATCTGGATGGGACTCTACAAGGTGTCTTGTTTGAGAATACGGAGGGCCTGTCCTTCGCTGATCGCTGCACAGAGGAAGGCTTAGTTATCTTGAGGGACAGTAGCAGGGTATCGGGAGAACCTCATGACTTACTGCAGACTACAAAGCCAGCATTCTCAGGTCACAATATGCTGTTGGATGTCGCTGATGTTGGTGAAGAGCAAGATAAACACAACATTTCAGAACGTCTTCTATCTGATCTCGCTCTCCGGGAAACCATCGCCACCTCCGATCCATCTTTGGATGCTGCTGCGTTACGTACCCAGGAGTCATTAGATTTACGTGCAGTGAAAAGCAACTCATCAGGGCAAGCAGAGAAAAGAAACAAGATGGTCTCACTATTGGATGATGATAATGATGATAATGTTGATGAGCTAGGGACGATGATGAAGACTATGTCGCCATGGCAACATGACACAGAGGTTCCAAGTCTGCCGGCAGAGCTCAGAAAAGCCCCATCGAGCAACACGACAGAGGAGCTGGTTTTTGACAACTGTGTGAGGCTAACAATGAGGAGAGTCTGGGAGGAGGATGCACTGGTTCTGGTCCTCCAGCTGGCCAGTGTGGCAGATGCTGAGGATGTCAAGATAACACTTGACATGCCTTCCAATATGACAGTAAGGGAGTTAATAAGATACTTGTCATTTGCAAGAAGGTCAACTGATGCCCAAGCAGCTTTGCCTGTTTCATTGTGTGTTTGTTATGGATATTATAGATAGATAGATAGATAGATAGATAGATAGATAGATAGATAGATAGATAGATAGATAGATACTGTAAAACCAGAAATTTTGCGTCCATTGAACTTTTCCAAATTTTGCAAGGAGCCAAGATTTGCAAAAATAAAATGCTAAGTTCTTGTCAATGCAATGTATTGAAGGCCAGTGGCAGTTTGTCAAAGTTTCATGCCACGAATATTTCTGATTTTACAGTAGATAGATAGACAGACAGATAGATGGATGGATAGGTAGATAGATAGATAGATAGATAGATAGAGAAATGGATTGATGGATGGGTGGATGTATTATTAGATTGCTAAAAAGAGAGACAGATATATAGTGTAAGAATCACATGAAGAGAACAGAACAAAAAGTACAGTGTTTGATGCAGCAATAAGTGTTCTACCAATGAACTGTGAGACACACCCATTTTTGTGGTGATGTGAACATAGCCAAATAGAGCATATGAGGTCATCAATAATTTCAATATTTTGTGCCATTACAAACCTTCTGCTTGCTACATGTATCTACCCAATTTTGACCCATCAGGGCATATGCCATTGTTAGAATGCATCAATGAATGGACACATACTGGGCTATGTGTTTGTTTTTTTTTTCTTTTAATGTGTTGTGATACTAGTTTTGTATAACATATTCATATGTTATTTGTGTCCTTGTCCCATTAATAGCGCCTTTATCAAGTTTATGCTCAACCTGAGAAGATAAAACGCCAAATGCATTCAGACTTTGAAACTGCAGTGTCTTTTGCACATGGCATGATTTTTTTTTTTTTTTTTATATTTGTATAAAAATAATATTTTATTGGTCTTTCTTCCAGTGCTTCCACAATGAAGTAGAAACTGCCACAATTGAGATTGGAAGTTTGCCTGCAAAGTCGAATGTCACGAAAGTCGCGAAACTCTCCTGTCGGGTCCCTGCTGCTAACATGAGTCTGGGGGGAGAGCTCACTTTCCGCGATGCCGCCAGGGCCCTCAAGAGGCTGTTCTTCCAAACACCTATTCACATCAAAGATTTAATCCGGTGAGGGAACAGCCCATCCCTTTTTTCAAATAACATCTGCAACCCAAATCTGGATGATAAAAGTTAATTGCATGGTATGTTATGTGTGATATTATTGACATGCATCCAGATACTTTTTGAAATCATCACAATCAAAATTTCACCAATTCAATTCAATTCAATTCAATTCAAAGTTTATTTCATTTTCCGACAAAACATAAGTTACACATTTTTTGACAACAGAGAATAAGGTAAACAGAACATTATGTATTGAAAAGAATGTACAATAATTGAGGACCTTATAGTAATTATACATTGTTGTAGAAAAAGAAACAGAAGTGATCGAAATGAAGTACATGTATAACTTTGCTTAAAGTGCGAAAAATGGAGAGACCCACTAAAAAGACAGAGCTTGTAGAATGTGGGCCCCTCTGGAAAAATAACATCGGTGGGAAGATTAATTGAAGCATCATAAATACAAAAGGAAAAGAAAAGAAAAAAAAAGAAGAAGAAGTCTGGAAGCCCACTGAGAATTAGATTCACAGATAAATACATTTACTTTCATAGACGCGAACAAACTTAGAAAAAGACTAGACAACGAAACAACTACTGAAGAAAAGGCTATACGGGACAAAACGGAATGGACAAGACTAGCAAACATAAGACAAAATAGCAAACGAAAATGCACAACAGAGACAGCGATCTCCGACAGAAGCAAGTCAAGAGAAACAGATGATTGTTGTGGAGAAAAAAAAAGTGATATTGTAACGCCTGAAAGGAGAAAAGCAAGGAAATGAAGGGACGTATGAACAGGAGTAAGACAGAAATTCAAGTCTTTGACGCTTTGGGCGATAGCGTAGATGGCAGCAGACATCCACTAAAAAGAATACAATTTATTCTTCAAAGAGGAAAAAAGGTAATTAAGTCAGTATGTGAGAAAGAAGGCCAAATGGCTAGTTCAGTACTGTAAAGTCATACGATTGCAATAGAAAGGACTTCAGTCTCCTCTTGAAAGAATGTATAGATGGAGCGTTTTTTATATCATGATTCAAAGAATTCCAATAATTTGGGCCTATATAAATAAGTGTATTTTTAGCAAGGATCGTGCGTAAAAGGGGTAAATGAAATTCATTGGAACGCCTAGTGGGATATTCATGAAATGATTGGTTTTTGAGGAACATATAATCAAAAATAGATGGAAGCAAATTGTTGCAATAATTGTACATAAATTGGCCTAAATTATACAAAAACAGATCTTTAATTTTTAAGAGCTTGCTAGAGGCAAACAACGTGTTTGTATGAGAACGTACAGGGGAATGGCAGATAACGCGGAGGGCTTTCTTTTGCAAGAGGGACACTCTTTCAAGTAAATTCTGATGCGTGTTGCCCCAAACTAAAACTCCATAATTCAAATGAGGCAATATTAACGACGAATATAACATAAGTAATATTTTTTGTGGAATATAAAATTTCAATCTATTTATAACACCTATATTACGCGATATTATGTTACAAATATTATCAACATGTGATTTCCAGGAAAGTTTATCGTCCACAATGACCCCCAAGAATTTAATATTTGATACTCTTTGTAGATGAGAATCATCTAAAACTATGTTTGTGTTTAAACTATCAACAGTATTACTAAAAATCATATATTTCGTTTTTTGAGCATTGAGTGATAACTTGTTAGCTCTGACCCAGTTTGTCACTTTATTCAATTCAATATTGATTTTGTGAACGAGAAAATCAATATCGTTATGGGCGAAAAATACATTTGTATCATCTGCGAAATGAATAAAAGAGAGATCATCAGATACGCGACAAAAATCATTTATATAGATAATGAACAATAACGGCCCTAAAATACTTCCCTGTGGGACGCCACATTTAACTTCTCTGATAACTGAATCATTATTTTTAATTGTAACAAATTGTTTTCTATCGACTAAATAACTCTTGAACCACTCCAAGGCCTTCCCACGTACTCCATAATGCGATAATTTATAAAGTAAAATGTCATGATTGATGGTGTCGAAGGCCTTGGAAAAGTCCAAGAAAATACTAACTAAATGAGAATGATTATCAATGGCATGAACTACTCTATCAACGAAATATAAAAGAGCATGCGAAGTACTATGTTTTTCACGAAAACCAAACTGAGAGTTCGTAAAAACTTCATGTACCTTCAAAAAATTGATCATTCTCTTATAAATAAGTTTTTCTAAAACCTTAGACAGTGAGGACAATAATGAAATTGGGCGATAATTGCTGACTACAAGTTTATCGCCTTTCTTAAATATTGGTATTACTTTAGCCAATTTCATTTTATCGGGAAACACACCGTTAAAAATTGACAAATTAAATATATGAACAAGTGGATCAGCAATCGAGGAAATAACACCCTTAAGTATAAAATTATCTATCTCATCATAACCAGAACTTCGTTTGTTCTCAAAAGAGGAAACTATATCAATAATTTCAAATCTATTAGTCGGTGTAAAAAATATGGAATCAGAGTTGCGCTGGCCTAAAAATTCAGTAAAATGAGTTTCTGTTGCAGGAATAGTTTGAGCATAGTTTTCACCTATTTCTGAAAAATAGGAATTAAAAATATTTGCAATATGAAGAGAATCATTAATCAATTCATCATTCATTTTAATTTTGTCAATGTCAGAGTTTTTACTCGGAATATTCATGGCCTGTTTTAGAACTTTCCAAGTATTTTTCATATCAAACCTATATCTCGAGAATTGCTTAAAGTAATATTTTTTCTTTTCAGAACGTAAAATCATTGTCAAAGTATTTTTGTATGAAGTATATCTATACTTCGATCGCTCAGTTTTTTCCAACTTATATTTATAATACAAACGATTTTTCCTATTAATTGAACGAAGGATTGATTTTGAAATCCAAGGTAACCTGGGTGTTTTTTTGTAATCTGTTCTATTTTTTTGTTTTGGAATTACATCATCTAAATGATGATTGAATATTTCCATAAAATTATGAAAAGATATATTGATATCATCGCTGTCAAACACTCTTGACCAGTCAACATTCTCGAGAGCCACATCAAAACTAGCTAACTTTTCGGGTGAAACTCTACGACTAAACAAAGGAAATGAAGGAGGTTTAATATTAGATGAGGTTTTAAGAGTAAAATAAGTCATTATTGGAAAATGATCAGTCATATCTGAAAGAATTATGAAAGAATCGGGGAGGGGTAGAATATTACAAAAAAGGTTATCAATGAGGGTGGCAGAACGATCTGTAATACGTGTGGGTTTGGAAATGAGCGGAAGAAAGGATGAGGATAGAAGTGTGTGAAGAAAATCACTAGAGATATTATCATGCTCAGATTTCAGCAAATCAATATTGAAATCGCCGAGTAAAAAGCAATCCTTATTTCGGAAAACGTGTGAATTTGCCAAATCTGAATAATAGGTTAAAAAATCATTAGCGTTTGAATTAGGAGGTCTGTATACAATGCCTAACATAAGATTTTTACATCCTGGGATGAGAATTTCTATAAACAAAGATTCAACCGTTTCGTCCATTCTAGAAATATCTTGATGGACAATAGTTTCAAAGGAACATGATATGTACAATGCAACACCCCCACCATTCTTATCAGGCCTATTATTAACAAATAAATCGTAACCATCAATTGCAAAGGAATTTTCTGCATTAGAAGTTAACCATGTTTCACTTAATCCAATAACCGATAACGATTGACTTTCATCAGATTCTAATAAGTACTTTAAATCATCAAAATGTTTATTTAAACTCCTAATATTTAAGTGTAACAAAGAAAACGTATCCTCAGAGAAGTTATGAATCATATCCTTGTATTGATTTACTGTAATATAATTGCATAACATATTTTCAGTGAAATCATTACTAAAATCATGAGGCAATTCATTTGCTCCTGTATTCAGGGTATCGGTAACAAAATCATCATAAGGGGTGGTTCCTGTACTGGTTAGCCCACTAACTGGGTAAGAGTCTAACCTAGTGTTCCTAAACAATTCAAAAAAGTCATCATTCGATACGGAATAAAATGGAGCATTAAAAAAATTAGCCATGATTAAAGGTACGAGACGAGATTATAAAAGTCTGCGATGTCAACAAAACTAGTATGTCGTAAATAAGTGGATAATACAAGAAAATAACCAGTCGCCAGAAAGAGGCAAAACACTGGAGTAATCTACAAGTATAAATGGCGTCAAAATCACGATAAGCAGGAGATCGCTGAGGAGAAGAACGTGAAACGAGAAAGAGCAGAATAAGGTAAGTGAGAACGTTGAGAAGCATCGTCAGAGAAAGACATAGAACACACACAACACAATAATAAGAATAAATCAAGTGTCTCTGTGGGCTTCCGAAAGAGGAGAATAGGGATGAGAAGGGAAGTAAAAGAACGAGCTCGACCGGCTGTTGTCGAAAAAGGAGAAGTACAAAGACGTGAGTTGCGCTAGCGTAAGAATTCAAAATGCTGCACAGTGCGTAAACTTGTGAATTGCAGCATAGACACACCAACTGAAACTTTGACGGAAAAAAAGAATCAGTAAGAGTTCAGTGGAAGCAGTATATATCGACAGCATGAATGGCTGTCCGTGCCAATCATACATTGTTGGCAAAGCAAAATATCCAATATTGCATAAAAGGAAGAAGAAGAAGAAGAAGAAAAAAAAAAAAAAGAACTCGCCACCTGCAACGCTACCTTTAAATTCTTGATCACAAGGTTCATTGGAACAACAGTCCATTGGTACTGTCATATGGTACATTATACACGATGTCACGTGGATGTTGCTTAATAGTTATAATGCAAATCAAGAAAAGACATACATATACAGAAAATATTACCTATAAAGATTCATGAAATTCAATATAGAACATGAGGCCTTAAACCATGTCATAGAATTGAAAATGTAAAGTGAAAATAGAGGTACTTGGAATTCAATAGTAGGACCACTTCAGTAATGTAACCAGGTACATGCATGTTCTGTTCATAATAGTTATCAAACGCTGCCCGTAACAATAATAAAAAAAAAAGAGGGTTTAATAAAAAAAAAAGGAGAAACGCCTTGCGGCAGGCATAGCCTGTCTTTCGTCAAACAATGAATTCCCGATTAAAAGAACAGTAAGAAATAAAAAGGCTGAGATTTCATGGTGGGTTATTAAGCTGGGAGGAAAAAAAAAAAAAAGACCCGTGAACTATTATACCACCCTAAAGGGAGAGGGGAATGACTGCTTGAAATGAAAGAGTGGCAAGTGTTTTGAAGACACCCGCATACTTTGGATGGAATCATTGATAATAAAATGACAGTTTGAAAATGTTTACAAAGAATACCCCTGACTAAAAACAACAACAACAAACAAACATGGGGGTGACCCAAGGGCTTGAACTATCCAAGGAAAAAAAAAAGAGAGAAACGAAACAGTTGAATTACATGGTGACGCATGGTTATATAATGACACCTTCCAAAAGAGCACCGAGATAAACTTATAGATACATATGAACAGAAGCCTTTGAGCCGCTCTTCAACCGCTTGGAAAGCGGGATTGGGGTAGCGTCCTGGAGGACATTAAACACATTTGCAAATAATCGAACTTTGTTGTAGAAATGACACGCTGTACGAGGTCAATGCTTAACAATTTAAATCGAGAGTAGACATTACATATACAGAGAAGAGAACATAGGATTCATGTGGTTCAGTGAAACATCGGATTTTAAAATGCATGTCACGGTCATCGATCGTATCTTAGAATTGAAAATAAGGAGAAAATAAGGGTACATGTAATTCAATAAACGATTTTGGCGATGTACCCAGAGTTCTATGAATTTATTTGTGTTCAATTCAACATTTGAACAAGGTCTCTTCCCCATTCTGTATTGTCCCATGTCATCTCCTTTTCTATCTCCTGTATCATTCTCTTTCACATACATTTCACTTCTTCTCTTCCATTCTCTCCCTTTCCACCTTTTCATGCCTCTACTATGCCTTTTCTTCACCACTCCTCTATCTATTTTCTCTTTTCTCTCCCTTCTTCTGCATTACTTGTGCTCATATCAAAACTTTTTTCTTGTTGATAGTAACAATAATATTAGCAAATTTTTATTTAGCACATTTCAGACTTTCAATTTACTTTGCAAAGCAAATTATAACACATACAAAATTCTATGAATTTATTTGTGTACCCATGATTGGATTAACTTATATATAATCTTCGTGAATCTCCTGTGTGTAACACACGTATTGCATGTATTCTAGGCATAGCACAATGAGATGCCTTTGTGATGTTTGATCATGAAATTTTACTGCATGCGTCCTTGAATTTCAGGCCCAAAGAGCTATCCACAGAGGAGTTTGGGAAACTGTGGCCTGAGCACACTCTAGATCTAAGACTAGTCCTGGAGGTCAAAGGTCAGACCATGTCAAACATCATGAATGTAATGAGGAGCATCCACCTATTCCCTGTCGAGATAATTGGTGAGTGATTGGTCAGGCGTGTCCGAACTTCAGGTATTAGACCAGTGATCATTTTATCAAGTTATGAGAGTGTGAAGCAGTGTACTTCTTTTGTTATGTTTATGTTTGTGATCATGTTACTGCAGTCACCGTTTCATTGAGACCCAGATAAACAGGAATACAGCTTCAACAAGACAATATCACTCCAACATTATCAAGACGTATCATATTTACCTCATGAACGGGATGAGAGGTCAATTAAGTGGAATGCATACTTTATCAGGTTTTTGTACATAATAAAAACTTGAAGTTGAGAAATGAAGTTTACTTAGGGAGGAAAATGCAATGGATTTACTGCAAACATGTACAGTAAACCCCACATTCATGCTGGACCCCATGTCATGGGGACAGTCTGGAGAGATCTTATAAGTTTTAGGACTGACCGTCAACACTAAGTACTATTTCGACTATGCCCGACCTGTGAGAGCAATGGGGTTTTGGGCAAGCTCTGCCAGTTGACACCAGAGTGTGGGCATGCACACATTTGATTAATACAGCTGGGGCTGGGCACAATCACTTATGGCCCAAAATCACTCTTCCCTTCAAATTTTGTCCCTGGACCCGACAAACTTCACAGGGACACTGGAAAAAATCCCAGTGAACAGCCATACTGTGGTTTTGGAGGAAAAAGTACTGCAGTGTGGGACTTCCCCCACCTAATGTAAATGGAGGGGGGGGGGGGGGGGTGGTGTATTTAGGTTATTTGATAACAGTTTTGCTGCTGTAGAATCTGCTATTTTATATGAAGGAGTGTACAACATTAGCTTAAAATTTATTGCTGGACAATGCATCATATGGTCCACCTTGCAGGCTAAGCCCAGCACAACCCCGTCATGATATAATTGGCACATAGACATATCAGCCCCTGCTTAAGTTTATTGAAACAAAATTTACCATCCAAGTCAGGTAAAACTTTGTCTCTGGTGACTGCCTACCTGTACATATGCAGCTAAGCATATTAGTGATATCCAATTGTATGCAAGTTATGGTGTCATGTGTAGCCCCATTTATTGAACTTTGTGGTATATATGGATACCTCAATATCTGACCTCTTCTAATTAAGATAGCCAGTTACCGTATATCCTGTTAACTATTTTTAGCGTACAGATATTTTCGCAAATGAGGAGGTGACAGACATTTTCGCGAGATGTTGTTTTCATGAATTGACACAGAGGCCTCAATAAGCGCACTACTACCTTTGCATATGGTGACATTTTTGCGTGTTGTTAAATTTGTGGTCCAACTGTGATTCGCGAAATTTGCACAAATTAAACCCTCGCGAAAATAATAGCTTATACAGTAATTGGGAAAAAGTTCTATTCTCCAAGGTTGTCCAGATTAAGTGGAGGCAAATGTGCCAACATCATTTTTTTTTTCCGCTATTAAGGAAAAATGTTGTGCATAAACATAAAAAATCTCAAGGTTTTTCATATGCATGTCTGAGCTATTTCCTTCCTGCTCTGCACCAGGTGGTTCCGTAAATCTCTTGCACATGCATGTTCGCGTCTGCATATTTTGTGAAAGTGTGTGTCTAATGTGAATGATTACATACAGGTGATAAGTGTATGATGCAGTATTGAGACCTCTTTTGATTACTGTGTCATTGTTGATAGGAATGACACTGAATCACACTATTTGAAATGTGTTTATTTGCATTTTGCCAATCCCCTTCTGTGTCACTTCCCAGTACTTTGTGTCCTTCATGATACCCCTCCCTTTCAAACCCCATCCCTTTCAAGCTCCCCCCCCCTTCTGCAAAACTGTTTTGTAAGTATGTGTGTGTTTGTGTATGAGGATGTTAGTGCACCCTTTCTGTTTCAATCTGTGTTTCATCTGTACCTAGTAAGTTCTCTTTCATAGCGCAGTGACCAACTTGGTTGGTGTCGATTTGTAAACTACATTTACGGACACTTCCCTTTCTGAAAAATCGTTTCCAGGTGACCTTTGAAAATTTATTTTACCTTCTGGACAGCTTACAATGACCCATCCTAGTCTAGTTCTGGCATCCTGGGTTTTACTTCTTCTTCTTTGTTTTTTTCCACCTCAACACTTCCTGATGCTTTTGATACTGCAAGCATTTATTGCATCCGTGTGTATTGAGATCAGGAAGTGATGACCTATTGAACCCTGATTGGATCACTTTCCATTCTTTCACCATTGTCTTTAACCTCCATTGAAAGGGCAAGGAACAAAAGATTGTAAATTCTCACATTCCCTTTATTCTGTTCTTAAAGGACAGGTCACAGTAGAAGGTCTAGGGCAGTTGCAGTGTACACTGTAACTAAAATTATGACTACACTGTTCCTCAAGTATTGAGAAAGGCAGTGTTTCCCTGGGTCCTTGTTTGTATTGGTCTTGTCACCATTTGCAGTAAATGTCTGATTTGCTGTCCTCATTTTGCTATCTATTTTGATGTACCCCACATTGATCCTAAATTATCTAATGATATGACAATATGAACAACATTCAAACTATCGCTTCTCTGTTTGTGTCCACATTCAACTGTTCATTATGCCATTTTTCAATCTGCATGTTCATTCCCTCATCAATCAGAGTAACTGTACCAGAAAACATTACATATGAGAATGAAGAGACCACATGAAAAAGAAAAAAAAAACCCTCTGTAAAAGTGTTCTGTAGTCTTTAAAATAAATCTCTTGGTGTATCTCATTGATTATTAAGTACCATTGTCTGTGCCACTTTGAATGCATATTACCCACTGATGGTTCTGCCCATACCCACTTTAACCTTTTGAGGATGAACTGATTTTGCTATAACACACATTTCCCATAGAAACTTCCCCCAGCTTACTTAGGACGAGTAAGTCTTCAATGAGTTAACTCTATGTGTTCCCATTTCCTGGATGCATATATCGGAGTGCACAAATGAACATTGATATCTTCACTTTCAGTTTCAGTTTATTAATTTTACCAGAACAGTAAAAATAAAAAAAAATAAATAATAAATGAAAATAAAAAAAGGAAGCATCAATATCAGTATACAATTACATACACATCAGGTTAATAAACAAAGGAAAAACAGTGAAATAGAATTACGAATATAGGTATTATACAGATGTGTACAGGTGTGCCTTGATAGGCAGTGGTCATAAAGAAGGTGACCCTTATTCAAGAATGACCAATAATACCAGGGAGGTGGGAACGTTTCCCTGATAATACATACAAATTGCAATCACACTTCTGGTCACACCTCACATGAGTTCACCATATTTTGATTTTTTAAAAAAAGATAATAAATGATGTTCTAACATTTTCAATGGAAGAGTATTAGGTGGAATGAGAGACACATTTTGTCATTCAGAAACCAGAGCAAGTAACATCATGTTTTTTCATTGTTCGTGGGCCTTTTTTTTCTAGGGTAGGAGCTACTATTGGTTATATAAAGATTTACATTCACATATCATGTGCCATGTCACCACATGCATGTGATGAATTTGCAGACATTAAAGCCATGAAAACTCCAAATTGAGATTTGGCCAAAATCTCAGGAAGTTGATAATTTTTTTTTTTTTTTCAATCAAAAGTTTGATATCTTTCAAGAGTACATCCTGCCTGATATTCAAAGTCCAAGCCTGTTCTGAAAGTGGAAACTATTTTGAGCACTTAAAGCACATTGCTGTGTATTGCAAATAGCCCCTTGTTTCTGAATGCCTTATATTTCACATGCTTGACAGTATCTGGCCTTCAGAGTCAATTTTTTGTAAACGATGTTTATCTCTGAACCGCTTTCTCACCTTTTCTTCGGTTGGTTTTTGGAAATAAGGCAAATTTTAAAATGCCAAAGTCAGGAAAATCATTGTTAGTTTAGTCAAATTCATCAGACTTTTGTGTGAATTAGTAACTTACACTGTATATACCCTTGTACATAGTGTACATATTTCATAGTGAAGATACATCTTTTGCTGTTTATGCACGAAGGGCTTATAATAAGGTAAATTTTATAAACCTTGTGAATATTAACATGCTACCCGAACCATGTACAACTCCCCCCCCCCCCCCCCCTTAACGCATCAGGGACATTTGTGGCAGCCCCTACATGTATTTTGTGTGTATTAAGGCCACCGCACACTACACGATCAGACTGGTCTTAAAGTCTTAAGCCAAGCTGGGTCTTAAGACCAGTCGTACGACCGGACACCGCACACTATACGACCCGACTGTAAAGCGAGCGCAGTGCGCACATGCGTGCGCTTGCATTTTACTGCGTTGTGAATGGCTGAAAGCCCACGACCAGTCGGTAGAAATTCAGCATGTCAAATCTCTACGACTGGCGCTAAGACCCAGTCGTACGACTAGAAAATGGCAAGACTGTGATGTCACATTTCTAGTCTTAAGGTCTTAAGACCGGTGAATCGCGGCAAAATCGTGTAGTGTGCGGCGGGCTTTAGTGTTTGTTTGTTTGTATGTGAGTATAATGTGAGGTAAAATGGGTACGGTTCTTTTTCTGCATTCTTATTATTCCTGCATCACCCTACTGTGTGACTTTGTCTTCAAGAATTGCTTTAAATTTACTGTTGCTTTTGCGTGGTTAGACGTTGAAATGGCAAGAAAATGCAAGGTGGTAAAGGGTTACGCGCACAAGCCCTACTACATGTATATGCTGTAGATCATCATCTTCCCATGCATATGTTTCTCACCTTACTGTACCTTAAAAAGTATAATTGTGTATTCTAGGCCTAGTGTCTGCTTCATAAGTTGTGCATTTGTGTGTGGGTGTGTCTGTGTGTGTGTGTGTGTTTTGTTTTTGTTTGTTTTTTGGGCTGAAGAGTATTTCAGCCTTTGCATAAACTTCTACACATCATGAAAAATCATGTTCCTACCTTTCTTTGTGAATCCTTAAACTTAAAAGTAAGTGTACTGAAAGGAAGACAGTGGTCTGAAATGACATCTTTATGTGATGCGTCATGAAGAAAGCCATATGTTGTGGGTGAAAATAATTTGTTGGTTTTTGGCAGATATGTTTTCTTCAGATTTTGAGCTTTAAAGGGATGGTACAGTATTGATGGAGTTTAGAATTGGGCCGGCTTTCAACTTTTTGTGAGATACCAAGAAAACACTTATGAAATAGTACAGAGCATACCATTTTAAGAGGAATTCAAAGTTTGTTTGATGAAAATCGGGTTTCGAATGACTGAAACATCCAAAAACAAAGTAAAACAAAGCGATCGTAATAAAAGCTGGGTCCCACACTTTATTCGCTCTGTTTTGGATATCTCAGCCATTTCACAACCAATTTTCAACAAATAAATGTTGAATTCCTCAAGGAATTACATGCTCTTTCATATTTCATAGGAGGTTTCTCATTATCTCACCAAAAAAATGTTAGAAACCTGAAATTAGGTCTCAACCAAAACTATACGATCCCTTTAAATAGATGTATAGTTTGACCTACTTTATTACAAGGTAGATATTTCAAAAAGAATTAAATGTTAGAAAACTGAAGGCTGTATTGCCACAGTTGGCATTTTTCTTCCTTTTGTGATCTCCGACTTTATACAGGTAACGTGGTGATGCACCACATATGAATATCTGCATGAAATGCAAAGTGACACTTGTGACACAGGCCCCTCCTTCCCCCCCCCCCCACACACACACACAAATATCTTCCAAGGCACATTTTTTTTTTCATCAGCAATATACAAGGTTATCCACTGCTTTGAGTAAAAGCACTAATGAAGATCTATTGTTTCTTTTTCTGTTTTGTTGCCAGGCAACGAAGGCATTATCTGCGGCTCCCTGCTGGGTTCCTCCACCTGTCTGGTCCATGTCAAGATGGAGGGTAGCAAGCTGGACCTCTGGGTCAAGTCCAGGAGCAAGCTCCTCTCCCAGGTGTTGGCAAAGAACTGTGCCCGTCTACTGCAAGGAGAAGCAGTGAGGTAGCCCCCCAAAACTACGCGTACCTCCTGCTGCTTCTACTCTTGCCGCTACTTGCCGTACCTCGAGTCTGGACGTGTCATGTCACAACAACAGTAACATTTCAGTTCTGTCTGTAATGCCATGGGAATATGCATATATATGATGTTAATCCCTGTGTCAATGGGAAATGTGTGTTAAAGCAAAATCAGTCTGTCCGCAATGGTTTAACCTTGATGTGATGCTGGGGCACTGTATAAGCTGTTATTTTCGCGAATTTCATGAATCAAAGTTGGATCGCGAATTTAACAACAGGCGAAAATGTCTCCATGTGCTTTGCTGAAAGAGCATTATCGTAAAGTGTCGACGTCGATTCACAAAAGCAACATCTCGCAAATATGTTAATGACCTCGTCATTTGCAAAAATATCTGTACGGGAAAATAATAGCGTATACAGTATCACCTTTGAGAGCACAGCCCAATTCTAAGGAACTGTAAGAAGCTTCCTTGAAGCGGAAGGATGGGGTGTCTTGATGTTGCTATTCTTGGAGATTGCTGATGCACAGTGCATCCTTGTGAATCCATATGTGAGTAGGCTCAGGGTATGAATAAGTGTTTTTTTTTTCTGTTGTTATGAGGGAGAAGCCAAATATAGAATCACTCCACTTAACAATCCAGAAGCAAAACACCATGTCCTTCATAAGCACTCAAGGAGAGAGAGGAAAAAACAAAAACAAAGTAAAGAAATATAGATTGAGACCATATATTTATCTGGATTGAAGAAACAAACATATGAAAAGAAAAAGGTTCTTTGAACCCTGCATGCATGTATAGAAACTGTAGAAGTGAAATGGTTACATATACTAGATGGGTCCCCTCCCTCAGTAGGGAGATTTTTGAATTAGGGATATGAAATTATGTGATTTGATGCACACCTGCGAGGCAATTTTGTTAATGAAACTGCATTACACGCATGCACCAAATCTCATGATTTTATTAATAAACTGGTTGTCTGAGAATAAAATGCGAACAGGACATTTCATGATTTATATCCAGATTGAAAATTACTTTCAAACCATGTCTGGCCACATGGCTGATTTCTTGATAGCTGCAATGCATGGTTCTTTTATACGTTCTACAGTGGAAGCTGTATTTGTCCTTCCATGGCTCGATACAAGGGAATCGTACCTGCCACTGTGCTTGGTACTGACATTTATATTGGCTGCACCTTTGTCGCTTCACTTGTCTTCTATTTTCTTTTTATTGGTCTGGATTTTCACCCTTTTTCCACTTCCTCCTCCGAATCCGAGGAAATTGCAGTTTCAAACAGGGTAACATGTACACAAAACTATCGATCAATAATCCAAAAATTGTGATAATAAGTTTGTATTCATAATTTAAAGTGTCATTGTTCAGAAGATGAATTCCAGTGATTAATGAATAACACTAAATGTCTGTGATCTGCAAAATTTCTGTGGGTTGCTGGTCGTCGTCCGTCGGTGATGTTGTGTTTGTTAACGTTGTATTATGCAATGCTGGTTGGCGATGTCCGTGTGGTACAGATGTCATCGCAGGAATGTACATTGTGGGCATTGTCTTGTGGGTCCGGCCGTCGCCAGCAGTGGGATGATCAGTCTGTCCTGTTAGGGTAGGTTGTCGTCGGTGTCGTCGGTGTCGTCGGGATCAGTCATCTTGGATTCTGGTTGATGGTTTTTCATAGAAATAGCAAAGTTTTGCTGAAATAAGTTCTGTCAGTCGAAGCTGGTTGAGTTGATGCAAGAACCCCTACCCCCCCCCCCAAAAAAAAAAAAATACACCTGTTACTTTTTGCAGATATCCTCCAGCATGTGATGAAAAGTCACTCCAGTTGTTTCTCGATCAAATTCTTCTTTCTGCCCGAACTCATCTAGGTGGGCTCTGAAGAGTACTCTGTTTGTACAGAAGCCTCTTTGGTGAAGGCACTTTACAGGATGCCACATGTCCTCCACGTTGTTGGTGTGAATCCCTGTGACGGGATCCACAAAGTTCTCTGAGTGTTTCACGGTCTGATGAACATATCCTAATGCCCCAAGCTGATTATACACCTCCCACATGTCGCTATGGATGGTGGTGCCTGGGAGAATGTGCTGCTGGATAAGTGGAACAAGGGTTCCAGCATCCGTCTGCTCCACCTCTAATAGGAAGCGTAGGCTTTATCCCCTCTCCATGCCACCAAAGACCCAGTGGTCCTGCTCCCTCCTCCTGCGGTGGTACTTTCTGATACCGAACTTGGCCTCATCGATTTCAACAATCTCTCCAGGGCCACCAAGACTGATGTGGTGAGCATAGTGACTAGTGCAGCTGTTGCGAAGAAAGTTATTCCAGTCTTTGATCAGTTTGACTCTTGACACCTACCTCTGCGCTTCTTCTGATGTTTGTCATGCTTCCATCGCAAAATCAGTAAATGAGCTCAAGCAGCTTGTCCAAGAGCAAATGACTCCTTTAAAAAAAAACTGTCCTTCTGAATGCTATAATACTTCTAATACTTCTTGCATCTGCCACATCTCCATACTTCTCCATCTGCTGACCTGGCAAATGCTCCAAGATAGCAGGCGTTCTCGCCGCATGCCTGATGTGGACATGTCATCTCTCTCCTCTTACGTGACCAGATAGCAGGTCTACATTGCCCTTGTGGTCAGGTGGAATTCTGTCCACATTGGTGGGAAAAATGACTTCTCCCTCTTCCTCCCTCAGTGTTTCATGGATAGATTTCCACTCCTTCCTTTACTCCTCCCTGTATGGCTTCAACCCATCACTATCCACTACTTTTGGTTTTGATTTTTCAGAAGCTTGAATCTGCGAAGTCACATCAGACATCAGACTTGAGCGCATGATGGTTTGTTTTTCATGCTGATAGATGCTTTTCAACAGCTGAGGGGATTTGCTTCAGGACGGGTGGGGGGTGGTTGGAATTCCGGTAAACGTAGAGGGGGGTATCATTAGGCTTCCTATACGGGTGAAAGCTGCCGGTTTTTAGATTGAGGGTGACATCCAAGAAATCTACTGATTTCAGGTTGGTTTGCACTTGGTTTTGCAGGTTGGAGTACAGTGAGCCCATCATCTCGGTAGAGGCCTGCACTATATGTGTTTAGCTTTTCCTTCAGTTTAGATAGCGTGTATGGTCCCAGTAACTCACATATCTCTGCCCTGTCATAGGCCCCCATAGAGACATCAAACTGGTTAAGCCCCTCTTGTTTTTCCCAAGCTTTACCATTGTTGTCATACAATAATGTCCTTCTTGAGCGCATGATGATTTCTTTTTCATGGTCCCTTATAACCGTGAACTTTTTTGCCCAGTTGAGACAGGTGAATAATAGTTCAGTGGATATCGAGGGGTAAAAGTCCATGATATCAAATACAATGAAAATCAAAGTTTTCTTGTCATCAAGTTTGGTGAACCAGTCGAGTACATCAGCCGTGCTGGTCCATTGATTTGGATTGGTTTTGCCTTTTATTTCATATACTTGTATATGTTGATTAGGTAGTCCACGTGTTGGCAAGATAAAAAGATAAGTAACAAAACTGGAACAAAGTTCATGCTGTATCACCAGCGGTTTATTTCTGCACACAAATTTTCGAGCGTCTCGTCGCCCTTTCTGTACCCTTTCAGAGTATCAACATTTATATATATATAATAGGTGTGACGGAGAAATGACTGCTCGCAGATGTTGCAGTATATTCACTGATAGCCTTTAATTTTCCCGAGCTTTCAACCGAGTAACCAGTCTTCTTCAAGGGCTTGGGACGAAGAGGCCAAGCTTTACTTCAAATTATTGTCCCCGCAGAACGAGTTCGAGCAGGGGACTATGAAACGGGCTCCATACGTGTGTGTGTCCGTGTGTCCGTCCGTCCGTCCGTCCGTCCGTCCGTGTGTCCGTCCGTCCGTGTGTCCGTGTGTGCGTCCGTGTGTGATCAAAATCTTCAATTTGCTACTTCTCTGTCATTTATGAGCCAATTTTGATTCTGTTTGCTTTATATGATAGCACTACATGGGAGCTTTGAAACTTCTACACAGAATTTCAGTCGTGACCTTTGACCTTGACCTTTGACCTATATTGTACATTTTGCTACAAAATGCTACTCCTTCGCCATTTCTAACCCGATTTCGATTCCGTTTGCTTTATGTGATGGCACTAGGTGAGGGCTTCAAAACTTCTACACAGAATTTTGACCTTTGACTTCTTTGACCTTTGACCTTGATTTTTTGACCTATATTGTACATTTTGCTACAAAATGCTACTCCTTCGCCATTTCTAACCCGATTTCGATTCCGTTTGCTTTATGTGATGGCACTAGGTGAGGGCTTCAAAACTTCTACACAGAATTTTGACCTTTGACTTCTTTGACCTTTGACCTTGATTTTTTACCTATATTGCACATTTTGTTACAAAATGCTACTTCCGGCGGGGACATATGTTACGCACCGCGTAATTTCTACTTTTCCTTGTTTAGCACTACATGGGAGCTTTGAAACTTCTACACAGAATTTCAGTCGTGACCTTTGACCTTGACCTTTGACCTATATTGCACATTTTGTTACAAAATGCTACTTCCGGCGGGGACATATGTTACGCACCGCGTAATTTCTACTTTTCCTTGTTTAGCACTACATGGGAGCTTTGAAACTTCTACACAGAATTTCAGTCGTGACCTTTGACCTTGACCTTTGACCTATATTGTACATTTTGCTACAAAATGCTACTCCTTCGCCATTTCTAACCCGATTTCGATTCCGTTTGCTTTATGTGATGGCACTAGGTGAGGGCTTCAAAACTTCTACACAGAATTTTGACCTTTGACTTCTTTGACCTTTGACCTTGATTTTTTGACCTATATTGTACATTTTGCTACAAAATGCTACTCCTTCGCCATTTCTAACCCGATTTCGATTCCGTTTGCTTTATGTGATGGCACTAGGTGAGGGCTTCAAAACTTCTACACAGAATTTTGACCTTTGACTTCTTTGACCTTTGACCTTGATTTTTTGACCTATATTGTACATTTTGCTACAAAATGCTACTCCTTCGCCATTTCTAACCCGATTTCGATTCCGTTTGCTTTATGTGATGGCACTAGGTGAGGGCTTCAAAACTTCTACACAGAATTTTGACCTTTGACTTCTTTGACCTTTGACCTTGATTTTTTGACCTATATTGTACATTTTGCTACAAAATGCTACTCCTTCGCCATTTCTAACCCGATTTCGATTCCGTTTGCTTTATGTGATGGCACTAGGTGAGGGCTTCAAAACTTCTACACAGAATTTTGACCTTTGACTTCTTTGACCTTTGACCTTGATTTTTGACCTATATTGTACATTTTGCTACGAAATGCTACTCCTTCGCCATTTTTAACCCGATTTCAATTCCGTTTGCTTTATATGATGTCACTAGTTGAGGGCTTCAAAACTTCTACACAGAATTTTGACCTTTGACTTCTTTGACCTTTGATCTTGATTTTTGACCTATATTGTGCATTTTGCTACAGAATGCTACTCCTTCGCCATTTCTAACCCGATTTCGATTCCGTTTGCTTTATGTGATAGCACTAGGTGAGGGCTTCAAAACTTCTACACAGAATTTTGACCTTTGTCTTCTTTGACCTTTGACCTTGATTTTTGACCTATATTGTACATTGGCTACAAAATGCTACTCCTTCGCCATTTCTAACCCAATTTCGATTCCATTTGCTTTATGTGATGGCACTAGGTGAGGGCTTCAAAACTGCTACACAGAATTTTGACCTTTGACTTCTTTGACCTTTGACCTTGATTTTTTACCTATATTGCACATTTTGTTACAAAATGCTACTTCCGGCGGGGACATATGTTACGCACCGCGTAATTTCTACTTTTCCTTGTTTATATATCTAACCCTCTACTCTCCCGCCCCAGCTCACCGCCCTGGGCTGGGGCTACCAGCGGCAGGGGATGGCTGGGCTCGCGCCCGGTCTGTAAGGCGCGAGGGGATTTGGTTAGTGCACTCGGACTTATCGACACACCTGCCACACCATCAACAATATTAATTAAAATTATTTAAAGACAAAAAATTAAACAACCGTTACACCAAATTCATAAATTTACTTTGGTATTTATTTAAGGGGAAAATCTCCTCTTGTTAAATCACTTTAAACCCACAGTTGCTGGGCAATTCAACATTTTGATACAATATAACCAAGCATGCGCATAATTCAATCTCGGTTATTTTTTACTTACATGACCTCGGGTGCAAGTGCAAAAAGGGGGGGGGGGTTAATAGGGAGAGGGAAATTGTCCGCGGAACACTGCAGTTGTTATGAAAGCCCTTCCTTCTCTCAGTCCTAGTCGCCGACGTTACCCGGAGCTCCGTCGGTGGCTGCCGTCGTCGCTTCGGCCCGAATAGCGTTCGTCGCACCGGCGGCTGGTCTCCGGCTGCGCCTCACTTCCTTCTGGGTCTCCTCAAAACATTAGTGGGCCTCGGGGGTGGGGTTTGTGCACAATTTACAATCTTTTTTTCCGCTTGTTACATGGCAACTCTTCGGACAGTGGCACGGACGGCGTTCCCCATGTCAGAAGTAATGTTCGGCCCACGGCTCTCTCTCCATTAACAACGTTAAACGTTCACCAACGTTCAGAAACTTGATGCCAACGGGCTACATCTTCACTAAGATTTAATCTATCTGGCAAAGTTCTCTCCACATTGTGACCAGAAATCCCTCTCGAAGTGTGTACCAAATTCTCCCGAAATCTCTCGATGAAATAATCTTTCTCGATGAAATCTCTCTCGAGGAAATCTCTCTATAAATCTCTCGATGAAAATCTCTCGAGATGTGCCAGACAGTCTCATGTAGCCTCTCTCCTCAAAATCTGTCTTCTCCCTACAATACATGCCTTTTTAAACTAACCCTTAAATCCCTCCTACAATTCCATTATCCAATCATTTTAATTAATTTCCCACACCTGAATTATTGACAACCCTCTTTCGACCAATCCGCTTACCTGTCCCCGACTTGACCCTCTCCTCTCACCTGCGTAACCTACCTGCGTCTCGAACCCAACCTGACACTCTCCCTTCCTCCTAATATTTATAAAACAAAACCCAGCTTCGCTACGAGCCCTTTAACTTACTCCTCCAGCAGGATTCCCGATTTAACTCACACTACCACAATATTCTCGTTAAACACCTCAACTCCTTATCAAACATATACTCCTAACATCCTGCCAATCCTATCTATTTCTTTGTCCTTTAAAAAATCACCTGATGTCTATCAAATGTCCTTCTTCTTTATTCCCTTTTTCTGGTTCCCTACACTGTCCTACCATGCCCTAAGCCCGCTGTTTGAACCCTATTCCTTCCCTTTTATCCCCTTTATTCTTTTACCCTGTGCTTTGCCCTATCTACTTCATGACCCTCTAATTTCTTATCATTCCCTTTATAATGCCTATCCTATTCGGGAGCCCCCCGTTTTTCAGCTCGTTACATCTTCCCCCCTGTTCACAGAATGATGTCCTCATCATTCCGCATCAGCCCGGTTTGTTTTTCCTGCCCTTTAACCAGGAATACTTGGGGTGAACCAACACTGTCATATCGCCAGCCACTGTCCGCGAAAATATTTACAACATATATGCATAACATCAAACCCTAATCACATTACCACATAAATTTCGAACAACACAATGACTGCTAAATTGAATACTCATGACGTTATACACTATACAACCGGAGGCACAGCGTTTTGACTACAAAACCTCCCATAAAGAGGCAACCACATGATAAACCAGGCGTTTTCCGAATTTCTTACCGCTACGACTATTTACATGCACTGGTTGATGCTCGTGAATACAATCAAATAAGCACATATTATTCGTAATATCACTCACAAAATCAAATAACGTTGACTGAAAATGATGACCTGGTGGGCTAAATTCTGACCATCCTTCCTACATAATAACATCACATTGACTTGCCGAAGCACATCTCATAAATCGTTGCTTCGTTACAAAAAAAATACTATCCTCCTTCACTACACCGTCAACTTGATGACCAATCGATTATGTGATGTGGAACATCAGTGACCGCCCCTAAGGCACAAAACACGACACTATACAAACATTACATTATAAAACACAAAACATAAAGAAGCAGAGCCAGCAGGCTGAATTTTGGCCATTCGCCTATCCTGGACTTACTGTATTGACTTATGAAAATCACAAATCTTCCTCCAATTGGAGCATAACAAAACGTAACCACTTTGAAATATATCGCTTTGTAACTATTCTCGCATTATCATTACAAAATAACACTAAAACCAATACAACAATACTTTCTGTTACGGATAAGAAAGTAAGAATACACTTTACTAATAAAACTATATACAAAACCTGAACAATAGTGGACCTACTTAAGGTCTCCACAACTGGCTGTACAATAGCTCTCTGTACTTGGGAATACGCCAACCTCTCGGGAGCGCGGGAGCACCTTTGCGATCTCCTCAAAGGAGGATCTTCCTCTAACGAGGCGGCTTCTGGCTCATCCCGAGGGGCAGGTACGTCCCCTGGGGCTTCGACTTGTTCCTCAGATTCTTCGTCACACGGGTCGGTATCTATTACCTCTTCAGATTCAATACATTCTTCCTTATCATTACTATCTCCTTCCCTAGCCTCTGTTGTTGCATTATCAATGGATGGGTCCAATTCCCTAACATTATCCTGCGACCCATCGTCAATTATTCGATTAATTTCACCGGTGACATTCGGCCCTACACGCCAAGCGACGGCCTCACCCAGCCCTACATCCTGGGGTTCATCATCCACTACTTCAATATCACTTGGGGGAGGGGAGCTGACATTTTGTTTTCGCTTGGGGCCGACGGCCCGAGTCACCTTAGGAACAAAATTACAAGGCATTAATAAATTTCTATGGAGCATTTGCATCCTCTTTCCCTCCGTTTCTGATCTTACTTGATACACCGGTATACCTACGTTGGGCTGCCCCACTACAACATAAACATCCCTACCCCACCTATCGGCTATCATCTGTTTTCCCTTTAACCCTACATTACGCACTAATACCCTATCCCCAACTTCAAGTTTATTCTCCCTAGTGTTGGCGTCGTACCTTTTCTTATTCTTATCTTGGGCTAACTGATCGGTTTCCGCCGCGAGTTTGTAGGCGTGTTCCAGCCTTTCTCGGAGGCACGCCACGTACTCATCTGAGGAGATAAACTCCTCTCCTTCCCTAGCTCCTAACAAAGCATCTACCGGTAGTCTTGGATGGCGTCCAAACATTAAAAAAAATGGGGAATGTCCGGTGGACCCGTCTCTCTTACGTACTAAGACTACTGGGCTTGCGTATGGGGAATATGATTCGCGAATTACGCCTGCGTCCTGCATTTCTTGTAAATGTTTACGCACCTCCTCGTACTGACCGGGAGGAATTCGCCTATATCTCTCGTTTATGGGGGTGGGGTCTTCCAAGGGGATTTTGTGTTCCACGATTTTGCTATGGCCAATGTCAGTCTCTGAGGTGCTAAACGCACCACTATATTGCCCTACCAGCTCTTTGACGCGGTCGATAGCTGCCTTCGGGGCGCCAGACTCCGAAAAATCTAGCTGGGAGGCAACTACCTCTGCCTGAGATGGGGGAATCTCAATTACCTGCTCTTGTGACTGTACAGTAACGAGTTCTTCACACAAATATACCTCCCCCAATTTGGCGTGTCGGGGAATCCACAATGTGCCATCTGTCGGATTTTGAACTACAACTGGGATACTCTGCTCCTTTTGCACCTCTTCACTAACTGTCACTAAGCCTGATTCGACAACTAACCCCGACAGGAGGTTGCGAAATTTTGGCTCAAATACCACGTCATACTGGACTGGGGATGGACGTAACTTAATCTTAGCGGACACGACAATGGCCTTCTGGGCCGGGACGGGGACCGCTTTCCGGCTGGCATTTCGAGCTACACCTAATTTGCCCTTAGCGTTCGGGGAGTTTGGGCCGCTGACGGCCGCGTAGACTAGCTTCCAGGCGGCAGTCACACCCTCCATAGTCCCAGACTCTTCGAGAAAACGGGGTCCTACGGTCTCCCTCCCTAATCTAACACATTCACGTATTACATTGACACCTACACACATGGGGACGGTTTTGTTGTACGGGGTCTTGGGTACAATTAAAATCAAACTACTTACTGGGGTTCTCCCTGCCTGGGGGAGGGCCCCGTCAAATGAAATGTCTACTTCAATATAGCCAAAATAAGGGATGGCATTCCCATTTGCCGCCTCGACCCTTATCAAATTGCCTATCTCGTGTAGTGGGAACCTCGATAGATAACGTCTGTAAAACCCCTCTGACAAGGTACTGACCTGTGAGCCCGTATCTAGTAGGCATCGACACGCCTTTCCCCCTATTCTTGCAATGCCCTCATTCGCCCCTCCTACTAATCTATCAACAACCGTGGCTTCTTTGCTGCTACTACGAGGAATCTGGCTACTTATTTCCTGACCCACGGCCTGCCCCACGGACGCGGGTCCTGTCCGTTTAACGGCTGTGCATGGGGCGGGGGCATGGGTGGCGGGGCATGCTGAGGGGGCGGTGGGCGAAAAGGGGCAGGGGGATGTGCAGCCATATAGGGTGGGCCGCGAGGTACCGGAGGGAGGGTACATTCCCTCGCAAAATGACCTACCATGCCGCAGCGGTAACATGCCCCTCCCTGCCTAGGCCTAGCTTGATTATTAATATGATTCATCCCTCCCTGTTCTAACTTTTGTAATCTATCCCTAATTTCTTCTAGCCCTGCTACTAGCTCCTTGGGGGCAGCGCTCGCTTGCGCGCTAGCCGGCTGGTGTTGCGCGCGAGGCCGCGACGGCCCACTACCTCGGAACTCGCGAGCCTCCGCCGCCTCTTGTTCCATCGCGCGCGCTATTTTTACCAACTCATCGAAGCTCGTCACGGCCTCATAGCGATGCCGGATTGCCTGTTTCACGATGTCGTCCATAAGCCCCCTCCAAAACACTATTCGCAGGGTTTCATCTTTGGAGAAGGAGGGGATCCCTCCCCTCTTTTCCGCGCGGTCTATCAACAGCTGGAGACGCGCGCTGTAGGCCGCGAGCGCCTCCCCCGGGAGTTGTCTAGTGCAATGCAATTGGTGTAGGAGCATCGCCCCACTCTCCAGGGTCCCATAGAAACCTTCCAGCTTTGAAACAATGCCGGAGACCGTCGTCTCCGGAGGCAGGTTAAGGACCATTTGCCCCGCCTCCCCCCTCAACGACCGCCTGACCAACCTATTAAGGGCGTCAGGGGGGCACGTTTCGTCCTGCTCGAGGCTTTCCACCTCGTATCTCCATAATTCGAACGAAACTTCGCCCCCCTTCGGCTTTGGATCTCCGCTAAAAAAGGACAATTTGTAAGGGTTTTGCACCACAACGTGTGGTTTTTGTTCAGGGACCCTGGGTTCCGAAATATTTAAAGAAAGGCAAGTGCGGGGCATGCATACTATTTCAATTTTCCTCCCCAAAAGTGTCGTTTCGTTCAATTCTCTAGCCTTAGCCGCCTCCTCAGGTGTCTTGAAGCCACAGTAAGCTGTGCCAGTGGGCTCACCGGTAAGGGAGTCCCTCCCTAATTTTATATATGTTAAAGGGCCCACACCCTCAAAAAACTTCCTCAATTCCTCGTCTTTCGTATCTGGTTTTAAATGTTTGACTAAAACCAAACAGTCTCCTGCCAATGAAGCCATGATATTAAAATTAAGTCCTAATGTAACAACAAAGCAACAAAAAATCAATCCACAACCTCCAAGTAATCTGAGTACAACTGCGACTCAAATTACACAAATATCAAAATTAACCACATGAACAAAAACATAATATGATAGGCCTACTATGATACCATTTATCCACTACTGCATAAGCCCATCTGCTTATACCAAGCACCAACAACGCCTACTCACCCTAGGCGTACAACAAAACAACTTGATCCGTTGTCTTACATAATTGTGACCCGGACTCAAGCAAAATAGAGCACTGGGGCAGGTGATCGGCGGGAAAAGGTGTGCGGTGCGATGGCGCGGGTAATTTTCTTGAAAAGCTGCCAGAACGCATTTCATGACACACTGTGTGTATTCGCGAGTCGCCGGCTGGGTAAGTAAAGGGATACAAATTGGGATCCCCAGCAAGGTCAAGTAAAATGAAACAAAGTCATAATATTCCAAAGTGGCGCAATAGTGCAGCGCATCGCTAAGCGCTTCCACGCTGCGGCTTGGTTTAATGTAAAATCGCGTGACTAGATGTCGGAGGATACCCTGCGGTACCTGCAAATACCCGCAAAGATAAATGAAATCTTCAATCGGTATGTTTGTCTGGGATCGAGTCAAGGGCAGGCGCAGAGAATACCTATAGAAAATCCTAAAAGCGTCTCGGGGCCTGCGAATCTCTTCCGGTAGTATCAATAAGTGGATCAGCTTATTACCCCACCCTCGATCTCGGATAGCGGCGAAATACCCCGAATTTGCAGCTAGCTTTCGGATATCCCCCCAGGGTATTGAAATTCCCCTGCTGCTCTCGTCCATGCAAAGAAAATATTGACAAATCAATGCAAATTTTGTGCCAAAAAAAAACTGGAACACGCACACAAATCACAATATATAATGGACGGTATCCGCTAAAAACAATTTATACCACAAAATTAATGAATACTAAAACCCTATTACGTCATGTAAATCCCCGCGACAACAAGCAGGACGATTAACAACACCAACAAAGCCATAGCAGCCAACATCATTAGCCACCAATGTTTAACAAAAAAATCCCTGCAAACTTCAGCATCCATCTTTAAAAGCATCAACCAATCTCACTGTATGAAAAAATGCTTGATTAGAACCCTACCTGCTGTGCCTCCTAAATATTTGCTTTAGCTTTCCTAACCACTGTACAATACTTAATGATAATCAGCTTCTGTGTATAAGCTGACATTGAACAATCACTTCAACCGAACTTGGCCTCATCGATTTCAACAATCTCTCCAGGGCCACCAAGACTGATGTGGTGAGCATAGTGACTAGTACAGCTGTTGCGAAGAAAGCTATTCCAGTCTTTGATCAGTTTGACTCTTGACACCTACCTCTGCGCTTCTTCTGATGTTTGTCATGCTTCCATCGCAAAATCAGTAAATGAGCTCAAGCAGCTTGTCCAAGAGCAAATGACTCCTCTAAAAAAACCTGTCCTTCTGAATGCTATAATACTTCTAATACTTCTTGCATCTGCCGCATCTCCATGCTTCGCCATCTGCTGACCTGGCAAATGCTCCAAGATAGCAAGCATTTTCGCCGCATGCCTGATGTGGACATGTCATCTCTTCCCTCTTACGTGACCAGATAGCAGGTCTGCATTGCCCTTGTGGTCAGGTGGAATTCTGTCCACATTGGTGGGAAAAATGACTTCTCCCTCTTCCTCCCTCATTGTTTCATGGATGGATATCCACTCCTTCCTTTACTCCTCCCTGTATGGCTTCAACCCTTCACTATCCACTACTTTTGGTTTTGATTTTTCAGAAGCTTAAATCTGCAAAGTCACATCAAACATCAGACATCAGACTTGAGCGCATGATGGTTTCTTTTTCATGCTGATAGATGCTTTTCAACAGCTGAGGGGATTTGCTTCAGGACGGGTGGGGGTGGTTGGAATTCCGGTAAACGTAGAGAGTGGTATCATTAGGCTTCCTATAAGGGTGAAAGCTGCCAGTTTTTAGATTGAGGGTGACATCCAAGAAATCTACTGATTTCAGGTTGGTTTGCACTTGGTTTTGCAGGTTGGATTACAGCGAGCCCATCATCTCGGTAGAGGCCTGCACTATATGTGTTTCAACATTTTGATACAATATAACCAAGCATGCGCATAATTCAATCTCGGTTATTTTTTACTTACATGCCTCGGGTGCAAGTGCAAAAAGGGGGGGGGGTTAATAGGGAAAGGGAAATTGTCCGCGGAATACTGCCGTTGTTATGAAGCCCTTCCTTCTCTCAGTCCCAGTCGCCGACGTTACCCGGAGCTCCGTCGGTGGCTGCCGTCGTCACTTCGGCCCGAATCGCGTTCGTCGCACCTGCAGCTGGTCTCCGGCTGCGCCTCACTTCCTTCTGGGCCTCCTCAAAACATTAGTGGGCCTCGGGGTGGGGTTTGTGCACAATTTACAATCTTTTTTCCTCTTGCTACATGGCAACTCTTCGGACAGTGGCACGGACGGCGTTCCCCACGTCAGAAGTAATGTTCGGCCCACGGCTCTCTCTCCATTAACAACGTTCAACGTTCACCAACGTTCAAAATTTGATGCCAACGGGCTACATCTTCACTAAGATTCAATCTATCTGGCAAAGTTCTCTCCACATTGTGACCAGAAATCCCTCTCGAAGTGTGTACCAAATTCTCCCGAAATCTCTCGATGAAAAATCTTTCTCGAGGAAATCTCTCTATAAATCTCTCGATGAAAAATCTCTCGAGATGTGCAAGACAGTCTCATGTAGCCTCTCTCCTAAAAATCTGTCTTCTCCCTACAATACATGCCCTTTTTAAACTAACCCTTAAATCCCTCCTACAATTCCATTATCCAATCATTTTAATTAATTTCCCACACCTGAAATATTGACAACCCTCTTTCGACCAATCCGCTTACCTGTCCCCGACTTGACCCTCTCCTCTCACCTGCGTAACCTACCTGCGTCTCGAACCCAACCTGACACTCTCCCTTCCTCCTAATATTTATAAAACAAAACCCAGCTTCGCTACGAGCCCTTTAACTTACTCCTCCAGCAGGATTCCCGATTTAACTCACACTACCACAATATTCTCGTTAAACACCTCAACTCCTTGTCAAACATATACTCCTAACATCCTGCCAGTCCTATCTATTTCTTTGTCCTTTAAAAAATCACCTGATGTCTATCAAATGTCCTTCTTCTTTATTCCCTTTGTCTGGTTCCCTACACTGTCCTGCCATGCCCTAAGCCCGCTGTCTGAACCTTATTCCTTCCCTTTTATCCCCTTTATTCTTTCACCCTGTGCTTTGCCCTATCTACTTCATGACCCTCTAATTTCTTATCAGTCCCCTTATAATGCCCATCCTATTCGGGAGCCCCCCATTTTTTCAGCTCGTTACATCTATCTATATATATATATATATATATATATATATATATATATATATATACACACACCATTGCTGCTTATTGTATCCCCCGAACAGAGTTCAGAGGATACTATGGATTTGGCTCGAGGCCGCGACGGCCCACTACCCTGGAACTTGCGAGCCTCAGCTGCCTCCTGTTCCATTGCGTGCGCGATTCTTAGAAGTTCATCAAAGCTTGTCGGGACCTCGTAACGATGACGGATAGCCTGTTTAACTGTTTCTTCCATTAGCCCTCTCCAAAATACTATGCGCAGAGTCTCGTCTTTGGAAGAGGAGGGGATCCCTCCCTTTTCTCCACGTGATCTACAAGCAGCTGGAATCGTGCGCTGTAGGCTGCGAGCACTTCCCCCGGGAGCTGTCTGGTACAGTGTAATTGGTGTAAAAGCATCGCCCCACTCTCCAAAGTCCCATAAAACCCCTCCAATTTAAAAACAATACCGGAGACCGTCATCTCAGGGGGCATGTTCAGAACCATCTGCCCCGCCTCCCCCTTCAACGACCGCCTTACCGGTCTGTTTAGAGCATCATGGGAGCAAGGTTCATCCTTTTCGAGGCACTCCACCTCATACTTTCATATTTCAAAAGAAACCTCGCCCCCTGCAGCTTGGGGTCCCCTCTGAAAAAAAGACAACTTGTTTGGATTTTGAACCACAACTTGCGGTTTCTGCTCGGGGACCAGGGATTCCTGAATATGTAGGGAACGACAAGTGCTGGGCATGCTCCTTACTTTAACTTTTTTCTCCGCAGCAATGACATTTCGTTAAATTCTTTAGCTTTATCCGCCTCCTCGGCCGTTTCAAAGGCACAGTAAGCTGTACCAGTGGGCTCGCCCATGAGGGAGTCCTTCCCTAATTTTATGTATGTCAGCGAGCCCACATTCCCGACAAACTGCGTCAAATCCTCCTCTTTCGCGTCTGGTTTCAGATTTTTGACCAAAACCAAACAGTCCCCCGCAAGCAAAGCCATAATATCGTAGTCAATGTAACAACATAACAACAAAAATCAATCAATGAACCCCAAATAGTCTGAATAGCTCAAACTATACCAAATATCAAAATACACATGCACACACACAAAAAATCATATACTACGATACCATTCACTTCACTGCAATCCCATCTGTCATTTACGCCAAGCACCAACAACGCCTATTAACTCTCGGCGTGCAACAAAATAGCTTAATCCGCTGCCTTATATAATTGAGCCCTGGACTACAGCAAAACAAATTATTAGGGCAGGTGATCAGTGGAAAAGATGTACAGTGCGGTGGCGTGGGTAGTTTTCCTGAAAAGATGCCAAAACCCATTTCACAACGCACTGCGCATAATCACGCATGGACGGCTGGGTGAGTAAGGGGATACAAATCGGAATTCCCAATAATGTCAAATAGAATGCAACAAAATTGTAGTACTCTAAGGTCGCGCAGTAGTGTAGCGCATCTATGAGCGCTTCTATGCTGTAGCTGGGTCTGATGTAGAATCGCGTCACTATTATGCCAGAGGATGTCCTGCGGGACCTGTAAATAGCTGCAGAGATAAATAAAGTCTTCAACCGGTATGTGGGTCTGAAACAGAGTCAGGGGCAGGCGCAAAGAGTATCTGTAAAAGACCCTAAATGTGTCTCTGGGCCTTTTAATTTCGTCTGTGAATATCAACAAGTGGAGCAGCTTCTTGCCCCATCCTTGATCTCGAATAGCCACAAAATAACCCGAATTTACAGCTACATGTTCTGTACGTTGTTGGTGTGAATCCCAGTGACGGGATCCACAAAGTTCTCTGAGTGGTTCACAGTCTGTATCCTAGTAGGGCCCCGAGCTGATCATACACCTCCCTCATGTCACTATGGGTGGTGATGCCTGGGAGAATGTGCTGCTGGATAAGTGGAACAAGGGTTCCAGTATTCCTCTGCTCAACCTCTACTAGGAAACATCGACGTGATGCGGTCTTCACGCCACCAAAGACCCAGTGGTCCTGCTCCCTCCTCCCGCGGTGGTACTTTCAGGTGCTGCCAAACTTGGCATCGTTGCATACGACAATCTCTCCTTTTCCACCAACACAGCTGTGTAGAACATAGTGACTAGTGCAGACGTTGTGAAGAAAGTTATTCCAGTCTTTGATCAGTTTGACTCTATTTGTTCTAGAGCCTCTCCGGCGAAGGTGCTTTACATGATGCCACATGTTCTCTACGTTGTTGGTGTGAATCCCAGTGACGGGATCCACAAAGTTCTCTGAGTGGTTCACAGTCTGTATCCTAGTAGGGCCCCGAGCTGATCATACACCTCCCTCATGTCACTATGGGTGGTGATGCCTGGGAGAATGTGCTGCTGGATAAGTGGAACAAGGGTTCCAGTATTCCTCTGCTCAACCTCTACTAGAAAACATCGACGTGATGCGGTCTTCACGCCACCAAAGACCCAGTGGTCCTGCTCCCTCCTCCCGCAATGGTACTTTCTGGTGCCAATCTTGGCATCGTCGCTATGACAATCTCTCCTTTGCCACCAACACAGCTGTGGTGAGCATAGTGACTAGTGCAGCTGTTGCGAAGAAAGTTATTCCAGTCTTTGATCAGTTTGACTCTTGACACCTACCTCTGCGCTTCTTCTGATGTTTGTCATGCTTCCATCGCAAAATCAGTAAATGAGCTCAAGCAGCTTGTCCAAGAGCAAATGACTCCTTTAAAAAAAAACTGTCCTTCTGAATGCTATAATACTTCTAATACTTCTTGCACCTGCCACATCTCCATACTTCTCCATCTGCTGACCTGGCAAATGCTCCACAATAGCAGGCATTTTCGCCGCATGCCTGATGTGGACATGTCATCTCTCTCCTCTTACGTGACCAGATAGCAGGTCTACATTGCCCTTGTGGTCAGGTGGAATTCTGTCCACATTGGTGGGAAAAATGACTTCTCCCGCTTCCTCCCTCAGTGTTTCATGGATGGATATCCACTCCTTCCTTTACTCCTCCCTGTTGTGTATGGCTTCAACCCTTCACTATCCACTACTATTGGTTTTGATTTTTCAGAAGCTTGAATCTGCGAAGTCACATCAGACTTGAGCGCATGATGGTTTGTTTTTCATGCTGATAGATGCTTTTCAACAGCTGAGGGGATTTGCTTCAGGACGGGTGGGGGTGGTTGGAATTCCGGTAAACGTAGAGGGGGGTATCATTAGGCTTCCTATACGGGTGAAAACTGCCGGTTTTTAAATTGAGGGTGACATCCAAGAAATCTACTGATTTCAGGTTGGTTTGCACTTGGTTTTGCAGGTTGGAGTACAGTGAGCCCATCATCTCGGTAGAGGCCTGCACTATATGTGTTTAGCTTTTCCTTCAGTTTAGATAGCGTGTATGGTCCCACTAACTCACATATCTCTGCCCTGTCATAGGCCCCCATAGAGACATCAAACTGGTTAAGCCCCTCTTGTTTTTCCCAAGCTTTACCATTGTTGTCATACAATAATGTCCTTCTTGAGCGCATGATGGTTTCTTTTTCATGGTCCCTTATAACTATGAACTTTTTTGCCCAGTTGAGACAGGTGGATAATAGTTCAGTGGATATCGAGGGGTAAAAGTCCATGATATCAAATACAATGAAAATCAAAGTTTTCTTGTCATCAAGTTTGGTGAACCAGTCGAGTACATCAGCCGTGCTGGTCCATTGATTTGGATTGGTTTTGCCTTTTATTTCATATACTTGTATATGTTGATTAGGTAGTCCACGTGTTGGCAAGATAAAAAGATAAGTAACAAAACTAGAACAAAGTTCATGCTGTATCACCAGCGGTTTATTTCTGCACACAAATTTTCGAGCGTCTCGTCGCCCTTTCTGTACCCTTTCAGAGTATCAACATTTATATATATATAATAGGTGTGACGGAGAAATGGCTGCTCGCAGATGTTGCAGTATATTCACTGATAGCCTTTAATTTTCCCGAGCTTTCAACCGAGTAACCAGTCTTTTTCAAGGGCTTGGGACGAAGAGGCCAAGCTTTACTTCAAATTATATATATATATATATATATATATATATACACCATTGCTGCTTATTGTATCCCCCGAACAGAGTTCGGAGGATACTGTGGATTTGGCTCGAGGCCGCGACGGCTCACTACCCCGGAACTCGCGAGCCTCAGCTGCCTCCTGTTCCATTGCGCGCGTGATTCTTACAAGCTCATCAAAGCTTGTCGCGACTTCGTAATGATGCCGGATAGCTTGTTTAACTGTTTCATCCATTAGCCCTCTCCAAAATACTATGCGCAGAGTCTCGTCTTTTGGAAGAGGAGGGGATCCCTCCCTTTTCTCCACGTGATCTATTTAAGCAGCTGGAATCGTGTGCTGTAGGCTGCAAGCACTTCCCCCGGGAGCTGTCTGGTACAGTGTAATTGGTGTAAAAGCATCGCCCCACTCTCCGAAGTCCCGTAAAACCCCTCTAATTTCAAAACAATACCGGAGACCGTCGTCTCGGGGGCATGTTCAGAACCATCTGCCCCGCCTCCCCCTTCAACGACCGCCTTACCGGTCTGTTTAGAGCATCATGGGAGCAAGTTTCATCCTTTTCGAGGCACTCCACCTCATACTTCCATATTTCAAAAGAAACCTCGCCCCCTTCGGCTTGGGGTCCCCTCTGAAAAAAAGACAACTTGTTTGGATTTTGAACCACAACTTGCGGTTTCTGCTCGGGGACCAGGGATTCCTGAATATGTAGGGAACGACAAGTGCGGGGCATGCTCCTTACTTTAACTTTTTTTTCCGCAGCAATGACATTTCGTTAAATTCTTTAGCTTTATCCGCCTCCTCGGCTGTTTCAGAGGCACAATAAGCTCTACTAGTGGGCTCGCCCATGAGGGAGTCCTTCCCTAATTTTACATATGTCAGCGAGCCCACATTCTTGAAAAACTGCCTCAAATCCCCCTCTTTCGCGTCTGGTTTCAGATTTTTGACCAAAACCAAACAGTCCCCCGCAGGCGAAGCCATGGTATCGCAATCAATGTAGCAACAAAACAACAAAATCAATCAACGAACCCGAAATAGTCTCAATAGCTCAAACTATACCAAATATCAAAATTAAACACATGCACACAAAAAAATCATATACTACGATACCATTCACCTCGCTGCAATCCCATCTGTCATTTACGCCAAGCACCAACAATGCCTATTAACTCTCGGCGTGCAACAAAATAGCTTAATCCGCTGCCTTATATAATTATGCCCTGGACTACAGCAAAACAAATTATTAGGGCAGGTGATCAGCGGAAAAGATGTACAGTGCGGTGGCGTGGGTAGTTTTCCTGAAAAGATGCCAAAACCCATTTCACAACGCACTGCGCATAATCACGCATGGACGGCTGGGTGAGTAAGGGGATACAAATCGGAATTCCCAATAATGTCAAATAGAATGCAACAAAATTGTAGTACTCTTAAGGTCGCACAGTAGTGTAGCGCATCTATGAGCGCTTCTATGCTGCGGCTGGGTCTGATGTAGAATCGCGTCACTATTTATATGCCAGAGGATGTCCTGCGGGACCTGTAAATAGCCGCAGAGATAAATAAAGTCTTCAACCGGTATGTGGGTCTGAGACCGAGTCAGGGGCAGGCGCAAAGAGTATCTGTAAAAGACCCTAAATACGTCTTGGGGCCTTTTAATTTGGTCTGGGAATATCAATAAGTGGAGCAGCCTCTTGCCCCATCCTCGATCTCGAATAGCCGCAAAATAACCTGAATTCACAGCTACATGCTCTCTACATTGTTGGTGTGAATCCCAGTGATGGGAGCCACAAAGTTCTCTGAGTGGTTCACGTTGTGGTGAACGTATCAAAAGGACCCTAAGCTGATTATATGCCTCCCACATGTCGCTATGGATGGTAATACCTGGGAGAACGTGCTGCTTGATAAGTGGAACAAGGGTTCCATTATTCCTCTGCTCCACCTCTGCTAGGAAACATCGACGTGATGCGGTCTTCACGCCACCAAAGACCCAGTGGTCCTGCTCCCTCCTCCCGCGGTGGTATTTTCAGGTGCCAAACTTGCCATCGTCACGTACGACAATCTCTCCTTTTCCACCGACACAGCTGTGTAGAACATAGTGACTATTGCAGACGTTGCGAAGAAAGTTATTCCAGTCTTTGATCAGTTGACTCTATTTGTTCTAGAGCCTCTTCGGTGAAGGTGCTTTACATGATGCCACATGTTCTCTACGTTGTTGGTGTGAATCCCAGTGACGGGATCCACAAAGTTCTCTGAGTGGTTCACAGTCTGTATCCTAGTAGGGCCCCGAGCTGATCATACACCTCCCTCATGTCACTATGGGTGGTGATGCCTGGGAGAATGTGCTGCTGGATAAGTGGAACAAGGGTTCCAGTATTCCTCTGCTCAACCTCTACTAGAAAACATCGACGTGATGCGGTCTTCACGCCACCAAAGACCCAGTGGTCCTGCTCCCTCCTCCCGCAATGGTACTTTCTGGTGCCAATCTTGGCATCGTCGCTATGACAATCTCTCCTTTGCCACCAACACAGCTGTGGTGAGCATAGTGACTAGTGCAGCTGTTGCGAAGAAAGTTATTCCAGTCTTTGATCAGTTTGACTCTTGACACCTACCTCTGCGCTTCTTCTGATGTTTGTCATGCTTCCATCGCAAAATCAGTAAATGAGCTCAAGCAGCTTGTCCAAGAGCAAATGACTCCTTTAAAAAAAAACTGTCCTTCTGAATGCTATAATACTTCTTATACTTCTTGCACCTGCCACATCTCCATACTTCTCCATCTGCTGACCTGGCAAATGCTCCACGATAGCAGGCATTTTCGCCGCATGCCTGATGTGGACATGTCATCTCTCTCCTCTTACGTGACCAGATAGCAGGTCTGCATTGCCCTTGTGGTCAGGTGGAATTCTGTCCACATTGGTGGGAAAAATGACTTCTCCCGCTTCCTCCCTCAGTGTTTCATGGATGGATATCCACTCCTTTCCTTACTCCTCCCTGTATGGCTTCAACCCATCACTATCCACTACTCTTGGTTTTGATTTTTCAGAAGCTTGAATCTGGAAAGTCACATCAGACATCTTAGTCATTATGAGGCATGGGCCTCTCCATCTGAGCTGTCATTTTGGAGACACCCCCTTCTTCCATGAGTGATCATACAGCCATGCAAACATTTCTTTTTGCAAGGTTGGGTCTTCTACCTTTCCATCGTAATTGCCCTTCTGCCTTGGGAGGCATTTTACTTGAGATTTTTCTCACCTATTTGATGAGCTTTTTGCAGTTGTCTTATGTTTTCAGCAAAATCACCCAGGCATTCATCCTCAGGAGGTATAGATGGCATTATCAGGTCCACTGGAAGACTTACCTCCCTCCCCCAGCATCATCATGTTTGGGATTTCCCCTGTCGATTCCTGTGGCAAATTTCTGTGCGCACTTGTGGCAGAGGAAGAACTTCATCCTAGTCCTTGTCACCTCTAGTTTCCTTAATTAAAATTGCAGCAACATTAAGCAGTGTGTGCTCGAAGAGTTGAACAAGCCCACCGGACTTGAAAGCCATTGTTCTCATCTTTCTGCCACCATTGTTAAGACTCTGGTTTATGCACTGCTGTTGAAGTTTGGCCTCCAAGTCAGCACTCATGCTCATGCATATCTCTTTCTCTTCGTTCTACAGTGCTGACCACCGTATTTCATTCTTTTCACTCTTCAGCGCAAAGAATTTCAGAGCAGATACCTCACCAACATATATTGTTCACACCTACTTACCGATGGATACATATGAATGTTACTGAATGGGGCCTGAGATTCTGTATTCAGTTCCAGATTCTGTCTACAGTTTAATTTGGCTGGATCATGGCCAAGTTGAATGGCATTATTTCCACATTTTGTTGGAAACGTATTTGTTCTCAGCTGAAATAGTACAAAATAACAACTACAAATTTAAAACAAATTAAAGAATGTACTGACAAACCCTTAAAAATGAACTGACAAATCTGCCCAAAGCTTGTATGACATGTAGGTTCTATGTGGTATGTGTGTGTGTGTGTGTGGGGGGGGGGGTACACCAATGAAAGGTCAGCCTGAGGCCAGCCCAAGACTACCTGCTCGCCACCATTTGTTACTGCAATTTGATATCCCGTTTGGTACCACATTTCGACTTTTGTGTGTTTTTAGCAACCCAAAGGGCGGTTTTTTTGGTTAATGTAAATGGGTCCATGTGTTTGAAGCTCCTTGATCATGGGAGGGGGGGGGGTGCTACTCCTGTATGTAAATATATTTGTTAGGTTAGAGCTCACATGTTTAAAAGAAAATGATATTGGTATTTTAATTTTAAGTATGTTGCTCATGGAGCCCAAATGTTATGACTCTAAGGCAGCCCTACTGATAATGTGCTTTCTTGTTTCTTTTCACCCATATATCCATCCAGTTTTGTTTTGTTACAGCTGTTTTGAAGCTAGGACATTTAAACTTATGGGTATTGGGTTGTTAGACAAAAATTAGCCAAATACAGTAGCAGACGGTAAGCAAATAATCAACGTTGGTGAAGTTGATGGGACAAACTATCACTTCTGGATCTGGATGTAGCTATCTTTCTGAAGCGCAGCTGAGGAAAGATAGCGTACACATTCAGATCGCCGAGGAAGTGATAGTTTGTCTCATCGCCTGAAACTAAAAGTTGATTATTTGCTTTATATTCCACATCTAGGGTCCTAGACATTCTTATTTCATTCTACATCTGAAACCGTTTTAGCTGTCTTTAGTTATCCTTAGGGCTTAGACTACGTAGTTTACTTACCAATCATGTTGTTGCTAAAACGATGTCCAACGTTAGTTTTAAATGTTCACAACACAGTTGTTAAACTGAAATGTCGCATTTCTGTTCTGGTTCTGAACTTGCACATTTCTGTTCTCAACCGGAGGCTGAGCAACAAGCATACTAGTGTTTTCCACTGCAGCTAGCAAACGTTCCACTTGACTGTTTAAAATATCCAAAAAGTCATTGATATCATCATCAATATTACTACTATTATTACTAACTTCAGCAGCTTGTGTTTGGTTTTGTGTGCATCGCTGGTCTCGCTGGCCGTGATGAGATGGACCTGGTTCTTGTTGTGCATGGCCAAGTGCACTAGATATTGCTTCACTCATTTTCATTTTTTGTTGGTCGCTCGTTTGCGTGTAATGTTTGATGCTTGTTTCAGATCTATGCCCTGAAACAGTCATTATGTCCCTTGAAGGAAAACTGGCATGATCAAGAGTGGTAATGGATGTTGCTCTTAAACAATGATTAGCGTAGTCAGTCGAGCATCCTGCTTCCCTGCTAATTGTCTTCATCATACTTCCAAGAGTGTGAATTCCAACTCGAATGTTGTCATACCAAGGTCCATCACCATATCGTCCAGCTCCTTTTGGTTTTTGCCAAAGAAATGGCGATTTGGGATTTAGTTTAGATTTGTATTTCAGGAGTGTTTCCACAGGGCACCTATTACTCCCAGGTATTTCAAACATACATCCTCCTTGGCTGTTCAAGTCGTCATCAGGGTGATTCTCTGTAGCTTTGTCGACGATGCGAAAATAACGGTGACCATTTTGTTCACTAAGAATGAAGTCACCAGCCTTCATATCATGTCAATTTTCTTCTCCTCGGTTAGCAAAATGGGTCATGATATCCACAAATACTTTACGCTGTAATCCACGCAGAGTGTCCAAGTCCAGACTGTTTTTTAATTTTGTTCATGTCGGTTTCACTAACAGATTTGTGATGTTTTACGCTAGCTTTTCCTTCCACTTTGAGCTTCCGAAGAACAGTTTTAAACACACGACCAGATTTCGCAAAATTGGTGTCCTTAATGATGTCTCTGTCTCGCAAATTCAGAAAATGCTTCTGCAAACCATACCACAAGGCCTGCATTGACTTTTTAATGTACGACTCACCACTACGCGATTTCACACTTGCGTACAATTTTCCAAGCAGTTGATCTAACGCTTTCAAGTCAATGTCCGCGAGCTGGTCGAAATCGACGTCCACTAGTGCAGCGCAAGAATCCTTGAATATTCCAAGGCTGAACTTCAGCTGTCACTTTGTATTTTTGCTTTCACTGTCTTGCAGAAAATCATCAATTTCAGTTTCGCTAAGCAGGTCAAATCTGATTTCTGCGGCCATTTTATTGATTGAGCTACGATCAACGCTATGCTAAACAAATTACGTATGTAGCTAGATGTCTATGTGTAGATTAAGGCTTCGTCTATGTTTTACGTCTAGAATCTACACGGTATAACATTACGAGTCAACTTTAGTGGTATGGGCGATACGCGTAGCTGACAAAACAACGAATTTGCATCGCGCACCGCGGCACCGAAGTAAAAGTGCGTTGCATTGTGGACTATCACTTGACCTAGGTCACATGATAGTCCACAGTGCAACGCACTTTCATTTTGCGCATACTCATCTTGCGTTAGGACTGTGTGGACTGAAGAGATCAGCGAAACAAAAGGGCCTATCATCATAGAGTGTAACAAACTTTTCTTCTCAGGTGATGTGATGAGCAAAACTACGCTTCATCATGGAATCAGCTCTTGGCCACTCCTGTTGCAACATTCTTCGGAAGATTGCGCTGTTTGCACAATGTTACTGTTCCCAGGGAGGTGAGATTCCTCTCACCTCCCTGCTGTTCCGCAGCGACGTGGCGAAAAGCATATTGCCCGCTGACCTTTTAACCCTGCAAAATATCAACTGCTGACCTTTTAACCCTGCAAAACATCAACCGGAATTGCCTCGCAAAACTCCCTCGTATAGGTAATAATGAGAAATATTACTTCTCTGTTTAATACGTGTATCGTAATGTGTATGGCATGTACACAGGCAAAAATATGTATTCAGGCCCTCGGATGTTGGACACCCTAACACACACAAGGGAACATTTTGTCACACTCTGAATAATACAGCATTGGTCAGGCATTGTGTCTTACTTGGAATTAGTATCAACACAGCCATCTTCTGGTTTGTTTTGTACTTCTTCTTTTTTTATTTCAGTGATAGAGAAGTTGTCTACTACAGGCGACCCCTGTTTTTAACAAAGTCATCTGGACCTGTGTTTATGCTCATTATATTAGGAGTTCACTGTGCAAGTCAGCATTGAAGTTACATATAAATGATTATAAAAGCAAAGTGCAGGGTTACTGCCTATGTTTATCTCATCAAACTGAACATCCTGTTGTATCAACAGCATATCTTCCAACCTAGAGGAAGGAAGATTACTTTCATTTTTATCTTTTCCTGTTAGTTTTGGCTTTCTAACATGGTTCATACGGGCATGTAAAAGTACTTGCAACACTCCATGGCATTCATGTCAGTCACAACACAGGTGCTCGATAACTGTACCCAGTGGTTGATGCTGTATCAAGGTGTGATAACAAAATGTAGTGCAATGCTTAAATGGCATGGCAGTGTAGGGACGTCTTTCCAGAGTTAGATCAACAAGTGATATTCATAGATCCTCCTAGCTGACTAGTAGCCTGAAGTTTCTGAATGAAGTCTAGATTACTGTGAGTGAATTCAAGCATGAGAAAACCAATGGGATGACACAGAAGTGGGTCACATGACCTCCCAGACACTGGCACTGACCCCTTTCAAACAGCGCTTTGCTACAATTGACACGTTTAACTCTCTGATACTACAAAGGTAGCGGACTCATGGATGTCTCTGTATTGATAATGGTGAAGAAGCACAACCAAAGGGCTATTTATTGAAGCAAACATGACAACTCAAATGTGTGCTTAATTTTCAATACTGCCTAAGTTCATGCTTCAAGTCAGTACTGTTTGCAATGTCTTGAAGACAGATTGAGGTTTGATGATGGTAATGATGATGATGATGACAATTGTTATTGATCATTTCTTCTTTCTTTTTTTTTGGTATGGATATCATTATTATTGTTATGTTTATGGTGATGATGATGATGGTGATTATGATTACTTAATTGTTATTGTTATTGATATCATTATAATCATTATTGTTATTGTCACCATTATGGGAGAAAAACCAAGTGTCTCATTCAGAAGAGGAGGCTGCTTGCGGAGTGGAAACAGCCAACTTAATATATACATATTACCCACAGGTCTTTGTCCACTCTAAACCTACTTAAAAATTCTATACACAAGTAAATGGTTATAACTTGTTTACAAGCAAGCAACCAAATTGAGAAATGACATATAATCATTTTGTGTAGGTCACTGGTCTTGATGATGGTTATGTCAGATGGATTTTACACATAATGTTAATGATGTATAGTAGAATTGTTTCTGCATTTCCTTGATGACATGGAAACTCTCTTTTGGGGCACTGTGGGTTACCTTGTGTCTAAAAGTTTGTATTTTGCATTCAAGCTTTACAAATGTATCTTAGGGCATTATGTAGTTACCTTAAAACATTGCAAGTTCAAGACATTAAAACTCCTTGAGGGCACATTCATGTTTAAATTTACTTCTGATCAACTTCCCTTTTTTGTTCATGTATTTGCCCTAAATTAAAGATACACCCACCACTCCACCAACCATTTTCGGGAAAACTCCAAAATAATCCTCGCTCAAAAGTAATTCAGACACCTGTTGGAATTCCTTACTGAACAGAATCAAACAGCGCACCTCACTTCATTCTTTTATGAGGGCATTACTGAAGAAAAAGTAAATATTGTGCCCACAACTAATCACCTCAATTGCAAGCCTGGTACCATAATTCTCTTCTTATACCTCTGACACAATGAGCTGATATGAAAGGGGAGTGTTAGACATCAATTGGATATGCACAAAGGGCTACAGACATCCTCACCCTATTCTCACATATGTAAAATTTGTTCAAGCATAAATCCAAGTACCTATATTCTAACAAACAAACAAATCAACAACAGAACAGTTTCTATTAATGTCAGATGTGTGCAACATAATCTGGCTTGTACAGTGCTGGATAAACCATACATCAAGAGTGGGAATGAACTAACCACCGACAGGATCGAAGTCTCATATTTCATAATTGATTTCTGTCCCAGTGGGCTGAAAGAGGAAGTGCAGAATAAAATGTGTTTTTTACTCAACTTTGATTATGTTTCCATTCTACTAAACATTGCATTGCAATAAATGGTAGTGATACCAGTCCATGCATGGCATTTGGCTTAGCTAGCAGGATTATTTTAAAAAGAGTATTTAATCCTTCATGTTGCATCAATTGTTCTTGCCAAATAATGCATGGCAGAAGGACAAATGGCGCTCTGTTGTCAGTCATGTTTCATGGTGCAATACAAATAAAGCTCTGAATCTATGAATGTTCCCTTGCTTGTACTCTCTAGTGTAGTGTATGCAAGCGTGCATGTGTGTCATTGGTGTTTGTGTGTGTGTATAAGTCTGCTTGTGTTGTGTAGAAGATTGTTTCGGTGAAAAACTTCAATGTGGCACATACCGTGCATATACTGTTGCTTATTCTCACAGAACATGCTTTGCTCTGTGTGTGTTTGTGTGTGTGTGTGTGTGTGTGTGTGTGTGTGTGTGTGTGTGTGTGTGTGTGTGTGAGTGTGTGTGTGTGTGTGTGTGTGTGTGTGTGTGTGTGTGAGTGTGTGTGTGTGTGTGTGTGTGTGTGTGTGTGTGTGTGTGTATGTGTGTGTTGGTAGGAAAATGTGTGAATATGTGTGTATGCGTGTCTCTCTCTCTGTTTTGTTATGTTTTGTTGTTGTTGGCTTGTGCGGTTCTACCTGTTTGAAGGGATGTACGTCCAGGATGTACACTGTATCCCTTGTCACAATCTACCAATGTTTTCAGTACAGTCAGCCATCTCTGCCCCACAAAAAAAATGGTGATATATTTTACTGACAAACAGAATGTGAATGCTGTGTCCCATGAGCAAATCAGAGATTCAGACTTTGATTTATGTGTTTAACCATCTCAGTACCACTTTCATCAAAACATCTTCAACATCATATACAATCCTTCTCTCTCTCTCTCTCTCTCTCTCTCTCTCTCTCTCTCTCTCTCTCCCTCCCTCTCTCTCTCTCTCTTTTCATCAGGATGGAATTTCCCTTAAAATACAGCTGTACCTACTGATGAGCCAGACTTAAATGGTAATGGTGGTCAGTTAAGTAATGCTGTTGATTGGTTTAAAAAAAAGAAGAAAAGTGATGAACACAAGGAATATGAGAATTGTCAAGTGGGCCTACTCATTAGTTTCCTAGAATACCATGAATTATTTTTCTATGTCATGTTCATGAAGTATGAGTGTAGAGTTGATATGTTCTTGTCTTCTTCTATGTGTTCCCTGCAGAATCTTTTTTCCCCCCAGATCATTTTTAACACTGGTACAACATTCCCTGCATGAGGAGATTCCAACCTTTGGAATTTAGATTCAGGACCCCCCCCCCCAAAAAAAAAAAACAAAACAACAACAACAACAACAACAACAACAACAACAACAACAACAACAACAACAACCCGAAAACCAACCAACCAACCAAACAAACAAACAAACAAACCAAAACAAAGCAACAAAACAACAACAACAACAACAATGCTGATGATAACAAACAACAACAAACAACAAAAAGCAACCTACAACTATGAACAACGCCACCATTACAGGAAGTGACATCAGTGGGGAGATATACCAGTGTGCTGGACCATACACAAAGATGTTTGCTTCCATGAATGGTGTCTGTGTTGCTTATTCATACATGAGCTATTGCTCAATGTGACTCGATCATACAGATGATATGACAGTGCGGTTCGTATGCACTCTAGAATTGGCATTGAAGAGACCACAGTGGGGTTATTTCTGTGTGCACGAGGCCATACTTCATTCAGTGGAAGTGACATTGCCATATAATTACCTGGCTTCCATGAGCACCAATTAGTACACAGCACCATGCTGTTCATTTCCATTGGTCATGAATATATTATTGATTGCACAGACAGAGAGAAACAAAGACAGACAGACAGACAGACTGACTGACAGAAAGATTGGCCCAATATGGCCAGTTTGGCCAATTTTTTGTTGGTGTATCTATAAATTTATTGCTTAACATTCCGTAACATTAACATGCGAGCGTTTTGTATGTGTGTGTGTGTGTGTGTGTGTGTGTATGTGTGCATGTGTTAGCATGTGTATGTGATTTATTCCTTTTTATTAGCTCACCTGAGCCAAAGGCTCAAGTGAGATATTGCGATCGCCCTTCGTCCGGCGTCCGTCGTGCGTCGTCCGTCGTGCGTCGTCCGTCGTGTGTAAACTTTTTACATTTTCATCTTCTTCTTGAAAACCCCAAGGCCGATTTTCATCAAACTTGGCAGGTAGCATCCCTAGGGGGTTAGGAACTCAATTTGTTAAAATGGGCACCATGCCCCACCCAGGGGGCCCCCAGGGGGCCCAAACCCCCCAAAATTAAGGAATCTGTAAAAATCTTCTTCTCTAGAACCAGAAGTGATAGAGCTAAGTTAATACTATGAGTTAGTACATTGATGACTGTAGTTTCAAGTTTGTTCATGGCAGAATCAGGGGTGCCCCCCTTGGGACCCAGGGGAGGAGGGTGGGGAGGGGTCCTAATGGGGCCTAAATTGTACATTTTCTTCTTCTTCTTGAGAACCCCTTGACCTATTTTTAACCAAACTTGGCAGGTAGCATCCCTAGGAGGTTAGGATCTCAATTTGTTAAAATGGGCACCATGCCCCACCCAGGGGGCCCTCAGGGGGGCCCAAACCCCCCCAAAATGAAGGAATCTTTAAAAATCTTCTCTAGAATCAGAAGTTATAGAGCTAAGATAATACTATGAGTGAGTACATTAATGACTGTAGTTTCAAGTTTGTTCATAGCAGATCCAGGGGTGCCCCTCTGTATTGGGGGGGGGGGGGGGGGGGTGGGAAGGTCCAAATGGGGGCCTGAATTGTACATTTTCATCTTCTTCCTGAAGACATCATGATGGATTTTCGTCAAACTTGGCAGGTAGCATCCCTAGGGGGTCAGGATCTCAATTTATCAAAATGGGCACCATGCCACACCCAGAGGGCCCCAGGGGGCCCCAATCCCCTCAAATTAAGGAATCTTAAAAAATTTGGGCCCTTATTATACATTTTCATCTTCTACTTGAGAATGCCTGGTCAAATTTTAGTAGAGCTGTGAATAATTTAGATTAGTGACTGTGTGAAAGGTGAATTTGTGATACTCAGGTGAGCGCTAGATCCGCGGGTCTCTTGTTTACATTTTCCGTAATATTGATCAAGCTCTTGGAAAACCTCAGATAATATATTCCAAATGGTTATAATGACAATAAAATTATCGTAATGGTGATTTAATTCAGTGCAATTTTAATACATGCAAAACCCATACCTTTTTAGTTTTGTTTTGTTTTGTTTGTGCATATATATATATATATATATATATATATCATATATGCATACGCCAGACTAAAAAAAAAAAAAAAAAAAAAAAAAAAGAGCTAGGAGCCACTTAGCTGGTTAAATGGCAAATGAATGGATAAATCAACAGGTGAAAGGGCAAATCAATGAATATGAGTAATAAAGTAAATCATTACATTAATGCAACATAAGCAGCAATAAGTAAGTGTGTAATACAAACTTCCAGATAGAAAAAAAAAAACAGATAAGAGAGAGGGAAAAGAAGAGAAGCAGTGAGAACTTTCAGTCACTAGTGTGTGTACCAGTGTCTTTATGACCCCCCCCCCCCCCCCTTTCTCTCTCTCTCTCTCTCTGTCTTCACCGTCTCTGGAATATTAGGGAGCTTTAGATTTTAGACGCGCGGACGTTCAAAGGGAAAAAAAAAACATGGTCTGAGCGTGCGCAGTAGCTTGACGTGTGCTACCGCGCACGCTCAGACCATGTTTTTTTCCCTTTGAACGTCCGCGCGTCTAAAATCTAAAGCTCCCTAATGTGACACAAACCACATCAAGGAACGAAGTTATATCCGCTATATCCAATCAACAGGTGGGTAACAAATCACAGTCACTGACTGGTAAAACAATGAGGATCGTAGTACACGTGCGACAATCTCATTGGTTACGCGTCTGCCGTGCTTTGAAACGTATTACAGTCACAGCAGAGTACATGGTTATTTTGTTCATGGTTCTCAATGTTCAACAGGACGGAGTTAGTCATTAAAATGCTGAAAGTGAAACCTGTTGCTCCTTGTCCTCAGTTTCACCTGTCGTTGTCATATGCGGCGCAAGCTGACCGGGACAAGAATTAAGGGGGGGGGGGGGTGTTCGGAGCACTTCGGGCGTGTTAGAGAAGATTTTTTTTTTTCAAGTTTCAAGTTTAAATACTCTGTCTCCAATGCCTTTAGATCGTGTTCTCTGACCCTGTAGAACGATCTTATGTAATAACAAGGATCTTCAAACACTAGCGATCGATATACCCCACAGACGTCTATTGTCCAGCGCTCCCAAGGCTTACAAACTGAGGTCTTCTATGTTTATATCATTTCGTTCCCGTCAAGCTTTTACACAACGTCGCGCAGTATTGTACGTGCATATATAGTCTGTACCATCCTGTTCCAAATGATAAAAGCAATAACTTCTCGTACCGTTTAGCGATAAGGTTGTGGAATATACGTTCCTGGTTTATCACTGAAAGAATGCTCACGTATTCGGGCATATGCTTGATACGTAACCTCCTAAAATATTATTACCAGCATATTACAGAAAGCTGTTCCAAGTCGCGCATTTCATACAAGCCATGTAGGGACCTACAGTATGAAATGTTTGCATTGTCATTAGGCTGGAAAATCCTTTCAAATTTAAGGAATGAATGGCACATATTGTAACGTGCTAATAATAATAAAATGAGGAAGTTACGAAATAGAGAGTGTATACGGAAGTTTCATATCATAATCATGGCTCGGGTTGTTGGAGTATAGCCTCATTATACCAAAACAACGATCTTTTTGTTTACAACCAGTTTGCCCTGCTCGCCTAATGCCTCCTTGATTTACCTGGATCGATAGCAAACGAAGCACCCATAACAGTGCTAAGGCTTCTTCGGAAGGATCCACAGGATCAGTGGCGGATCCAGGCGGGGCGTACCGATGGAAATGAGCGTCGGGCCCCCATATTAGTTTATTAATGCTATAAACAGTATGATATTGTCAACACCCCCTCCTCCCTCAAGAAATGAGCCGGGTGCGGGGATGTAAGGATTGTTGAATACGAATTACCATTTTGGTCAAAATTAATGGAACTTCCGGCCGGCGTTAGCCACAAAGACACAACTGAAATGCTGTACATTCTTTGATAACGCAAACCCTTGTTATAAAAAATATATATATATATAACCACAGATCCACAGTAAACTGTTAATGCTATATGGTTAATGAGAAGCATACATGAAATTAAAGAGTTATCCTAAATAGACACGTGTTTTCACGGAGCAATGATATCGGTTGCAACATACTGTTTATGCAATCAAGGTGATGATGTAATCGCGTCACATGTTATATTGTTTCGTACATAGATACGAAAAACAAAATGGTCGTTGATTTCACAGACACGCCCCTCATCTTTCTTTCTCGAAAGTGAACAATGCAACAACAAAAAAAAATCACGTTAGTTATCATGTAGGGCTTACTATATATTATCTTTCATTTTATTGAAAAATGATAAAAAATGTGGTGAAGAGCCATGCTTGCCCAATAAGAAACCTTGTCTGTCAAGGCATTACATAAGTGCCTCACCTGATTTGCATGCTATAATTTGCAACATTGCGTCATTGTACATTGCGTCATTATGATATTTACGCCCGATAAAACTGAAAGTTCTCAATTGCTTTGTTTGTTTGATAGGTTTTACTCTACTTGATTTAAATACACTATTATAAGGAGTGGTTGAAAACACATGTACTTAAATAAAATACAATATTCTACCCGTGTGTGTGTGTGTGTGTGTGTGTGTGTGTGTGTGTACGTGTTTTATATGGGAATGCACTACCAGCAGATATATATATATATATATATATATATATATATATACATAAAACTGCTGGTAGTGCATTCCCATATATAAGAAAGGAAGAGAGCAAAAGGAGGGAGGGGGTTACCATGTTGAGGCAGAACAGAGATCCCCTATTAGTACTTCAAGGATTTCGTATTATCGATACTTGGTAATAAGATACCACTGCCTGCATATTCCAAACATTTTACGACTGGTATAGGGCCTGCCCCTACAGCACAAGTGTGAGTAAACTGAAAACCTACTCACGCTGAATTATGTAACTGTATATATATTGCGCGTGTTAGATGTGAAACATAAGACATAATACCATAAACAAATTGTGCTTACATTTAATGTGATCTTTATCCCGACGATAGTTATGTTTGTTTGTTTGTTTGTTTGTTGCAGTTTTTGGACGGTATTGAGACATACTTTGGAAAATATCTTTTTCTCAGATATTTCAAGCAGACATCAATACCTGTAAGTATTGGTAAACTGGAAAAAAAAAACATATCTCTATCGACTTCATTTTTTATGTTGCTCTAGATTTCCCCATTGTAATAAAGCGTGTTGTTCATTTTGATTTGATGACCCCATGCCTATATGAGCCGGGTCTGATTTTTTCTCTTTTTTTTTTTCGGCGACGATTCATAGGTTAAAGAGAGAGAGAGAAAAAAAAAAGCAAAACAAAAACACGTAATGCATGAGTTGGTGCACCCGTGACTTGTCCTCACGCGGTTTTTGTCATAGTGGTCAGGGAAGTTGTTCATTGCATCGCTCTCACTTTACACGCCCTCCTGGGTTCTCGATATGTAGTGGAATCAATTGGGCAGAAATATGTTTGTATGACGTCACAATATATATATATCATTAACACTTTTTTTTTACGTACAACGTTCACGAATTTAACAAAAAATAATCAATGCCGAAAGATTCACGAAAATGGCAATTGAAATAGGTTCACCTGCAATATGTTTACATAATAAGTATCACTGTTATTTGTGTGATTAAAAAAAAATGAAAAACATGAAATCTGAGTTTACATGAAAGGATCAGTTCCACTTTTCTGGAAGTGCCATGATAATAGATGTGATTGATATAATTTCTAATGTCTTCAGAAAACTTTAACCTACAGGGAATATTTTCCGGAAATTACCAAGTCGAGGCAAGTTCATTTCAGAGAGTGTCCCTTTAATATCTCATTAGCTTTCAATGAAATTCTGTATAACTTAGAACAAGAAATATTCTAATTTCTTGAACCTTTCAGTGTTTGGACCATCAGTGTAGGCCTGTATGTCTTCATGGAAATTTGGTGTGTTATAGAAATTTAGAAGGCTCTAACTGAAAATACGATTCATCTTCAATCACTGAGCGTGTCATGCATTTTAAATCTGCGTATAACTAGGAATCTACTAAAATATGTGAAAACGCATTAGTACAATATTTCCAACGAGGGATTAGTAAAATTGACTTGTAAAACTGTTCTCTCGAATACGAACTGTATAAAACATGTGTAGTCTCATTTTATTTTACTCAGTTGGATCTGGTGTCAGTTCAAAAGCTGTATAAAGGTGCATCAAACAAACTTTGCCCTCTCAAAGTCTAACAGTAGGCCCTTCTACACCACTTTCATGGGCTTTATCTTTACAATAAAAAATGCAGTCACTTTCAAAGCGTCGTTATAAGATATTCGACACCCATTTTCTGTCACGTAATCGCTATTAATTTTGAAGCACGTGCCAAAATAAGAGCACTGTGACATTATCGGGCGATTGCACGTTCTCATGCGTTGTGTTTTGCGTCGCCTGTGTAAAGAGAAGTCAAGTAGGATGGCACTAGACAATGACGTGACATAGGATTGGCTTGCCGGTACCAGGGAGGTGCACCTCCCTGCCGGTACTTTGAATACTGCCAATCACAATACATAAAGGTGCGCGCCCGCCGGCCCGTCTCGGTGAGCCAAGTTGTTTGGGGTGAATCGACATGGCAGCCTGGTTTCTCATTACGCGGATCCAGAGGGGAGCCCCCGGGCACTACCCCCCCCCCCCCCCCATTTTTTTCTTTTAAAAAAAAAAAAGAAAAAGAAAAAGAAAAAAATTAATTTGGTTTTTTTTTTTTTTTGCTTGTCAGCCGATGAAACCCGGAAGTGGCACCAGAAATATTTTTGGCGCCCCCTCCCCCTTTCGGAATTCCTGGATCCGCCCCTGTTTCTAATGTTGTTTTTTTTTATGTTCTTTTATGGTACCAGACGAGCTGAAGTTTGTGCTCGAAACGCCCATATCGTTTTTACGCCTTTTGTGACAGGAGGTGGATCCCTGACAACTAAAATACATGTAGTGTGCAATAAAATCGGCGCCGCCCCTCGCCCGTACTCTGTATCCCTCCTCCTCATCGACCGACTGCGAATATCAGTGGTATGGTTTTTACTACGATTGTCTTCTCCTTCTAAAGCAACACCGATATGTAACATTTTGCTTTATGATATAAACTGATACCACAAAAATGATTAGATCATACTCTAGATGCACATCTCACAAATAACTATCAATGAATGCAGGCATGCAAGTAATGTAGTCTATATTATTACACACACACACACACACACACACACACACACACAGTATATAACAAACTATAAACACCTGTACGTATGTCCTGCATGTAACAGTCCTATCTATCCATCTATCAATCAATCTGTAATTATATACCCTATATAATTATGTATGTGTATGCGTGTGCGTGTGTGTGTGTGTTGGTGTGTGTATCTGTGTTGTCTCAGGCTCAGTTTTTGCTGTCAAAGCCATGTTGGTCCAACTTGCATTGCTACAATAGGCATCTGATCAACTTTGATCATGATCCTACAACAACAAAAAAAAAAAAATGTATTACATGTATATCGATACCGCAGGCAAACTGGCTAGCATCGAGGGGATCCAAAAGCAATATACATTGGGTCCATATTATATTAGTATAATCCTCGAGTACAATGTACATGCACGAGTGCAAGGACACTCGTGCCACCCTGTGCAATGTGGTTATACAGGTCCATGCTTCGATGGAATGTTCCGTCAGGCTCCGAGTAAATACCTGGCCAAAGTTCATAGTCTGACTACGACCGGCTTAAACGTGTTTGGAGTCACTTCATAAAATCCGCCCACAATGTGGGCCCACAATTTAAGCAAGTAAACCCTTTAGCTTAACCTTCAAAGATCAGATTAGGGTACAATGCATATGAACAAGTATACTTGATATTATAGGCAAGCACACAATGCCATACTGTCAGGATGGTTTCATTAGATAAGATTACAGCTTCCATGACGTCATTCGACCGCGACAGCAACCATTTCCATGGGCGATTTTCTTCACGTGCTGCAAACATGTTACTGGTAGGAGTAACATGTATGACATGAAGGCGACTGGCGTGTGGTACGTGGATAACGTGTGCCTGTCTAGCATTAAATAACATGTTTGGTCTATGTCATTTTTTTATTTCTAACCTTTCACTGCACACATCATCATGTTATGTGGTACTTGCCAAACCAGGGACTTTACACCAAAGTCATTGTGTCTCAGTGTGTCAGACCAAATTCAAATTTTGGAGACATACAAGGCCAAAACATCGGCCACGTGTTCAGTTTCCTGGATTTTTAAAAAAAAACATATTTACCTTCTCCCAATGTACTTGGTAAGTCAATGCATGTTGTATACAAGGGACTACTTTCAGTTGTTGTATATGTTCTGCATTTGGAGTCCATGCATTATCTGATCATAAAGTGAGATGACAAAGTGAATGGGGCTGGGGGTGCTGAATTGTAGCACTCCCTCTTGTACATTATACATTCACCCTAGTTACGTGTATCGAGTTTCAAAAACTAAATTACCGGCAAATACAATTGTATTGTCACTTCAATTCTTGTGTGATTTGTTTCTCCTGGACACTTCTCTAAAAATTAATACACATAATAACCTCGGTAAAAACACAGACCCACATTTTAACTTCACTTTCTATGAACACACTGACTGACAAACACACACACACAACGCGCGCGCACACACACACACACACACACACACACACACACACATAGATTTACTGCTGGGTAAAAAAAAGCAAAGAGAGAGAGACAAAGTCTAAGGGCTGCAATGACATTGTAAAATATGAAAATAACACACATACACAGAGCACGAGTAAGAATTAGTCCACATGATAGTAACTTTGGATCAATAAAGAATTCCTGCGGATGGATACTTTTACTAACTTCCAACAAGTGATGTCCACTATATGTATTTGCTTTTTAAAATGGTGACAGGATTTAAATTCAGTAGCAGCCATTTTTGCAAGATTTCCAGACCAACACCAGCTCAAAGCTAGCTAGACCGTACACATGAAAGAATTACAATGCAGCAGAACACAGTCAAGCGGTCATTAATACATGCACCAGTCAATATAGTTAGAGGTCATTAAGACCAGTCAATATAGACCCACAGTAAAAAGTAAATATGGGCCATAAGGCAAAATCACATACTGGTCATGTGATAGCTCTCAGTGATTTGATTTGGATCCCCATCACCATTTTATAACAGACTACATTTCACATTCAAACACACAACACATCACACAGGCAAATTCCTTACTTCAATAATAAGCATCAATGAATGACACACCATGATGAACAAAAGCATCACTACTGACAAACAATTTTATTTTAATTACGTAACTTTATGTATACAAGCTGTGCAAAAACTGCCAAAAGATCACATACAGCAATTCAAAGGAATAATTTGTATGCTTTTTTTTTTTTATTTAAAACAATCTCCACCTTGCATTTTTTTTTCATCATCCAGTCACCAAATAGTTTTATGTCTAGCATAAGATAAAAGCTATTTATCCATTTCTTAAAGATCCCATTCAGATTACTTTATTGTTCTCTATTCCTGTGATACATAAAACAAAATGTAAATCTGTTATGCTGTTTGCACACAACAAAGAAAGTGTAGATGAAACATGACTTAGAAATATATTATGGTTCCAATAAATTATCTTTAACTAATTTACAAAACCTTAAGCTTGACAAAGATGAGATGCATATACTTCAAGTCGCTTTGACCAATTCACTGGAGTTTAACAAAACATGCTAATGACCACAATATGTATGTTAAAACATTACCAGTAACAAAGAAAAACGGGACATTCAAGCCACAGCAAATGTGGGGTCTGTTGAGCAACCCTTAATTTGAAGCAGTGGTTTGAGAAACATTATGTACACACTGCAGAGCTCTTTCTATTTTACTCATGGCTGGCCCTGCCCATGACTTGGTGATGCAAGTCTAGGATTAGATGTTGTATGCCATGAAGAAATGATCAGTGCTCTGAGGCAGCAACTCGTGTCCAGGCGGCATAGTCTCGAACCCCATGAACTTGAAGGTTCGCATCAGTGCGGCTGGAAACAGCAAGACAGACGGAAAGAAAGGGAGAAAATAATGATTAGAGAGTGGGACTCCAGGGCCCATGGGATCACAATGTTCAAATAAAAACACTGTTTTGACAGGATCTGCCTGAACTCCTCATATGCAAATGTGCAAACTGCAATCTGCATTTGCTAATTCACTTCTGTAAAGTACACATTACAGTGTACTCCCATTATAACGAACATGGTTATGACAAAATTCTCATTACAATGAAAAAAATCAAGGTCCAAAAATCATCACCTATATGCCTTTATAAATATACTTGACTGCACACAAGCACGCAGTGTTTGTGTTAACAGCAGCTAGTTAAATACAGTGAATCCCAACCTATCATTTGAATCAAAAGCTTCTCGCATAAAGCATGCAAGCAGCACTGTTCATTGCATCCTTTTGTGATGAAAAGCAACAATACAAATCAAGCTCTGATTTAGAGAAAAACATTCATAAAGGAGTGTAATTCATGTGAGGTCTCCCACTTGACTCTCTGAAGACTTATGTCCTATATTTCCCATTGCTACATGCCTCACCTAAAGTGCTTCCTCTAAAGATATGTCTAATTGATTCAAACAAAAGGGTAATTGCACAGAAAGTGCTCGGCATTAAGATTTGACATTATGACACCAACAACTCTCTAGAGAAACAAGGAAAAGCAGTCTTAACATCTCAAATCCTGTGAACCAAATGTAAGATCAACTTTGCATGGGATGCTGTAAATAAATGGTGACTTACCAACATCCTGCCTGTTCCTGCTGAACATGATGATGACTTGCTTGCATTCCAACTGCTCCTCAGCAATGTCCAACAACTCCACAAGGCTGCAAACAAAATGAGAGCATCTTCTCATGAACAGATTGAAATATCACCTTATCTGATCCACAGTTATTGTACGAGGCATGCAGGTGCCTCGGGAATGGCAAACATGACTAAATAATAATGAAATCTGCAGTATAGTGCAATCAGAATAAGCATGAGAAAAATTACAAACTTGCAGTCTTTTCATTTTTCATCATTATTTACTCTTTGTTTAAGAGTCCCTTTGAAAAATCATCTTTAGTTCAGTACACTTTTTTAAATTATCAGTCACATCATCAGTTATGGTCCAGCTATTTCTGAATGATAGACATAGTCACAAGTTGCTGCCACGGAAAAAGAACCTGTTTCTCTGCTCTGACAATATTTAAGATTCCTTGATCTTTTATGCTGCCGTTAGGATGGCTCACCTGTCTCTACTCCCTTGGTGTAGGCTGTCCGTTGGCAACTGGACATAGAGACGCGAGTTGTGCAGGACACTCTCCCACTTTACCAGCAAGTTGTCCGTCAAATGATGCAGGAAGCGCAGGTAGCTTGTGTCACTGGGGCCTCCTGCAGTCGACATGTTCTGTTCATAAAATACGACAGTCTTTTATTTAAGGTCCTTGTAGTTACATATAAATTACAACAAAATACATGACTCAATGTAAGTTATGTTACCACTGGCTCCACTTAAAAGAAAAAGAAAGTCATCTTGGCAAGACATAATTGAGAATTCAAATATTTTTCTCACAAAACAAAATTCACATAAACGAATTATAGGTCATCAGAAAATAAATCATCTGGCATCAACAAAACAGCGTCTTTGGTAAGAAAGTAATGGACACTGCTCTCTGGATACCTTGAAGAACTTTGAGGCCAATATGCCCGACTTTTCATCTTCCTCAGTGACACTTTGAAGGATAAGACCATCCTCTGATCCCGAAGGAACATCAGGAGCACTGCTGAGGCGCCCTTCCAAGCGTGAAGATGTAGTTCTTTCCGGACTCCCTGCATTCAGGCAGAAAGAGAAAATCACTTGTCAGTAAAAATGTGGTAAGTAATGGAAGCATGTAATTAGTCAGCATCTAGGCCAAATTGGGATCAACAACTACAGTATGTGTATAACTGGCAAAATACCAACCCTACATTGAACTCATCAGACTCTACTCGCTGCAATCGTCACTGCATTGTCTACATGAAACTAGCCAGTCACTTGCTATTGTCAAGATATGTTGTCATCTACAATGCTCCTGGAACTGAACTACTGTAAGATAATTGCAGCATTTCCCCTTAGTAAATTATGATTTGTTCTCTCCTTCACCCTCTCTTTTGGAGTGACAAGAGGGGGAGAGAGGAAAAAAAAAGCATCAAACATTTTAAAAAACACACAAACACAAACCTGGGAACACAACCTTCAAGCAACACATACAAATGTACACTTTTAACAACCCGCCAAGGCCAAGGGTAAATTGATACCAAGCAGAACTGATATTTGTTGCTTTTACATGCACTTGCTCTGCAATATTTATTGGTATAATTCCATTATCTACGGCCAGTTGCATGGTAGCAACATAGAAATTGAAATGTGAGAATACAAAACTGTAACAAAAAATTGAGTATCAAATGAAAGTCTTTTCACCTTTATGGCCCCTAAATGGAGATAGAAAGAAGAAAAAATCCTTCTCTAGGAAAAACATTGACAGTAATTGACACCTGTACCTGCACCATACACGCATGTCATAAAATAAAATCTTTTTGACACTTTTTCTTTAAACAGATCTAAATGTGGGTAAGGCGTACACTACAAGTCATATGGAGAGCAGCCCTCCTCCTGATCCTGTATATGTTTACTCTCACAATGCCTGTGCATATTAAACATTATAGACAGGGCAGAGCCAGGCAAAAACTGCCTTTTTTTCCAGTCAAGGTTTTCTCACTTGATTCTGGTACTTTAGACCATACTGAACAAAATAAGCTTCTGCGCCATCTTGAAATCTTTCCCGAATCCAAAATGGCCGCCAAAAATCCAAAATGGCCGCCAGAGGACCTAAAAAGTGCCTTCTGTGGTTAAGATTTGTATGGGGATGGGATTTTTTTTACTCTATTTGATGACAAATGGTAAGAGAAATAAGATTCAGTGGATTAGAATTAGAATCAGTTTCTTTTTTATTGCGAAAATCCAACATGGCCGTCAGACGCAGCTCCCGAAATTAATAAATGTTATAATAACCGGAGGGCCAAACCCTAAAAACTCGCTTACTTAACGAGTGAGTTCCACTCTCTCTACAAACTAAGTAGACCATGCTTATTTTCAAATTTCTATTGTAATAAACAACATACCACTGGTCTACCTTTAAAAAAAATTGTTGCGAAAGCCTCCAAATCCAAAATGGCGTCCAAGATGGCCGCCATATTTACTGAATTTGCTATTTGAAAGATAGAATTTGATAGAAACATCAGATTTCAACAAGTGTGATGTCATATGAAAGAGAATAAAATTTCCTACAAGTTGATACCATTTTTGTGGGAGATTGTGATAACTGGATTGAGATTTTTAGGAAAAATACTCATTTTTTGATATTTTTCTCAAAAAAGGAAAATCATGAAAATGCGTGATTCAGCATAAATCAGAAAAAAGACTGAAGGATTATCTTGAAACGTTTTAAAGAATTTTGTTTAACATATAATTAATATTTAGAGAAAATCAGGGGTCAGTACCATTTGCGGTTCAGGAGTTATAATGTCTCAAACTTGAAAACTCACTATGTAAAAATTTCCACTTTAGCTGTGACAAGACCTTGTTGGTCGTAAAGAGAGTCTGCACGTGCCAAGACTACTACACGCACCACTGGCACTGACGCTTGTAGCAGTGCCAGTGGTGAGTGTAGTAGTCTTGGTGCGCGCAGACTTCTTTGACAAACAAGAGTTTGTGCCTGCAAACTAACTTTTCATACCAAGTGGTAGCTCAGGTGACGCTGATCGCTATCATTTCAAAGTAGATTGTTCTGGAGCAGATGAGATGAAGCAAAAAATGTCTTTCAGATAAAGATAGAAGCTTGAAACAACCATGCTATAGAAAGTTTAAAACAAAATTTGGATCAATCACTCAAAAACTTCAAGATTGCAGGCCATCAAAGCTGACATAGTTTATTGCGCCAAATTAAATGTATTATCTTAATTTTGGTACAATTTTGTCTGTTGTGCTATCTATTTATAGTTTTTATACATTTTGAACATTGTAGTGCTATTTCAAACCGTCATGGGTTTTTATGGAGATATTTTTAAAACCAGTGATATTCTACTCCGAAAAAGAAAAAAAAATCGAGTGGAAGCTTCATTTTTGCAGGAGTTAATAACGGAAATCAGTAAATTTAAAGTACAATTGGAGTGAATTTTGAGTGAAAATTTTCATTTTCACTCATTTCAGAGTGACCTTTAGGGATCACTCGTCACTCTTTGAGTGATCCCTGAGATCACTCTAAAAAGAATGAAAATGAACATTTCCACTCTCGAGTGATCCTGATATCTAAAATGTGAAAGCATCTACCAATGGCATTAGTTCAATTCAATTTTGACACTATAACCCACATGAAATCAGCTTAAAACGATGTAAGACAAATCTATTCACAGTGAATACACTTTCAGCATGCTTTTTTGTCAATTCAATTCAATGTTTAATTTCATTTTTTCGACAAGAACATATAAACATCACTTCTTCTTTTTGGGTAACAGAAAATCAGGTGCTCAAAACTATGTAGGATGAAAAGAATACAATAATTGTAACACCTTACAACCATTACAGATTATCATAAAACTCGAGTGATTTGAAGTAAGTAAACATTGTGGATAATTCGAAAAATGGAGGGACCCACTAAAAAGACAAGTCTTGTAGAATGTGGGCCCCTCAGTAATGTGAATATACAACATGAATAATCATTTTGGACAATGTAATTTGAACAATATACTGAAAAGTAATTTCGCACAACACATTAAAAAGCAACTTTGAGAAATTGCCGCCATGTCGGATTTTTCGGGGGGGGGGGGTGCTCGGATCAGAAGGGCTTTCGAGGACATGTACGGATCAGATATTATTACACATATGCCATCATCATTCACGTTTCTACAAATAGCAGAATACAAGTACAAAAGCATATCTTTGATACAGAAACATTTCTTTTTTAAATCAAAGATCGGGCCTTACCCAAACATTAAAATGAGCTCCACCCCCCCCCCTTAGAGACTTAAACCCTTAATATGGTATAAACAAGGACAATATATATGATAGACAGCAATACAAGAAATTCTAAGAACATGTCAAATAATTAATCACGATTTGACTCTGACGCAACACATTAAAGGTATCGTTTACCATTGGAAGAGATATCACATTCGATTTTATATGTGCAGGTTAGTTGTATCACAAAACATTCTACCATGTAAAAATATCTATATATATATGTATATATATAATGAAGCCTAAGACATACGGAGATATCACCATTTCTTTTCAAGAAACCATAACATTGATAACTGTTGACAGCTTAGTATAAAAAAACTAGAAATGTTGCTACGGCGACTGGTATGCCTCCGCCATAATGCATGGTTCTCCTAATAGGTCTATAGTACAATGTCTTGACAATGTGTGATGACATTTTCACACAATTGGCAAAATATCAAAAGACAGGTTTGCCACAAATCAATGTCTTGACAATGTGTGATGACAGTTTCACACAAGTGGCAAAATATTAAAATGACAGGTTTGCCACAAATGTGCTGAATGTTCACTTTCCTAGAACTAGGTTCAATTGGATGAATGATTAAAACGTCAGAGTGCAGGTATTTCGGGAACTGATGATTTTTACTTGACTTTTGACCCTTTTATAAGTTTATGCATTGAGTAATTTTCAAGGTATTGTGAAAAAGTTTAATTTCAGTATCAAATGGTAAAATAGCATTATCTAAACCTGGCCTTTGACCTTTGACCTCACAGTTCCAAAGAGAATCACTGTCAGGTAGAACATGCATAAATATGTAAGTTTCATGATGATACCTTGAGTTACTTTCGAGATATGGAGGAAAAAGTGCAATTAAGCACTTTCACTTGACCTTTGACCTTTTTACTTTTGACCTTTTGGCCAAAACTTCCCACAGAATATATACATGCATACATCAAGTTAAAAAAAACAAACCTTCAGGCATTGTATAAATATAAGTAGTGATATTTTGAGGAGTTGACCCTGACCTTTGACCCCCCACCTTTGACCCATGACCCCCAACTTTTCTAGATAATCACTGCCCATCGGTACAAGCATATCTATACTAAGTTCCATGAAGATACCTTTAACCATTTGATATGGAGAAAAACATGAATTGTCAACCTTTTTTCCACAAAATAACCTGTGACCTTTGACCTTTGACCCCATGACCCTAAATTCCAAACAAAGTATTATCCCCCAGGATATACCCTCATACCAAGTTTGATGTAAAACCACCACACGGTTCTTGAGATATCAACAAAAACAAAACGGGACGGACGACCCGAAAACATAATGCCTCCGGCCACTTCGTTGGCGGAGGCATAAAAACATATCAGAACAATCTACTTTGAAATAATAACGATCAGCGTCACCTGAGCTACCACTTGGTATGAAAAGTTAGTTTGCATGCGCAAACTCTTGTTTGTCAAAGAAGTCTGCGCGCACCAAGACTACTACACGCACCACTGGCACTGCTACAAGCGTCAGTGCCAGTGGTGCGTGTAGTAGTCTTGGCGCGTGCAGACTCTTTTCACGACTAACAAGGTCTTGTCACAGCTAAAGTGGAAATTTTTACAAAGTGAATTTGCAAGTTTGAGACATTATAACTCCTGAACCGCAAATGGTACTGACCCCTTATTTTCTCCAAATATTGATTATATGTTAAGCAAAATTCTTAAAAACGTTTCAAGATAATCCTTCAGTCTTTTTCTGATTTATGCCGAATCAAGCATTTTCATGATTTTCTTTTTTTCAGAAAAATATCAAAAAATGAGTGTTTTTCCTTTAAATCTCAATCCAGTTATCACAATCGCCCACAAAAATGGTATCAACTTGTAGGAAATTTTATTCTCTTTCATATGACATCACATTTGTTGAAATCTGATGTTTCTATCAAATTCTATCTTTCAAATAGCAAATTCAGTAAATATGGCGGCCATCTTGGACGCCATTTTGGATTTGGAGGCTTTTGCAACAAATTTTTTGAGGTAGACCAGTGGAATGTTGTTTGTTACAATAAAAATTTGAAAATAAGCATGGTCTACTTAGTTTGTAGAGAGAGTGGAACTCACTTGTTAAGTAAGCACGTTTATAGGATTTGGCCCTCCTGTTATTATGACATTTATTAATTTCGGGAGCTGCGTCTGGCGGCCATGTTGGATTTTCGCAATAAAAAAGAAACTGATTTAAATTTTAATTCACTGAATCTTATTCCTCTTACCATTTATCATCAAATAGAGTAAAAAAAAACCCATCCCCAGACAAATCTTAACCACAGAAGGCACATTTTTGGTCCTCTGGCGGCCATTTTGGATATTTGGCGGCCATCTTGGATTTGGGACAGATTTCAAGATGGCGCAGAAGCTTATTTTGTTAAGTATGGTCTAAAGTACCAGAATCAAGTGAGAAAACCTTGACTGGAAAAAAAGGCAGTTTTTGCCTGGCTCTGCCCTGTCTATTAAACAATCATGCAAGTGGGTAATAAACTTTATGCCAGGGCCTACAGAGTGAATTTAATATTAGTTTATTAAAATTTACATGTAAAATAGTCATATCGGTATCTAAAATGCCTAAATGATCACACCTATGGAAAACTTATCTGCTGCCTAACATTAAAGTATGAAAGTTTATGACAATCTTGATATTGAATTGAAACAGCAGTTCTGTTTAGGATTTACTGAGACGAGAGATCGAGTTGTGCCTCTGCCTTACTTACCAGAAGCTATATAAACCCTGTTTGTGAAAGAATTAAATGAAAATAACATAAACAAGTAATTTGTCGACGACGACTGATAGAACCTAGTAACAATAAAATGAATATGACACAGACACACTCGTCATCCATGATAGCTCAACACAACACAGCAACTTCAGAACTTACAACATGGCTGCTCGGTCAGCGGACATCTTGTCGATGCATTGGCCGATGGGGTTGATTGCACCAGATAAGTGGCTACTTTGCGACGTTTTTTCTTCATTTCTACTGAAATTCAGATCCAATTTGGACGTTTTGTCTATTGATAAAACCATCAATGTTGATTTCCTGTACACTTCGTTGGGAAACTTGGTACGCTTCAAGATAGGATTTCCTCGATCTTTTTGAGGAACCACACGATGATACAACAAAGCAAGGCGCAGCACAACTAGCTCCACAGCAGAACAGGCGACGTGTACCGATAGAGTGTTACGTGTGTATGTGTGTTCCGTACATTACAAGATCAAGAATATTATCCTTGCGCAGTCGACTGTGTAGAAGTGCGTTCGTAGTTCGTACATGTACGTACGTACGCAAACAATCGGCGAGTGGAAACTCGTGTAGAAGCGCGAGCGCAGAGATTTCCCCTTTGCACAGTGGGCTACTGTGACTGGAACTGGATGATTCTGGATTAGTATCGTAAAGTCAAGAGTCAACAAAATTCTACAATATCGTAGTACATGTACGTGTACATGTATTGGTAAATAGAGGAGGTACATGTACAAACTAGTAATCTGCATGCTGCATATTGATAGGTCTTGAACATAATATTATGCACAGAGTCAGAATGTGAAGATAATCTAAGATGTGGAGATCTAATTTCGAGAGCGGTAGAATAAGTATAATATCTACAGTTAAAGTAATGTTGATAATTATTGTTATACATGCACTTCCTTTTTATTGATTGTGGAATATGATGATCTCCACCCCCACTAACCAATGGATCAACCTGACTTGCGCAATCTGAACCTCAAGCTGTGCTCCTCAGCTGATCGACGTCAACATCACAGAGGTCATCCGAAAGGATGTGTTCACGCCATAGAGCTATTAATACAGCTCTATGGTTCACGCACGCTCGGAAAATTTCGAGAACAAAAAGATAATGCCATCCTGTTTCAACAGCGCTCCACAGAAAAGAAGTTTGGGTTTTCTTTGAATGTTTCGAGATTATATGGACCATACACATGATGAAATGTTTTCATGAAAAAAGAACAAAACAAACCCATGAGATTGACAAATCTACTCATAAAAAGGTAATGAAGATTATCAACCATGCAGAAATAAAACGAATTTATACATTCGAAAAAAAATGTTCTGTAATGATCAAAATGAATTAAGCATTTCTGTTTCGTCTTCTTAGACATTGCATGGTTATAATATTATACAAATTGCAAGACCCATAGTTTTAAAGCTCATATTGCTTGAAGAAAAAAAAAAACAACTTAAATTTCGTGTAAGAAAGAAAATGAGAAACATTTGATTCATTTTCCGGAATGAATTAAGGTTCTCAGTCAAATTTATCACGGGTAACAAACATAGGAACTTTATTTTCGCAGAAAGTAGTCTGGCCAACACTATCATACAGTTTCAGGTCTTCTCGCCTCTACGTCAGCTCTTCTTCATGCATTATTATCCTTGGGGCATTTTCCTTGTAACTCCCAGTCTTCTCTATGACATCGATTAATCCTTTAAAGTTAATAATATGATCTAGTACTGAAATCATGTAATTAAGAAACATACGTTATTATTTATTCTTCTTATTGCTTTGTCTCCACTTACGTGCAGGCCCTACATGAATCATTGTATTTGCGCATAATTATACGTATATACAACAGAACTTTCCACGTTTCAGATAGACTAGACCCTATAAACATACTAACAAACCCATTGTGATTATATTTACACGGCAATCATCCTTACTTCTTCAATCTTGTATTAGCTTCTTAGATACATTCACCGAGGATTATCGTCACCAAAGGTGTTTTGATTTTCCCTTGATAGTGATGGAAAGTCTCAAACTTTTATTTCACAGTTCCCTTTTCAACCATCACAATACTAAAAAGATATAGCGGCTACATGCAGCGGCATCAACAAAAGCAGTTAGTATTTCAGTTTTCGATTGATTGTATCTCTTTGTGCACTGGACAAAAAGAAAAAACATTGATATTTACACTTTAAACGTTTAATTTGATCCGCGTATTGGCAGTGATAGCAATATAGTAATAGTAATGTCACGATAGAGGAATGTATTAAATGGCAATTGGTTTTTGCTCAAAATCTAAATTTTCGGGGGCCTCCTCCTTCGTATAATATGTTTGTATATGTTTATATTTATATATATATATATACACATCTCCTCTTTCTCTCTTCCACCTCTAGTCCTTCCCTCTTTCTCTTACTTTCTTCTCCTCTCTCTTTCTCACTCTGTTTTGATGCAAAAATGGTATAGCCTCCAACTTCAGATTGCTATCTTTGCTATAATAACTGTGAACGTGAGATTGGGTATACGAGATACACACGGCAATGCTCACCTGTAATGACACCATTTTCCAAAATAAAGATCATCTCAAGAAAAATATAATTCTGTCTTTGAAATTCATTGCAAGCATATCAACAGATTGTGGATAAAATCGATGGCTTGTAGATGAGGTACGCAGTCAACTTTATTTTCTCGATTCATTAGCGATCTGCATGTGTATAGGCCTACAGTGAAGGTAAGAGGGATTTCGGTTTGTCATATCTACACGTATCTCTGGAAGTAGATTATAGCTAATAGATAAATGTACCTCTCTCTTGACCATTTGGAGATTTGCTGCACAAAGGTTTGCATATACAAATGTAGTATGCCTCAACAAATCAACACCAATGAAATTTATCCTAAGCTATAGTGTGTCGCACAACGCAAAACAAAGTCTTGTGAGTTGGTGTTGGGTTTTTTGGGTTTTTTTTTTTTGTTTTTTTTTTTTGGCCATCTTGTCAAAGGGCCGAAGGGTTCATCCAGGAGAATGTAGATAAGGCATTTAAGTCATTAATTTACATTAATGTATATTTCATATTTCGCGTTAACTATTCGTTTGTAGCAAGCTGTCAGTCATTAGTTGCACGTTTGAGACACAGAACTTGTAAGAGTTCTGTGGTTTGAGACCCCCCGAGCAGTCGGAGCGCAGCGCAAAATAGAGCAAACGGTAGAGGGCGTCATAACACTTGGATATTGTGGTTATGTTGAATGAGAGCAGCACGGCTCTTTTAATCTCTTTCGGTCACAGTCCTGTGTAAAAAAAAAAAAAAAAAAAAAAAAAAAAAAAAAAAAATGATTTAGGTAATAATTAAATCAACATAGATATCATGTTTTAATACGTGTGTTCCGGAAAGGGTGATGGAACCTGGGTGAAAGACCTGGAGCAATTCATCCTCCCCCACAAAAGGAAAAATCAACATTACAATCAAATTCCTTGAATTGAGTTAAGAGTGTCCCTTTTTGCGCCTATATCATTAATGAAATTATTAATTGTCCTCCGTATACCATTAATTTTTCCCCCTGAAAGTTGTCATTTGATTCATTGAATAATCTGATTTTCCCTTACGGGAGACGTCCAGTGGGAAGACAACAAGTGGGTACAGTAAAAAAACAACAACAACAAACAAACAAACAAACAAAGCAAAACAAAACAAAACGAAGGGCACATGCCTAAATAGAACCCAACACTTGAGTGCCCGTATCAGATAGAGCCGACTTTGGAAGGTCTAAAATACTTAGAATGAGTGCCACGTATTATTATTTTTTACAGTATGTAAGGGTGAATTAGGAATTGAACCAATCACTTTGTTTCGTGCAAAATGAACCTCAAGCGCACACACAAGACTTGTCTGTTTTTTATTTATTTATTTATTTATTTATTTATTTATTATTTATCTTTTTTCTTTTCTTTTTTTTTTTTGGTCCCAGCACATTCACTGCAATATGTTCCGGACTTGTTTTTGTTTTGCTTTATGTCTTAATTTTCCTTTGGAAAATATAAACACTTAGACAATTCAAGTAGTAATAATCGTACTACGACTGAAAGGCATATTCTTTGTAGAGTATTTGCATGTTATTCTATTTATGATTGGATTAAAGTTAAGAGACAGGCTCATGCAGTACAACGGAAATCCTGTACTGTTAAATCTAACATATGCTAATATGTTTCTATGCATAAAAGGTTCCCTCCACACACAATTTTATTTATCTATAATTTGTATACACTGAACTTATAACTTATAATTTTTGTGTCACTTTACATCGTCATAGATAAATGTTGTAAACACAACGCTGTATGATTTGTGTGGAAACCTAATAAATGAAATATGAAAATAAGATGAAGTATTCAAATAATTTGTAAACTTCTATACACCGAGTGCACTGAGTGTGGATTGCCATCTTTTTAACCCTTTCCAAAAAATAAATTGAACTGATAAGCCAGTTCAGATTTCCACCTTGCGCCTGAACAGCAAGAAAGTCATTTGTACCAACGGGCATGCTTTCTCTTATTTTTTTTTTTAATTCACTGAGAAAAACATCTGTGATATAATCCTTTAAATTGGTGTCTGCCAGCGCATCCACCTAGATACGAAATCTGCATTAGGAAATATTGATAGAAAAAATATATTATATATACATATACTGTATATATATATATATATATATATATATATATATATATATATATGGGAAAAAATAATGAAATGGATGCTTTCCCCAATTGGTGGACCATTCTGGTCAACTACTAGTAGTCTATGCAAGTTTATTCTTCGTCTGGTTAATTTATTCCCCGTCTTTATTGACTCAAAAAGGGTAATGCAATTTAATCATTAAAAAAAGGAGATGGACAGAGAAAACACATAGTAATAAGCAAGTATACGCTGTGTTAGCAGTGACAATGATAGATAGATAAAAAAAAATAGGTATAGATAGATAGATAGATAGATAAGTGGGTAGGTAGGTAGATAGATAGATAGATAGATAGATAGATAGATAGATAGATAGATAGATAGATAGATAGATAGATAGATAGATAGATAGATAGATAGATAGATAGATAGGTACATAGATAGGTCGATGAATATACACTCTCACATGTTTCTGTAGAGAGCATTACTGATGTATATAGTTATTCTGGATGAGATCAAGAGAACGTACAGCAGATGGCAGGCTGATAATTCACGTCGTGTTTAGTATTCGACGTGCGAATCATATCACTTTGGTGCGAATCGTGCGATCACAGTGACTGTCTTGTTCATCACCCGTGGCCGCCCATCCCTCCTAACAACATGTCGACAGTAAGTGGAACCACGCACAGACCGAGGTAAGTATTCCATTTCACTTATCATAATATGTGAACATCATGCTTCCAAGTTGCGGGTGTATCTTGTCTTACCTTCACATGAGAACATTTCTCGAATAAATGCTGAAAATTGTCCCCAATATTGAAAGTTTGGCACGACAGTCCCATGTATTGAAATCGAAGTATGTCCCATGTATTGAAATCGAAGTGGGATATTGGGTAGACGGAAAGATCCGTCTGTCCGGAGGACTCTTTTACATTTTGCCATTAACGCTGTCCTCCGGAGGGGATCCGTGAAGCCAGACGCAGTCTCCGCGGAACATTCCCTGACGGACAGATACAGACCGATCTTTCGGTCAAGATATTGGGTTGAGGGCTCTCCATCCTAACGTGGCTGGCCGTTTTCGGGGGCTAAATTATTTTAGGCTTCTAACTTCAGCACAGTCCTTATCCGAACCCTACCCCTAAACTCTAACCCTATTGTCTCTAACCATATTAATCCCTAAAGCCACCTGGATTTAATCATATTATTATTAGAACCTACTTTGATACATGTAGTGATGTACTACTAATGTAGATGCGATCTCATATCACTTATTTTTTCCTCTCTCCAGAATTTTTACTACGGTAGACGACCGGTACTTTAGTAGGGGTAGAGTATTTCTAAATTGGAATTACATAGATTTCTATGGCTGTGCGGAAGTTTAATAGAAGCCTAAAATAATTCAGCCCCCTAAAACCCAAGATTGAAAGGACTGACATTGATTGGCCGTGCGTGGTTTACAGCTCTCCACACGCGTGTTTCTTACCATCCAGCCACGCACGTGTGGTTCTATGGCCCGAGTGGCTGGAGCTGGATATATAGCCACACGTGTGTGACTAGCCTGAATCCATGCACAGAGGAGAGAGTGAATGCAGGCTGTAGCTGTAGGTGTGTATTGTAGCTATACCAATCAAAATATGCCCATGTGCGAGTCCTGTGAGTCACGACATCACACACCGCTTTGTGAAGCAATATCTAACATGCCATAGGCGTAGGTGCCTACCCCGTACTTGGCTACTCTAGTGTATGTTTATTTTCTTACTAATAGTAAAAGACCAGTTCCTAGGTTCGGCCTCCCGTGCTAAAATCTGATCGCGTGCAAATTAAAGCATAGAACCTCTATTGGTTTTACATGTATCCAGCGGTCAAATGTGGGAAGGTTTTTTAATACTGATGAATTGCGATTCGGCCCGCTGGCCCAGATCAGTGACATCATCAGTGGTACCGTAACCACTTGGTCAAATTGCAATGCCACTGCAATAAAGGAGGACCTAGGTAACTAACAGGTTGGCAGCAGTGTGAGTGCATTTCAGCAGTACCCCTGCCTCCAATTTTAACTGAACATACATAGCACAGGAATCAGTGGTTACAATGCACTGTGATTTTTGCATGACTGTCTCCCCGTTGGCATCAGTGTCATCAAATTAGTGGCTGAAGTTGGAACTAAACAGTAAACCAGTATGTGAAGCTGCATATATATTTCTGTTATTTACCAAATGTATAATGATTTATTTTGATTTTGATTTTAGCGTCAAGATCGGTGCCGGAGCTGTTGTCTGTGTTGAGGCTGAGCTCAGAGGAGATATCACGATAGGTACGTCTTTTAAGAGCTGCAGCTGGAAATGCTTGTAAACTGTAAACTGTTAGTAATGGTTGTGAAGTGCATGGGGTAGGCCTACGGTTCGTTATGTTTTCCTTTTTGTGAGCTTCAGATATAGTCATTATTACATGGACGGCAAGTCTGTGTGGATGAAGACACATTACCAATTATGTTAATTTTAAAAGTTTACGCCCATGAAACAGTGTGCCAAATCATTAAACTACCATCTTTCATATTCAATAATATGTTTATGTAAATTTCACATTTAATGCTCCTGTGAGTTAAAGACAGGTATCTGTGTTGTACACTTTTCCTACCTTGAGTTGCAGTAATACCATACTGTGGTTTTGCAGTGGACTAAAGTTTGCCCCGTAGTGAGGGTTGCATGAGTGAATGTTTCATGCAGTGCTTCTCATTTCTCACCAGTTTCATTAGCCAGTGCCATCACAATATAGTATTTTTAAGTGAAGATTTTCCAGCAATCCCACAGAAGTCACACTTGGAATCTTGGCCCAGCATGCAATGCATGATGCATACAGTAATACAAGAGCACCTGTGATCAAGTTCCACACCAAAGTACTGGGAGCCAAACTTTAAAACAAGATGTCAGTTTTTGTAAACACTCATAGAAGCTCACCCATTGGTATTTATGCAACTATTCCTGCATTTGGAACACTGGCTGGTTCATACACACTATTTGAATACAATGATGTAGGAATGAACAAGGACTTTGTGTAGACCACTTGGTGTATGTGGCCTGTAGCACTACCGATACAAAAAGAAATGTGTACTAGAAAATGATGATTTGCCTATTGTTAATTTAAACAAAAACAGTGCTCCGATCCAGGTAATTATGTACTCAGCAACTTAAATTCGTGCTCTCAGTTCTTTTCAATGCCAATGGCCACCCGAAATACAATGGAATATTTCTGTCATGTGGATTCCTTTCTGTGACATATGTAGGTCCAAGGACCGTGATACACCCAAGAGCAAAGGTACTGGCAGAAGGAGGTCCGATCATCATTGGGGAGAGTAACCTTATCGAAGAACAGGTGGTCCTTCTCAACAGGTATGTCACTAGATATGTTGTAGGCTCCCAGTGAAGAGGAGCTCAGTTTAATAGTTAATAGTAAAGAGAAGCTTGATCCATTGATTTCCCTGTAGGAATGACAAGTTGACAGGCGAGATACAAGAAATTAATTTATTTCTCTTTCAGATGCATCCTTCAATTGTTGAGTAATAGTACAGTCACCTTGCCTAAGTCGAATCTATTTGGACTGAAGAAATAGCTTCGACATAGAGAAAATTCGACTTATGAGGGATTAAAATTGACAATAGAATATGATTATAAAGAGAAGAGGACTTAAAAAGTGCTTTGACTTAGGCGATTATTTGACTTATGCAAGGTCGACGTAAGCAAGGTTTACTGTAGTTTATTCATTTGTTGATATCATTGTGATCATGGTTCAAATCCACTGATGAGGTGCCACTGATGCGGTGTACTGAAATGCTGAAGTCCAGTGTCTATTGATGCTCTGTCTCTGCTTTTAGATAAAGATATGTATGGATAATCAAGTCATTCCTAAATTTTGTGAGTTTGGTCTTCCTTGTTTCCAGATTATATTCTGGTGGTTGATCTCAGCAAAAGTCTTGAGATAGGTGCATGCACCCTTGTGTGAGCTTTAAAGGAGTAAGCATGCCATTTTGTAACCTGTACCTGCATTCATTGTCTCACCAAAAGATTTATAATTCCTTCTTTACCATTCTCTTCATCTTCCTCCACAAGCTGAAAGGAAAGACCACTCTCCACTGATGAGGTGTACTGAAATGCTACCAGCATTTTCTTTGAAAGCAAAAATGATTTTGAAAAAAAAACAACAAACAAGTAGAGCTTGATACAATAGATATCCTGTTATTATTATTATTATTATTATTATTATTATTATTATTATTATTATTATTATTATTATTATTATTATCATTATTATTATTATTATTATTATTATTATTATTATTATTATTATTATTATTATTATTATTATTATTATTATCATTATTGTTATTATTATTATTATTATTATTATTATTATTATTATTATTATTATTATTATTATTATTATTATTATTATTATCATTATTATTATTATTTATTCGGCAATTGAACATACATGTGCAATACAAGCGGACAAGCAAGCTAGTTATCACTCCATGTATAGTAAGTGTATGTACTATACATAGAAAACATTCTTTAGCTCACAAACTATGAAAGTCTCAACAACCAAAGAGGAAACAGTGTAATTGTTAAATGCATCCTGTGACAACAATGCCAGTGATTATCACAGTGATTTGGGGAAAGAAAATGATGATCTTGTGTTTTTTTTCCCCTCCACTATGATGGATAGCCTGTTTGCACTCCTCATCACTTCAGAAGAAAACCTATGAAAGGATATTGGAAGTGCTCATTTGTCACTTTTATGGTTGCATTCCTGGTAGAACTGTTTCATGTTTTTGTTTTTGTTTTCCTTTTTTTTTCAGAAAACTTCCTGGCCAAGACACGCCAGTCGCCATGACGATAGGAACAAATAATGTCTTTGAAGTGGGGTCCCGTATCCTTTAAATGTGTAGTGCATTCTGTCGAATGAACTGACTCTCTGCTTCCATGAAAAGTTGGAGAAGATGACATTTCATTCCATTTCTGTTTGCATGGTGTGAGAGGGAGCAATTATATATTAATTGCAAAATACATCTGATATGATCACAAATTTTGATATCTTTGTAGAAACTCACCAGTGCATAATGCTTTGTTTATTGTGAACACAAATCTGCCATGGTCAAGATGGATCATAGACTCTAGTAATGATAAATTTGTGCATTCAAATATTTTATTGTCTTTCATGATACGTGTCTAGAAATCCACTCTGACTGGGGTAAGTTAAAGTACATTTTTTAAAGGAAGACAATAAACTAAAGTATTTGAGTGAGGGTATTCCCTTTATAAATTACAAAAGGTTTATTTGAGTCCATAAATCGATTTATTTATGTATTCAAATACAGTGTTTTTATGCCTCCGCCACGAAGTGGTGCCGGAGGCATTATGTTTTTGGGTTGTCCGTCCGTCCGTCTGTCCGTAATGAATTTTGTGGACAGGGTAACTATCAAAACCTTTTGAGGTATCCTGATGAAACTTGGCATGTATGTGTATTAGGGGGTGAAGTTGTGCCTATCAACTTTTGGGTGCACATGCTCAAGGTCAAAGGTCAAAAGGTCAAGGTCAAATGCATAAAATTTCACTATTTCCATCATATCTATGCAATGCCTGAAGATATTTTCTTGAAACTTAGTGTATGCATGTATTACCCGATTAAGATTCTCTGGTGAAAGTTTGGGTCATGAGGTCAAAGGTCAAAAGGTCAAGTAGAAATATTAAAACTTCACCTTTTTTTCTCTGTACCTTGGAAATTGTTCAAGGTATCTTCATGGAACATAGTATATATACATGTACTGACTGGCAGTGATTATCTAGCGAATTTAGAGTTCATGGGGTCAAAGGTCAGGGGTCAAAGGTCAAGGGCAACACTTCAAAATGTTACTATTTCCCTCATGTTTATGCAATGGCAGCAGGATTATTTTTTTGTAACACTTGGTGTATGCATGTATAACCTAATAGAGATTCTCTGGAAAGTTTTTTTTTTCTTTTGTTTTTGCCTCCAAGGTCAAAAGGTCAAAGATCAAGTGAAAGTGCTGAACTAAGTTTTTCCTCCATATCTCGGAAGTGGCTCAAGTTATCTTGAAACGTACTACATATTTATGCATGTTCTGCCTGACAGTGATTATCTTATGAATCTTAGGGTCAAAGGCCAGATGAAAATGGTAACAATTTACTATTCAATACAGAAATTGCACTTTTTCTCCACACCATGAAAATTACTCAATGCATAAACATATGAATGGGTCAAAGTCAAGTTAAAGTCCTTAAATCCCAAATAAATGCTCTCCTATTCATCCAATTAAACCTAGGTCAAGGAAGGTGAACATTCAACACATTTGTGACAAACTTGTCATTTTAATATTTTGCCAATTTTGTGAAAATGTTATCACACATTGTCCACATGTACTATCTAGACCTATTAGGAGAATCATGCATTATGGCGGAGGCATACCAGTCGCCATAGCGACATTTTTAGTTTTTCTGTAGGACCTGGCACTGCACATGTCCCATCCCTCTTGCCTTGTAGGACTTGGAATTTAGTTCGCATCCACTTCTCGTTGGTATGCTGGGCAAAACTTGAGCAAGCTCTCTGATTGTTTGGAGCAGCCATAGTTTAAAAGATTTACATTAATAGTTTAAATGCATTGATTTAAAAAATGTTACAGTGGTTTAGTGCAATAGTGCAGTTCAGTTTCAGACTGCTGCACCATGTTGCTCATAGTCATGAATTTGAATGGAGAACAAGGACACATGGAATCAATGGTTGTAGTGATATGCATTGTATGGTATCTTGTTACATAAAGTTAATATTTTATCTGTATGTAATTTTCTTGTCATTTCAGGTGAATGCTTGCTTGAATTACAGCTCAAAAGTAAAGGGTTGAGTCTTTCTGTTATAATGTGTGTGAACCATCTTCATGACCCCAAAAGATCCCTTGAGTGCAGATGAGTCCATAGTGAGAAACAAGTCGTAGATTTCCACATACTCGTATCAAGTCCTTCTTCATTGCAAGATGCCTACTGATGTTTGATGTAAAGGACTTAGGGTGTGGTTGATATCCAATTCTATAGAGATTCATAGTGATGCAGTGCAAACTGTCATCATAAAAGCAAAATACTCTCAGGGGGTTATGCTCAATAAGATTTTTTTCTTGACAAGCTTTTCAAACAGGATGTGAGGCTATACGTGTGGGCAACAACAACATCGTAGAGTCAAAAGGTGAGTGAAGTGTCTGTAGTAAAGTGTGTAAAACAAAAGCAGGAGTCACAACCCTCCAATGTACGTAAAAAATTAATTTTGCACTGCCCTATGATTTTATGCAATAGTTTTAATGTCTGTATTCAGAGGAGAGTACTTCAGCAGCAGGTATTTTGTTCTTTCCTTTTTTTTCTTTCTTTTGATAGAGTAGTGTTGTTTATAGTCAACCATGTGTTGCATGCCTTTTAATACTTCAAGAAAGAAAGTCTTTTTTGTATGTAATTTTCATTGATTAAAAAATGTTCATCTGGATGTAAAACTATATTGTGTGATTCAAGACCTTCCATGAAAGTTGCTCAGCCATGAGCATAAATTTGTATCACTTGTGAAAGTGGCATTAGGTGCTACGATTCCATGTTGTTATCATGTGGTGGGAACCGTGCACCCTGTGTACCTGTTACAATTACTCTTTTAGTGTTATATGCCATGAAATATAATTGTTTGATAAAAAATAATATCTAATGACTTTATAGTCTAATACCAGTCAGGTAATGGATGTCCCAGTATTGGACCACTGAAATTTCTCCGGTGGTCTTACATCGGTCTTATCCCATTGGCTACAAAAGTTCCTCTAGTTATAAGAGATAGTGACTTACATTGTTGAGTATGTTAGTAGAATGTTCTAGCCTCAAGTGCTATTTGAGGAGGTTCCTAGAACCTTGTTTTTGTCTCAGTACTTTTAACCCACCTTAATAACTTTCAAACTCTTCAGATTCATCAGGGATTGATTATTCTGTATACTCCATCCAATGCCAGTTTTATACATGAAATATGGTGTAAACATAAAGTTACTTGTGTGTGTGTGTTTGCATTTGTGTTAATATTTTGTTGGAATGCTTCAAGATTAACCAAGCCTATGCTTGGTTCTTGGCAAACTGTCCTCTCAGCACCGTACACTGAATATTCCTTGTTTCACCCCTCCAGCTTCCATTGGCAGGGAGACGGAGCTGAGCAGCGGCTGCGTGATTGGAGCATTCTGCAACATCACCAGTCATGAGACCCTCCCGGAGAACTCCGTCATCTTTGGCGATAACTGCAGGAGGAGATTACAGGCTGACAAACCACAGGTAACCGTAGCAACAGCAAAGTCCCAGCAATCTTTTATTATCTACTATCTATTTACTGTTTTGGTGTATACCATACTGATATGAATTTTGCTGCCTTGATGCATGCATGAAATTCAAAGCAGTATCAAATTTGTGTGAAATATTGCATGAAGTATATTTATTTAAAATGTAATAGTATAATTGTGTGCAGTTGCATTCAAGATTTCTAGAATGTCTACATACATGTGATATTTGTCTGTATTCATATTGCTTTTTATAATACAGCTGTTGCTTGTGAGACTAACATTTTTTTTTAGTTACAGTTTTCATCAAAACAGAAGCAAAAACTTACGCATGCACATAAAAGTCCACCCCAAACTCTCATAGTTGAATGTGAAACATGCTCAAAATCGTGCCTCTACTTCAGAATTCTATTTTTTTTTCACAAGTAGCTTCAGAGCGAAAAAATAAAATAGTTTTCACAGAGTTGATTTACTCACCAAAACATTCATAGAAATGAATGGTTTTCTTCATTCCAATGATCTTCTAATGTGAAAGGGGTATCATGCAATGAGACCACATTCCCACTGATATCCTTTGTTTACTCATTCATTGCTTCTCCCCATATCTCTGATGATGTTCATATTTTCAAAAAAGACAAAAATAGTCAAAGTCCCTGTGCTATGGGGCTCACTGGATCTAATTCTGTGTAGAGGTTGGGGCTACTGTAAATGCAGAAATGTTTGCGGTACATTAATTTTTGCATATTTCGTGCTACTTCTGGCTAGCGCAAATTGTAAAACTCACGAAAATATCTTCACAATTTTCTGGGCACATCTTGAACAGTGCTGAATGGGTTGACGATTGTGCACCACAAATTCTAGAACCCGCAAATATGTTTTTGAGCTGTTTAGCTTGAAAAATTAATCAATCATGCAAAAATATTGACATTTTCAGTACTGTGTTCTTTTCATGTAAGCTTTCATACAATATCATTATCAATATCAATATCATGCGACCTAGGCTACATGCACAATAAAGATCATGTCCTGGCATATCATGGCTTTTTATCCTGTATCCCTCATCCATTAATACAAACTTTTAACATTCCTTTTGTATGATTTTTATTTGTGGAAATTTTGATTCAGCTGATTTCGTCACTAGGGAGGGGATTAAGAACTGATACATGGACTTATTCAATAATTTTCCCTGCAGTAATTGAAGATATTGATAATGACAATCATTTTAAACATGACATATTTCAACCACATGTTTCAGGTTACAAATTAATTGTTTTTCTGTCATACTGTAAATATCCTGTGACTTTTCTTTTGGAATGTTTTTCTCTTCGCATTGTATGAAGGATATTCTGTGAATTTCACCTTAACACATGTGGCATAGAAAAAGCAAAATCAGCACAGGCCTAGTAGCTGTGGTAATGTCAGCCAGTCGATGATTGACATCACAGAGCATGAAATTAGGCATTGTCAGATTCTTGCCAAACCTTTGTCACTAATTAATTAATAGAAAATGTGTTGAGAAGTATTTATCCCATCAAAATTTCTACCTGATGTGACTTTCAGTACCTCCTCAGCAAAATTACTTCAAAGAGATGGGAATACAAAACTTAACCCTAAAAGGGCCGGGGGGGGGGGCGGAATCCGCCCCCCCTCGACGTTTCGCGCTATAATTCTGTAACGCGAGAAGGCCTCATCGCGAGGCTTCTTGACTTTCTTCGTTCAAGTCTCGCGCAACTTTTGAGACCAAATTTGCAACATCCGCGCATACTTTTGCGAAGCCACGCCCATTTTTGTAACGGAATGTCGCTCCAAAACGGGCACAATTTTGTGATTTTGTGTACATTTCCTATGGAAAACAGTGCTCTGTCATGAAAGGCATAAAAACCTGATTATTTTTACAATTAATCACTTTCATTGATTAATTTTATGCTAATTATGGTAGAAAAGTGGTCAGTGACAATTTCCAATGAAAAAACAAAGAAAAAACACAAGTTGAAAAACAAAGAAATACATAAGAAATTCTGAAAACAATAAAATACATAAGAATTGAAATGAGTTTTGGAAGTTTTTGTGATGTACAATTGTTGAATATGCTAAAACAGATTTACAGATCAAAAATTAGACTCTCAATGCTTTTAATTAAGCTAAAATATCACCTTGAGCTTAATTTGCATAATTAATTAATTGTAATTAGAAATTGATTGTTTCAAAAAATCTTATGACACAATCTTGTAGATTATGACGCGGGTCTCACGCATGCAAAATTTCATCGCGATCGCACCACCGATGGCCGAGATCTCGGGGGGGGGGGCGGAATCCGCCCCCCCGGTCTGAGCATAGCCAAAAAAGCCCGGCCCCTTTAGGGTTAATATATGTACATATATGTATATTATATTATACACACACACTTAAAGGGATCGTACAGTTTTGGTTGAGACCTAATTTCAGGTTTCTAACATTTTTTGGTGAGATAATGAGAAAAATCTTATGAAATACGAAAGAGCATGTAATCCTATGAGGAATTAAACCTTTATTTGATGAAAATTGGTTTTGAAATGGCTGAGATACCTCAAAAAGAGCGATTCTAGTAAAGTGTGGGACCCACACTTTATTACTTTCGCGTTGTTTTACTTTGTTTTTGGATGTTTCAGTCATTCCAAACCCGATTTTCATCAAATAAACTTTGAATTCCTCTTAAAATGGTATGCTCTGTACTTTATCATAAGTGTTTTCTTGGTATCTTGCAAAAAGTTAAAAGCCCAATTCTCATCTCCACCAATACTGTACCATCCCTTTAAAGTGCGTGTGTAATGAAGAATCCATTGTGTGCATGTGTTTGAAAAGAACATTCCTCATGCTTGATAAATACTTTCAAAAGTCAAAGCAGGAACTATAGCAATTGTGGACAGATGTTGTTGTTGTTGTTGTTGTTTTGTATCTGTTGCCAGTTTTCTTGACTGGTGGGCGTCAGCTTTCCAGTCGGCACATATATATAACTATTGAAGGGCTTCCTTCACCAATTGGCACAGATGTGTGGAAATTAACTGTAAATGAATACAGATTACCTAATCAGGGCTCGACCCTAACTTTTTTTCTAGGAAGCCAGCCGGGCTCCTCAGGGACCTTTTTAGGGAGCCAAATTGAGTTTTGGAGAGCCACGTTTCCCTCAGTCACAATGAGCAGTAGAGGTCTATTACATGTACATGTATTAACCTGGTGGAGAAGATTTCGTTTAGATATAACATGCATTTCTCCAGACACAAGTCGGAGATACCTGGTTCTTAGTATCTAACGGGTTTTAGCACAGTCACAGTGTGTGTGTGTGTGTGTGTGTGTGTGTGTGCGTGTGTGCGTGTGTGTGTGTGTGTGTGTGCCTGTGCCTGCCGTGCACCTGCGTGTGTGTGTGTAGGTGTTTTGTGTGGTCCCTCTCCCATTCCCTTGTGTAATTTCTTACCCTGGTCTGTTCATAATTATTGTCTTTCTTTCTCGGTTCTTCTTTTTTTAGCTGCAAGGTGTCGGTTAGAAACAATTATGTAACGCCACATGTTGATTGATCAGCAGAGCTGCCAACCTTTGGAAGCACAAATCCGTACTCAGCAGCTCCAAAATCCGTATTTTCCACCAGAATCTGTATTTTTCCATCTCCCTCTTTTTTGCCATTTTGAATTAAACTTGTTGACTTATAAGGCCTACAAGCTCTTTAACATAACATTACGACACATGCCGAAGTATCGAGCTGGTCACTAGCACGATAAAGAATCCAAACTACGCAATGTTCAGCGTTGATTGATTGCTTTCTCTCAATGCATGTGTACAAGACTACAAGTGCATGTATGTACCTCCAGAAACTTGCTGGGCTGGTTATGGAAGCTTCCACTATCTAGCAGGGAAGGGGGGTGCTTTCATCTTCTCAAGAAAGCTTCTGTGTGAGTGAATGCAAAACTCTGTTCGGTGTTTCCAACTATTGTTTACTATAAAACATAATCATGCGCTGTTTTCAGGCTTTTTAATTTTACTGGATTTTAAACATCAGTATTTTCCGAAACTGTGTGTTACCGGTATTCCAATTTCTTTTACCCTGACTGGAATCGGAAAGTCTGCTATAACGATGATCGCAAAATGCCGCGCTGTGTGTGGTTGCGCCAATGTGCAAACACGTGGTTGTACTTTCAAGTTTAAAGGAATGCGCCATGTGCTCCTGCCTATAAGAGGTTACTGCAAGTTCGATGGATCGAATGTGCCCATAGCTGAGCTGATGGCTTGTTTACGGTATTTAACATGCAGTTTACATTCGATACGAAGAAGTCATTACGTCTTTCACGAGGAAAAACATACAAAACAAACAAAAAACACCTACGAACGAATGTTGATAGCCAAAACTTTGAAAAGTAATAAGCAGTTATGATGAGCATGAACTGAAATTAATTGTCATGATTTTGCTGTCTAACCATGTGATGACTGCATCTCATTGGACCTACTTTCATAGTGAATTTGTCTGGGCATACGAGACCTTTTAAGTATTTCTGTGATTGCCTTTTTAATTGACTGATTAATCGATCCTTTTTTATTGTTCAGGGAACATAAGATATTCGATTAAGTACACCATATTCCACTGATGTTTCCTGCTATGCGCCAAAAGAAAGGCTATAAAATTGTAGAATCACGGTATCTTTGCAATGATTCCTTTAATTCAACTGAGCTGGTTCTTCTCGAGATCGATATTTTCAGGATTACACGCTGTTTATTCCAGTGCGCGCATTCTTTCGTCTGGCACGCACCTGGGTGTGGCACCTGCTTTTGTGGAAATTTCCACAAGGGGAGAGGGGTGGGTGTCAAGTTTCTTCGAGCCGAAGAGACTAGTGCGCGCACGGATTTTCACAATCTCTTCGCTCTAATTTATTGTAATTCATGACATGCTTTCTCCTTATTCTGTGCTGACATTGATCATTTAGATTTAACTTTACGAAGGTTGGTAGATCGTGGATCTTTTTGTTGTGAGGTGTATGTAATTTCTTTTTTTTATCATTCTTTGGAGGGAAAGAAGAGTAAGGGGAAGAAGAATAAGAGGGAAAGTGAAATAAAACGAACGGCACATACGCCCAGCATTTGCAGTAAGCTGTCTTTTTATACCAGCGTAGTCTTCACCATCACCATCAGACATCACTCAGATCATTTTAGCCTTTTCCTATCAACATTAACACGCACAGTCCCTCGAGATAAAAACCGAGGAAACTAAATAACAAATACAAAGTAGCAACACCTCCCAACAACACAAATATTTAGAAAAGACAACACACGTCGCTTCGATTCGGAAAAGTATTGCAGCAAAGCGGAGAAATCGCTGTTACGAAAATAACAGTGCAAGACACTTGAAAGAATTGTTTAAATATTTCAAAGTATAAAGGGAACGGATAAAGTGATATAAAATGGAAGAAATCGTACCAAACGAGGTGTGAGAAACGACAGAAATAGAACGATAAGTTTAGTAGTAGGATTAGGCCCTAGCAAAAGTTTGCAGCACCGAAAGCTACGCGAAAATTAATACACATTGGAAACTCTGTATTGCGACGAGATCCTTGGGATCGTCAATAAACGATACAAAACAAAGGAAATTAATTCATTTTGACCGGAAAATAGTTTGTTATAAGTATTCTGTTATATGAGATCTCCTTTAATAGGCCTAGAAATACATCGAGTTTCCACGATACTCGGGAAAGAAAGTTCGAACGCTTTTCACCTGCACATTTACTGCAGTGCTCATCAATAATCGAACAGAAACTCACCTCTTCCTTCGGTGCAGAAAAATGATGCAATAACGTTACAAAACACACACACAACATTCTAAAAATCATTTCGTACTTGGGAGGCAAGGGAAAAGCGGAAGAAGTAGAGAAAAAGAAGCAGACATTGCACAACGGAGTGCTTCTACCCCGACTCAAAACGAAATAGGGTACTGTTTATAGTGGCAGCTGGCTACAGTGTGTGATAGCTAAGCTACTATACTCACGCTCCCCAGTAACACATGTGGATACCACGGCGATCGATGTAAACATCCACGGTCCGTAGGCGACAGGGATTCAGGCGCGCGAAGTTCCATTCGGCGTACACAGTACGCAAGCAGCGAATTGCATGTGCGCACACTACTAGTATTCTATAATAGAAGATAGGAACACGTACACACACACGTCGGGTACACACAGACAAACACACACATGCGGGCAACGTGGGCCGGCTGGAGAATGAAACATGTTCAGTGTGTAGTCGACATTGCAATTGCAGGGATAATAACTTCGAGCGTCAGGGCTCGCTGCGCGCGCTGGGGCCGCTCGCGCTCGTCAATAGTATAGTGTGATTGTGTACATGAACTATGATTCTGTCTAGTCTTGAAACGTGAGGCTATACGGCAAAAAAAAAAACTTAAGGAGCCAGCCGGGCTTTTTTCATACATTTCTGGGGAGCCCGTAGCGATTCTGGGGAGCCAATGGTCCCCGGGCTCCCGCTAAGGTCGAGCCCTGCTAATCCTTATAATCCCTCTAGTTTTATCAAGGCCTTCCTGCTGGACTAATAAGGTATTATTGTCCCTGATTGGACTATCTAATCTAACTAAACTTACCAATCTTAGATTCAACAAATACAATAGTTTTTTTTTTCCTTTTTTTTATTGCATAATATGAGTTGACAAATGTATACTGTGCATTGTGTATTACTTTTTGTTTGATGGAAATAAAACTGAATTGAGTGGAATTAAAATTGAACAGAATGCATTTAACGAAAAAGCTTGGCAAGCTGTAGCTTTCTAGTGCCTGGGCACGATAAGGGTTGAACAGCATGCCAAGGTACAAGTTTAGAGTTAAGAATGAATTGATTGGATAGTGGATGCTGCTTTTTGTGTTCCCTGCCTGCTGTGTTTGATGTATACAATTTTTTTGTCTTCTTATTTTGATTTTCTTTTGTTGGTTGGATATATCTTTCAGTGAACTCTGCTTGTCTGCAGATGGATATTTGGTGAAGAAATAATTGATGCTGTGTAATTTCTTATTATTGTTTTTTAAAAGTGCAGATCTATTCACCTTATATGTAGAATAAAGTGGGTGGGAAAAGGAGCTGTTGTGATGTCCTTTTGAAGAAAACAACATCCTGTGATATTCTCTAGTCATAAGGTATCAGTAAGGCCACTGTGCAGTGTGTAGGTTGGGAAGGGAAGTCATAGATGTGTTTTAAAGGCTATTTGTCTCTTGGGACCTATTGGCAAAACACCAGAGATAACTTGTTTCTGCCCATCAGAAACTGCTATTTTCAGTCTGTTCTATAATTATGTCTTATTATAGACTGAAATGCCACTCCCCTGTTTCACTCAGCAGCCAGAGAACATGAGGTTCCATGTACATCATGATGTAAATTCTAAACTCCTTTGACATTTTAGAGTGGCTGAGGTACATGTAGTTACCGTCATTGGCTGGATGTTCTAGTCAGTCTCACTCAGAAAGGAGTTTATCGTATCACTAGCAGTGCACTGCATGTTACATGCTTCATCTGTTTTATAATGATCGTGGGAAATTTGACGCTTTTCATTTTTCTGAAGCAACTTTAAAACTTTAAAACATTCAGAAAGTAAATAAAGGAAATGACTGTACACAGCACAGTTTCAAGCATGCTATTTTGTCATCAAAGATCAAAGATCGCTGATGGTTACAATAAGTGTTTTAAATTCACTTTTGACATTTATCTTCATTTCTATGTTGTTGTTGTTTTTTCCCTATGTAATAACTGCTCTCCCGCTGAAGTGATCCCTTACTCAAAGCATGATACTTTATGAACAGTGGCTGCTACTCTAAGAGAGTGGTGTGCTTCAAATATCATGATTGATCTTCTGTACAGTGTGTAATACAAATGTCTTTTTTTTTTCTATTGAAAGTAGAAGTTCTGAAGGAAACTCACCTATTTTTTTTTTCAAACATGCTGATGTTTGCAGCTAAGTAGCCTTCCTTAGCATTGAATTTGTAAGTAATCTTTTCGAAAAATATATGATTGCCACTTCTCAGTGTGCAAATCCGAAGTATTTCTTTTTTCAAAATCGGGATGATGGGGTGAGGTAGAGAAATTGCCTGTAAATTGTTCTTTGTCAACAAGGTGTACAATGGCAGTAATGAATTTTCATGGATTTCACTCATTTTTATTCTTTTTTTTTGCGGGGGTGGGGGGGGGGGGGAAGGGAGTGGATATTGCATTTGCCCTAAAAACATCTCCTAGCAGACTTGGTATTTGTATTGCAGGGTACCAGTACTTGCATGTTACATAGTGCCATGGAACTTAGCCCTTTCACTCCATGTGTACAAACTTTGTGACTTCTAATCCCTTCGTAAACCAAACAAGGACAGTGTCGTGGGACTGCTTAAGATTTACTAAGAATCTTATTTTCTTTCTTGAGATATCTGGAAAGAGAATGACAGTTTTATAGTTTTCAAATGGCATCTTTTGATATTTGAATGAGTCGGTGTTTGTTTGTTTGGGTTGTTTGTTTGTTTGTTTGTTTGTTTCTTTCTTTTTTTGATACCCACTTGATGAATTAACTAAAACCTAAAGGGATAAAAAAAAACATGTTATGCAGAAAGGGGAAAATGAGAGTTTTGTATTCAAACTGGGATGAGCCCATAATGAGGTCTGTAGAAGAACTATTAAAGGGGAAGGCTAGTAACTGATCAGTGGGAATCAGTGGAAATGCTGGGAAATGATTGTTCCAATCCTTATGGGATTCATTCAAGAGTTCATTGTATATCTATTGTTGTGTGAAAATGATTTGCTTCAGAATGGTCTCATATTCAAGTAATGTGCAGTTTAATGCTTCCAGGTTAGCGTCCCTGGTCAGTGACGGCGCATTAATCTGCACATTACTTGAATATGAGACCGTTCTGAAGCAAATCATTTTCACACAACAATAGATGTACAATGAACTCTTGAATGAATCCCATAAGGATTGGAACAATCATCTCCCAGCATTTCCACTGATTCCGACTGATCAGTAACTAGCCTTCCCCTTTAAGCAATTGTATGAAAGGTTGAATTAAGTTAAATGTGATTTATCATATTCCTATTTATCAGTTTCAATTTCAGTTTGATTCTTATCTAGTTTATATCATCTATCTATTCATCTGTCTATCTATCTATCTATCCATCTATTACTATGCAATACAATAATTATGTACATATAGCGCTCTTACAAAATAACTGCATGTATAAGTTGTTTCATAGTGCTTCACACCACAGCTATAATACAGCTGCTATATATACATGCCCTCTGCTGCACTGCAATAAAAAAATGAACTATTTGTCTATTTAATATCTGTCTTTTAGCTGTCTGTTCATTTTTAATCTATCTACCTATTTGTCCCATTTATTTTTCCATCTATCTATTATCTCCTTGTCTGTCTATCTGTCCATATATTGATTAACCAGGAACTATCTATACCTGAATTGGATAAGACAGAAATTTTTCTTTACATGCTATTTTTAGAGTAGCACAAGAATTTTCTTCCATATTACTACCAGTAATGAGTTACAACTCTCACCAGAGAAATTAAAAACTGAGAGAGCATTTCCATGCATTTGGGTTAACATAGGATCATGGTCCCCTCCCCCCCCCCCCCCCCCCCCATATGAAGTGAGCATTCTGTAATGCTGCCCTCTTGTGAACATTCCAAGACAATTGTAAAAGTATGGATGTGTTCGCAAGCAACAGGAAATAGAATGTGGAGATGTGAAGTATGCATGAAGCTGCAGTTTTCAAAGCATCGGTGGCGTGCGCAATCTATTCAAGCATTTCCTCTGACCACACTTTCCATTCATCTCTATCTCTCTCCTTTTCTCTCCCTCTATGTTGATAAAACTTGATCTCTCTTCTTCTTCTTTGTCAAATCATGTTTTTTTGTTGTTGTTGCAATTATTACAAATATCTTCTGCTTCTATACATTGTATATAATTTCTCTGTTTATATGATGGAAATGAAAATAAATTTGAATCTTTAAATCTTGAATCTTTAGAATTTTGCCATGCATCTCTGCTTGCATTCATCAGCAGAAAGAATAGAAATATGCAAAAGACAAAAATGACAAGTTGTGGCATATGTGGCATATCTTGCATGGCTACTGGCAGTGCCCCAAGTTTTGAATCCAATATTACATTTCTTTATGATTTATCATCGGAAATATTAGACATAAAAAGCATGGGGCTTTTGAGCAAGACACCACTCTTTAGCACGTATAATTATTTTAATTATGGGTACAGAGACAGAAAAGTTGTTACAAAATAGAATATTATATTTTTGTAATGCGGAGGGGCTCAGAGCAGGACTTTTGTCTGACAGTCATGATAATTTGCTATGTATCCCTTTTGAATGCCAATATTGTGACATGGTGATAGGAAAAAAAAATGTTTTTCACACAGTGATAAGAAAAAAAAAACTTTTTTTTTTTGCTGTTGTCATGTATTTCTTGTTTTTATTTTGTTGGAGTGGTAATGAATCCAACAAGATTCAGTTTTGTCAGTTGAGAGACAAAAAGGCATTACAAAAGGTATATAATTATTGTCATTCTGGTTCTCAAGTTCAAATTTTTTTGCCAATAAGACAAAAATATAGCTTCTTACTACGGCAGATATTTGTGCAGTAATGTTACCAATTTTTAAGCTTGTGAAAGTATACATTCTTAATATTACAAAAACATATCAACCACAATAATTATTACCCAGGTTATTTGATTCTATCACCAGTGATATTATTACGACTGCTGGTACCTATGCCTCCATCACTACTTCAATTAATTCCTGATGATAGCTTGTGTTGTAAATGACCCTTATCTCTCCATGTTGTGTTATGTGGTAGCTTACATATGTTATACTCTGCACCAAAACGTAGGACAGATTAACAATAATCATCATTGTCATCATCATAATGATGATAGTAATACATTCTATTTGTAACACGGTTAATACATTGTTTCTAAGTACCAGAAAAAGGGGGAGAGAAAGGAAAGGCAAGGAAAAATTAGAGATAACAAAGTAACAAGTTAAAAATATCAAATTAATCTACTTTTGAAAGTGATATTTTCATAGATTCTTGGACCTCATCCAAACTTTTGCATAGCCAAGTGGTTAGATCTGAGCTATGTTTTATTTTCAGTCAATTGCATTTATTTATTTACATGTGCATTGTGTGTATGTATCCTGTTGATATCTACAGGGCTGGCATTATTTACAATTTGCATGTGAAACAAAAACTCAGCTCTAGTGCTTCAAAATGGTTCTGAAATGTGAGTTAGGGATAGAAAGCATATAAAAATTGTAATCATTATGATCAATGTTAAGTATTGTTAAATATACAAATGTGAAGAATAGTTATAATTGTTTCTAGACTAAACCGTCTGTAGTTATGATTTAGTGAGAAAAATATATCTTAGGCTTTATTGCAAAACTTTTACATGGTAGGATGTTTTGTGATACAACTGACCTGCACATGCATCAAATAACATAACTGAAAAAAAAAAATTAAATCACCACTCCCAGTGGCAAACAATACCTTTTAATCCTTCTCTGTGTTATGCAGTTACAACATTTAAAGGATATTCCAGACAATATGCAAGAATTACTTCGTGAAAGTTTGTGAATTTATTCAGCAAATAGGCACATTGTGGTTGATTTCATAAAACACACAAATCATTTCGCTTCCATCTCCAAATTTTGAAATTTACGGGGCGAAGCTGTATGAGCAACGTTGTAGGAGGTCGACATTGTCAATCGACAAAGTTTACTTGATCTTGCGACACGACACACGAGCGACAGTGAAATACAAAAACATAGCCAGTGGTTACACCTTGGGATGATTTTGCCGTTAAATTGCTATCTGAGGGTGGATACCGAGAACTACACGTTAATGTGCTAAGCATTGGGTTGTTCAAACTGTCAGTCTTCTGAACACCACAGGCACTCACGCTCAGTTGGCATTGTCCAGCCGATACTCTCTGCCTGAGTCTTGCTCAGAGTCAGCATCAATGGAATTCAAAGTGGTCAGTGGAATTGTAGTCTCCCTTCTTCTTTCACAAAGGCTCAAACTTGCTTGAGAAGAGGTCATATTTAGCCAGAGAATTTTTATATGCAGTGTCCACAATAAAATATTAATCAATGCAATGAACATACATGTAGAATAGTCATGGATGGAAACTCAGTATTATTTAGAAAATTGTGGCACGTGTTGATACGCTGGTAGTTGTGCTAAAGTGGATGTTTTCCATTGCCACAGAAGTAAATGATATGATTGTTATTCTCCATCAAAATTAACTGTCTATATTTTCACTAATTGAGATGATATTCTGCATTTCATGCAATTTTTTGACAGATGTAGATGTAAAAGGCTAAAGTGATCCTGAAACTGCAATAAAGACTGTGAATGTTCAATTATGAATAGTGCCCTCTAACATGACTAAGTCAAGTAAGGTATTAAGTTCAGCTTTTCTTTTGAACCTTCACAGGAGAAGCATAGTGAGCCTGCTATGTCACATTCGAACAGCATTGTTGGATGCTAATCTGGCCCCAACTTTGTGATTCATGTTGAAATGGCTAAATAATGATTTTTATATACCTCCCATTCATGTTTTCAGGGATCAAAAACACACCTTTTAATAGTGTTTTATATTCTGTACTTCCATTTGATGCATTCAGTTGTGTTTAACAAATGGGATTTTTTTTTTATTTGAAGTGGGGATGTGGGTATGTTTGTGTGTATGTACATTGTATGTGTGTATATATATTTGTGTGTCTTTGTGTTCATCCTTTGTGTACTGGAACCATGTGAGCCATTCATTCACTCTATGGAAAATTTGAATATTTAAGAGGCAACAGTTTAAGAATGCAAGATATAGAAATCTTTATTACTGCTGAGTATGATATACACATGAAGTGAAGTTTAGCATAGTATTGGTAGACATGGGAAACAGACTTAAAATGCAGACAGGGACGTCTTTGTGCCCCATATGTGTGTATAATATCATGGCTGGAATAAATGCATCGCTTCGGAAAAGTCTCCCCATCATTAGTGAGATCTACGAGATCCTCTGTGGGAAGACCTTAAGAAAGATTCTATGGCTACTATAATGATCAGCCAGGGATGGGGCAGGGGAGGAAATCTCTTTGACGTGGCGCTCTGCGAGAGGCAGAGAGCTGGGTAATTATGCAAGGCGGTGATGAATAGTATTCGGTCTGTTCTCCTTTGCCGGAGAGATGCGCAGTTCCTAATCCTTCGGAGGAATTTGTGCTCCCTAACTGCTACAATACTGGCCTCCTCCTAAAGCCCCAACTCCTTTTCCCTGTTCACCAGAGCTGCTAGAGTAGTGTGCATTCGTTATCAAGCTTTTTTTTTCTCTCTCTTTTTTTTTTTTTTTTTGTCACATGGCTTCCCCCTTGAGAATTCAGTTTTGTTTTGTACAGACTCCGGGTTTGCAAACAAGTTTTATTGCTGACATTGATCACCGACTGCCACAATGAGAAAGAAAGAAAAAAGTGGCGGCCATGCTTAAGTATTGCTTTTGCTTCAACTGCTCCCAGCTAGTTTGTGTCATCCAGGGACCTGTGGTATCGTGTATCATTCTAGTCCACTGCTCTGCCAGCAGTACTGTCAGTGTCTGTGACCAGAGGACAATTGCACTTCTATCAATTCAAAGAAGAATCATATCCCTTTAAGACTGCTTTACCTTGCAGAATTTAAGATAATGATATGCCTTTTTAAGGTTGCTACATATATATGATTTATTCCATACTCAGATGATATAAAGGTGATCTGTCCATCTCACATCCGTTTAATTAAACACCCTTTATAGAGAGGTTTTGTTTCGAGTTGTTCCGTATCCTCCACAGGAAAGACTGTTTCTTCCTAGTTTGACTACTCAGTTGAATTTAATCAGAAGACAAGCAGAGAAGATATATCGAAGACATGGTCATCATATGACTACATCTCTGGTTTTCACTTTCAGCTCACATAATTTGAAGTTTCATAAGTTGATACGATGTTAGAATAGCACGTACAAAGTTTTTCTTTCATTCTTTTTAGTGTTCTAAAGATTAACTGCAAGGAGACTTGGTGATTGCTATTGATGTTTATCTTTTAGTGATGGTGAATTCTGTAATCTCATTGGTCAATCAACCACTGAATATATCCCGTATTCCGTGATAAGGTCATATTGTGCGCATGCGCTAAATCCACCACTGAATATATTCCGTATTCCGTGATATGACGTCATGATATTACACAGCTAGCTGCTCGTGTACCAAAGACGCTTATAGGAAAGTGCGCGCTAATCCTGTACAAAACAAATGGACAGCGTGCGGTCCTCAAGCATATTACGCACATAACCAGAGACCACTAGACGCTTGGTAAACAACAACAGCAACTTATGTATATCTGGCTTCTGCAGTATCTTATGGCGTGTACGTATTTGTATGCGCGCATACAGTAATCAGCTCGCGAGACGTAGGCCTAAGTCAACATGGTCATGGCTGACAGCCGGCGATTTCAACATCATTCACGAGAGGAAATCAGCGAGAAGAAGGTTAGCACTTACACTAAAAGATAAAATCGTTACCCCCTGCTTGTTCTTACAAAATACGGGAAATATCTACGGTCTGGTGCCATATTCCATTCGGCCTCCGGCCTCATGGAATATGGCACCAGACCGTAGATATTTGCCCGTAATTCGTGAACAAGCAGGGGGTAACTAATAGTATCACACAGAAACAGTGCACGACATGAAATGAAATGATTTGTGATCAGATGTAACACAACAATGTTCTATTAATGCCAGTGCGCAGTAACTCTGAATGATGATAAACTGGATCATAAATTCCCCTTAAAAATAAAAATCTAATTTATGTACCCATCACGGGTAGTTCTGATACTGAGACCATGTATACCATCTAAGATCCAAGCCACATTAGTTTTGCTCTCTTTCTCTCTTAAAAAGAAAAGAAAAGAAAAGAAAGAAGGCATATGTGTAATTAATTACTAAAGCTCTGCATTTAGGTATTGCTGTAGTTTGTATATTTTGCCTTTCATCTGTTCAACGATGAACTATAAACTGTGTTTCTTCTTGGAAAAGTGTTCTTGCACGTGAACACTTCAACTGACCAACAAAGTCACTTGCTGGCTTTTTGATTACTGAATGGCAGCCGTCACACACATGCGATAAGAGCTGTAGACAACAGTTCAGTCTGCGACAGAGCAGTATGCAAGTACACATGTTTTAATACGACATTGTATAGTGCCACCATACAACATTCTATTGCATGGTGTGGTGTTTCATGTTTGAAGATCTTGATGAGAGATCCTGAGATTTCATAAATCAAATGTTTAAGCAAATTTTATCAAGTTTTCAGTGGTGTATAGATATAGTACTGTATGACCGGTCACACGTAGTTGACCAGTGTTGTGATCATTGTATAACTTGGTTTGTGTGGTAAACATATTGCCACAATGATGTACAGTCTATTGAAGCACAAAGTTGGCATGGTGCTGGGTTTTGAATTCACCCACTTGAGTGGTTATCATACAGTGACAAGGCTTTCACTTTTTACAGAACCATGGATGCATCTTGAATAAAATATAATGAAGAGAAAAACAATAACATTAAACATAGCTGAAGTGTCACCTTCAAGTGACACAGATAATAATTCAATGCCATTAGTAACTCTTGGAAAGAAGCCCTGTCTTTCAGTTTCTGTGAAGAAAATAATTTAACAAGTGCCCATGTATCAAGTTTAATGCTGTGAATGTCCTCCCTCTTTTCGTCTTCAAAACACTAGTGAAGATTTATTCATTTTGCGGTTAGTTGTGTTTGGTTTTTTGTCTTTCTGGCAGGGCGAGCCACTGAGAGATGATCCAACAGCCCTGACACTCGCACGCAACATTGTTTTTGTCATTTGCGATTTGGCTTGCCATTGTTGTAGACTGATATATCCTCTGAAAGTTAGGGTTGAGGTGGGGTTGGGGGAGTGGTGGAGGGGGAAGTAAGGAGGGAGAGATGTCTGGGACTAGAGATGCAATAATTATTTCAAAACTTCTTGCCTATTTTTACATGAAAAGATGTACAAGCATTGTAAAAAGTGTCTCAGCCTCAGTTTTTTGCCATTTTTTGAAACCATTAATCAGGATTCAGATGTACCATAAGGTGGACAGGTAAACCTTTGTGACAAAACATGACACTGTTTTTCCCATTTATCTGGGTGCTTACAAGTACATGCAGCAAGAAGGCAATATGCTGCAAATTAAAACAAGAATTATTTAAAGACTGTTCAAACATATACTGTATACGCCATATATTTCGCGAGTCTAAATTTTCGCGAATCGGGAATTCCCGACGATGTCACAAGTGGTTAAATTCGCGATTGTGGAGGCCTGTACTGAACGGAGAAGTGTACACGCATACGTCATATTCACTTCAAGATCAGAGTCAATATTTTCATGTGTCTTTAATTTCGCAAATAGCACCTGACTTGCGAAATTCGCGAAAATAAAAACCTCACGAAATATTCGCCGTATACAATACCTTGAGGTAGTCCGCATAAATGTATTGAATACATATTCCAGAAAAAATGCAAAAAGTACCAACGATTTTGCCACTCATGTAGAAATGATCGTTACCATGCTCTGTGCACATTGCAATCTAAATGTAATGTCCAGTTTACATGCAGTATGCACATTAACAAATTATGCATCTTTCTCGGTTCTAGGGTAGCTCTCATACGATTCCTTACAGTGATTTGATATTTTGAGATCTATCAAAATGGCAATGAAGCAGACTAGAATTTGAGATAAAACTTACAGTGGTTGAATGGAACAGGTTTATTTGTTTTGTTTTGTTTTGTTTTGTTTTGTTTTGTTTTTTGTTTTTTTACAGAATTGTAATTTCATTTTGGGGAATTGAAGTGACATTGAGCATGTTGTTGATTTCTTTCTTTTTTTTTCAGTTTTCTCGTACACTATACATTGCTGTCAGTCATAGCTAGGCAAATAACTCTATCCTCACCTTCAGCAAGCATGATGCATTCAAAATCAGTGTCATGTTGAGATGCTGGTCTTGATTTGATTTGATTTGATTTATTTCTGCATTCAACCATATACAAATTGAATACAAATTTCAAAAGCACAAAGACAAAGAATAACAAGTGCAGTAAAATAAAATAACAGTACACAAATAGATACACATATAAGTGATTGCATTGAGCAGTATACATACACAGAAACACAAAATAAAATATACAGTATTTTTCAGTAAATAACAGAAGTAATTGAATGCAGGAGACCGCCATCATGAGCGATTAAGCTTGAAATGGATGGGGCCTCATAAAAAGACTATCCAGCAACACAACTCCCTTGGAGGGAATTATGTGATCAGATGGGTGCAGTCAGCCAGTGCAGTTGCAGGTGTGGGTGCAAAATGCAGTTAAAACAAGAAAATAGAGATTGAATAAAAATAACAGAGATTGAATAAATATAATTTTAGAGAGAAATGAGGCACAATCATTCATAATGATCATTTTGCATCCGTGCAATCATTTTTGATATCTTTTTGATTGTTTGTTTGTTTGTTTTCCTCAAAGGGCTACCAGAAATAATAGGTGTTGACACAATGCCAATAGATATAATTATAGTACATTCTAATAATATATTAATAAACCTCTTACGTGTATGAAAAATTTTGCAGTCAAATACATAATGTTGTGTATGACCTTCGCTTGCCACTCTAATTTGCACTAGATATATCACAGCTTGTAAATGCAGCATTCACACAAACAAATTACACTGTTGAGGTGTATAATGCATTATGATACTGAAATACTTACAACACTGTCTTCCCTAATACGGCAAGAACATAGTTATGATCTTGTTTCTTTCTTGCTAGTGGTTCTGTGATAGCAACGAGGGCATAGTTAATTATGACACTCGATAGTGAAAGTGGTCTGTTAAATCATTCTGCCATAGATAGTCTCAGCATAAATAATATACAATAGAATTTTTGATTTCTTATTGTTTGTCTTTTGGGTGCCTTTGTAAAGAAATTCACTGATTATTATTATTTTTTTTTTTGAGTAGTGTCATGTGTACTTTCCATGAGCATATGCCTAAGAATGAAAAGCCAAACTCCTCCCACCCCATCCCCCCCCCCCCCCGAAAGATTAATATCCCAAAGTGCTGTCTACAAAGCATTTACTGCTAGTCGTAGTACTGCCACGGAAGTGAAATTCCATCGTTTGTGAATGTCTAACGCAACAAAATTGATGCTGCCGGCTTTGTTTATTTGCCAAAGATGTCATTTTGGGTCCAAATTATTTCTCTTGATATATTTCCTGACAAAGGGAGAAATTCAACAACATCTCAGAAAGTGACGAGTCTTTCATTAGATTCCTGCGTGTCATTTACGCCCAGTCAGGCTTGAGAGTATCAGGCGCTCAGTCAGCGTACATAATCCATAAGTGGATTTTGGTGGAGGGAGAAGTTGAAGGAAGAAAGAAAAGAGAAAAGAAAGAGAGAATGGAAAGAAAGAACGAAAGAAGAGAGATGGAGAAACGGATATCAAAAGGGAGGTTCTTTTTAACTGACATTGGAATAGGGGGCCAATGTCATTGGCCATTTATATGTGGGAAGACAGGGAGGAAACAACATTTTAACTTCTCATGGTACAGGGAGTTGAGGTCATTCACAGCCCAAGTCAGCCAAAATGCCGTGCCATGCTGCAAAACCTGCATGCGGCTGAAGTCTCCCATGCTTGCAAATACTGTGAGTGTCTGTAGACATGCGTGCCCAGCTGAATGTGAGCCCAGTGTACTGTAGAGACAAGGCAAGCTTTTTGCAGTGTTATCATCAAGGCATACTGCAGTGTGAGGGCAGTGAGTTTCATTAGACAGATCTTGCATATTTTTTTAAGAAACCTGATAAAACTTGACTTTCACAAAAAAACCCAGCAAAGCTGAAGGACTAGTTTTAGGCTGAATTATAGAAATCATTATTGCTTGTTGACACTGACGCTTACTTCAATGTTTTACATGGACCTGTCATCCTCACAAAGCCGGATAAAGTTATTGGTTGAGTTGAGTAATGTTTATTTGACCATAAGAGAGAAAAAAAAACAGTTAAACAGACAAACAGAACAACAGAATACATAATCATGACAAATGCTATGTGAGCAGGACCCCATAACAAAAAAAAAAATAAATAAATAAAAGAATCTGATTATAACAGGGACCCTTGTTACAATTAAACAAATTATGTACCATCTAATAAATCATGAGTAAACTTAGAATAAAGCTAAATCTAAAGCTAAAACTAAATAAAGATATCATACAGACATGCAAGCAAAGCACACACATATCCAGAAAGAATTAGTGTTAAAAGGGGAAGGAAATAAGATAAGGAAATAAAGCTTTAGATGAGTTAAGTTGGAGATAAGAATACATAATTTCTAAAATCTGTTTCTTACATTTATTTATTTATTTTTTTACTTTGAATATTTGTAAGTCTCCACAGAGTATGCTTTCTGCTTGTAAAGTGTCTGACAATGTTCATTAGAATCTCATTGAGTGTATCCAGGGTTTTCAGCCAAATGCCTTTATAGTGGTGATGCTGTAATATTGACTGCAATGGAAATTTTCAAGTTGAAGCTGTGTATTTTCAAAAGTACTATGAGAAACCCGTACAATGTAGCAGATTGTGACTATTGCTGTGGGGAATATGAATGTTTAAATTTAAATGTGAACCCACTAAAGAGGCATTTTGAAGGGGACGTCAAGCATATACCACATTATCTCGGAGGACTCCCCACCCTCAAAAATACAGATTTTTCCACAAAGCTGTGCTCTTGAAGAAGTAGTCACTTGGCTTGACAGGACAATTGAACCATATGACAGAATGATTAACATGTAGACACCATGATGAAAAAGAGCATCAATTATTTCATGGAAAAGTACAGACATTGCATCTCATAATTCATTGCTACAGCGAGGGGAGCACAGAAGTTATTGAAATTAAAATTTGTCAACCTAGGAGGACTGACATGGCTGAAATACAAGATTTTTATTTATTTTCTCTTTTTTTTGGGAGTAGGGAGGGGACAAATCATAGGGATATCACTTGGTTCCATGTTTCTTCTGAGTCAGTCTTATTTAAATTTTCTCCTAATACTTGTCTCAGGGTAATGTATATGCCAGAATATTTGTTGAGAAAGATTAAATTGCAAATGTATTTATTTACTCAGTTAGTTAAATAGTTAATTATTTGTTCATGTATGTATGTAGGTATTTATTTATTTATTTATTTATTCATTTATTCATTTGTATATTTATTTATTTATTTATTTATTTATTTATTTATTCATTTATTTATTTATTTATTTATTCATATATTCATTCATTCATTCATTTAATCATTTATTGTTAGACTCTCTGCAATCATTATCTAGTGGTTTCTTTTCTCGTTTAGTACCTCTACATTTCTCACTGAGGCTGGTACATGTGTCCATGCAAGGTGTTGCCATTGTCTTTTCCATGTACAAGAATTCTAGGAAAAGATGTGCAGGGGAAAAAAAAGATTATTACATTTTCCACATCATTGGCCTGATATCTTTATTTTATATGTAAATTTTAGCTCTTGTCTATTGCTGTATGGCAAGCATTCTTTTATGAAACATGTGATTAAGAAATCTTCAAAGATTTTTTTTTTTTTTTTTACAAAATTATTATGTTGTGCATGATGAAATTTAAAGCATATTACTACAAGTAGTTTGCTCACTGCATTATTGCAACGTAACTGATTAACCGTAAAGCAAAATAAAGCATTCCTTTCATTGTGTACAGTTTGTCCATTTTACAAAAACTGTTGATCTTTGCTCTAACATGTGCACATATGCATGAGAAATTCGTGAAATAATGCTTTGGTAACACAATTTCATGTGGGTAATGATGGAAATGCGAAATATTAGCCAAATGGGTAGGCTGACAGTATAGCAATCTGAGAACATTGGGGTTGCTGTGTAATTTTTTGATAAGCGATAAGCAATGATGGACAAATCTGGCCATAGCAATTTCCATCGATCTTCCATGTGAGAGTGAATTGCATGCAGCTTGTTGGGAGATATCATTGATAGGGCTCGATGGATCATCACGTATAACATTCTACCTACCCACTATAGATTGAGGAGGGAATTTAGGAATAATAGTTGTATTAGTAAAGCATACGATCAAAACTAGTTTACAAGTTTCTGTTCTGAAAATACTCTGAAGCAACTCATTCTCCTGGCAAATCTCTTCAGCCGGACAAGTTCCTTGGTAGACCCTTTGGATGTATTGCAAGCAAATTCCAAATGGTGGAAGATGAATTTGAGCCCTTCTGAGAGCTTTGTTTTGCCTGTTAATCCAGTCATTTTATTTCTTTGTCAGGCAGTCCTGAACACACACTAAGGAAAAGGAGAACGGAACCTGATTTCACTGTCTATAGTAACCTAAGTTTGTGTATGCATAAAATTGGTACAATGTTTGTGTGTTTGTATGTGTGTGTCTTTTGTATGTTGTGTTAACCACTGACAACATTGTCAGGAGATGTTGTGAATTTAATCATGATACAATTGCAGTTCTGTATTAATAAAAATGTGAATATTCAAAAAGAGGATTTCTTTTGATTACAATCACAGTTGATATACAGGGGAAAGCCCTCACATACATTCGTTACATTATCAAAGCATGGATTAAGTTTTAAGTCACATGAAGATTTGGTAATTATCATTTTCTTCAAAAATTAGCTTTCTCTTTCCTTGCCTCTCAAAACTGCATTGAAGGCCCCCTCGCTGAAATGCAAATCTGGAATTTGTCATTGACATTATCCAGCAATATAAATATTTTGCAGATGAAATTATACAAGTAGAATTAAACCTATGAATACAATGAAGTAATATTCTTTTTCTTTCTTGTTTTCTTGTGATATATTTATCCCCCCGGGGTATGGCTGTATTGAGTTTGTAACTTTGACAGAGTTATGTTTGTCACAATCAAATCCTCCCACTTTCAGTTCATTTGCACTGTGGAAGCATTAAGGGGGATTTGATGATGAAATATGCAGAGGTTTTTGTAAGAGAAAAGAAACTACTATAACCCTGCTGGTGGCTACAGAGAGTGCATGTACTTTGTGAATTGACCAGTAGAAGGAACTGAAATCTATTCTTTATTGCAAAGTGCAGTGCTCACAATTTCACACCAATAATAATTTATGAATTCAGTTCAGGATTTTAGATCAGTAGTCCATTTATTTAGGTGCATTATTATGTGGGTTTGCTGACAGTCTTTACTCACCCACTGACTGCAGATTTAGTGTTCAGATTTTCACAGTTCTCCTACAGAGTGATTACCCAGGGAGTTTTCAAGTTGAAAATGTTATAGATGAAAAGATCAGTTCATGGATTTTTACTGTACATGTACTTTCACTGTATTACTTGCTTAACAATATATTACACAATCATAGTAGATTTGTATACTGGGAGTTAGGCTATTTGGGTTTGTGTTTCTAATAGTGAATAAGATATGTATACTGTATACGCCATATATTTTGCGAGTCTAAATTTTTGCGAATTTAGAATTCCCAATGATTTCAAGAGTGGTTAAATTCACGATCATGGAGTCCTGTACTGAACGGAGAAGTGTACACATGTACATCACATTCACATCGGGATCAAAGTCAATATTTTCGCGTGTCTTTAATTTCGAATAGCACCTGACTCGCGAAATTTGCAAAAATAAAAACCTCACGAAATATTTGGCGTATACAGTAAGTGTGTAGTTTATACATTTAAAAGGATATATCTTTCCTTAAAAGAGATTGTATAGTTGTGGTTGAGACCTAACTTCAAGTTTCTAAAATTTTGGTGAGATAATGAGAAACCTCTTTGAAATATGAAAGAGAATGTAATTCCAAGAGGGATTCAATGTTTATATGATGAAAACTGGTTTTGAAATGGCTGAGATATCTAAGACAGAGCAATCCTAATAAAAGGTAGGATCCACTTTTTATTAGAATAGCTTTGTTTTAGTTTGTTTTTGGATGTCTCAGCCATTCCAAAACCGATTTTCATCACAAACTTTGAATTCCTCTTAGAATGGTATGCTCTGTATTTTATCATAAGTGGTTTCTCGGTATCCTGCAAAAAGTTTTAAGCCCAATCCCTCATCTCCACCAATACTATACCATCCCTTTAAACTAGGTGAGATTGCTCCTCTATGGAACTGCTTGAATCTAATACCATTAGCAATATTTAAGTCACCAGTTTATACTGGGGGTATTATTATTATTATTATTATTATTGTTACTTTTTTTTCATTTTAGATTTTCTGAAGCAAAATCTAGTGTGTTAGGTTTGTGCCATTGCTTAAAGATATATTATAAAGTGTTCAAATCAATATAATTTTAAAACTTCCAAATTTATCAGCTTAGATAAAAATGCCATCATGGAAAACATTATTTTCTATTTCTAGCAATGGGAACATGCAATTGCCAACACACAAAAGTGTGCTTGCCAATATATTCTTGTAACAAATCAACATACAACAGCTTTCAGAGTGCTTTGCTAGAGACCATGAAACAGTATGTGTATATTTTTTACTCATTTTACACAGAATCGTGTATGACAAGATAGTTGTTGCAAAGATGCTGCTTTTGGTATTTGCAGGATATTTTGCATTTGATCCAGTGATATTGTCAGTTTCCACACATACTCTAAACAACATCTTGTTCTCTTCCCCCTCTCTCTCTCTCTCTCTCTCTCGTTCTCTCTCTCCACTTGCTTGTCAAAATAAAACTCTATAAATTCATGCACGCACCTTCCTACGTGGGGGAAAAAACCCAAACCTTCGATACAGCAGGGTCTAAAGGCAAGTCATCTCCGATTCTAATCCTCACTAGAGCTTTTGGATGGAAAAATCTCATCTCTTCATCCTGCAACTTCTCCTGAAACTAATCTGATTTATTCATGAGAAAAATTGTGCCATCATTATTTTTTCCTTTCTTCTGGCTTGATATCAATCTTCCTTTTTTTTCAATTTTCTTTCTCTCTATGACATCTTGCTTTGCCATGCTAGATGTGTGTCGTTGGATAAGGTATTTGCAGTTAATATTTGTGTCGTTGCTTTGTTTTACTTTGTTTTTGGCTCAATCCTCAGGGAGTAAGGATTCACCCATGCTCTATTTCTCTTGCTGCTTATTTTCTGAATGTGCAACATGAAGGGCATTTCTGTTGTGTGTACGTTGATGCTGTTGAAGTTATCTCATTGTGCTAAATGGTTATTATCTGCTCATCTTGTCTGCCTGAACTTGTTTAGATCTTTGCTTCACGACATGAACACCGTGACATCATGGCGCCACCTCAAGACCAGAGTTTTTTGGTTTGTCTGTTTGTTTGTTTGTTTGTTTGTTTAGGTGAACATAGAGTCCTTAGACACGTTCTACATCGTCATACTGGACGTGCTAAAGGGAGCATGTGCAGTTCAGTTTGCCCTCCCAGGTCCACCGGTGTACAATCGTATTGACCTTTATGTCTAAACACTGGGCAGATGAGACTGACTGAGTTAATCCTTGCGATCCCAAAGCAGTCCGCTGTGAGAACATGCAAATTGAAAAGCCCTTGTCCATAGCAAGACCACATGTCACCATGCCAACAGTTTTACATACAGCAATGTTTGTGTAACTGACGATAAGAGTCTCATCTGCAGCAGAAATTTTATGTGCAATAATTACTGCACAGCTAGACTTACTGTATGTCTGCACAATCATGGGCTTAGCTGCAATTTGTACCTGCACAATGGCAATGTGAGCAAGAATTGTTTGGTAATGCTGCCATTTGTTACCACTGCACCCCTACAGCGTCACTGAAGTTGCCCCCATGTTGCTCTCTTATGTGTTGCCCCACCTTTTCTCTTGTCGCTGATGTGAGCCATGGTTCCTTTGTTGCTTGTTTCTGTGTCCAGCACCAATGTATTGATGGAGAGGTTACCACTGTGGTATGACAGGTGTTTATACACCTGAGTTTGTTCACCCATCTCGACTAGGTCACACAGTTACGTTCAGACGGTGATCCTTAACTTCGACGATAGCTATCTTTGAGGATAAGCTCTGGCCCAAACTACGGTGGGCGTTCACACAACAAAGCTTACCCTCAAAGGTACGTGTAGCTATCTCTCCTTAAGGATGGGCTCACTGCCCCCCCCCCCCCCCCCCCCCCGTAACTATACTTATCTACAAGTTCCTTTCAACAAGTTCTGTCCACATGATGCTTAATTACGAGTGGGGACTCCCTGCAGCTTGTTGATAGAGTGCTAACCCTTAGATATCTTGTGGATAGCTATCTTCAAGTTAACTTAAGTTAGCTATCAACAAGTGGGTCTACACGGTGCTTAACTACAAGCTTATCCTAAAAGATAGCTATCCTCAAGGTTAGGGATCACTGTCTGTCTGAATGTAACTAGTATGAATGTAGTGTCTGTATGCTTCATGGTCTGTACACTGTATCTAGATCTTTTTAATTCCTATATTTGTCAATGAATTATGCATGCATGCCACCAGGATTTTGGACTAAGGTGTCATACAATTGTTCCCTTCAGAAACTATGGAAGTGACATTCAAAAGTGACAGATTTTTTATCTTACCTGAGCCAAGGGCTCAAGTGAGCTCATGCATTTGCATTTTGTCTGTACTGTGTTGTCTGTTGTGTAATGTCAGTAAAGGTTGAGCATTTTTTTCTTTTTCTTCACGTGTCATGATCTGATTTTAACCAACCAATGTAGGCATCATTAGTAAGGGTAGGGGATTCAAGGTTGTAAAATGGTTTGGATGTTCCTGTGGGGTCCACTGTGGGCTCCCAAACACCAATTATGAATAAATTTCAATAATCTTCTTAACTCCGTTGCATGGAGTTTCTTGGGTGGATGCAACCACATCATGTTGCATTTTTATACTTTGAGATGTAAAGAGCATACCAATGATCCCATGAGTTGCTTTTGCAGCTACGGGGCTGGCCCACTTGGGCACCCAAGGAGGATATCAAACATGTTGAGACATGGTCCAAGGGATAGAATTGATTTGTTTGCCAAACTTAGCAGGAATCATTCAGGGATAAGGGGGGGGGGTACAATATTGTCCAAATAGTTCATGTGGCCAACATAGAGCTCAGAAGCAAGGCCTCTAAGGCCCAAAAGTGAGTAAATTGTATAAGATCTTCCTCTCCACATCTAGAAATGAATCTGTCCCCCCCCCCCCTTGTTCATGCTATTGGTGGTATTATAGTATTAGTAACGACAATGGAAAGTGTGTCTGGATTTATTCAAAGTGGTTACTATGGCTGTAGAAACACTGACATGCTTGTGAGCAACCTACCATTGGACCAACATCTTCAAGTCTACGGATGAGGGATTAGGTAATGAGGATAGAGTGCCTCTCCTAGGGGCACAACTTGCTAGTACTGCCAGCAGACTGGAACCAGGGACCTCCTGATGTAGAGGGAGTGGTCTTAAACCACTGAGCCACAATTTGATGTGAAGTAGTAATGGAGACAGACTTGAAGACCAGTAAGCAGTGAATCACCCAGCTTGGCAGGAGAGGCACAAACAAAATGTCAAGCCTATCACCGATGCAAGCAGATGCTATTCAGGAACTTGGCTTGCTTGCACATTACAACATGCCTGTTCATATGCCTGGTTGTAGAGATGGCCAAGCACTTGACCTTCAGAATCCCAGGCCACGAGAGAATCTTCAAAAGAAATGAACGAAAATGTTCTAGGAGACAGGGAAGAATAAAAGAATTCAGCTTCCTTAGCCCGTATTTATGATCTCATAAGATGGAAGTCACAGCGCAAGTGTGTTTTCGCATTGGAGCACAAATATTGGATGATTATGTGGGAATGACATTGACCAGTCAGCTAATTGACAAAGCTCGTCAGTGAAGTACACATACCTTCAATAATGTAGGGGCTTTTTCTCTGTGATCCGATTAATCTTGGTGCATGTGTGTGATTGCAGGCCAGGCACTCAGTTTCTCACAGTTCTCTTGGCTGTGTGTCATCCATCAACTCTTCCCACATGTGTGTACGCATGATTTATGAATAGGAAGTTTAACCATATGATATTTCACACATTGGTCAGTGTCAAATGCAGTGTAGCTACAATGTACAGTATCTATAGGAGCAGGCTAATGTTTTGTACCTTCTCTCATGGTTATTAACAAACCTATACATTTTTTAGTTGGAACTTGCTTCAAATAAGCAGTTTGTAACATGCCATCCCTTGAAAGTAAGCCACAGAGAGAGGTTAAATATTCCTCATCCATAATAATTTGACTGTATTGAAAATTAAAATTAAAAAAAAAAGTTTTAGCCCAACATAAATTTTTGAACACGTGATAAAACCTTATAGCAGTAGTGAGGAAAGGTATCCAGCCTCAGGACAGCAATTCCTATGGACACTGCCAAATAGTGAAGGAATTATGACATAATGACAGTGTGTCGAGAAACACAAGTGTATGATATGTAAGTATTTTTTTCCTCAGGAAAAAATAATATATATATATATATATATATATATATATGCATCTGCACAGTGAGAAAAAAGTTTGTAGGGTTCCAATTTATCTAAGTGAAATGAAGTAACTTATATAGCTGCAATAGTCTATGTTTGTAATGTATAGAGGCTTCTATATATGTCTTTGTCAGAGAAGCAAACATGGTTGGGGTGCGTGAAAGTTGTCTCACCACCATAATTTGTTTCACTTTCTGTCATAGAGAAAAGTATCCATAAAGAGGGACATGATACCACTTATCAACTGTCGTTGATTGTGCAAGCTCTACAGAGTGTCTCATGAAGCTCAGAGACAGATAAATCATACATTAAAGGGGTTGCCACATAGAAGCATCACCTCTTCCACATGCCTATCTGGTCAAAGTAGGTGACTAAATTCATGTCTGTAAAAGCCAGACAAAGTACCACCCCCCCCCCTTTAAAAAAAATAAATAAATGAGGGAAAAGAGAAATTTAACTTTATTTTTTTTTACTATGCTTCTGCAAGGCTCATCAATGTCATGCCATATGCTCCTCCAACTCACCTGTGTTATACCTCTGCACCTATAGTTTCTATGCATCCTACATTTTTAACCACATCATTGTCACTCCTTTGGTGTGATAATCAATCATTTGATTGATATGCAATTTATCATTTACCTAATCAAAACCTCTGCAAAAAAAGTGTACCACATGATCATTCTTATATAATTGCTTCCCTGTCATCAATATTCTCATCTTGTGGTATTTGTTCACCCCTTCCCCCATCCCCCAGGCTAATCAGGAAAGTATATTTGTGACCGTGCATCACAAAATGAACAAATAGTCGAACGCATTGATTTTGTGTGAGGACTGAAAATAGGTGCAATAGGTCAACCTAACCAATCTTGAGTTTTACATGATTTCTGAAAGAGCAAGTCTTCTTCTACAGTATGTTAAAGTTTGGGATCATAAAACAAATAGGAACTTGTGTTTTCAGTAGCTTCTCTTGAATGCTTTTTTGGCGGAATTGTGTGATCAGGTGTTTCTCATAGAGCCCTCTCTTCATTTCTTAAAAACCCTGTCGATACTCTTCACTTTCAACTCCAGTAACTTTGGAAAGAATGATGCTGCTGCATTTAAAGTTGGCTTCAATAATCTACAGAATGTGTTAATGAAGCATGCTCAATTTCAGCTAAATCTGATCATTCTTTCATTGTTGTTGCTCCAGTGGTCAACATCCTGTTTTTTTGTTCCATTCATCACACAGCTAGCATAGCTTGGTAAAGATTAATTGCTTGAATACACCCTGTACTTCAAAGTCTGTTTTCTCACTTCACACTTTCCAGAGTGTGTCCTTTCTTTCCAATATTTAGATAGGTTAGGAGAGTCCATTTGAATTGAGCTGTACATCATTTTAAAGCTTAGAGTCTGCTCTTCCAGAATCTGCTCGTAACTAAAAATCCATGTCTGGCAACTTTTTGTTGGTTTTGTGATGCAGGGTCACATTTGTTGAGTCCTGAGTAGATACTGAGATGTAATATTTACCATTACTCCTTAGAACCTGATTGTACTCTTACTTGTTTCAATACAACATATCACAACCTGTGTGTAAGATAGACAGGTCCGTAAAACTACATACTACATGTATTTCCTGTGCATCAAAGCAGCTAGGCCGGCACCACGTTTTCAAAAGGGGGGGGGGGCACTTTCGGGTTTCAGGGGGAAAGAAAGGTCTTCAGTGCGTCTTTCTCATTCCACTTCCGGGTTTCTTCAGCTGACAAGCAAAAAAAAGAAAAAAAAAAAAGGTCTTCAGCCCAACATCAAAGGCCTTACGGCACTCAAAAGTTTCATTCTATTTTATTCTATTTTTTCTATTGCCACTTCCCGGGGAAAAGTGGGGGGGGGGGAGTCAAAGTGATCTATGTATTCCTATGTACAGGTGCAAAAAAAGTGGGGGAGGGGGCCCCGAGTCCCCTGGCATCCAACCCCCCCCCCCCCTTTGTATTGTGATAACACATGCTTTGTAATTGTTACAGTATTGCTGTAATGACAGTAGTATTTATGGCATGATACGTGTAGTAATTGATAACAACAGCAATGATGATGATAATGACTGAATATTTGATTACCCAAGATTGTAACATGATGCAATTCAGTACACAATCATTATACAGCAGTACATGTAAGATTGAATATTGATGACTGCGACATTCACCAGTAACAAGGAAAAAAAATCTGCTCTTGCTTGTGATAGAAAAGTGTCTCTAATTTTCAATGGAAGTGAAAGTCAATTTGAGGAATGTAACGCCAATTTGCGTATATATGTTGATCTGAAACTGGAGAGCAATATGAAGTATACCACAGTTCACAGGTACTGGAGAAAGTGTGCATATAATGAAGTGTTTTTTTACAGTGGGGCTGAAACAAGTCGAAACATGTCATATTCCAAAAAAGCAGGTATTTATTGGTCTCAAAATTCAGGACAGCAAGTCGTTTGCTGTTCAGTCTTACGTTTGCCCTGCCCGTCAGCCTGAGAAGCGTTTACTCAGGGGCCTCTTAGCTCAGGTTGTGTTTAAGAGAGCGGAGTGGGGCAATTACCATAGAGATGGACTTGTTATGTCGATGTAAAATTGTTAGCTGTGAATAACAGATAGCAGTTTTATATTGACTGAGTTGAAAATGTCAGAAGGTACTTGTGTCAGAGGTAAAAATGGCAGCCACGATAAAGTAATAGGTTACAGATCGCTGAAATGAGAGTCATTACTGTCTCTCCTCACATTTGACATTCTAATTCTGATATTCATTCTTTTAAACTTGGAACCTTTTTACCAAAGATAGTAGAGTACAAGATAGGAAGGCGCGTGATGATAATGGAAACAAAATGGCTACCCTACATGACGATACAAAAGAGAGCTAAGTACAAACTCAGTACACCTAGAAACATCATTCATTCCCAAAGGAAGTGGTATTTTTATTATCTTCAAAAGACTTTAAAATTATAGTCGTAGCTTTTTTTTCGATTAAGGGGATTATTTTCAAGAGCGAGATTTTAAAGTAATAAGGATTATTTCGTGGAGGTAAAAATTTGGCAACAACATGATCTAAAAACAATCAAAGACGCTTGATAAACAACAACTTCAAAGACAGCGCGTCTCAGACAAAGACGCACATCACCTGAGACGCGCTGTCTTTGAAGTTGTTGTTGTTTATCAAGTGTCTTTGAGTGGTCTCAGGTGATGTGCGTAATGATACGCTTGAGGACCGCACACTGTCCATTTGTTTTGTACAGGATTAGTGCACACTTTCCTGTCTTTTCAGTTAAGCGTCTTTGCATTTTATGCCTCCGCCAACGAAGTGGCCGGAGGCATTATGTTTTCGGGCCGTCCGTACGTCCGTCCATCCCGTTTTGTTTTTGTCTATATCTCAAGAACCGTATGGTGGTTTTGCATCAAACTTGGTATGAGGGTATATCCTTGGGGAATGATACTTTGTGTGGATTTTAGGGTCTCACGGTCAAAGGTCACAGGTTATTTTGTGAAAAAAATTGAAATTTCATGTTTTTCTCCATATCTCGCAAATGGTTCAAGGTATCTTCATGGAACTTAGTATATATGCTTGTACCAATGGGCAGTGATTATCTAGGGAAGTTGGGGGTCATGGGTCAAAGGTCATGGGTCAAAGGTCAAGGTCAACTCCTGAAAATATAACTACTTTCCTTATATTTATGCAATGCCTGAAGGATTTTTTTAAAACTTGATGTATGCATGTATAACCAAATATATATTCTGTGGGAAGTTTCTTGCCAAAAGGTCAAAGGTCAAAAGGTCAAAGGTCAAGTGAAAGTGCTAAATTGCACTTTTTCCTCCATATCTCAAAAATAACTCAAGGTATTGTCATGAAACTTACATATTTATGCATGTTCTACCTAACAGTGATTCTCTTTGGAACTGTGGAGTCAAAGGTCAAAGGCCAGGTTTCGATAATACTATTTTACCATTTGATACTAAAATTATACTTTTTCTCAATACCTTGAAAATTACTCAATGCATAAACTTGTAAAAGGGTCAAAAGTCAAGTGAAAATCATCAGTTCCCCCAAATACCTGCACTCTGATGTTTTAATCATTCATCCAATTGAACCTAGTTCTAGGAAAGTGAACATTCAGCACATTTGTGGCAAACCTGTCATTTTAATATTTTGCCAATTGTGTGAAACTGTCATCACACATTGTCAAGACATTGTACTATAGACCTATTAGGAGAACCATGTATTATGGCGGAGGCATACACCAGTCGCCGTAGCGACATTTCTAGTTACATATGATATGTCTCCTAACATTAAAGGGGAAATTCAGTCCAAATATAAGTTAGTTTGATAAGAAAGAGTAAAATATTACGAGTTCAGGGGTTTAATTTTGATCGAAATTGGATGAAGAATTAAAGGAAGTTATGACATTTTGAAGTTTGCCTATTTTTTCGGGAAACAGTTCTTGAACGGTCAATATGAATATGCAAATGGCAAAGTGAGCTCTTCATCCCCTCACAACTTTCCATATAGTTTGTCCATAAAATTTTGAAATTTCAAGTTTTTCATTCAAATGCAATTATGCCCAAAGCTCAAATCGTCCTATATCTGACTGATCACTATTCTGAAGTTATTCAACCTGGAATTACATCTTCTTTCAGACTTCAATGACAGAAACATTGAATTTTCGTCTTTTTTTTTCTTTTTTTTTGTACACGATCAATGGAAAATTGTGATGCTATGACATGGTTAGCTCACTCATTTGCATATTCATACCCACTGTACAAGAACTATTTTGCAGAAATGAGCAAACTTCAAAATGTCATAACTTCCTTATTTTTCATCCGATTTCAGTCAAATTTTGACCATTGAATTCATAAGATTTTATTCTTTTTTATCAGACTAACTTATATTTTGACTAAATTTCCCCTTTAACACAATTTTTCTTTCAACTCTGACATCCTATCTCCATAAATGTTTTTCATGCCCCTACTGCCTACATGTTCATCTTTACTGCATCATTTACCTTTGTGCATTATTTCATCAATTATGAAATTCATCTTGACACCAGACCCCACTATTTTTTCCCTCTATTAACTAACTGAACAATATGCTATACCTTTCTCCCCCCCCACACACACACACACACGCACACTTCTATGCATATCTATTATCTATTCTTGGTAAACATAAACTTAACCCATTGAGGACATGCTGATTTTGCTACAACACACATTTCCCCTGGACACTTGCCTGAGTATACTCCGGACTCATCCTCAACAGGTTTAAAAAAATATAGTGGTGTGGATTATCTGTGTTTTGCAAGAGTGATACTGCTCAGATCTCCAGACACCAAATGAGACAAATTAAACATGAGATGGCCATCATTTAGACCCCATCAATGCAGTGGTGCCAGCTGAGTGATGATACGCTGCCCCCCCCCCCCCCCCCAAAAAAAAAAAGATGTAAAAAATGATAAATAAAACAAACATTCCCATTCATTAACAAACATCACCACTGTCCAAGTCTGGAGAAATTCCATGCTCATGAATGAATACGTCGGTAGCTGCTCTGTGATGTTAAAGACCTCAGGCTGACGTTCTTTAAATATATGCACTATATATGTATTAAATCACAGCCCAATGCTGGGGGGGGGGGGGGGATGAGTTGCATAAAACTTGTTTTCTTGCTTTGTGTTGTCCTCTTTCTTGGTGAGTTGGTTGTGTGTATTAATAGAGAGGATGGATAGTAGCCATACCAGTCTGCCTTATTTTGAAGAAAAAAACAATAAGGGGGAGAGTTTACATCGTTAGGTGGGCGATGCCCGGTAAGAAGCCATGCCATTCCTTCGGCTCTGTAATGAGCATCGTCCTTGCTTCCTTCCTTCCTTCGTGCCGTCCATGTTGGAGTGTTTGTGTCCGTCGTTACATAAGTTGGGATGGAGGGAAAACAGGAGATACATGTAGCCATCAGCGGAACGCTCCTGCCAAGTGAAAGGTTTCAATCTCCACCTTGTTTTTGTTTTGCTCTTGTCTCTTGTAGAGCCTCTGCATAAAATTGTGGCATTATAAGAAAAAAAATAGATTATAATGATAATTTCACCACACAGGGCAATTATTGTCCTAACTGCTCTAATTGCGCTTTGCTGTGGTTCTTTGTTTTCTTGTTTCTTCGATTATTTTTTGGTTGTTTGTTTCTTGTCTATGGCATGTACCTTTTTTGTCTTTTTTTCTTCTGCTCGTGCCTTAGTGTACTCGTCTTAATGCTGGTTGATTCCTTGTGCATTTCATTGTTATGGTGGAATGAACGTTAGGAGGAGGAAATGGTCATTGTGTTTGAGTGAGCGGCAACTTGGCACATCAATTTGCAGATCAGGGAATGAGCTTTAATGGGCGGCAGGAGACACATGTATTTTGTGCTATAGAGTGTGTTGTGTGTGTGTGGTTTGTCCTCCATGATACTGCATCCCACAGTTGCAATGCGATGTAGTGGCATTTAAGGGTATTTGCTTCCGTCGGCATATCAATATTTTTGAGGGAGCCGACACCTTGTGAGCATTATGCGATCTAGGCTGCATAATTAAATGTAGGGAATGCTTTTTACCCATATTTCTATGTACGACAATGCTGACTGAAGCAATGATGCGTCACGTTTGTGTAAAACGTTTTGTGTAAAACAAAGAAGCATAATCTTAGATACTGTAGAAGCTGTTCTTTTTGTGAGGTTTTAATTTTCACATATTTCACAAATCACTATGGGACCATGAATTAAAGAACATGCAAAAATATCGCCATGTACGGTACAGTGTCATGCACTTTCCATGGCCTTGGTGTCAAATCGCAAAAACAACAATTTGCAAAAATGTCTGTGACCTCATTCCCTAAAATATCTGTATGCAAAATAACAGACTTTTACAGTAGATCCTTTTGACTCCTTGGTCAAAGAAAATGTTTTGCTGGAGTTTGAACTGCAGATTACCATCATGGATGAAAATACTCCTATACCAACCCAGAAACACACAATCAACCTTCTTAAAAGCATCTCTTGAGAGTGGGAGGGGGGGGGGGATAAGTAGTACATTGCATGTGTAATTACTTCTGCCAAGGAGATTATGTTTTGCTCGGTTTGATTGTTTGCTTGTTTGTTGGTCTGATAGCATTATTTCTCAAAAAGGTATTAACAAACTTTGATGAAATTTTAAGCATACATGTACATCCACTGTGGTCTTAAAAGAAAACAGGTGATTAGTCTTGGAGCTGATATGGCTCATGAGCCAGATCCTGGATTTTTTTAATTTACTTTTTAGTATTATTTTTTTTTTTAGGGAAGTGGGCACTGTTCAATAATGTTAGTGGCCCCGTGGTCTCAGCAGATTTTTGTAATCTCCTTAGTGCTTCTAGTGTATGATAGAATTGAAGGGAAATTAAACAGAGGAATATCACCACATTCAACATGTTGTGAAGCGGAGTACATTTAATATCACTCTATATATTATCTGTACATGACATGCATGCTCGCGACATTAACAAACACAAGCACACACACACACACACACAAAAAAAAAAAAACCACCCAAACTGTATCTTAGTTAATAACTGTTGATGTTCATGCTACCAAGTTCCAGAGGGTACGTGATGTATCTACTTGAAGTTTTCTTGAAGAAGTAAAAATACTTCGTACAATTAAGAGGATTGCTGTTGTGTATTACTGTGCATCTGCATATGTGCATTATAAAACAATCTGTGCACCCTAACATTGTTTCATGTCCTTTGGTAGCCAACAACACCACACCTGCACCCACACAAACACACACCACAAGATGGGACCATAAGCTGTGTCATCTCTGAGACTCTCCAAATATGGCCAACCAAGTCCAATTGTTTTGTTCTGTTTATAAGAAGCAAATTTATGTGAGAGCTACTTGTAACTGGACGATGTAATTTGCCTTCACCGCTAGCTTATTAAAGTTCTTTCCTGTTTGTTTTTTTCTCTTCCTTATCTTTGTATTTTTGTTTATTTTTCGTTGCTGTACTTTTTGTTTGGTCAAGGCGCAGACTCTGCAGCTGGATTTTCTCACCAAGATTCTGCCAAACTACCACCACCTCAAGAAGTCCACGAAGACCAAGTCTGTGGAGAAGTCCTGAGGACCGAAGTTGGGGCCGGGGGCCGGGGGCCGGGCCAGGCGGGGGCACTCGATCTGTACCTCACCAGATAACAGGACAGAAGTCGTGCACTGTGGATTGAAATCACATGGATTGAAATGTGCTATGGTACAACCTATTCCATTAGTTTCCATGTAAACTGTACCTCCCCCCCCCCCCCCCCTTGTTACAGGCATGACCATATAGCACATGCCTGTGTATCCTTGTACAGTGGAAGATAGCTACAGCTTGCTTGCCTCTTTGTTGCTGAAAGTCCTCCTACATGTGACTGATCGCTGCATCTTGTGTCACGGACAGATTTTAAAGGAAGATGCCCCTTAGTGTGGGTGTGTATGTGTGAGGTTGTGTGTGTGTGTGCCAATGGTCAACCAGAGAGAATGTCATCCGCTAGTTGGTTAAATTTATTTCCATGAGAGTTGATTGAATATCATGAACATTTTGCAAAGTGGGAGAAATTCCACTACCCATTTTCCTCTTGCATAAGACCGCAGTAAGATAATAGTAACTCCTATTGTCAGAACTGTTTTTCAAGGGAGTTTAGGTCAAGTCTGAAGCTTTTTGTGTGATGAAATGTTGGTGCTTGCATATAGCTGTAGTTACAAATATCGCTGAACCAGCAGACATGTTGCTTATCACTATCACTGTGACATTGTTGTGAGTACAGAGCTGTGTTCACTCCAGGTTTGCTCTGCGATGCAAGAATCCAAGATATCTCAGACGAATTTTCTTAGAGTTTGTGCGTCTAAATATCAAGCGGCATTCAGAGTGTAATTGTCAGAATCTTTTGACTCCTGCGGTGGTTGCTCAAGGTCCTTTTAAATTTTCTCTCTGTTTTTTATTTTTTTCAAATGGAAACCAAAAGTGCATTTTGAATGGAAGTTTCCCTCCTCCCCAAGGCTGTATAGAATCAATAAGCCTTTACTGGCATTTATGCGGTCTTTGCAGGGGTCAAGGGCTCTCTTTGACTTCTACTTCGTACTTTCTCAATGGGGGGTGACATCTTTGATTCCATACAATTTACTGCAAAAGCCACGAAAGCTAGCAGGGTAACAAAACCAACAGATTGATAGAAGATTGAAAATGAAGAAACATATAGTGATGAATAAGTGTATGTATAGGTGAATATTAATATGTAGATAAATAAGTGTATGCATAAGTAAATATGTAGATAAATAAGTGTATGCATTTGTTAATATGTAGATAGATACACATATAGATTATGATACAAAAATACTCCTCAGAAAGTGTTTGATGCGTTATCATAAGGCGTGACCTTTCATATATGTTGTGGGATTTCTCGTGTCTCGTACATTAAGGCCCGAATATACGAAGGTGGTACAAATGAAACCATGGTTTACACCATGGACAAAAACCGTGGAGCGCCAAGTGTCGCATGGAATATTTCGTTACGAAATTAGTCATTTTGTCGTTGAAATGATTATTTTGTAACAAAGCGACAACATTTTGTAACTAAATGAAGATTTCGTCCACAAAATGATAATTTCGTTAACAAAACGGTCATTTTGTCGATGAAATGACCAATTTTGTAACGAAATATTCTGTGCGACACTTGGTGCTCCATGGTTTTTGTCCATGGTTTAAACCATGGTTTCATTTGTACCACCTTTGTGAATTCGGGCCATAGTGTTTACACAGCCATGAGATGAGAGAGTGGCTGTGTACTGTAATTTTGGCTTATAGATTTCCGACAGTCAGTCTTGGTGAAATGTTCTGATATCATTGACTAGGATTGGAATTGCTCTTGCTGTCTGTGGTTTATGAGATGAGTGCTTTACCCTGTCGCTACTAATAATAGCCATGATGGGTCTATAGGATACTTGATAGTATTCTAAGAGTAGTGGTGTTGTAAGAATTGCAGTGCAGTTGGATCTGCATTGTGTTCAACTTAACTGCAATAAATGAATTGAGTGTAAAGTAAAGTTGGAAAAAATGCCACAGATTTCATCAAAACCTGACCTACAATTGTAGTATGAAAAATGTTATGGAATTTTAGAGTTTCACATGTTTCCATAGGACACTGCTAAATATAGTCACAACCTCATACGCTACGTAGCTGACACAATATCAGTCATCACCTTACAACACTCCCACTTGTTGAATGCAAAAGTAAAATTTCAGGGGGAAAATGTTTTCTTTTCCCCTTTCTTTTTGGTCATGAAATGATCAACCAAACCCTATTCCCTGAAACAAGTCATGACAAGAAATTCATTACGAGACTTCACTAATTTGATACAAAAAATATAACTAATTCTCATTGATTTCTTGTTGAGGAAGAAACTTTGGTGAAGATTTGCATACAGGTCAGTAGAAGTCTTGTGATGTGATGGCATCATGACAACCTCTAGTTTGCATTTGTTGTTGTGGCTTATATCACTGTTTTTTGGAAAACATGCAAAAATCTAAAAATACCACAATTGCCTTATTTTAAGTCCAGTAATGGTGAGACCTCTACTATTTTGTGTATCTGATTTTCAGTACTCCACATCTTTTTAAGCCAGTGTGAGCTTGATGTGGAATTGTGCTTCCTTCTGACCCCTAGTAAAAATGAGAGCTGTGTAAACATGGTCTGACAAGAGGCTTCTGTAATGTCTCAAAGAGGAGTAAATTGATTCAAGTAAAATTGCATGTTGTAATGAAAAACATGTAATCAATACTAGTTTAACCATGCATCCAGTTAGTCATTTTCAAAATGCATTCAAATTTCATGCATATTTCTGCAAGAAAGGTCATAAGTTACAACCCAAAATCCAGCTGGAGGCTTGCCCAACATAGCAAGAGAGAGATTCCAATTATGAAGACTACCTGTAGAGAACCTCAATTGCATGTAATGGTTAGAAATTACATTTTGACCAAGGTCAGGATGAAATGTGCATGCACTGGAATACATTATGAAACTTTTGTAGTGCGACAACAATTAGCAACAAAAATTTTGTTTGTTTGTATTTTCCCTATGAAGCTGATTTTGGAGGGGATATTGCCCCATTGTCAAGAGAAATTGAGTGTGGTTGCAACATTGTTGTGTGATCTGCTGTGCAAAATGATGCGAACACACTCACACCATTAGTCGCCATCCATACCAAGTCATTAAAGGTGACACAAAAGACCTGGGCATGCAATGATTCATGGAGACAAGTAGGGTTTAGTTTTGATTTCTTTCTTTGTGTATTAAACTATGCGGGTCAAATTTTTGTTTACTTAAAAGTGCAGTTTACCTTTGGGAGCAGTGATTTCAAAAATGTTCAAGATATCACATTTGATGCATATGTGTAGGTCTATTGTATAACAAAACATCCTACCATACAAAATTTTCACAATAAAATATAAGGAGATATCAGTGTTTTTCTCAATAAACTGTAACTAGACGATTTAGTCTGGAAACATTTTTATTATAACTATTTTTCACATTTTGTGTATTTAACAACACTTACCACTGATTATATGGATTCAAAATTTTACAGTGGTTGTTTCTATCCCTAACTCACATTTTAGAACTATTTTAAAGCACTAATGCTGGGTTTTGTTTCATCTGCAAATGGTAAATTATGCCTTTAAGGCTCCTCTCATTTCCTCGTCTACATGTGTTATGATGAGAGCATCTGTTTGGAGTAACTAGCAACATGCAGCTCTGTAATAATTATAGGAATTAACTTAAGAATATTACACATGGTATATTATATGACATAGTTAGTGGTCTCTATGTTGTTGCGCTTGCATAGGATATGCTCAGGGAGGTGGGAAGAGACCACCTCCCTGATATGCGAGATGCTGTCACAAGTATCATTAATCACTCTTCCTACTGCACTCCTGCAAATTAGACCATCAGAGTATATCAAATGACCCATTAAATATCTTGCATTGTTTCTATCATGTGTGTATGGTGTACAAAGTGTACATATCAAGAATAATAGCAGATAAGCAACTCTCTTGATGTGATAATTATATAATAATATATTAAGTTTGGAAGTCTGTCTGACAGTTATTCAGTGGCTTAGATACTGTATACACCATATATTTTCGCGAATCTGCACTTCCCAACGATTTCACGAGTGGTTAAATTTGCATTCGTGGAGTACTGTACTGAACAGAGAAATGTATACATGTGCGTCACATTCATATCGGGACTCTGAGTCATTATTTTTGCATGTCTTTAATTTCCCGAATAGCACCTGACTCGAGAAATTCACGAAAACAAAAATCTCGCGAAATATTCAGCATATACAGTAACCTGTGTAAAGTGAGCACTCTAGTTTCAAAGCTGTGCACGGCTCTAATTTATATTATTTTGTATGTCTCTCCAACATGTTGAATGAATGTAAGCAGTGGGAGTCACAGCAGTCTTCACAACAACAACAACAAAATTATTATTAGGTGATCCGAGTATCCTCTCGGATCACCTATTGTATCTGTACGGATTCTTTCTTCTTCTTTATTTCTTTCTCCTCAAATCTTGTGTAGAGGTTAACTCAAAAAGTCCCCTACCTATCACTTTCAAACTTATACCATATATGTATCATGTCATAAGGACGACAGATCTAGTGTAACAATGTGATCAGTTAACCGTGACGTCATTATGACGTCATTATCTGAAATCACGTTTACATCAATATCTCATTAATGGAACGGAATTTTTGAATGAAGTTAACATATCATATAGTTCAAATCAAGCTCTATTGATATATTTCATAAAATTTAGTCACGTTCATAGTAAACGAGCGCGTACGCGCGCGTTGAAATTTAAACATGCTCTAATCAACCTCAAAATTGTTTTGCACACGTTTCAGGTCATTTGCAGCATTTCAAAAAAAATCGACGGACGCGTACGCGCGCGCGCATATACGCACGTACAGCTCATATTCAATAGAAATTTCCCTTTTTATTGCACTGATCGAATGTCTGAAATGTGAAGGAATAGTACTTCTACCAAGTTTCAAGTCGATCCGACTCAATATGACGTCATACGGGCCCATCAAAGTTGAAATTCCGCGCGCGCGTCAATGGCAATATACAGTGCAACTATGCCAAAAAACCGCCAATTGTAAATCCGATTTTACTCGTCAGGATGGACGGTGACCTCCCATTTTCTTTACATATTTTGAAAGCTGATGAGTTGTACATGTCATTTCATGGGGTGGCAATGCTGGCAAAATGATTAAAAGATATCTAATCTCTTAATAAAATAAAAAAAGTAAATTTTCAAAATGACGTCATCAAATTTCAAGTTTACTCGAGCATATCTCACTTATCCTTGGCCAATTTTTACCCAGATTTCAGTATGTTGTAGCTTATTGAATGCTCTTTCATTAACATGATAACAGTATTTTGATAAGATGACGGCATCATCTAGTAAAAATGGATTGAAAGTAATCTTGTCAAATTTGACCAGTTTACGTGTTATCTCTATGGGAGTGTAGTTTTTCTGGAAATGAAAATTGACATGACTATCTTTATCGAGCACTAGCTCACTTATGCTTCGGTGAATTTCTCCCAGATTTTAGTATGTTGTAGCTGAGACTTTGTGCTATCGTAAGTGTGCCCTTTGTTTTTTCATACGATGTCTGCATCACGTCAAAAAACTTGGTTGAAATTAAAGCTTATCTTCGATGTATTGAAATATTTCTTTCATTCTGCAACTTTCTTTGCAATAACTCAAGAAAAACATTTCTTATCACCCCCATATTTTTGCACATATTTAGTTCATGTCACGTACATTATTTGATAAAATAACAACTACTTGATCAGACGCCATCTTGGGTATGTAAATTAGGGTCAAAGGTCATAAATGGTTCATCCTGTATCTAAGTGAATACATGTTCTATCTCTCCCATATTTTGCACACGCAAAGATCATGTTACAAGAATCATTTCACAAAATAACCACTCTTTGCTCAGATGCCATCTTGTCTGTGCAAAATGGGGTCAAAAGGTCATATGTACTTCTTTCTGTTTCTTCGTTATGACGTGTTATCTCTATGGGAGGGAATTTTTCTAGATGTGAAAATTGACATGATTGTCTTTATCGAGCACTAGCTCACTTACCCTTCGGTGAATTTTTCTCAAATTTTAATATGTTGTAACTGAGACTTTGCGCTATCTTTGAGTGTGCCCTTTGTTTTTTCATAATCATGTCGGAATCATGTTAAAATACTTGGTTGAAATTAAAGCTTATCTTCGATGTATTGATATATTTCTATGTTTCTGCAACTTTCTTTGCAATAACTCAAGAAAAAAAGCCCCTATCACCCCCATATTTTGCACATGTTTAGTGCATGTCACGTACAGTATTTCATAAAATAACAACTACTTGATCGGACAACATCTTGGGTATGTAAATTAGGATCAAAGGTCGCAAATGTTTCATCCTGTATCTTGGTGAATACATGTCTTATCTTTCCCATATTTTGCACACGCAAAGATCATGTTACAAGAATCATTTCACAAAATAACCACTTTTTGCTCAGATGCCATCTAGGTTGTGCAAAGTTAGGTCAAAGGTCATGTACTTGTTGCTGTATCTTCGTTATAGTGTATACAGATGTGGTACCAAAGATGGCAGATATGACTCCCTTTTCTAAATGAGAATCCAAACATCACACGGCCAATGTCTCTGAACACTGATGAAACCTGCATGGTCATGCCTATTGCGATCAGGACTTGAATCATTGATTAAAAAAAAAATCGGATCACCTTAATTTGTCAGTGATGACAAATTACAATCTCTAGTTATCATTATTATTATTATTATTGTTATTATTATTATTATTATTGGGTTTTCATGAACAATTAATACATGACTACATCAATAAAACATTACAATCAAGGCAATGAACTAAGAATGACTTGTTAAGTCATGCTCTGTTTGCACTTCATGAAAGTTTCCAGGAAGAAAAGTAGAGAACTAACTCCCTGCATCCATAGGCCCGAATTCACGAATGTGGTACAAATGAAACCATGGTTTAAACCATGGACAAAAACCATGGAGCGCCAAGTGTCGCTTGGAATATTTCGTTACGAAATCAGTTATTTCGTTGATGAAATGCTTATTTTGTAACAAAATGACAACATTTTGTAACTAAAGGAACATTTCGTCCACGAAATGATAATTTCGTTACAGATACGGTCATTTTGTCAACGAAATTACCAATTTCGTAATGAAATATTCCGTGTGACACTTGGCACTCCATGGTTTTTGTCCATGGTTTAAACCATGGTATCATTTGTACCACCTTCATGAATTTGGGCCTCAATGTCTTTTTCCCCATCCTCCCCCCTCTCCCCCCCCCCCCCTCCAGAAATGTAAATAGAATGATTACACATTTCAGAGAAATTCTGACAGGTATGCCTTGTTAGTGCTGCACACTGTAAAGGCCATTGTTGTACCAGTACATAAAAAAAAAAAAAATGAAGTTCTATCTGCTCAATACATTCAGCCACTTTTGTTTGTTACAGCAGTTGAGAATAGTTTATGAAATAAGGACTTAGAAGTACTTTAGTTGAGATGGTTAAAAGATTAATGACTGAGTGCACTGATAAATCATTTTTTTTTGCAGCTATGTATAAAACTTTCAAAACTTCACAAGTGTTACATACCTGAAAATTCCCACCATGTTTACAATGCCATCCCACTGATTGATATCTTTGGGTCATCTTTTTGATAGTGTATATCCTATTAAAATTTTTGCAGTCAAGATGGGACGTGATGACACTCTGAAATGATTCAATCATTATACCCTTTTCTGTGACAATAGAAACGCCTTCCATGAAATAAGCCACAAACAACTTCCTGCAATTATTACCCAGAATATGGAGAATTTGAGTGCTAATGACATGTTCAAAAAAAAAAGAAAATACAAGAAAATAGCATTGTTTTCTTCCTGGGTATCTGGTTTGTGATTCTTTTTTTTTGGGGGGGGGGATGGGGTGGTTGGTCAGTTTTATATTTGATTGTACTCGATCAATAAGTGCTTGTATGTCTTTTCATTATGGACTGAATGATTGAACACAGAAATTTAATGATTTACATGGTAAGGCTCATGATGATAGACTCCATCATCAGGTTTGAAGATGAGGAGAAAGTGGCAAGGGTGGTAATTACTCTGGTATCTCATTTTCTCTAGAGGCTCTTCAAACTCTTGAGTGACAACGATCTGGTCAACGAAAGTGGTTTCGTACTGTAGACTTGAAGAAATCGCCACGCGATAACCATATCAGTAAAGCAATGATTTATTGTGGTCATCTTTTTCAATAATGTGTACTTTGGATATTTTGTGTGCTAAGTTTGACAAGCAGATACAATTGTTTCACCATTTTGTGTAAAACCAGCAAGTTCATTGTCACCGTGTGGTGTGTGACTGTCACCTTGATCTGTTGTGTTACCGTCACCTTGATCTGTTGTGTAAGATGAAACGAGTGGGATTGAGCATTGATAACAATAACCAGCATATTATCAAAGGCTGGCATTATTTGAGGCCTGGTGACAACTTGTGTCATCTCTGTAAAAACTGTATCACAAGACCAGAGTTACACTGAATGCTAGCTGTGTAAGCAGATGACACGAGTGCTGCACCACAAGACCGCTGCTATTCACGGCAACCAATTGTCAGAAAAAAACAGAAAGATTCCTGCCAAGTTCTACTTTACCCTGTTTGTATTGCTTGTGTAAGCTTAAACCCATTTAAATAGTAACTGAACTGCCCAAAAACGCCTGTCAGATTACTCCTTAAAACACCTGAAACTGCTCGTCTGCTTTTTTCAGTTTTATGCTTTACTATTTTTATTGTTTTCATATAGAATACATGTACAGGTTAACAAAAGTATGTCAGAATTACTTCTGTGACACACCAGTCTCTTGGTAAAGTCTTAATTCAATGTTTTATTTCATTTTTTGACAAAAAAGATATGAACATCACTTTTTTGATAACAGAAATTAAGGTGCGTAAAATATAACATGAAAGAATGTATATACAATGATTGTACCACCTTATAATAATTATACACTATCATATAACTCAAGTGATTAGAAGTAATTATACAGTATGCAAAATTCGAAAAATGGAGGGACCCACTAGGAAGACAAAGCTTGTAGATTGTGGGCCCCTCAGAGGAAAAACATCAGTTGAGAAAAGAAGTAATAGTTGAGAAAAAAAGTAATAGTCTGGAAGCCCAGACTTTCATATAAGAATAACTTATTCAAATTCATGAAATTCTTCCGTCAAAGATGTTTTTTTATTGCAACTGATTAACAACTTGCCCTACATCGACGTAAATATGCACTGAATTGATCAGTGTTTAAGTAGGAGCCATGATAAAAAATCATGGGCGTACGTACTCGAGTGAGCGAGATTCGAACCTACGACTTCCTGATCTCCAGACAGGTGTCATCTCCACTAGACCACTGAACTTCCACCTGACAGCAAGTGTTGGTTCTAATCCTTATAGCATGCAGCAGGTACTGCTTAATTATTCAAATTCGTGAAATTCTTCTGCGAGATGCTTTCATTGCAACTGATTGACAAATTGCCCTACATCGACGTAAATAGGCACTGAATTGATCAGTGTTTTAGTAGTAGCCATGATTTAAAAATAAAAAAAAATTATCATGGCTGCTACTAAAACACTGATCAACTCAGTGCATATTTACGTTGATGTTGGGCAATTTGTCAATCAGTTGCAAGAATGACTTATAATAGACAAAAATAAACATGCAGTGATCTATTTTGCATAATTTAGTAAGTCGTCAAAATGAGAGTAATATTGCTGTAATTCCAGAGAACAATAGGCCATTATGTACAGAATCTTCAGTTGTCAAAGGATTAATAAAGTGATACCATTAAACACTGTGCTTGCCATGAGAAGAATGCATCCTTAGTTCCTTCCAACTTCTCTTGCTAATCTCTCTCTCTTCGAGGTTCATCTCCTTGCTGGAAATTTTTTTTTGTATGTCTGTACAAGTGGTAGACCTAAGTCTTTTCTTGCTAAGTTTTAGCTCCCCTTGTCAGATGCTATGCTGTGAGTGTTTCTTGTCCTCAGCTCTCACACCTGTGAGGTTTGAACAAGCACTTTCTTTGAACATTTGTGTCTCGCCTATGTAAAGATGCGCGATGAGAATTACGTCCACATGATTACATAATTACAAACATGCTGTCCAATGCTATCATTGTCATTAGTTTTGTAGAAATTCCACAGCAGACTATGGAAGCCTTCTTGCCTTTTATTACTGTGCGTTGTCATGCCATTATTTTCGTATGTAATTACTCCTCTATATCATTAAAAAATTAATTTACCATATCAAATGTTTTGAAGTTGTAAGGCTTCTTCTGCTTGTCTTTGTATGAGCGTCTGTTTGACTACTGCCGCTTGGAAAAGAACACCAGTGGTTAGGGGTATATCAGAGCATCCATGCAGAATCGATTCACAATTACACGTTTCCAAATATTCCCGCTGCACTTTTCCATGGAGCGGGTGCAATATCATTTCTGTATTCACTCCCGAAGTTCATTGAACAGCGAGACTTTTATGCACAGCCTTGTATGCCAGACAGGCGGCCAAGCGGCGGCTGCCTCGCAAGTCTTAATGCATTTTCATCCTTTCACAGAGCAAATGCCGGAGTGGAAAGAAGAAAAAGGCAATAAGTGGAAAGACTCCAGAGAAATATCGGTATCACAGCCAGGTAATACCAAAAGGGAGAAATTGTGTTGAGCTGAGTGTGTTTGTAGAAAGGGGGGGGGGGGAGGATTGGAACAGCAGCAACACAGAACATATTAATTCATGTATAAGATTACAAAGCTGCTTACTGTAGTGACTTCCTGCTTATAACATTTCAAGAACTTATAGTGAAATGCCAGTATGACTCGTAATGTAATATTATGTACCATGTGAATCTGTACAGTTTAATGTGACTGTTAACTTTTTCTTCTTTTTTTTGTGTAAATACATGTGTATCTTAATATCAGACTTTCCTCTGTGTACATATTATACAGGAATGTAGTAATACATGTATTTAGCAGCAGAATGATTGACCAATGGCTAATTGAAATATACATTGATGGAGAATATACTAATAAAACCAAGACAGAGAATCACTATTTGTTGATGTGTTACTATGGCTGCATTGTTTGTGACTGAGATTTCCAATGTTCTACAGTATGTCCCCCGCAAATTTACAATCGGATTTCTGCATTGATAACTTTCAATATGATTAGACTGTCTGAATGCTATTTCAGGGTCTAAAGATGTAACATCTTACCTATATTTTGCAGAAAACCCCATTCAATTTGGGTAAAGTGGTCACAGAGAAATGCAGATTGTTGTAAAGCATGTCATGAGTATGTTTCTTCCAAGTTTAGCACTTACATGCTCTTGGAACTGCATATTAATGTGTGAACACACTGGACAGAACCGTGAGGGAAGGGATTCCTGACATGCTCTGTAAAGATGTCATTTCTCTGTGGCCATTGAAGCAAATCACACAGGGTTTCTGTAAGATGTGGGTAATAAGTTAAAGTTTCATACCCTGAAATTGTATGTGGATTTATTCACTATTTTTAAAGTTATCGTTGCAGAGGCTCCCGTTGTAATTTTTTTTTTTTTTTTGGGGGGGGGGGGGGGCATACAGCGTATCCTCTACTTTTTCTGTAGCCAGTGTACTATTAAATATGGATACGTATGGATGTAATCTTTTTAGTTTTCTTTTGTTTTTTCCTGACTCCTTGTTTACATGTTTTGTTTTGTTCCTTTTTTTCTGTTATATTAATGCTTGACCTGAAATATCAGTGTCTGCATTATCACGATATCATTCACAAGATTTGATCATTGATGATAAATTATAACAGGGCAATATCTGAGTTGGATATTATACATCCATTGAAAGCTTTTGTTAAATAGTAATAATAATAAAGTATATTTATAATGTGCTGTATTTATCATTACCGACACTCTCAGCGTATGAGAGCCTGCAAGATGTAACACATACACATACACTTAACATGCTTAAACAGCTAATGATGCAACCCTTCAAATCCAATCCATATCCAGCATTACATGTGTGTGTGTGTGTGTGTGTGTGTGTGTGTGTTTTGTTTTTATTTTGGTGGGTTGTCTCAGATAGTTCACAAAATTCAATGTGATTGTAAAACAAAATCTGCATTTTGAAGATGAACAGAGGGATGAAAATTTTGAGCTGCTTGTGTTCACATGTAAAAGTTAAAGGTCAAGTTCAAATTTCCCTAATTACTCAATTCAATTCAATTCAAATGAATTTATCACTCCATCATTATAACTGCAAGGTAGAAAGCAAGTGATGATGGTTATACTACTACTACTACTGCTGCTGCTGCTGCTACTACTACTACTCCTACTACTACTACTACTACTATCTACAAATATAAGAAAATGATAATTGCAATGATTTTGATGATGATAAAGATTACAATGATGATGATGGTAGTGATTATTATTGCTATTAGTATGATTGTGATTAGTGTTATGATGCGATGACAATAAAAATACCAAGACAACACCGTGTCACTATAGTTTGCTGTTTATTGTGCAAGGACGCCGACGTAAGGTTGAGAATTTATACTACAAGACATTTTCATAGCTAATAGGAAACATCAACAAACGTCACTGTCTTAGCTTTTGAAACACTTCGTATACAAAGGATTCCGCGCTATAATGCTTGAAATTAGCCATAAAATTACTTCAGATAGATTTGCATGTAAGTCTCTTAAGTGTTGTGGAGCAATCAGTAGGTTTTGTGATGACACCACTGACGATCAGGTGATTGTTTATGATAGTTACTATGGTTACGATGACCATCACGACGGTCAGAAGACGGTGATAATTGTGGTCATAGCAACCGCGGTGATGGAAGTAGCAAGAGCATTTTTTTTTTTTTTTTTTTTTTGAGGCGATGGCTATGATGATCTTGACGATGATTTGGAACTTGATCACAACGGCGACGATCTCGATGGTCGCTGGGATGGCTTGGACTGTGACTTGCTCTTGATGTGAAAAGGTTTTTAAGGACGGAGACAAGAATAACGTAATCTTCAGCTGCTGGTGCTGCTAATGAAACACTCGCACAATCATATGTGCGGTGATGACGATGACAATAAAAGACGATTTTTGTTGATGTATTACATTCGCACAAGTAAGATGTCTTCACAATATTAATGGTTGATCGTTTTTCGTCGATATAAGTAAGTTTATCGTCAGCCAAACTTCATAGTTTGGAAAGGCTCGCATTTCAAATTCTTGACCGAAAGATCGGTCTGTATCTGTCCGTCGGGGAATGTTCCGCGGAGACTACGTCTGGCTTCACTGATCCCCTCCGTATACGGAGGACCGCGTTAATGGCAAAATATAAAAGAGTCCTCCGGACAGACGGATCTTTCTGTCTATTCAAATTCTAGCTATGTATTGCAAAACCAAAAATGGAAATATGGAAAACCTCGAGATTCAAGTTGTCTATAGATCCAAGCAGTTCGACCACCCGCCGTGTATTATCCAATTTATGACACGAAGAGAACAATTGGGAAATAGTATTACAAAAAGAGACGACAATTCTTACGGCAAGCTAGCCATACCATCCACACGTAGATATCATCCCTATTAATGCAGCCATGGCTACACGCCATTTTCCGCACAGTATTGTTAACATTACCCCTGCAGAGAGAAAGAAAATGAGCCAGAAAAGGCAAGAAAATGAAGGCAATTAGCTTTTCTTCTGCCGGAAAATTTAATGCGAATAATTCTGACCTCCGTACTATAGATCAAAATATCCCTTGAGTGTTTACCGCTCTTGGGTAAATCAAGCCGCAGTCCTGGTAAATAGCTGATACACTTTTGATTCTAGCGGGATCGGACAGCTAATTTTGATACCCCCCCCCCCCCCTTTTTTTGTTTTTTAAAGAAGAAGAAGAAGAAGAAGAAGAAGAAGAAGAAATTTAAAAGCATAAATCACAGCATGACTGGAAAAGTTGGAGAACTTTTCTTGAGGACCTTATTAAAATTTCATCTAAAAGTAGGTGATGTCTTTGGACTATTAAAATCACCAAGAGTTGCATCTTTCATTTCACCTGCTTCTGCCGGTTCTCATTTCGTAGCAGCACCTACTTTGCCTTGAAATCAAGCAAACTGTGGGAAAGGAAAATCACTGTTTCTCCTGCATGCCCTGGTAGGAGTGTTACGAAATGAACGTGGTAATGTGAAGTCCGCGGCCTTCTCTTCTCCAACTTCTGGGAATAAGCTGCTTACATGTGTGTGAAAATTCATTTTAAAGCAATCGAAAAATCCATTTTAATGAGGCTTCCTCTGCTAAGGATCTGCATGCTTCATTTTTTTCCACAGTTAAAATTCCGATCAGACGAGTCTCTTCAGCAATTTGAGCTACTTATTGTACCATTTTGTTTAAATATATCGATATTTTACTAGACCGCGTCTAATCCTCATCATCATCATCACAGTCATCATAATCATAGTAGCGAAAAAAAGGAGAAGACGAAGACAATGAAAAGAACTTCTGCGCTGTCAAGATCCAGCCATAACAATAAGGCCGTTTTGGCATTACTACCAGCAATTCGTACATTTGTCATACAAAGGTGTATATCTCTATGAGTTGTATACGTCTTCAGTCTGTATGCGCTTCATCTATCTCTGTGGTAGTCATTAAACAGCTGAAACAGCTATCTGACTAGATCAGCAGCATTCAGCATTTCTATTGTGAACCTTCCCGAGGACGTCTGATTAATCATGATTATTAGCCGCTCAGCGAGAAAAATAATGAACCACATTTTTCCTGTATAATTTTGTTAATCTCAGCTACGCCACCTCCCGTTTTCCTTGAAGAACAAAAGCCACTGGCAACTGGGAGCTGATAACCAGCAATGAAGGCGCCTCCAGGTATTTTATTTTGTCTGTGGGCTCGCGAGCAAAGACATGTATCTTTCATAAACGGCTCAGTACACCAGAGGTGAACAGACAATGGCGTGAAGACAAAATTATGTCTCGAAAGAACACGTCTCATCTTATTTCTTTCATTTGTATGTTTGTTCGTTTGTTTGATTTTTGGTTTTCGCCATTTTTAGTGGAGTAAATAAGTACCATACAGAAGTTTTGATCGGGAAAATATTTGAATTCCTGCATGGCACTCGCGAATAATGAATAAATCAACAGGTAAAGAGGAAGGGGAAAAATATGAGAAGTGAAATGACCCCGATGCCTTCAGGGCCAGTGGAGAGCTTATAATTACTCGGGTAATATTTTCGTGTTTCTCTATGATTCTTGCCCCCTATTCTCTCAAGAAATCTTTTGTGTACCTCACTGCATTATCTTTAGAATACGGCCGTGTGACTCAGTAATCGGGTTAGTGAGGAGAGTTGTTTAGTTGTCCAGTGACAGATTATACATGACCATAACACTTCCAATGATATAAGCAATGCCTTTCAAATTTTATTTCTGAAAATAAATACTCTTAAAAAGTGCCTTTTACCGTCGGCTAATATGGTTCCGTGTTGTTGGCGTCTTTGCGCCCGGTATCGCATTAAGCTCTTTCAGAAATCTTGCTCTCAAATGACTTCTATATTCCACAGTCCTCGAAAATTTAAGCTATATAACCGTGACACTTTCTTTCTTTCAAACAGACAAACGCCCTTCACGATATCTATACCAACATCAACGCGTTTGTTTTCGTTGGTCAGCGTTTCTGACATAAACAAGACTTCAGTCTTTGTTTGTCCATCAGGGAAAGAGTGTCAAAGATGCTGCGAGATGTTTGATTCTTTTGGTTCAGTTTCTATTATCATCATACACTTGCTGTTCAGGTTTCTGCTTTGAGAATGAAGTATGATACAGTTTACTTTAAATAATTATTATGCAAAGGCTATAGATCATGATAATCAAACCTTGCGGTTCCAATACTCTGTATTGATGAGTAGCTCCCTGAGATCCTACATTGCTGTCCCAATGCTACGTTGAAAAGAAACAGGGTGATGGATAACCTTTTTCTTTCCCTAGCTCTATGTTGTTTTGTGGATTTTTTTTTTTACACTACAGGTTGGTGATGTGATTTGCCTCCCTCCCAATCACCTAGACTGCAATGATTGCCAATCTGATTTTATAAAGCTCCTATACTCATGATGGTTTCAGCCTTTATCAGAGATAGACAAGGGGAAAAAACCCTCGTTTTCTCCTCTCTCTTTATTCTTTCTCTTCTGGCAACGTCTGCCCATTTACCATCCTCCCTGGAGCCTTTTGCCTCCCGTTTGTTCATTATCTGAAATTATCATCTGTTGCAAGCTCATTTTAGAAGTAATACAATCATCTTTCAGCATCTCTATGTGCGCGTGTGAAAAAGAGAGAGAATGTATGTGTGTTGGGAGGGAAGAGCTCTCGAAAACATCACAACTGAGAGGTTACGTAATACTCAGCGAGAGGCTTTGGAATAAATCTATTTCACGATTCGTCTAGAGAGTTCAATTGATGGTAGAAATGATGATAGCAATACAAGTAGGAGGAAAGACCATTAAAAAAAGGAGTACTGTGTAATGAGATGGCGAAAAACGATATGAGGACATTTTTTTTTTTTTTGGGGGGGGGGGGAAGGCGAAGAATAGGCGAAGAATATCAAGACATAAGTGACACATTTGATAGAAAGATTTTAGAGGGGACTTCGCGAGGAGAGAGTCTGGCTACTAAACTACAAGAATACGAATATCAGAGTGATTATTCCGAAGGTTCGCTGATCATTGCAACAACAACAAAAAAAGAAAAAAAAAGGTTTGATACTCCGAAAAATCGTTATTCCGAAACACACAAATTCCTTATACCTCGATGTTCGTTAATCCGAAAATGAAATAGGGTTCGTTAATCCAAAAATTTGCGGCATTATTCTCAGGGATCGTTGGTAAACCGAAAAAAAAAAAGTGTGTATACAATTTAAAGGGGATGGCTAGTAACTGATCAGTGGGAATCAGTGGGAATGCTGGGGGATGATTGTTCCAATTCTTGTGGGATTTATTAAGAGTGCATTATATATCTATTGTTGTGTGAAAATTATTTGCTTCAGAATGGTCTCATATTCAAGTAATGTGCAGTTTAATGTTTCCAGGCTAGCATGCCAGTACAGTGACGGGACATTAAACTGCTTATTACTTGAATATAAGACCGTCCTGAAGCAAATAATTTTCACACAACAATAGATATATAATGTACTCTTAAATGAATCCCACAAGAACTGGAACAATCATCCCCCAGCATTCCCACTGATTCCCACTCATCATTTACTAGCCATCCCCTTTAACCTTTGGAAATTCGAAACTTCGTATTCGGATTAACGAACCTTCAGAATGACGAACCATGGGAATAACGAACCTTATTTTACTTTCGGATTAATGAACATTCGGCATAACGAACTGTAGCCGAATATCAGTATAAGCACTGGCAATGTTTTGTCCGCATTCTGCGTCTGTCGCAGTTTATCTATTTTTTTTTTTAGCTACATCTCCTATAAAAAGAGACAAACAGACAGAAAGGCTAAAGGCAGATACAGTTTTCCAAAATGATAACGATATGACGCACAGCGTATTTTTCACGTTTGTCTCATTTTGTTTTCTTTGGTTTTGTTACATTTTTCGTAGTATAATTTGACTACTCAGGCCAAATTTTCAAGATACCATACAAGTTCACAATTTCTTGAGCTCAACAGAAATATCGTATTTTCATGGCAATCTCTACGCGTAGTTTTCTCAAGGTCTCGTTTGGCTTGACATATCATACGCAGGGACCGACCACTTCAAGATAGCAAACAGGGCACAGCCAGGAACAAAACACATCTACACCCAAACACATCGTTACATTCTACTGCTAATTAGGAGTTGCCCATCTTTCTCTCTCTCTCTCTCTCTCCCCTTCTCTCCTTCCCTCTCCTTCTCCCCCCCCCCCCTCTTTCTCTCTCTCTCCTCTGACAGTAATGTCACTTTATTTTTCGAACATGTTCGTATAAATGGTCGTGATCATTCATGAAGCCAGCGTGTCCTGTTTTTGCCTTAATGATATTTTTCATCTCGTGCACATACGAACATGCCCAAAAATACACACACACACACACACACACACACACACACACAATTTACTTTCCGTCCCTATAATTCTTCAAGAGATATATCGGAAATGGGAGGTATTAGAAAACACGCATTTGAAGTCATTTATATTCAGTGATACCGGCGTTGAAGATTCAGTGGTCTTCGCGAGAGCTTATTTTCCAGAAACTCTGCATTAGCATATAGATGACGTGGACCCTAATCATGATCATCAAGGGGATGATATGATATTCCCAGCAACAAAATTTAAAGGGGGATGGAGAAACCTGGGAGAGTGTAAAACATCTCAATGTTTAAAATCATGAACAGCACAGTAGAGACATAGAATTGGGGGGGGGGGGGACAGACAAAGACCCACACAGAAAGATACACAGATTGCTACGTACAACGCACACTAGTATATAGATCGTTACATACAAAAAAAATGAATAAATAAAGAAAGATAGATAAATATAAGGATAGATAGAAATAAAAATGGATTATGTTGTGATAATCAAACGTAAAACACAAACAACGTGGCTTTCTCCCGCAGAAGTGGAAGAAAAGAAAATGGAAAATACCAGAGATGCTAATGCAAAAAAAAAAAAATAATGATAAAAATAACAGTAACATGGAATAGTTTCGTCTTGAAAAAAAAAAACACACCAAAAATATTGTGTGTCAATGTTTGTTGGGTAATTGTTGACAAAAAAAAAAATACAGAAAAAGGGTGCCGCGTCGGGCCACCAAAATTTTTTGAAAAGTGTAATTTATTTATGTTAAGATGTTGCAACCCATGTGCCTGTTAATGAATATTTATACTTAGTCTTACCATTCAGCAGTCAGATTTGTTTTAAGGATGGATGATAAGGACTGAATGAATGCCCGAGACTGAGTGTTGCGAGTTTGTTGAGGTTTATTTATGAGTAGATATGTCCAGCTTCCAATTCTTACTATGATAAAACTTAAATATTTGACTCATCAAAAAAACAACAACAACAACAACAAAAAAAAAAACACAAACAGAAATTGTTTTTTATTGTTTTTTGGGGGGCCACCAAATTTTTCTCTCGGGCCACCAAAAATTTGAAATTGATGATTTTCGTGGCCCCATCGGGCCACCAAATAAAAAAGTTTGTGTGGAGCCCTGTTCATGGTATAGTCATCGATACCGTGTATAAAGTGCTATCAACTGGCGCAGACCACTGTGCATAATCACGTCCACTGCATGTGCGCTGCACACCGTATCATCGTTTGTGCTGAAGTGTTAAATAACAAAGCTAGAAGAAGATCCTTGCAAGCGAAAAAATCTCACCCTTTTATTTAAAAAAGAAAATATTTCAGCACATAAACAAATTTATCATGCATTATTTCGAGCTTCTAGTAAAATAATGGATTCCTCGGTGACAGAAAAGAGCATCATTCCTACTGGGGATCCATAATTTTAACGAGAAGCTGTCATTGCTTGATAATTACATTTGTTTAACATAATTTGAAATATTGAGCAAATAAAATGGGGTTCTAACCCGATGTATGGAATCTCATTTTCTTTACTCAAATTTTAACTATTGAATTGTATCCATTTCTGGCCAGTTTCCTCTCCTTTTTTTACATTATTCAAAATGTTATAATATGATAATATGATTGTATAATTTGTTAAAATTGTCTTTATGAAAAAGTTGCGACAAACAATCAATGAAATGAAATGAAATAATAGGATGTGTTGTATATACCGTATAATATGGTGTAATATAATATGATATAATCTACTTGGACGTTGTATAATATATTTCACAAGTAGATCCTTGTAATTTGATTGGAGGATTGTTGGTGACGTGATATTAAATAAGTACTCCATTCAACGCGCCGTGCAATTTTGGTTCTATTTTTGCGTGCAACTTGGTTCGATTTTTTCGTTCTATTCCACGGTTCGAGAAATTGTACGGTACTGCGTGTACTGTGTGTTGCATATTGAGGATCGCATGCAGCTAGCGCAGGTACGTGTGCGGTACATGCATGCGCGTACGTAGGCCTACGTAGTGCTAGTGTACGTGTATGAGCGCTAGTATAGCTGTGACCTGTATCTACACTGATTGCACAAGCCAGAAAGAGAATCGCAGTGGATCCACATGTAAGTATGGCTATATTTTTCATACATATATAGACTTCTAGGCCTACTTAGACCAAAAAGATCTACTTGGACGTTGTATAAATCAAATAGTGTATGGTCTTTACTCGTGCAATGGAACGAGATTTCGCACTCGGTGAAAGATGAGGCGCACTATTCAACTCGGCTTCGCCTCGTTGAATAGAGCGCCTCTATCTTTCACCTCGTGCGAAATCTCGTACCATTGCACTCGTGACCATTTACTATTTGTATAATATAATATAATATAATATAAAACAATATAATATAATACATAATAATATAACATAACATAAAATAACATGATATATGTTATATACGTAATCATTCTTTTCCTTTGTTCTTCGACCATGCAATAAAATGATTGATATGTTATAGGCTGATGTGGTTTTCACTTTTTGGTTCAAAGCCTCGATTAGTGGCAATCTGCAGCTTATGAAGAAGGGATTCTTATCAAAGCACTTTTCCTATTCCATTGTATAATCACATGCAGAAAAACAGGAGTGGTTCTCAAAACAGTAGAAGGAGCATTTAGCATTATATATTTGTACATATTAAAAAATAATGAACCGTTGTGTGTTTTCTTTAACATTAATCATTTGCTTGTTCCTAACTAATTTGGGGGTTTTTAAGCTATTCTGCTGATGATGGTACATGTATTGTTCAATATCATTAGATAAGGTGACAGAATGTTTTGCAAATAAAGATTATCACCTGATTGGAATTTTTATGGATTTATCAAATGCATTTCATACCATCAATCATGATGATATTGTAAATTTATCTACACTTCTATTATACTTATACAGACGATACTTTTTTTTATTCTCATAAAAGTTTTGAAACTCTTATCACCACACTAAACTTAGAAATATATAAAGTATTTCCGTGGTGTCTTTTCTATAAATTACCTCACACAATTCTTTTAATTAATATCTCATAATTCTTTTAACGTTACTTGTAATCATTATTGTATTTATGTTGACAGACATTCAAGAATGTTCAATTGTAAAAACATTTGCTATATTTTTTTCCGTGTTATCAGTGATTCAAATTTGTCGAAGAATGATCACATACACAATATAGTTACTTACCTCCAGTTTCTAGAGGCATCAGAAGTTTATACCATCTGAAAAAAACTTTGTTTCTCAGAAGTTCTTGAGAATTTGGTACAATGCCCTCTTAGATATCAATACGTTACCTATACTGTAACATTATGTGGAAAACTACGGTCTAATCAGAGCTCTGCGGTTGATCACAAACTCCCACTATACGTACCTCCCTCCAATCTATTGTTTTATCAAATGAAAACACTCAAGATTAATGACATTCATACTTTTCAAACAGGGATTTTCACTCATAAATGCACCGTTTTATTAGCTCCCTTCGGTGTCCGTAACTTCTTTGTTCATTCTTACCCGACTCGTCGTTTGTGCGAGTATCATTTAGCAAACCCGAGAATTGCAATCAGATATAATATATTGGAAATAATCAGAAGGAAACTAGACATATGGCTTCGAGCGCAAAATGTACTGACAAACAAGGACATTGTCTTTGGTCAACCAGTTTCGACTACTTATGTAGCTATAGTGTTGTAACTCGTTGTAACTACGTTTGTTGCACGTTCTCTTTTTTTCTATCAGCCTATCATCATGCTGTAATTTTTCGGATATGAATAACGTACTCTCCAAAACAAGCATAAATCCCGCGCACAAAGTACAATTCGCGCATATTGGACATAAAATGTTTATGTCTCAATGACGACAGTCGTAAAGCTTTTCATGTTTTTTTTTTTTCGTTTTTGTCGTTAAGCACCTTAAACCTCCTTCACCATCATACACGCCAGACGCATAAACAAGCTACACGTTTTTTCAAGACGGTAGGATAAGCGAGGTAGTCTTTGGAAGCCCTGGATGGGTTTCTCTTCTCCGTCCAGTACGGTGCAATCATGCAATATGCATGAACATTATTACAGTAGGAAAAGGAAAAAAAAAATCCACAAAATAATCCCTTTTGCATTAAGCAGCGGATGCAGATACCAGGCACTAATTCCTCCATCTCACAATGTCATAATCTAATGTTGACTTGCTCATATATTCCTCTATATTCATATTGTTAGAGGGTTTTTTTTTTTTTTTTCGTGAACATACCCCTTCCATTAATTTCCCTTCTTTTACTTGTCATGATACAGGACACACACCTTGGCTGGATTTACTCTTCCACAGTATCTGGAGGAGAGGGTGGATTATCAAAGTGTCAGTACCATACGAGCGCCACGAGATGACGCTAAGCTACATCCACAGAGGAGGAAGATCTCCTTCTGCATCCAATCGAGGCTTTAGGCATAAGTTGTGTCTTTCTTACAATACCTCCTTCCCGAGTTTTTCCCTGTATATATATTCATATTTTCTGGTCTGAAGCTGCCTGAGATGTGGATTATCTCTCCACTTCGTATCTTCCAGAGCTCGATTCGTAATAGAAAGGTCATCATTAGCATCACCTCCTCCGACGTTATCCTATTCTCGTTTATGAATACTGCAGCTTATTAATTTCCCATACGTTGCCGTCTTCTTCTACCTCCTCCTCTTCCTCCTCCTTCTCTCCCTCCTATAATCATTTCTTTCCTTCATCTCTTTCTCCCACATCAAGCTAATAAGCACTAGTGGACGTACACAACAAACACACGCACACACACGCACACACACACACACACACACACACATACGTACTGTACTGTACTTCATTGGTTGTATGATATCTTCTTCAGTGTAGTAAGAATAACACGCTTATTAACATTCATACAAACATATATATATGTATAATATATCTTATATATACTTGTGTGTATGTATATATATATATATATATATATATATATATATATATATATATATATATATATATATATATATATTATATATATACTTGTGTGTATATATATATATATATATATATATATATATATATATATATATATATACATATATATATATATATATATTTATATTTATATATATAGTCATATGATGTCTTGGATACATATATTATCATATGTGTGTTTTTCTGTGTGTGTGTATATATACACACACACACACACACATACACACACACACGCATCCTGTATTTATACAGGAATGTATGATACGCGTGTTTTTGTGTGTATTTTTTGCTTTTATATTATGTGTCACTTCTCAATCGCAGTGTACACCAAGAGATTAAAAAAAAAGTAGAGATAGGAGAATCTGCCATACCTGCAATACATGACAAGACATAAAAAAGAAACAAAAAAAGATATGAAATTCATGCTAATATAGATTAGAAATTGCGGTCCTACCATCTTTCCTCTTTCGCGCGTATCTTATCTTGGTTTTTTTTAAGTCTTCCTTTCTCTCCTCTTTCCTACTTTTTATCTTTCTTTCTTTACTCATACATACAATCATGCACATCTGGCAAACACTTTCTATTCCTCTATCTTCCCGTATCTCTCCCCCTCTCTCTCTCTCTCTCTCTCTCTCTCTCTCTCTCTCTCTCTCTCACTTATTATCTCTTTGTATCTCTTCTTCCTCTTACTCTCTGGTTCTCACGCCCACTTTTCATTTCGCACGCCAGTAGAAAGTGTCTCGTGCGAGCACGTATAACAATGCGCACCACCAGAAGGCTTTCTCACTAGGTACACCTACCACTTCGCTACCAGCATCTTCGCGACAGCCTCTCACCGTCGACTCAGCACGAAGCACCCCCCATCAGGAGTAACTCTGGCCACTTTTTCACCGCTTTCTCACATCGTCAGATTGTCCTGGCTCGATTCGTCAACAGTCACGATTAATTGATATCCCAGCTACCAGCATCTCTCACCTCCGTCACCGTCATCTTCATCAGCATCATCATTACCACCACCACCATCATCACCATCACCATCCGATTATCACCATCGTCACAACAATACCACCACTAGAATCATCAGCTTACCAGCCTCTTCATTGCTGAGACGTTCTGATCTGAAACTTTTTTGTAGGTTTCAGCCTATCTAGAAGACCAAGTGACGGTAAGTTATACACCATTTTGTTTGTTCTTGCCTTTGTTGCTATTGTCGTTGCATTTTAAGAGATAAAGATCAAAGATGTTGTTCCTTGTCTCCACCACACAATTTATTACGCTCACTCGCAAATTCACGTGTTTCTAATAAACTGATCAACAATCTGACGAATCGCAAAGTTTCCTCCATCTCCCTTCGTCATCCGACCGAAATGTTGCTGTGGGTGACTTACAGTTGTGACAACTTAACACACGGAATACATGAATGATTAAATTTTTATTCAGTATAGCGCAAGATTAATAGCACAACTTTCCAGGGAATTACAACCATTAAGACTGTAACTGAAATATACGAGTGTACCGTGATTTTTAACGCTGAATGTATATATTTTCTTCAATACGTGAAGTAACTCACACTGTCGCACTGGTTTTGTTGTCTTTTTCCGTCCGTTTTTTGCATGATGTTATTTTCTTTCGATATGGTTTCTTCCAAAGGTGATTCATAATGGTATATTTTGGAGGGACTAACAGCCTATAAGAGTTGTTGGTACGGTGAAGTTACTGCATACTTTAGTAGCATTATTACAGCGATAAGCTTTCAAGAACAAACGTATAACCTCCTGACCTATACAAGCAACATGTTGTCGAGTTCTGACACCGTGCAGTATCTATTGCGACGGAAGCGACAGGCTTAAATCTCACTCTAACCCCTTTGTAATTACCCAACCAACTTCAATTATTCAAGACGAAAGCATGGAAAACCGGCTGTCTCTAGGTAACCGCGCGTTTCCCAATCCTCCTCTACGGTTTCTTGGTTTCGTTTTGGCGTTTGTTGTTTTCACCAAACGAGGAAACGGTGTTTTCTTTTTTGTTGCTAATGATCACAATAAATATTCCTTCCTGTATCGTATATGAATATGAAAAGAAAACAAAACAAGCAAACAGGAGAACCGTCATTTACAAAACCATGCTTCAGACGTTTTGGATAAATGTCCATTCGCCGCGACAATATTTAGGGCAAGTTTTACGGAAGTGAAAGTAGTTTTTCTGAGACATCACCCCACAAGCATAAATACGGTAAACAATGTATCCAAACCAGAGATCCGTTACTATACTGCATTAATAGTTCAAAGAACAGCATGCTCGACACTTTCCCCAGCTTACATGCACTTAATGCATTAAGTCTTTCGTCGATTCGCTGTCATCCATTGGCTCTTAAGACAGTACGTGTCAGAGCAGTGTATTACACGGATGGAAGCACGTATTGACGCCGCGGTGTGTGGCTCAGTCGTCGTCGCAAACCGCTCAGCCTCGGCGCGGCGGCCACGCGGAGGAACTCGCCGTCAAAACGCGTACCTTCTACCGTAGATCTGTGGCATGGGGAAACTACTTTCAGCAGAGAACGCGTCGTGATTGCATTTCGACTCCATCTAGTACAGAAAATGTACTTCTTTCCTTTGTAAATATATGCAAAACGCCCTGATATTCTCATCTGTACGAATTATTTCTTAACACTTCTCTTTCTCTAGCTTCTCCCTCTCTCTATCCCTCTCTCGTCTCATGTTGATTAAGACAAGTTAACAAAATGATAGTGTCTGTAGTCGTTTTGTTTGGAGCGTCAGTATAACTAAGCTGTCAAAGGAGAAAACTAAAACCAATGAAGATTTATGTTACACTCTGACGTTGTGATGCATAATTCCTAGTTCAGTTTCTGTTGTGTTATATCTGCGAAATTAATCTTTTTTTTTCACTCAATAAGTTTGGTCTTATAATCTCTCCGTCCCATTCTCTATGTCTTTCTCTCTTCTGTTTAATCGCATATCGAAATTTCTGATTAAAAACAAAACGCAACTGATTGACAAATTATCCTACGACGACGTAAATAAGCACTGAATTGATCAGCGTTTATAGTAGTAGCCATGACAAAAGAAGTCAAAACAACTCGATGCAAGAATTTTATTAGTTTGGAAAAAAAAATTAGTCATGTTCATTTAATCTATACGTTGAGTCGGTCTCTGATACCAGTGCCTGCCATAAATAGTCTGATATTCTGATATTTTATCCGTACAATAATTCTCAGCAGAAGTAGGAACGCGAGAACTGGAAAGTTATTCTTTAAAAACATTCATGATTTTAGTGATGAATCGGCAGCTTTTGTCTCAAGGTTTGTTTTTGTTTGTTTTTTTCGATTTGTGTTCGTTTACTTGTTTATCGTATGGAATGTGACCCACCACAATATTAATTGTATGTGATGGAATATTGAGGGGGACTCTGTAATACAGGTATATGATATTGATGTTCAGGCAGACATTCTAGGTGTGAAACATCTTTGTATATCAAGATGTATGTATGTACCGGCAGTTTATTTCGTATTCCTTCTTCTTCTTTTCTCCTATATATACCACTTCTATTTTCTTCTTTTTCTAGCTGTTTTGTTTCAATTGATATCATTCCGCTTAATCTTTTCCTTTTTCTCCTTTCTCCTTATTACATTTTCTTCTAGTTTGTTTTATCCTGCTTTTAATCAAATATTTTCATCCTTAATCTCCTCCTCCTCCTGTTTGCCTTTACCTTCTTCTCCTTCTCCCTCTTATCCTATCTACTAATTCTTATCCTGTTCGTTCTTTCATCTTCAAACTCTTCTTCCTGAACTTTCTATCTCTTATACTCCTTCTTATACCTTATTTTCTTTCGTTTTCTTCTCATTCTTCCTGGTTTTCATGTTCTTTGTCCACCCTCCCACAATCTCTGAGTCTTGTGAGTTTCAATGTTTCTTTCTTGTGGGTGGGGGTTCACGCAGGTATACAGCTTTGTCTTCTTCATAACTTCGTATGGCATAATTATGGATAAAGCAAGCAAGATAAGTTAAGATAAAAAGTGCTGTACGAATGGACAAAACCTGAAACGAACAAAAAAAAAAATCAACAGATCTTAAAGTAATGTTCATGATCAATACCGACATCAGCAAATGCAGTTCGGTGTCATTGTCATTTAAAACCCCACTCATTGTTTATCAAGATTGAAATGATACTGTACCATGTGCACCACACGATCTTTGGTGCTTGAAAACATGGTGTAGTCGATGTCGTAACAATTTGAACATCGATAATCCCATCATGTTCCGGTAACACATCCACTCTCGTGAAACGATTACTAACACCGACCAAAGATGTTTCAATCTTTTTTTTAACCATGTTTATATTACCGAGTGGTTCAAACGAAGATAAAGAGGAAGATATATATATATATATATATATATATATATATATATATATATAAGAGCGAAGAGATGGATTAGGAAACACAGCTGGAGAAAGAGATATTTGCGAATTCCATGTGTTTCTGCAGGAAAAGGGAACCTGAACATTTTTTTATAAAGTCAAGCTTCAAAACAATTTTCTACCTTAAATATAATTCATAGCTGCGCATACGTATCAGAGACTCCATTATGTTTACTGGGACATTGAGTTGCCTTTTATGTTATTCACTTTACCGTGGTCGCTTGCGTCGATAAAGATAAACAAACAAACAAACAAAAAACATCAAACAAATGAATGAATGATTCCTGTTTTGTGAATCTGAACACACAACAAAAATGCAATACAGAGTTCCATAAAATGGTAACCACGTGAATAACAACATCATTTAAAGATCATATCCCTTCTGCAAACGCAACAAAATTTTGCATGGTTGAAGAATGATGTCTCCAAACATCTTGTTAGAAATCTCAAGGAAATACACCACTAAGTTAAAATAAAAAAAAAAGAAATGAGAAACTAACCCCATGTCACTCGAGAACACGCTCTTCTTTTATACCTAGAACAACGGTTGGAATGTTTTTCGGGGTCCCGATAGAGTCACTGGGAATCAATAGTATTGTTTTCTCTTCCATCGTAAAGAAGTTTCCAGTTTTATCATTCTGAGGAAGGGTCTGAATTACCTACCTCTGTGCAATGTACTGACCTATTAAAGGACACACGAACTTTAAAGTCTCAGAGTGGGGGATCTTATACTGCCTTTTAGCCCGTGGAATGACAAAGTTAAGTACGGGTAATGCCGTTGAGGAGGAAATCTCTTTTAAACTCTTAAGCAGCTTATTAAATTTCCATCGTTCAAGTTAGAATCATGTTACCAATTCTCCTATCTATTTTAACGAAACTAACAAACAAACAAACAAATAAACAATCAATCAATCAAAGAGAACATCGCTATTATAGTGAGTATAATTCTCTTAAAATAGCGAACATTACTAGGTGAAAAAAAAAAACCTTTTAAATCATGTACACCTGTACAAAAAAAAAATTAATTGACAAAAAATATGAGAACGTAATGAAAATGATGCAAAATGATGGTGATGATGATGATAATGATATCAGACATATTGATAATAATGGTAGTAGAAGTAGTAGTAGTAGTAGAAGTAGTAGTAGTAGTAGTAGTAGTAGTAGTAGTAGTAGTAGTAGTAGTAGTAGTAGTATTGTGGTAGTAGTAGTTAGTAGTAGTAGTAGTAGTACACTGTAATAGAAAATGATAACAATATATATAACAATATTGATGGTTTGATCTAGTCATTTCTATATCTATTTAATCTATCTCTCTATACCTATGTCTATAGAAATTTGGGATGTCGAATGTAATAGTAAAGGCGACAAGACTCATGACTTTCAATCGTAAGTTTAGAGTTCGAGTCCTGCCAAGTGCCTGCGTCCTTCCACAAAGTGTTTCTTTACTCATCACTCCACCCAGGTGTAAATATTGGCACCTGATATATTCAGCTTTGGTAATAATGATGATAATGACAGGACCCTCTGCAAGAACAGTAATGACAGTGATGAGACTGCAATGGCAAAAGTAAGACCATATATCCAGTTTTATGTGTATATTATATATCTTCATGATTAACTATTCATAATTTTGTTGTTGGAAAAAGATGTCAATTGAGGGAGATACGGGTATGATTTCTTTTCATTCACTAACAAATAAATGATACACAGAAGCTGGATATCTTATGCATGTGTGGCGTCTATACATGTTTTGCCATCTGACGTGTATAGGAAAGGCATAGTTCTGAAGTTGATAATAAGCATCTACTGCAGGGATGAATATTATATACATTGTATATATATATATATATATATATATATATATATATATATATATATATATATATATATATATATATATATATTAGTTATATAAATAATACGTGTTATTAGGTTTCAGATGGAAAATATTGCCAGCCTTGAATGAATTATTCAACTGCCTAGCATGGCATAAGACATTTATTTTGTGAATTTACTTGAAGATCAATCACAGAAGGAGCGCGCATTTCAAAGGCACTGTTACTAATGTTCTTTTTCACTCCCCCCCCTTTTTTTTTTTTGCGACAGACTGTGACATCGAATAAACTACTAGTATGCGACATTCTTTCTTTCTCTTTTATTCATTTTTTTTTTTACATTTCAGTGCAATGTATACTGACTCATGAATGGTGCGTTATGTTCAGAAAAATAAAGATGGAAAAAAAAATCCGCAGGTGAGTTAACAGTCTTCCAGGAAACCGTCGAGTCCAGGGTTATTTCCTTGTGCCGCCACATTCCAGGCAATAGCCAACCGCGGCTCCCATTGTGTGACGGCTTTCAAGACGTCAAAGTCCCCACAGAGAGACAGCGAAGCGTTTGCATTTATTGTTCTACTTCTCTTCCTTGTAAAGATCAAACGATGCTGTGCAGTCCCACTCGTCAGCGCAGACGGTTGGTTATACACACGCCACAAAATGTTCATGTGTGAAGCTCTTTTCAATTCCCTTCTCCCACCCTCTCCCTCCCCCCCCCCCTCTCTTTCTGTATTCATGTTATTATCTTCATCATATGTTTATTTATGACTACATATAAGTATGTCGCCAATACCATGCATTCGTGTATTGAACTTGAAATCAGCTTTTGCATGAGCGGATACTGCAGTTGAAAAGTAAAATATAAGGAAAAAAGCATTTACACACGTTGACACGTCCAGGCAAACACACTTCGGTGTATGAGAGTTACCTCGATTTTTGCGTGTTGTTGTTTGAGTTGAGGTGGCTGAAATATCACATAGAAAGGAGGAAGGGGGGGGGGAGACAGACATGTAGCCAAGAAGAGAAAATGATGTGAGAGAAAATTATTGGAACCTGTTTCGTAACGAACCTTCATTAGGGGGGTTTCTTTATCTCTAATATTTATCATGTTTCTATTTTTCTCAAGTTCTTCACATGGAAATATTGGCCTTGTCCTCTTCTTCAACCATTTCCCTTATCCTACTTAATCTCCATTCTCTTTTACATAATATAATCATAGTAATAATCACAATAGTAAGTGATATTAAAGATATTGATGGTAATAACAATGATAATAATGATGACAATAATGACAAGATGAAGAAGAATGTGAAGGAAGAAGAAAAGAAAAAGAAAAAGTGGAAAAAGAGAAAGAAGAAGAAAAAGTGAAAAAAACAAGACGATGATGATGATGAAGAAGAAAAGTTACGCAGTCGTACACTTATTAGCGCGGGTATAATGGATGCAAGGCTGAACAATCATACTGATATGCTAGCACAGAGAGAACACATACCATAGAGCTTATAATAAGTAGGTACGGAGAAAAATCTCGTTTATACAGACCCATACAAACAAGCAAACACACAATCAAAGATTAATATGTCTTCCGATCGCCGTAGATGGGGTAGGTTCGGTCGCCTCAGAGTAGCGCGAGCCAATGCGTTGCCAAGAGATTCTGGTATTTCAAGAGATGACGTACCGTTGCCGCTGCGATTTCCATTACGACAGATGCTCATGGAGACGTTTGCGTCGCTCCCTTCAAACGAGTGCAACACCCAATTCATGTTCCAAGACCAATTACATTATATGTTGGAATTCACTCCGAATGTGACGACAAGGATAATGAACACGACGCGTTACAATTCGCCACTTTGTAAATGATGAATACTAAGCCTTTCTCGCTCTCCCTCTCCCGCCATCTCTCCCTCACGCACACGCACACCACCATTACCACTGACACACACACTCTCCCGCTCTCCTTTGAAAAGTTACGCTAGTTTTAAACCTCATAGTCACTAGAATATGAAGCGCAATGCAATGGCTTGGAGAAAATGGTGCCTCGCAATTATAACAGTCGTACGATCCAGAAAGATATAAATGTCCTTGTTCGTAATAAGTTTCTTCATTTATTGTCGGCATTCTCTCTCCTCGTGCTTCATCCACATTCACTGTGTCTCAAATCATTCGTCTTCAGTCATTTCATTACCCCCTTTTTTCCGTTTCTCTTCTTTTTTTTTCAGTTTCCAGTTTAAGTTTGTTTTATTTTGTCGACCTATGCAGATAAACTATGCAGATAAAAACGTAATATAGATTAACGATAATCAACTATGATGTTACAAATCAGTGAAAATTAAACTGATTCATAGCATGTGCACACATACAGGTATATGAAAGAAATAACATATACAGACTTGTAAACATTTACATATTTTGAGGTTTCAAGTAGAAAAGACCGTCAATAAGCAGTGTGCTCGACTGAGATGACGGCATCCTCCTCCTCCTCCTCCTCCTCCTCCTCCTCCTCCTCCCCTCCTCCTCCTCCTCCTCCTCTTCCTCCTCCCCTAGACGTATTTTACCAGAATTGTCAGATATCGACCAACATCATCCTGATATTCTCAGTTATCTTCATACTCCTCAACGTCAATATCACACGCATTTTCCTCTCACCATTTTGATCAACGTTGTCGTTGCTGTCATTTTTGCTTTATTAATCATATAATTCTCGTCTATTCTGATTTGCCATTTCACCGGCCACATTAATTGTCATCGTCATCAACAACATCACCACCACTACCATCACTATCGTCACAATCATCTTCATTATCATCTCCACGATCGTCATTATCTTCGTCTTTTTCATTCATCATAATTCTGAGTCTCCCTTCGGGTACACCAGTCATCACCTATAATGCAAACTTTGCAGTATATAGTTTTCGTCCATGTTGTTTGTCGTGTCAGTGAGTCACGGGGAGGGGGGATGGGGGGGGGGGGGGGAGTGTGACACCAGAACTTATCATACACCTTTGACCACATAATGACGAAGGTAATGAATCAATTCACTTTTACAATACTAGTTATAATGATGATAATGATGATGATAATATAATAATAATAATAATAATAATAATAATAATAATAATAATAATAATGATAATGATAATAATAATGATGATGATGATAATAATAATAATAATAATAATAATAATAATGATAATAATAATAATGATAATAATAATAATAATAATGATAATGATAATAATAATAATAATAATAATAATAATGATAATAATAATAATAATAATGATAATAATAATAATAATAATAATAATGGTATTGGTAGCTAGTACCATCACATTAGATCAATGAGAATGAAAATACTACTAGTACTACTATACTACTACTACTACTACTACTACTACTACTACTACTACTACTACTACTACTACTACAACTACTACTACTACTACTACTACTACTACCACTACTATTAAAACAAGACAACAGTCATCTTAATAGTGACCTCCTGGTAAAAAGACTGAAATTTAATTCACATTATGCAAACCATTCTTATGCAGTTAGAGACTCACACTGAGAAATAAACGTTATTGAGTAACAAAGTTACGACATAAATAGAACCATTTACTGTCTCTGGTATGTCTGTCTGTCTGTCTGTCTTTCCCCTCACCTGTACTTTCTTTGTCATTCTTTGTCGAACTTACTGACGACGCGTTAACAGATGGAAACAAAATTACCACCAACATATCATTGATTTATTTCGGCGGCAATAATTGTGTCTCCTTCAGCATCACATCGCGACATACCCTTGTAAGGATAAAAGTGTACGTGTTCTAGATCTCCATTGATGACCGTGTCTTAGCCGAAACTTACCACAACATTAATTGCCTCTCCACTTTCCTCGTTAATAGATTTCACTTTCATTTTACACAAAAAGAGAAGAGCGGTGTGATTTAGCATGGACTAGCGAGAGACCAAGGTTGCGTACTTGTGTAAATGGATAGCAGGAAATATATTGTCGGCCGCTTTTCTCACCAATCGGATTGGAAAGCAGCCTTTCTCTGGGCCAAAAGAGGAAGTGATTTTTGTGCTGTGAAGAAAAACAAAAGACAAGAAGGATAAGCTAGTTACGTGCTGCGTAAGGGTGTCCAAATATTTTCGAGAGTTGAGAAAATTGATTGATCATATAAAAAAAAACAACGACCAAGCATCCCTGACTGACGCAGAATCATTTTCACAATTGTCTCAGAATATGAGCTGCGTGGGAAGAGTGGTGCTCACATAGTCATCGAGGACTGGGCAGTTTTCTTTTTCTTTCTGAAGACAGTGATTTCTGCACCTCTTATCTCCGGACACAGATAAGCTTTGTCTTTTCATATCACTTTTTAAATATATATATATATATATATATATATATTTCCTGACAAGTGAAGAGAGTGTGGCGGCCGTTTTCTTCCTCGTGAACGACTCTTCGTCTTAGTGGGGACCTAGGGAAGTGGAGACGACAGTCTTGGGAACAGCATTTAGTGATGGCAAGTATTGGAATTATTTGTGCAGAACTTGACACTTTTCGATCCTTCCTTTCGACTACACTGACAAAAAGTACTTGACCTGGCAAGAGTTATTTCAACGCTACATTAAAAAAAAAAGAAACCTCACACACATGCCACAATGCACTCCAACTACTCGCGAAAAGGGGATGTTGTCAAGATCAATATTACTTAGCTGTCAACGTGCCTCTAAGTTTCATCATTTTGTTTCTTTATTTTTATTAACGTTCTTATCGGATGTAGGGATTATACCTCTCTCGTTTTCTTTCGTTTCCTTCTATATGATTCATTGTGTGCTGACATAAAAGCGCGGGGAGAAATGCCCCTTTCAAATAGAGAAATCAAGAAACGAATCAACCCTTCGATTTTTTTTTTCCTTCAAATCTTTTAGAGCTGGCATGAGAGTTCGCTGACTGAATCCGCCGTGTAGGGGCGCGAACAATGCACCGCGAAAATCAATTCCGTCTCAGCGCGCATGCTTGATACCGTCAACGGCGCTATCCATCCCACTCGATTCCGCCTCTTTTCACAAATCAAATGCAAAGATTTCAGACTATTTCTAGCGCGAGACTTTCCTCTTCCCTTCTCCCTCTCCTTCTATATGTCGCTACTACCCTCTCTTTCCATTGCACTGCTTGTCAACCTTGCTGGACTTCAAGTTAATAACCACTACATTTGGCCCGAACGATCGTGCATGGTGTGCATCGCATTGTTGAGGAGGGCTTAATGAGGAGCAAGTAAGGGGAGCTAGCCCTCGTGATATCGGAGGGTCTCCGCCCGGGCGGTGGAGGCCGCCCGGTGCGAAGCGAAAGACGAGTGAACACTCCCGCAAGCATATTTTATTTTTCTTCGTCTTCTTTTCCGTCTTTAGTGCTACACGCATTATTTACAGGCGAAAATTCGACAGAATTTCATTCTTTGCGCTCGCCTGGGTTGACGTTTCTCCATTGCAGCCTAATCAAATGAGGGCGACTTGTGTAGCTTCAGATGCACAAAGGTGGAACAGAGGCAAGAGGTTGCCCCACCTCTTGAAGTGCACGATCCTCGCGAAAAAAAGTCACATCAAATACAATAGTATTCCATGACACTTGCAGCGTCATCACTAGATCAATATTCTCGGCACAGCCTCGATAACCGTCTTTGCTCCCATTTCTTCACTCTCGATATTACTTTGATCTTGTTTAATGTGATACGAGCACACTTATGGTATACCACAGGCTTCAGTTATTCATACTTACTCTGTGCTGGACTTAAAACGAGAAACTTTGGAAAATCGAAGTTCAAGACATGTTCATTCGATGATGTACAGCATTCTTCATGATTTTATTGCATCTACTTACCTACAAGATAAATTCACTTATAAAACCATCGGTTTAAGGCCTATACTCTTTAAGACAAAGCAAGAAATTAACTTTACCTAAACATAATTCACAAAACTGTCAACGTTTCATTAAATCTGTATTATTGCAGCAAATTATACAATCATTTGCCTATGTCTGTTAGACAATCCTGTAGCCTGACTGATTTTAACGAACGAATCAAAGAGTTGTCTGCAGCTTTAGAATTGCATACAATGCACTTGTATAAGGTACCATAGAAGTATTCAAAATCAATTACCTGTTTTGTCAACATTTTCTTTTAATATTACCTCGTATTATCAGAGGCCTTCGATGAGTACCCTATAAACCTTGAGGGAAGGGGGAGGGGTTGTTTTGAGTATACTCTTGAAAGGGGGCATTGTGAAAATATGGTAGTAAAATATGTTTTTTGTAAACCGAAAAGACATGTTAATTGCTATACAACGGGCTTAGAAATCATGGACCCCTTGGAAGAATACATCTTTTATGCAGTAGATCTGAAGTGGGCTATCCGCGGTAACAGATAATTCACCCTTGATCCATGGTTCTATCATGTCATGTTCACCACTATTTACTCTTTGTCACTGTTTGTATGTGGTTTTACTGTTTCGGAAATATAAACAGACAAACAAATAAACAAACATGCCTTCTTGATATACAAGCACACTGCACACAAACCATTACTTGAATTTCCGAGCATTCGTTCTCATACAAACTGCATGGCATTATCCTTTAAAAAAAACACACAAAAAAAAACCCAACAAAACTTTTACAAACATTTTACAATACTGTTTCACCTTCCTTCGGAAATCGCATTTGTTCACAAGCAAAACATCTAATATTATCTAATTTCCACATGTGCACATTATGATCTTTATATTATCATCGACTAAATAACACCCAGCAAAACTTGTATCTAACTTAATCATTCGTATGATTGTATGATGCACATAATTAAATCGCTTTTTTTCCCGAAATCAATGTACAAATCATGCGAAATGTGAAATAAATGTGAGATGATGTCATAGGCACAGGTAAACACCACTCTTGATTCCGTTCTAACGTAAATTGTTTCTTGAATGAGAGAGTCAGACAAAACAGAGATCTCTACAGCCTCAAGATAGTAAATTTTCAATGTTGCCTGATATGACATATCGAAAATTGAAAATGAGCAAACACAAATATAATGATTTATGAACTTTGAAGAAAGTAGTTGCACAAGTAGAGACGAATGGAACATAGAGAGAAAGACGATATGGTTCAGATAGTAAGCGACATGAACACACAATTTTTAAAGTCCATCAGCAAATAAATCTCCGCTACATATTGACTGCAGCAGCCATGCTAACTGAAACGGTCATAGGCACACGGGCAGGTAGGTGACCACTCTCCCGCGGCAGTCGCCGGACATTCATACCTTGTGCAGTGCGGCAACCTGCAAGCGAGGAGAGGCACATGAATCAGACAGCTGTATTATCATCTATACATAGCTTTCTTTACTGTTGCAGCCTCCTTGATGTGAATTTAGGCGCTATTTTTATACCAAAAGTACGGGGCAAACGCATTAGATCACGCTTCATTTGTCTTCGTCACCATTGCTTTCCTGTCATATTATTACATGGCTCTTTTTCGTTCACTGACAAATACACAAAGCACGATTGCGTGAATAAAATTTGAAAGAATTAACTACATTTGGTCACACATGCGGGTGCTTCACAACATGAAAATAAATCTCCTATACTGCCAAGGGCACTTTAAACATTTCTAGTTTTCAGGACACTCAAATTTTCGGAAATTATTCAAAAATATGATAATTCTAGTATTTATGTCATGTTTTATACCATTTTGAAGAGAATAAATTGAAATCATTCACCAATAAGATTTCATTTTGATAAACTTCACTTATCATTACAATATCTCATGCCCGATGCAAAATTTCGTATTTGAAATATAGTTACATGATTCTTAAAGAAAAATATGAAAACAGTGATAATTTTCCAACTTTACTCTTAGGATTTTCCAAATTTTCCTTCTAATTGTGTAGACTAATATTTTAGGAAACCAATACAGAAATGTCTAGATATTCATCTCTTATCATTTTTGAGATGTTTGAATAATATTGTGAAGCATGTCCGTGTAGTCCATGGTCCTTTTTTCTAAGGAAACCCTACTGTGCAAAAACGCATATTTTGGCATCATTTTACCTGTCGAATTGCATTTTTATGATTAAACTATTTTTTTTTCTACATAGATTATAGGTGATGTAGATAGATATGTTCCACTGAAATATCATGAGCTATCGCCAAAATAGCAGCTGATATAATTAAAAAAAAGTACTAAATATACCGTTTCAGCCACTTAAGTATCTTCTTGCAATGATATTCTACAAGCAGTCGTAAAAGGCAGGTGAGGGTGGGGAGAGGCACGAACATGACAGCGCGAATGTAGCAAAGTGGTTGCTAGAAGATCCTATTCAGAAAACCATGCATCCATCCACCCATCATTGTTCATAGACTAGTCTATGAACATAATAGGCCTATAGAGTTGTCTTTTACTGACAGTCAAATCAGTACAAGTTACAGTCTAGTCTATGTAGCAATGTGGCTAGTCTGCGAGAAATAGAGATAAATTAAATTGATAATTTTATAGATTGATAGATGAACAGACAGACAGATAGGCAGACAGACAGAGGGAAAAGGGAGAGAGCAGGGAAAACGATACAATCAACTCCACTGGACAAAGAACCACACGACTGCCATCCCTCGTGACCAATTATGGAAGCGAAACCGGGGAATTTGAGCGTGGATATAGGCTAAAGACGCGCAACCTTTGTCGTTCGAGAGTGAAAACTCCGATGGGCGAACAAAAAGATAAAATCTATACCTGCGAAACTGGTTAATCACGCATTGTCTTGCATATAGGACTTAGGCAAATAGTTGGGAATAGAGCAGTCTTCCTCTTAGGCACCAATCTGCTGCAGATTTTGAATTGAACAAATTCTGCAAAGTTTCGAAGTCTTTGTGACACCACATAAAATTCACCAAAAGTGGATAGAAAAGGAAAACGCACCCGGAACGAACAGAATGACCAATGCTTCAAATGCTTTCTTCGCTTCTCACCAAGTACACTGTGCTTTGGAAATGGAAGTTGCTAATTTTCTCTCTCTCTTTACAAAACCTAATTTTTGTGACGAAAATGTACAAAAGTAAAGAAAAGATACAAAATACGAGAAACGGGCTTGTAAATAATAACCCTGCTATAAGTTCGTTTTTCTTTTTCTTTTACACGTCGTTACCCAACATTTCGTCTGTCGCACACTTCTTACACTCTAAAAGTGATCACGTAAACGTGAGTGGGTGTTGCGAGCCAGAGGAACGCACGCATAGTTCAATACTTAATGAGAAATTTATCTCACAAATTGTGAATTCAGCGAAAGCAGAAAGTAAATACTAGTAGAACAAAATAGTGGATATTTCAATAAAAAAAAAAAATATCTTTATGAAAAGTACACATTTTGCATTCGAATGGTTACGGACCAGGCATCTGTTAAAGGTAGGGAATCCATTTGCATGCCTTAAATGAAGAGTTGTATAAATACAGTGGTATGTTGAAGAGAGTATCATTTTAGAAACTCCCATAAAGTATTGAAAGTGGAAGGTAACATTTAGTACATTTTTATTGACCGTTAGATTTTGAATGGAAGATTTTTCGGAGCTCACCGTAAATTCCAGTACATTACTAGGCTACCTTTGCAGACCCATGCACTGCATGTGTGTCCATCATGTATATTTTGTGAAGAAAGTTCATCAAAACTTACAAACATTTCTATATACATACTTGCCACACACTCTATATGTAATTACATCAGCTCTTATACTTTTAGATTTGTGTTTATAGATAAAAAATACAGAATACTGCAACAAAAAGGCTTAAGTGTGGCTGACACACAGAACTAGTGAGTAGTTGAGTTTTGTGCATTATTCAAATTGTAGATAACTATTGACTTCCAAATTTCTCAGCAGTGGCCTAAACAAGTCCCCTGAGGTTCATATTTAATGTTTTGCTGCATTTTGGGAGGTCTGTAAAAGGTATCCCCTACCTTTAAGAGTAATAATTTCCCCCGTCTTCTAAAAAAAAAAAAAATGTAAGTCAAGCTCTCTTTTACCATGCTAGAAAAATGGAAATAATGGTGGATTCTCTTTGTATTATTATTGTTATCCTACTGTGACATCCCGAAAAGGAGAATGGATGAGTGAAAAAAAAACACACACACACACAAAAACAAATCGGTAATTCACACACAGGTATACACATGCACCTTAATTCCTATACACATATCATATAATTTACACACAAAATTACATCCGAGCAACAAGGAAAATAGAGAGAATATAAAAACCGCTGGTACTTATTTATCAACGTGGCTAACCCACCATTTTCAACTTTTACAGCTATTTCCTTCCCTAACATCCAGAACACGATTACAAATTCCAGACTCCTTAGCATTTTATTGTAAAGAGGACAAGAGTGTTCACGACAATGAGGAAATCTCAAAAGAAATCTCAAAACATTTAGAGTACTCATTTTTCTCCGCCGAAATGATGCTATCTATGCTACCTCATTTTCTGTTATTACCATTGTTCTTAGAATGAGCATGAGCAAAATAATAAACATAGAGATTCTGCTAGATAAGGACGAAAATGACTTACAAAGATCGGAACGCCAAGGAGACGAAAGATTCTTTTAATATGACTGCATATTTTTGATTTTCAATTTCCACTTATCTGTAAGGGGGGAATTTTGATACACTGATATCGCTGAATTTATACCCTCACCCGGCAAAGTTAAAACAAGTAATGTACTACTATATGAAAAGCAATATAGAATATCTAATCTGAAATAATGCAATCGAAAGCAATAAAATATATAGAGAAAAAAAAATAGGTGAAATTATCTTACGCATAAAATGAACAAAAAGCCAAACTTTTGTAGGCGACAGGAAAAAAGTGTAAAAGCAACTGTAAAAACAACAATAGTTCAGTGAATTATGATCATACAAAAACAATTGGAAGATCATTGATTATTCAATCGAATAAAAACATACAAATGCAGGAGACTGTCATCTTAAGCTGAATAAATAACCCGAAGAAAATGTGTCAAATGTGTTGTTTTCACCGGTTTGAAATGGTTAGACTCATTCCCATACCACAGCAAACTAAAAACAAAGGAAACTTAACAAAAGCAATAGGTCATTAAGAACTGAAACAAATTACACTACAAACGGGCAAACCAAAGCTGTGACGATTTACATAATCTCATCTGATATGTTGCTGCAAAAACTTAACCAAGTGTCATTGGAAACACTAAAAGGAGATATTAGGCCTGTACATTGAAGTTATAGATAATAATCAAAGCTCGCAGGTATGCCTGGAGTTTGGGATCGGAGTGTAGTTTGTCTGAATTCCAGAAAGAATGTACACGGTAAATGATAAATACAATGTCTTAAAACAGCTGTGAACGGCTGACTCTTCGCTATGTGTTATCCTTGCTGGATATTTGCCGTGCTAGGAAGCATGCCTTCCTATTATGTATTTATCTGGTTAACTTATTTCCTTCTTTCCGTTGTAACATACGTTAATTTGTCTTCCTTTGTTTTGCTCTGTGATCCTACTAGCACCATATCTTTCTAGTCCTTATGACCTGGACATTAATGGATACTCTTCCCAGAACAGTCCGTTCAGTCCCTTGCAAATCCGCCGTTTTAGAGAGAGCTGCGTGACACCTCGCCGTCGCAGCGCAAAGACTTTAATGCTTCTGCCGTTGAGGGGGCAAATTCAATTAGAGACTCGTTGATGGCGGAGCAGAGCTGAGGAATAAAAATTGTGCATTGACAGGTTTTGCTATTTACACCTGCGTGAGCTTGCTCTCATGTAGGGGACTGCTCTGCTCATTTAATTTTGTTCTTTCATCTAATGCTTATTCCGCCTTGCTGCAACTGGGTCTACACTCACCTTTTTACGTACTTGGTTTGAGGTTTGTTCGTTTGTTGTTTATTCTTACCGCGTCTTCACAGATGTATTATATCAAATTTGTTTGATGCCCCTTTTCTGTTCATTCGAGCTGATGTCACACCACGTTTCATTTCCTTCAGATATCGTTGTACATTACCTTGATTTATGAGTTCCTTGCCTTGTCTTCCTCCTCGAAAACGCATAATAGCCTTTATATACATCAACCGAGCTTTGTTTATAGTTGGTTCATTCTATAGGCATCAGCTGGTGTTTTTCTTTGTGTTTAATCACTCCTTCTTTTACCTTCTTTTATTCACCTTTCTAGCAAGTTGCACTTTTTATAATGGTAAACCTGATGAAGTGCACTTCTTAATTGTAGCTGCGATTGCAGTTATGCTTCAAGAGTGATCGACATTTAATCAAATCAGAATATTCTTTGATTGAGCATTCAGCCATGTTCTCACTGAATACGAAACTACCAAGCGCCAAAGTGTTGTCAGCAGAGACACCGCCTCTATTTTTACACCCTCTAAAATGACATTTCAAGTAAAGGAAAGTATGGAGCATTGCAGGATTATCTATATAAAAAAAAATTACATTAGATATTTTTGAAAACAAAGAAGTTGATAGATATGATATAATTGTGACATGTGCAATGCTTAATGTCTAGTTTGTAAACCTCTGCCAAAACTTGACTGAAACGCCTTGAAAGGAGAGTACCATCTTTTCAGATAACCCTGACAAGCCATCTAGTTCGTTGCTCAATTAGACAAGTGATTCCGTGGAATTCCTTCGAGACGCAGATGTTGATTGTTGATTGTTGATTGCGCTCAATCTAATCACAGTATCATACTCTAAGGAAAGACATTAACAATCACTATCGCTTGTGTAATTTTAGTATAAATGCGTATACTCTTTAATCAATTATATTATCACGTGATCGGACATCAAAATGTTGGACGGGAATCATTCTTCAAGCAAGTGATCCCCTCGACTCCAGTTTGAGAGCGCCAGATAGAAGACAAAATGCCCTTGTGACCTTGAGATGATCTCACTTGCCCTTAGAAGAGTTCGCTGACTCACACGATTGCTCATCTACCGCGTCGATTCTGCTTTCCACCTCTTGTCCTCGTATCCTAGCAACGCCTCATCTTCCACACACTCGCCGCGTCGCCATCGCCGAGTTTCGCGTAACCGTATCTCATCGCTCGCTTCGTTATTTGTCCATTACGAGGATTGCCAGGGGGCTTGGGAAATTTGGACCGAAACATGACTACAAATTTAAGATAACAGAGAGAGACATCGAGAGAGAGAGAGAGAGAGAGAGAGAGAGAGAGAGAGAGGGAGAGATAGAGAGAGATGATGATGATGATGATGATGAAAAAGAAGAAGAGGAAGAAGAATCAAAGGAGAAAGAGAAGTGCTGTGTGCATTTGTCGTAGCAGATTGAGCTTGCCCCAAGAGGAATGTGGATGAGGGAATCTGGGCATCCTTCACGATCACTTCCTCATTGCATAACGCATCTAATCTCATTCTTCCTCGTAGTCAACTTAAACGGCACGATTACCCCTAGTCTTCGGGCAAACAAAAGCGATTGTATTTACAAAGTCAACCTTTGAATCTCGGCCGCTCGTCCTTAAAGAGCTTAGAGTGTGTCAGCGATTGATGATACTGGAATCTACAAGTCGTCGGCTCAAACTAAACCAATTGGACACACTCGGAATCATGTTAGAACCCTTAATATTAATACACATGTAACCGCTCATTTAGTTTTCTCTGTTTTCACTTTCGGTGATTTTAAACAACACAGTTGGGACTCAACCCTCATTTTTTCTGTATTGATATTAAGTGATATTTTGCAGTAGAGAGAGAGAGAAAGGAACAATCCTCTTGAAGCAGTTAAGTAAAAATCTCTTTGCAGATGCAAAAAAAAAGAAGAAATTTGGAAGATATTTTGTTTGTCCCATCGTACATCTTTGTTTGCTGTGTCTTTAATTGTCAAAGTGTAAATTCCCCGTTCCAGAGTTCTCTCTCGTCACGCTACTCCCATTGTTCTATTTTGTCTCTGTTTTAGTCTTGTATTATGATTTTTTTTTTTTTTTGTTCCTGGCTGCTACCTTCTGCTCTCTCATTGTATTGATATCACATTTCATAGATCATTCCACCCCTTCCTGTAGAGCGCTATAGTCACTGGTCCAAGTGACCTTACGGTTTCCATCCGATATCGAGCCCAATTAGGCGTTGCCCTATTTTTTAGGGCATCAGGGCAACAGACTTAAAGTCACGATAATATCGACGGAAGATTGTTTAATTCATCTTGATAATGGCGTATGATGGAGGATGTGAGCTGAAATTAGAGCCCGGATGGGCCGTGGGAATGCTTGCCGAGAGGACAGCATTCGCCGAGGATATTGTCAGCTGCAAATTGATGTCTTCCCCAACTGACAGTGTGGACTGCGTTGTGGAAAATTACAACTCAGCACTCAGCAGACTCCTCAATATACATGCTCCTGCAAAGACTCGAAAGATCAGGAAACGCACGGACTGTCCTTGGTACAACTCTGACATTGCGGCGGCGAAGCGGAAACGTAGGAGACTCGAGCGCAAATGGCTTTCCAACGGTAAAAGTGAAATTGACAGGAAATTATTGTGCGCTCAGAAGAATGTGGTAAACTCCCTGCTGAAGAAGGCCAAACGATCTTATTACGTGGGCCTCATCGAAGACTGTGGCGAAGATTCCAAACGGCTCTTCTCCGTTGCCAACCGCCTTCTCAATCGAAAGCAATCTTCACCATTACCGTCCCACACGGACAGTTCTGCAATGGCCGAGACTTTCATCGATTACTTTCGGAATAAGGTAGAGACTATCAGTAACAGTCTCTGTCCAGACGAATCGGCGCAGGAGCCCCTCACGACAGCTTCCCTTGAAACCCTGAAGCCCACTGATCCCGACGAGGTCCAAGCTCTTCTTCGCAGATTACCTCCCAAGTCATGTTCCTTAGATCCAGTCCCCACTGTATTGATAAAAGATTGTTCATCCGTTTTCGCTCCTATTATTTCAATGATTGTGAACCTAAGTATTGATCAGTGTTACGTCCCCTCATGTTTGAAATCTGCATATATAACACCTCTTTTGAAAAAACCTTCCTTAGACCCAGATTCACTCCAAAATTACCGCCCCGTGTGTAACCTTCCATTTTTGTTTAAAATTTTGGAAAGGATTGTTTTCTCCAGACTTACAGATTATCTCTTGGTTAATAATTTATTCGATCCTTTTCAATCCGCATATCGTCCTTACCATAGCGTAGAAACCCTTCTCCTCAATGTGCCGAACTTCATCCTACAGGAAATGGATCGTGGAAATGTCACTGCTTTGATTTTACTTGATTTGTCCTCCGCCTTCGATACTGTTAATCATGCAATTTTGTTAAACACCCTCCAATCTCTTGGTGTAAAAGGTCAGGCATACGAATGGTTTAAATCTTACCTTTCATGCCATTCACAGGCAGTGTGTGTCAACAGCTGTAAATCAAATGCTATGCCTCTCAAATGCGGTGTTCCACAGGGCTCTGTGGGCGGGCCCACCTTGTTTTCCATCTATCTTATTAGCCTGGGACACATATTGCGCCAGCACAAAATTACTTATCACATATACGCTGATGACATTCAATTGTATTTGTCTTTCAAACCTAACCAGGCCGATGCCTTACATGCTTTGAGTCAGCTTGAGAATGCAATGAACGATGTTTATTCATGGCTGAACTCACATTCTTTGAAATTGAATACGGATAAATCTGAGTTTTTAATGTTTGGTTCGAAGACACGATTAGGTAAACTTGACATTGATTTTATCTCCTTTTCCGGCATGTCAATTAGTGTGTCCCAAACCTGTCGCAACCTGGGTGTAATGCTAGATTGTAATATGACTATGTCTCATCAAGTTTCTAGCATTTGTAGATCTGTAAGATACCAACTTCGTAATATCGGCTTCATTAGAAAATATTTGAACCGCTCTTCTACCGGAAAATTAGTCCATGCCTTGATATCCTCTAGGCTCGATTTTGGAAACTCTGTCTTATTTAACTTACCACAAACTCAGCTCTCCATGCTACAGAGGCTTCAAAATGCGGCAGCACGCATCATCACACTATCCAAGAAGCACACTCACATCACCCCTATTTTGAGATCACTTCATTGGTTACCAGTCAAAGATCGCATTATTTTTAAGATTTTACTTTTGACTTTTCATTGCATTCAGGGCACTGCTCCTCAGTATAACATTGACTTACTCCATAATTACATCCCTGCTAGATCTTTACGCTCATCCAACTCCGGTTCTCTGATAATTCCAAGATTCACTACAATATGGGGCACACGTGCCTTTGGTCATGCTGCTCCCACCTTATGGAATAACTTACCTTCAGCCGTAAAAAATTGTTCTTCATCAGACTCCTTTAAAAGCAGTCTAAAAACTCACTTGTTTAAAGCCTCAATTTGATTACACATTACATGTACTTGATATTTGTATGTCCTTTATCTCCTTCACTTTCTCTTCCTTCCGCGCCTAGAGCACTCTGCAGAGTGGATTTGGCGCTATATAAATCATATCAATTATTATTATTATTATGCTAATACACGATTCAACTTATATTAAACTCTTAAAACCATGAACAATCACAGCACCAAACAATGATACCGTAAAACCCAACATTATCTGATGTATTTAACCAGGTGTATCCGAATTGAAAATAAAGAATCTTCCATGTGTCACCTATCTCAATCATAGGCTGAAAATAACAACAACAAAATAAACGGTAAGAAACGACAATCCGAAACCAGAGTGGAGAGGCATTGCCGTTTGTCAATCGCGATCTCGAGGAAGGAGAAGTAGATTCAGTTTTCATAATGTTTTGTCTACTACGGCGATTTGTTTATAAGGATGATCGCGATACAGTTAATTTTCCTATAGCTCGAGAAAGATGATCCTCGCGTGGTCCCGGTAGTTTTGTCTGAAACGTGTTACAAAAAGTTGAAACATGGTTAAGTCTGGTTGATGCAAATGGTATTATCAGAAAAAGGTGAAACACGTGCATACAGGGGAGAAGCGGGTCAATTAAAGCAAATGATAAACAGAGGATAAGACAAGAACAAGATACCTGTATCGTGATTGTGGATGTAGTATAGTAGTAGTAGAAGATAGTAATAGTAAGAGTAGTAATAGTAGAAGTAGTAGTGTAGAGTAGTAGAAAACAATGAGAAGAATCAGGAAAAGAAGAAGAAAAAACGTGGAGGATAAAGGCAATGCATAATTTCGAGAAAAAAAAAAACAGACAAGGAATCCTAAGAAAGAGGTTTGTATCAGCGTCTTATTTAAAATATCACTCTTCTACGAGAGGACAGTATTGTGTCTTCACGAGAAGTTGCTCTATCATGCTTGATCTGATGCTTTTACATGATTTTCCCCCAAACTTCTTGCTTTGTTTTTGTTTTGTTTTGTTTTTTGTCATATCTTAGTTAATTTCACTTTTGGTCGGATTATACCATTGAAGGCAGCTGCATAAGGATGTCTGAAAGTGAGAAAGAATAATGAGCGAGCGGGAGAGTAAAACAAGTTTAGTGTGTCTATTCTAAAACTTAAGGAGATAAAAGGCATAAACCCGGAAACGATTTAAAACAAAAATGCCATACGCATTACACATACGGAAATGAGGAAATGCTTTACACGTGTTATTATCATCGTGTGTGAGCGTATTCCTCCCTCTCGCTTTGTTTGGGGTGGGATGGGGGGGGGGGGGTGTGAAAGGTAAACGTATAGTGAGATGAGGTGGTGGTCCAATGTACATACAATATGTCCGAAACGTTGACGTTACGATGATCTTCATGTTTTCTTCGTAAATGATATGTTGCCTCTTAGAAAGGCACGTGGAGATATCAAAATGGGGGCGAGGTGGTGAGGGACTATTCCCAGCCTCCCCCCCCCCCCCCCCCTCTCCTTCCACCACCCCCTTCCTTCGGAATTCCATGGGGTGGGCCGGGAAAAAAAGTGATTAAAAGATTCAAGTATTACAAAGACGACTAAGCGATAACTTTTAAATTCATTTATTCACTCGTTTATTTATTTTTTCAATCTCCAGCAGAACATATAAGTTGTACAGAAGTGCATAAAATCACATTAGAATGTACAATAAACTAAACAAAGTATGAAATTGATACGGAAAGGAAAACATTTAATGGGCACATAAAAATGCTGAAAATGAGGGGGTGAAGGTGCACTCATCCGTACTACAAATTACCCAATCGATTAGATGCATCCATATAATGCGGGATTATAAAAATTGATTTACATGAACTTAGTAGGAATAGACACCTATCTAGCCCTAAACAAATATTCTGGACAAATCCCAACAAACACTCTCTGTCATGAAGAAAAGAATGGAGGGAGAGGGAGAGAGCGAGAGGGGGGGGGGGCGATGATAACGTGGTGTGTGACAGTGAAAAGGCCAATGTCTATATAATGGGGATATAAGACAATGTGTATAAAATGGGTAGTCACAACTACTGAGCAAACGCTTGGTGCTCTTTAAAAGTAGATAAAAATTAGACGTTTCGGTCCTTTTGCAAGCATAAACCAGTCATTAAGGTCTAACAATTTCAGAGTACAAAATTATATATAAAGTGTTAGAGTACTGTCAATCTCCTTCGTGAATTATATTTTGTTTCGGGTGATGCTCGTTATTCTGAAAGTTCTTTGGTCCGAGAATGGAACAAGGTAATTCGTTCTTCCGAAACACACAAATTCCGTATGCCTGTATCAATATCTTATTGTGGTTAGTTGTTAATGTGAACATTTGTGGCGTTATTCCGAAGACTCGTTAGTCCGAAAATGAAATAAGGCTTATTAGTCCGAAGGTTCGTTGACCTGAAAATCAAATAAGGAATGTTTTTTTTTTTTTTCCGAAGGTTCGTTAATCTGAAGGGTGGGGGGGGGGGTACTAACGAACCTTATTTCGATTGCGGATTAACGAACCTTCTGAATAGGCAACCTTTTTTTAACTTCGATTAATGAACCTTTGGAATGACGAAACCTATTTAGACTATTTTCAAATGAACGAATCTTGCAACTTTTTGAATATCGGATCTTACTTCATTTTCAAAATAACGAATCTTCGGAATAACGAACATCATCAAAAGTTACATATCGTATCTAAAACGTATACATGATTGCATGGTGGAGAAAAGTAAGAACATGATAATTTCTACTTTTGACGAGCGATTTTTCTTTTCTTTTTATGTTTTTCACTTTCGACAAACGTATACCACAGTCTGTTATAAGATTGTGAGTTTGATTCTTGATTGATTTGAAATCGCTACACATGTTAGCTGTTCAAGTAAAAATAGAAAGAGAAATTAAAAAAAAATGGAAGAAAAATGATCTTAAAGAGTGAATACGATTTTATGACTTTTATACCAATAATGTCATCAAGGACGCTGACGTTCATGCCGAGTCTACGTCATAAACGTTTGATTACGTTGATAGCGGTTTCATTGTGGGTGGGAGAAAAACCGACGCGACATTTTACACAGGTCTCAATGAGGGGTACTCTGGAATCAATAAGTCTCGGGTGAGCATCTATCCGGGCGCCGTTCTCCACTTAGTGCGTACATGCGAACGCCATCACAAGCCACAGACCAATAGCTCCATTTCACGTGCGTGTAAATGATCCATTAAATTAGTGTTCAGCGCGGAGCAAGGCAATTCTGTGAAGTGTTAAGATCATTTTCGAGAAAAAACAAAAGTCACGAAAGTATGCGTCGTCATATGCTGATTATGCGTTCGAATTCGCGCGCCCGGGAAGGTGATGTAGAAGAACCTTGCTGTGGATGCGAGTGAATGAAAATCGCAAAGAGCAGGCTGTAAGCACCTCGTTTCCATAATACCATCACGAGTAGCACAAGCAACCATTTAGCCACCATGCGGAGTGGAGAAATTTACTCACATAAAGAACGACCAAGCCATTTGGGGTGTCATTTTGGGGTCGGACATCGTGTCGCGGCTGTCCTCGTCTATTGGTTATATTGTTGTAGTACAGGATTACTTACGAGTCTTTGCGATCTCATAGAAGCCTTCGTGAGTATACCAGGACAAAGACCCTGAAAAAAAATAAACAGAAACAGACAACAAAACAAAACAAAAACAACGGAACTTAACGTAACTGAAATGACCATACACTAACGAGCAATTCGGTACAAGGAAGACATCAGGGCATTGCATTTGGTGCGATATGGTACATGTCGTCATCATCTGGTATTAGTAATATGCTTTTTAGACTCGTGAGCACTCTTCCAGCCGGGGGCAACGACATTTTCATGGCTATTCTGCCGACTTTCACTACGTCCTATTCAGGAGCATTGACGTAAATGATACGAGCAAATGATCTAACATTACTCATGCTAAAATCATCATATATTTCTATTCAACTTTTCACCCCTCGAAAAGGAACTCCTTTTACCCCGTTCCTATCAGAGTAAAAGTATCATGCTACGGACTGCAAAGATAAAAAATTATATAAGTGGTTATTGAGAAAGTTGCTGTCATGCGTAGATGTAGATGTATGAGAATAACCAGCTTCCTGCGATTTTTGTTTGATATTGTATAATCTATCTCTCTCTTTCCCCGTGTCTATCTTTACTTAGTACCAATCTAATCAAGCACAGGCACGCACGCGCACACGCACACAAACACACACACACACAAACACACACACACACACACACACATACACACGAGTTCGTCCTCCAAATGATCTGGCTATGTGGACGATTACAAGAATGGACGAGTAAAAATTGATTCTATAAAATAATACCGCACAGGGAATGGCGCACTGCCACAGAGTGAAAAAAAGATTTGACGAATGCGAAATGAATGTTTATGCCCGTGCGAGAGACTTCGAAAACACCATGTATGAGCTTTAATGGTTTGTCATTGTTATTAAAGATGGTTATATGATAACTTGATTTACTAAATCAGCTTTAATCTACACTTTAGAGGCTTGAGGTTCATGTATGCTAATATTGCATAAAACCAGGGAGGTGGGAAGAGACCTCCCTGGTAAACTGTGCATACCGCATAGAAAGTTTGAATGGACCCTTATCATGCTTGCTTACAGTATAAAAGATACACACGTATCATGAAATAATCAAATTTGCATAATGATGCCATGTAACGCCCTTTATCAATCCTGTTAAAGTGTATTAAAAGTAGATACTCCATTTTTATATGACCAAAAAAAAAAAAAAAAAAAAACACAGAAAAAGCTAGAGCGTACGCTTTCCAAACGCTGTCGCGTTAGATTAAACCGAAAAGTGAGTAATGCAAATATAGTTTCTTATAGATAGTGAGAAGCAAGATACAGCTAGACCATTAGGTTATGGGAAGTCATATCATACTTTACTTTTTTTATCGCATCTATACTACAGTATCACGCTGATGCAGTTATGGAGGTCGCCGGGTATCCGTGTTTCCATGGTGACACACGTTCACTGCCCCCATCTCATAGCGCTGACAATGGTGTTTCGACAATAAAATGCGCTCTTACGCACTTTAAATCAGAAACCTCTTACAAGGGGCAGGCCGGGTCATCTGAGTGAGCCATTAGTCAAGAAAGTCTCAGTCCAAGGCACAGCGGGGGGCGATTAAGACCTATCAACCCCATGTCCGAACTGATCTACACATAGTATCGACCGTAGGCGGCGACAACGCGAATCGATGGCGCGTTCATGTCGCGGTGTTAAAATAGAAATCAATGAGAGGGGAGGACAACCGTAAAAAATAAAAGTATGATTTCCCCCACACAATCAAGTACATCTTCACCCCCTCAGTTACGTTTTTGATTGGTTCAGATTTCTCCCTCGCATTACTATTTGTAGTACATGAGTGAGGGAGGGAGCATAGGGGAAAGGGAAGAGAACGTGAAAAAAGTGAAAAGGATGGAGAGAGAACAGGACAAAGATAGATATCGAGAAACAATTAAAGGGATGGAGACTTGACGGATATTCATTGGGGATAAGCCCGTGGATGTGCATGACAGAATGTAGGATAGATCGAACAACAGCAACAACAACAACAACAATGGCAACAACAAAGAAGACACTGTAAATTAGTAGGGATCATTTTTGTTTTTGCCACTGCAAAATTGCAATTCTTCAACACGCAGCACACTCAGGCACGGAAACTGCACGCGTATTTCGCGGTTGCTGTCGCTTTTGAGCCGTCTGCGCACACGACGTAGAGCATTGAATTCGCCGGCGCGTTCTTTCTTTTGTCCGATTCCAGTATAACTTAATTACTTTGGCTCGCTCTCTCTCTCTCTCTCTCTCTGTGACGATATTATTCGAAATGATTGCTTAGCTCTGGGAGACATGTATTCCATCACATATAGTAGCTGGAGCGCTGTGTGGTCTTAAAACAAATTCTTTGATTCTATTACGAGTTGTGAGCGCTCCAACGAGACGGAATTGTCCTCCCACATGCATGCTATCACCACGACGCCTTTCGACAAGTTAGTTACCCAGAAAATTCACAGGGTGAAATAATCGTTCATGTTTGCGAATAATTATCGGTGTGGCATTTTTTGGCACAGAAACTCCATTCGCGACACGTTATAGACCGCCCTGTATGTATGTCAACCAATACTGTTTAGCAGGGTGAAAGACACGATATGAATTCTTATATTACATTCTGCGTTATGTTACTTTGCATTATGTTATGTTGTGTTGTTGTTATATAATATATTATGTTATGTTATGATATGTTTTGTTTTGTTTTGTTTTGTTGTTTTTTGCGTTGTTATTCTTAGTTTGTCGTGTGATGATATGTCATGTATGGATAACTACGATTTTCAAGAAAAGGTTGTCTGAGCACTGACAAATCCGCCTCCGCGGAAGAAAAAAAATCAAATATAAAAAGATATAATCAAATTAATCGAATTGACATATTTTCTTTACTTTTGATCACATCTTTAGTTTTAATCCATTGATCCATTAATAGTCTGAATTATAGATCATGGAATCCACGTTGGGATTGTTGCCGAAATACCTCAAAGTATAGCACATTAGGTGCACAATCTCTCTTTCTTGTATCAATACCACATGACAACCTACCTGTCTCTGCTCTCACATCATAGCTGATGCGTCTCTTCCCTCACCTCCCCCTCTCCTGCCCGACGCTGCGGATACCGTGATAAAAACATGTTTTACCTGAACCAAATATCAGTCTGTGAGAATGACATTAATTTCAGTCTGAAAACAGCAATCAAACAGACAGACAAAAAAACAAACAAACAAACAAACAAACAAACAAACAAACAAACAAACACAACAAAAACACACATACTATACGCGAGATTAATCCAAATTTATACTTTAATGCACACGATTCTGGCAAATGCATCAAAAAGTCTTCTGAACATAATATATTGAGGCGATATTTCAATAGCAGGAAAGAATTGACCCCATGCTTAGCCCATATCTGTTTCAATGTGATTGGGACACGTCTCAAACAGACATACGATACGACAACAGGATCTCACAACAAAATATCCTGCATTACCTCTCACAAAATACCTTATTGAAATTTTAACATGACATAGGTTCTATGTAATCACAATATGACAAAATACTATCATCACTAATATTTACTACAAGTTTTGGAATGGCTTGAGGTCCGTGGTGAACTAAAGTTTTCCAAATCATATTTTCTGGCCAGAACATCGTAGATTTATTAACTGTCACAGAATCGGCAGGTCTCTCTCCTGTACGCACGGCCATTAATACGAGACCAAAGCTGAAAGTGTTTTCGCCAAACCAAAGAGCCCTTGTATAGCGCCATCTCAGGCAGGTACTAGTAATCCCACAGCAGGATCTCACAACTTATTCTTTGTGCATCACAGAAAGCGTAGGACTGAATCATCATGCATATGGCGGACTCACATACTTCATACTCACACATCCGTACAAAAATACATCCACATACAATGTATAATACTCAGATACCTATACACATACACACGCACATACGTACATACAGACATAATTATACAAACATATGCAAACATGTATTTCGTATCTGTACATTCACAGGACCAGTGCACTAATGCATTTTTTTTTTTTTTACTTTTGTAAATTGTAATATTCATGTCGTCTGAACAGCCATCAAGCATGCACAATGCATGGTTGTAATATACTTGGATCACAAAAGTATATTGTAATAAACAGATGGAACGATGGAAACACGTCTTTCTCTCTTTTCTTTCCTCCGAGTAAATTTAAAATTCCACACACCTGTAAAAGGTCATGTACACACTGCGTTGCTGTTTTGTTGCAATAAAGTGGTGTAACACAGTACTATCAAAGCCAGCATTTTTAATGATTTTTTTTTTACATGTATTCATTTCGGAGTTTAATGACTTTTAATTGGACAAAGAACAGTGGACATGATCTCATTTTGAAAGAGAGATCTTAATAAAGTCGTGGCCATTTGCATTGACGCTCTTTTTTTCTTGTCTCAATTACTCTCTCTCACTGTCTGTGGCAAAATAAAAGCCATGTAGGTTTAAAATTGTTTCGATGCGCATCCCTTCAAGCTGTCATCATGGAATATATATATATATATATATATATATATATATACATATATTATATATATATTATATATAATTATATATATAAGTGTGTGTGTGTGTGTGTGTGTGTGTGCATTTATATATCTTATCATAGCATGCGTTCCCACGCAGTGAGTGCTACATCAAACACGCTTAGCAGACTATGCATAGTGAAGGACTGACATTATTAGAAGTGTGTGGAAGATGTGTTTCGAAACGACCTCACACGCTACTGTCATTATTTCTCTAGACCTGGGGGCTATCCGCACGATTATAACGGCAGTTTGCTTCAGTAAGATGGTGCTAGCCAAATTTCATGGTGCTATAGCGGTAGTAAACCGCCTTGACGCTTTGATGCTTATCGCAAAATGCCCCGCATAAATTTTCACGATCGTCCAGAAAGAGAATAGAACTGCAAACACATAGTGACAGAAGCTACATAAAAAAAAAAAATCGCAAAGGTCTAGAAACCAACAATAAAAAACTAAATACTAATGAGGGGAGGTTATGATGATTTCCAGCAGTTAAAATGAGGCGCTAACCAACCTTACTCTCAGAGACATAACAGAATAAATCAACAATATCACTACTTCTTTTACTTCTACTACTGATATCATTTGACACTTCCAAAGAAGTGTAGCGACAAGATTATTGTGACTTTGTTTTAGAATGAGTTTAGTTCATTTTCGAATGTCTTTTTTCCATATAAACCTCAAATGTATTTCAATTTACATCTCTAGTTTAGCAGGAGATGGAAAGTATAGTTTTCCACCTCGTAAACATTTTCAGTGAAAGTAACAAATTCAATATATCATTTTTATTTTTAGAGAAGCTAAAAGAATGCAACACTGCTGAAAAAAAAAAAACCATCGACACTATCTGTCATCATGACGGAGATATTATGTCGCAATGCTTTCTTGTTATTTCGAAAGTTGTGCTTTCATTGGTACGAATATCGGTACATGCGAAAACATAATTTCGTTTAAAGGAGATCTTGGGTGATTTACCATTTCATGTACACTGTCGGAGGTGTACATGCCTGTGTTCAACGCAGTTTGGCGATACAGAAATACTTAAAAAACACGGCGAAAATATGTCTGGCAAAATCATGAGTGATGGCTGATGAGAAGCAAAAAAAATCACAATCTAATTTTCGTCGAGAGAAAAATTACCTCGTTTTCACCGCCGAGTGCGCCGTCTGCAAAGAAACTCAGGCTAACCTGCCCTGTTTCGACGGACCTAACTGTGACGTCATGATGAAAACTCAAGCTTGCTTGTATTGGAAACAAAGCATACGTATGTCTCTCAATCGAACTGAACGCATAGCGCAAGATAGGCACTCAACAGGCTCGACGAGCAATCCGCAGATTCAAAACCATTCATTCACGCACTCGTAAATTATTGTCGAGCCCCGATGTGAACCGCCTGCGTACGGCGCACGCTTTTCATCTGTAGCTCTCTCACACATCGCACCCTCGCACACGAACACACACACACACACAAACACACATCGAAACACGCGTGCAACGCACATGACAGAAGCTGAGCCTCTTAGCGTACCGTACCGGTACTCCGCCACAGACGACGTTAAACTTTCTCCGTGTGTGTAGTGTGCTCCGCACCGCATCATAGCAGTAGATATGAGCACATAGCAAAAGCACAGGCATTTCTTTTTTGTTTGTTTTTATTAATTTTTGACATTTCTCACCGATAAGAATGCCGCAAGAATGATGCACGCATGTTTGCTTCACACGTCTCAACGCCCTGTGCTTCTTTTGACTGACCGGTATTCCAGCAGTCACAACCGGGAAAATTTCCCGATGGTGTGACCAGAGAACCCTGTTTCAGGAGCACAAAGCGCACTCGGACAGATTATTTTGTTTCTAAAACAGCACAAACTCGCCAGCACCGCATGCACTTCATGAGAAAAGCTCACAATCCGTGATATTTCTATTCTGGATGCAGTATTATGGTGAATCGTGAAATGGTATCTCCGAAAATCAACTTTCGATGACCCGTTCTTGTTACATTCCTCCGCAGACGAACCTCTAAAAGACGCCGAGCACAGAGCGGATACAAGCCCGGAACTTACTGGCGTATCTAACCTGCTGTTCCATATTGGCTCCACGCGCAGTCTTCATTTCGAGAAACTCGAGTCATTTCAAACCATAGAGTCAGCTGGTCGTTGTGTTTGCAAGGTTGTGAGGACTGCTGTCAGCTACTGTAAGTAGACGACAGCGACGACTTCGCTTTCAATCATTCCGCCAACTGCAGCAGGAAAACTGAAGCGGGATCACCGAGACCCCGGGACCGCGCTCCTGCCGTCTGCCCTTACGCACCGCCTGGACGCAGCCACCGTGGGCAGCTACGCCGAGTTGGAGGCAGGGGACCCTCAGGTCTTGGACGAGCCCAGTAGGAAGCGACTTAAGATGTCCACCGTTAGCATGGATTCGGGCAGCACCACGGGTGAAGAAGAGGTAAGATGCAAACTTTAACTTTCACTCTTTCAGTCATTGCTCGTAATATCTTGTTTAACCCTTTGTAAAGAGCATCTCAATCAAATGATTGCATTTCCAGGAGAAAATTAGTGTAAGATAATGGTATACCGTATTTAACTTTCTTCTTTTCATGTGTGTATGTGTGTATATGTGTGTTACTTCTTTGTTTCTTCAGTGATGTCTGCTTGTTTACTAAACCTATAGTAGATTTTGGGGCCTTTTTCGTCTGTAACAAGTTTGATATTTTCCCTTATGGATCTCGATCTTTAAGGCACGAGTTTTAGGTTGAAACACTATAATTACTTTCAATCAACTTTAATTCTCTCACATACCTGTTGAATTCATCCAAGGAGGTTGTTTGAAGCTCCTTGATTCAACTTAGAATGTCTGTTGTGATATTGTTTATCTAAAAAGCACCTGCTCTTCCTCGACAAAATTAAATTACCAACGTGAATTTATTTTGCCGCTTCGGTATCTCCCGTCTTGATTTGTCCCCCTGCTTTAGAGGAATACGGATATAATCACAGCTAGAAAACAAACAGAATAACCATTAAGAATCAAAGAGCCGTTCAGGTAGAAGTGACATGCAACCCAGCGGGATTTACATCAGTAATGGTGATATTATGTACTTATCTAGAGAGAGAGAGAAAAAAAAGGTTTTAACGCACACCGCCCACACCCGCCGCCAACATTCATCTAAGCATGTGGATGTTGCTTAATTCAAAGTGCCTTAAAAACTTCCAAGAAGGTCATGTGGAGATAGATACAAGACAGGGGTTTTTCACAGTCATTACAGTCAGCCCACGTGGCGGAAAATCTATAATTATCATCGTTCTATTAAAATCATAATTTCCAAACCACTGCAAATTATTGCAGTCCCAGGCATTGCACAAAGAAGCAATAAACGATCATACTCCACACTTTGTAGTAGAATTTGTATTGTAATTATTCTGTATTATACATGATTACACTTGTCAATGTGGCATTAGTACCGGTAATACACAGATAGGCATTGTTATCGTATGTGTGTATGTGTGTGTGTGTGTGTGTGTGTGTGTGTGTGTTGATGTGGTCGTTGTCATTAGCGCTACTCTTCCTACTGAAATGATCGCGTGGACACAGAAAACAACACTTGTCGAACATCACGGTGATTGAAATCCACTTCGCCAAATTGAATGGATTTTCCCGAGTATATCGCGTATCATGAATAATTCCGTCGGACACATTGCGTTGTGCAAGTTGATGATTATCAGCTGGCCAAGTGAGCCGTGTTTTGGCGGCATCATGTGATGCAAAGCTCGGAGATTGTTTCATGCACCTGTAGCGCAGAGCCGGCTGGTATCGTATTTAAGACGCGACAAATATTTGCCCATTGACACAGGCATTCTCTCAGTTTCAATCCCGTTTATTTCCCAACAAAACTGCAATATACTAGCTATAATATTACTATCTTTTAAAAGAACACGGAAATGCTTTAGTAGCTCGTTCGTTTGGCGAGGAGCCGGTTGCCTTGATAAAGGTTTTGGTACTGTAGCGAGCATTTTAATATGAAGTTTTCATGATACATCTGAGTGAAACACAACACTGTAAAGGGCGAGAATACACGACACAATCAATATGGAATGTCTATATTTCAGTTACATTTTTTTTTACCTTCCCTCCAACAAACACTAATACCAGCTTATTTTCATTTTGTTATTGAAATTACATTACTTCTGTTGCCAGTATAGGTACAACACGACTTAATTTCTCGGCATTATAGTTTATACTTTTGTTTACTGGATGTTTACTACCACAAGCTTTTATTAACTTATTGAATATATCTTTTTTTCTGAGTGTGTATCTCATTCCACTGTATTTTGTCCATCGCGGGAATTGTGATACATTCCACATTCATTTCAGCGGTTGTAAACTTGAATCTTATGGATGATCTTCATCAATTTCTGCGTATGCATATATTATTTCAAAATCGAATGTTTGACCATATGATGGCAGCAAAACCATTGTAATCAGTGAATTATTTAGTGATACAAAATAATAATTGTTGAAAAGTGGAAAACTTTTGAAATCTACATCTGCTTTACCTCGGAAGTTCACATGGCAAAGTTGGTCCACGTTTTGTACGTATAATTTACTAGGATAACCCGGCCCACTCACTCATCGATTCGATCGCTGTTATAGAGGAGAGAGAGTTACGTAAGCTGTCCTTTTGTTCGTATATAATTCGCGCAACAATTGTGGCATTGAGCCTTATACGATCCTCTTTTTCGTGTAAGCGCATAGGCATTCGTCACACTCACAGTCTCCGAAAAAAAAAACCCAACTTAGAACCTCTATCTTTTTGTTCTTTCCTACCAGAGTTGTCTGCCCATAAAATATATACGCCTCTCTCTCTCGTCTTTACGGCTACACGGAACTACATCTTGCCAAGTTCTATTACGACGACGCTAAAATCGTCACATTGGATACTGTAATGAGGAGGAAGTTTGATATTTCACCTAACTGCAGGGTTTCGATTCTCTTGGACATTGCACCATGAATCACCCGCATTTGCTTTTGTGGTATTCACGTGAAGCCTTGCGTCATTAGGATTTTCCGTGTTTCGGACTTTTGTTCAAGAATGTTAGGAGCCTCTTGGAACACGCTGCGATTCAGCGCTCCCGAGTCGAGGATGCGCCGTGTTGCTCAGCCATTGTTGTGGGGCCAATGAAGCGCTCAGGTCCTAGCCGATTAGCGAGGGGTTTAGGGGACGCAGGAAGGGGATTGCCACTACTCAGACCGGCGTAAGTGAAACCATTCGGTAGGCAAACCTCTTCCCCATGCAACAATCCGAATTCGAGGGTCGATCTTCAGCACAATCCTGCGGGGGATCACGGTGATTAGGACGTGGTAGAATCGAGTCTTTCGCGCAAAGAATTAATGATAAAAAGGTCTTACTGGTAACGGTGCATATGTCGAAAATAGTGGTGATGTGGGGAGGAGGGGGTAAGGGTGGGGGCGTTTTTTTTTTCACCTGATGCAAAAATAAAAGAAGAGTTTTTCAATTGCATATATCGCTTCCCCTTCCAACAGCCTCTTTCGCTAGGAAGCCCCGTAACAAGCCCCTCTTGTACATCTATCCGTAAAGTCGCTTGTCACCAAGGAGATAAGCGGAAGTAATTAGGTTAATGACATAGTTTAATTGGTGCTCTCGGGATTTATGCAAGGGGCGCTCATTCGACTAAAATCTCTTTGTTCTGGGCGCAGCGTCTGCTTCAAAACATCCTGATATTTTAACAACTCAAATGTCGTGACAATTCTTGAAGTGGGCGTGATTTTTTCTCTTTATTTGTACAGATTTCATGTATACTTTCACGATTATGACGAGTATTAACAATCGGCAAAAAAGAAAAGAAAAAGATACAGGTCAAAAGAAGAACGATTCAAATTATAGTGAACTATATATAAAAATAGATTATGTAAAATTACGATCAGAACACTGAGAACGTGTCACATAATTATGTCTGTGAGAGAAGTCATCGGGTTTTCTAGTTAATTACTGAATATATTTCATGTATTCACCCGTCATTATGAGACTATACTCGCATGACAATGAATGGCGAATATGAGGTGAACCCAAGGATTTTGCGAACTCTGGATTCCAGTGTTTCATATCTTATGCAGAAGGGTGGTAATCGTTGAACTTTGTTTACATCATGCTGTTTGGTATGATATGGATGAAGGACGTAATGATAAATTTGATTATTATGGTGATAAGGAAGTAACGATGATAATGGTGACAATTACTGCTGATGTAATATTATAAGTAGTGGTATTTTTCTGATAACACTATTATGACGATTTGTATTACCATTAAATCAAGAATCTTTGCTTTTACCACTCCTATTTTGACTGACTGTCAACACCATCATTATGTTCATTTTGTAGTATCTCGTGTAGATCGCATAACCCGAGTAGCATAGTTCGCCCCCCCCCCCCCCCCCCTCTTCCCGAGCAAAGTTTGCCTCGGGCGTCGCAGGCTGTCCGTGTTTGATTGACTCGTCAGTCCGTGCAAGCCAACGCATAACTCCTAATATTCTTCGTCATTTCTCGGGAAGTTGCATGAGCGTTCGCGTATTACTTCTCGTCTCGATCGCTTTACCGAGGATCGAAGCCAAACAAATCCCATGCAGTTGTCGACACTTCATTTTGTCGTTATTTGTAGATGTTGTAAAACGGGGCATTCCCGCAGATTTGCATCAAGCTTTATGTGTCAAATAGGTTGGCCTCTCGGTATAAGAATACTAGAAGCTGCAGAGGCGTTGATATCGCGCAACACGCAATGTTATAACTTGTGTATTTCCACCGCGCGGCGGTTTTCTTTTTTCCGGTGAAAGCATGGATGCATTGTAATCGCGTACGGAAATGAAAGGCCTGCCGACTTCCGCATTAGATGAACATGGCTGCAAAGCAGACGCCATTCAACTGTGGCGCCTCGCCCCTCTGTTCGGGTGGTGTTTCCAAGTCAGCGCAAACCATCACCCTAGGGCCATGAACTAGCGGGTCTATTTTTGGCTGTTGACAGGTGAACCTTTCAAACTTTTCGTGCGTGAGAACTGTGCAACCGGTACCAGAGAAACAAGTGTTTGCGGTTGCTATACCTTTCCTGGAATGCCAAAACAACAAACTCTAAGACAAACATGTAGACTCAAATCAACACCAAATGACAATCAGAAAAAAAAAAATCTTCCTCAATTTGGTCAGGTGCACATATAATGTACCTGTGATTTAAAAAAAATGAACAGCTAGTTATGCTCTTTAGCCGCCTTCTAAATTTAAGTGAAAGAACCTATACACATACTGTACGAGCTGAAATTTTCGCGTACAGATATTTTCACGATTTGCTACTTTGCGGACATTTTCGCGTGTTGTTAATTTCGTGGTTGCGAGGGTCTAACTGAACTTAGCTATTTGCGCGTTGTTATTTTCACTTGTTGTTATTTTCGCGATTCAAAGGCGATTTGCGAAATTCGCGAAAATAAAACCACCGCGAAAATTTCAGCTCGTACAGTATATGAATGTGGAAACTGCATTTGTCTGACTGTCTTTTTTTTTATTTTGGCTATTTTATTATTATTTTTTTTTAACGTCAACTACCATGAACCTGACCTTGAGCATAAGGAGGTTGGATCCACAATCTTTATCCTAGTTACGTGAGGGTCGGGATAAGAGTAAAGATTAGTAAATTAATATATTTGTATAGTTGTATCTTCTAGAGCAGCATTCATCTGTTATAAATCTGAAAAAAACTGTTTTGTTTTATTTTTTATTGTGTTTTGTTAGCCTTCTTTTAGGGGGGAAGTGTGACAGACCTTTATTACCCTATATTATTCAGTCTGTGCAGGGATTTTTTTTTGACGTGCAAAGAGCAATGTACTCTCTGACAAGGGATGGAGAGAGGGAGAGAGAGGAGGAGAGGGGAAGAGGAGCAGGCAAGCATAAACTTGTCCATCTTCATTTATCTTCCCTCTGTTTATACTTCTACTTCCATGCACATTTCTCCAGGTACCGTTAAAGGAGACAGAACATATTTGAAAGTCTAATGTGTGTGTTTTGTCAGCAATCTTACACGCATGGACACCCAGATTTACATGTTGGCAAGCAAGTCGCACCGTCGCTGGTGTCTGTCGACTTTTATGGTGAATAATTTACAGTTGATGTGACTCCTGGGAATGGCTTCCAAATATTTTTTTTTCTCTCTTTGAAGTGCCTACAGATAGATGGAAGAAAGTTATTATTTGCTTGTACATTAAGTGCAGTTTTTGTGCGTTGGTTTTGTGAATGTTGTGCTTTTTGTAACATTTCAATTGAATTTTGATAAAGTAAGGGATATTTTCTTTGATTTGCCACAAAGTTCAGATGTAGAAAAGATGTGTGGACTGCTCTGAAGGGCAGTAGTTAGATAATTTATATCATTCCATCCCTTGAGGACATATTTTTATTATTATTATCATACTGATGATGATGATGATAAAAAATAACAATAATAATAAAAATAATAATAAATATAATAATAGTAATAATAATAATGATAATAATAATAGTAATACTAATAATGATAATAATAATAGTAATAATAATAATAATAATAAGTAATAGTGTATAATTGGTATAAACTACCCTGGGCATTTTTTTCCCAAAGTCAGTGGCTTTCAAAATCTAATCTGCTCTATTCTTTGAAATATTGCAACTTTATTTTGCTGTAAAACCAGCTTGTGAGCATCCACTCCATAGATGAAATTGACTCCTCATTACGTTGTCTTGCACACTATGATGTCTGGTCGCAAATGTTGTATTCACCAGGTGCAAGCAACCTTGGGTACAGGCATGAACAGTGTAGGATGAGATGTGCGGCATTCATGGAGCTCATTGTCTAACATGGCGGTTAGTCCTCCCAACATCTCGCCATCTTCTCTACCTTTTAATCCAACGGTGCCGTGAAAGGCGAGCTTGCTTGAGAGGCTTCCTAAGAGGATCAGCAGAGAATGGAGGAGAGTGGCAGAGTGGGGACTAATGCAAGATTAGGAAGGGTTTCAGACTACAAAAAATGTGCCCGTCTGTAATCATGTTTCTGAAACACAGTGAAAAAAAATCATGTTCAAGAGTTACCACCCAGTCAGACACTGTAACAAGTTTTCTTGCTGACGGTTAATTGCACACAACATCTCATACACATACTCTTTGTCCTGTCAATAAAACATGAACCTCTAAATACGCTGACGCAAAAGAGTCAGCACAAATATCACACACACTTTGGTGAAGGTGAATACAAATTTTAGGTATACCCAACCCCCTCAATGATGTTGTAGAGGACAAGCAATTTATATTTCGTTTATAAATATGCACAGGTGAAATTAGGGAAAGTTTAATTTCCAAAATGCCTCTGGCCCCCAATTTGCCAAATGTAATCAGTGGAATATGTTTAGAGAAAAACATGATTTGTGTATGCTTGTGCAGTTGCAAAAACAAAACATGTGTTTAAATCAGTCTTTAGTGAGTCAGAAATTGGTCTAAGATAGTTTGACTTTGGGAAGAATGAGGTTGAGAGAGAAAGACAGATACATAGAGATATAGACAGATAGATAAATAGATTGAGAAAGAGAGAGAGAGAGAGAGAGAGAGAGAGAGGGAATATAATAATGAAGGGTGGAGAGCTGTATGGACAGCTCTTATTAGAGATGAACCCATTTGTTTTGTAAGGAGATTACACAATGATTTATGGCTTAAAGGAGGTCGTTGGCAGCACTGGCAGGGAGAGTTTGACTGAAAAAAAAAATAGTCCAACTGAGCAGAGTATAAGACTTAAGATTGTGATAAAAGAAGGAGAGAGAATGGGGGAGAAAAGTTAGAGAATGGGGGAGAAAAGTTAGAGTGTGGGAGAGAAAGGGAGAGATGTGATGTGAGTTTTGCTGTAAGAACTGCCAGGCTGCCCTCTGCTCACAGCAATAAGGTGGCTTGCAACCTGTAGAACAGACAAGAGCATCTGTCCCTGGATGTGAAAAAGAGGATTTTCTCGCCATTTTGACCAGAAAGAGAGAGTTGCATACTGTAATTTGTTCCCCTCCTTTTCAAAGTGTATTCATATTCTTTGCCTCAGATAGATTTTCTTCCATCAATGCATGCCCCGCTGGATAGTTGCCCATGGAATTGAAGTATGATTGGTTAGTGACTCCACCTTATGCGAGTTTGAATACTTCTACATTGCAGGAGTGTGTGGGACTAGTGAAATCATCTGACTGGTATAAGAATGATGACTTGATTAACACTTTCCTGGACAGGACTGTGTTTGCACAATCTCACAAAATTCCCACCGTCATTGTTTGGAATTAGAATACTCCATGCAGTCTCATTGAACTTGTACTCGGCCATTCTGTAACCTCGACTGAATGGATGACATTTGGTCAGAATATGATGATTAATTCTTTCAAGTCTATGGAGACTGTGTATCAGAAAAAGATAGTATTGATTTTCACATGCTTCATTCTATCGTGAACACAGCATACACAAAGTGGAGAAGAAAAAAAAAACCCAGGAGAAATCACACACATGCTTAACACTATTTATTATCATATGTTTATGCACATCTTTCCTGAAGAAAAGGAAATTATAAAGATCAATTATAAAGAAGAAAAGAAACAAGGGTTGGCTTCATTTTAGATATGATGTTCTTTCAAAGAAGATGTGTTGAGTATGATTTATTTCACACTGGTTGTACATGCAACATGCATGGTGCTGGACAATATCTAAGATATTAAGACGTAATTGATGCAAACATGTAGAAATACTCTCTTTTTTTGCAGAAGCTTTGGAAATCTAACACAAATACCTCAATTTTATTCTGTGCATTGCCATAGAGATGTTCTGAAGAAGTGACATCTGTCCATTTCTTTTCACATCAATGATTAAACCCTCCTTACAGGCTGCTTGTTGCTTACAAGCTGCGTATACCTGCCATGTATTACAGTAGATCATCAAACTCGTATGCAGCCAACATAGTAATGTATGTCTGGGACTGGATGATTTGTTCGACAGCCTTATGGCAGTTATGATTTTGCATTTCTCAAGTTACAGTCTCTCTCAGTGTTATTGGCTCTGGCCACTGAATGTCTCCTGTCTAGAGGAGCTCACTCCAAACAGGAAATGAGAATTTTTGAAAGGCGAGACTGAAGGCCTGAGTGGCGGGTATAAAGAAACTCTCAGTATCGTAGCTAATTGCGACCAAATCTCTTTACCAAACTGTAGCACACCATGTGTATGATGCTGCAAAGCCAACCATGCTTTGATACCTTTAGAGTAAAAATGAAAAAAAAAAATGAAAAAGAAAAAGATGGTTTGAACAAATTCAATGAAACTTGAGATGGTGTATCTACTGTGTGAGATGTGCAGTTTTATAAACTAAAGCTCTGATATTGTAGACCTTGCATACTTAATACATTTGCACATGGAGTGGTGGGACTAGATATAAACCTAGACTAATGTATACTTAACCTTTAAGAATTATAGGAAAACAAACGTTTGCCTTTACATCTTAGAAAGAAGAAGTAATATGGACCAATATTTGAGAGTATATAAAGGTAATATCACTGCAGCATATACTCCTAGTTCAAAGGGTTGCTTATCAAGGATTTTTTTTGTGTGTGTAAAACTACTCACAGATGTTCAAATGAACAATGAGAAACAGCTATATTTGATATATTATGATCACTAATTTCTAATTTACTCTTTATCATTCAGACAAGTCAAGGGAGCAAGGTGTGATAAACTTGGATTGAACATTCTCATTTGTTGTGTACAAAATAACATTTTATGACAGTTTATGTTGCTAAAAAAAGAGGAGAGGACAGTATACTGCTAATGCCTGTAGTAATGTTACAAAGTCAAGTTTACTCTTTTCTTCCTTTAAGTACACTTCAGGTTTGTGTATAGCTGAGCTTTGCTTTCACCAGAGCAAGTCAAGAGTGTAATAAAACTATTGAAAGAAGACACAGGTGTAAAAGAAGGTGGTTGTTCTGCAGGAAGCGCTGTCTTTTCGCGATCTGTCACAGTGTAAACACATTCAATGGGGTTACTCCTCTGTTCAACAAGTGAAGCAGTAGCTGCTCTGCCATACCCTTCTCAAATCTCCTTAGCGCTAATCCACATTAAGAGAGTGCTGCAATGAATATGTTTACACTTGCACTGAGCTCACTCTTCCGTGAACATTATTCTGCTACAGAGAGAATTGGACGGCAGCTGTGGTGTTGAGGCATGCAGTGTACTATGCCGCCGCCGAATGCCCGATGAGCAGGCCGCCACGTGAATGAGGCATCTCTCTGTTTACACAGCATAAACACTGTATCAATAGCATACTTTCTTCCAAGTCCTCACAGCTAACACAGTACTGAAAGCTGTATGTATACAAAGTGAGTTTGATAGAGTATCTTGTTTCACACGTTTGCTCCTTATTTAGGAATCTGCTCTTCCATACACTGTGCACCCCTCTTATTCCCCATCCCCAAGAGAAGGGGGCACTGCAAGTCCAGCTGACATTTTTTTGTTGTTTCTTCATGTGTACTGAATACGCACTGCCTGGGGGGAGACTTGCAATGGGCAAACTTAATCAGGTTACACACAACTGTCTTGAATACACATAATCCTATGAGAACATGATGTCATCAATGCCTTTTTGTTGATGTAATTTTACACATTACTGCATATCCACAAATACCCTATTCATGCCCCAAAACTTACACCACTTTACTGTGTCCAATCTGCATTTTTGCTGCCACAATTGCTAGCCACTACACTTCTGTAATTGCCTTTACAACAATTGCTACTCTTTATTCCTATAGTACTTTCACTCTCTCTCTCTCTATTTACACATATATATTATATCTATCATATATACTATCTCTCCCTATATATATATATATATATATATATATATATATATATGTATATGACCGTGTGCCACAAAACAAACAAAAAGTCGCACCCCTTGATTTTAAGTAAGGACTAAAAAAAGGGAAATGGTTCAACCAAGTCAATCTTGAGTTTTTCATATCTTCTGTAAGAGCTTTCCTTCTTCTACATTATTCCTCAGTTTGGTATTTTAACATGAATGGGAAAGTATTTTTTTAGCAGTTTTTCTACAACCTTTTTTTTTGGGAAGAGTAGAATGATCAGGTATGACTTGGAGGCCGCTTTTCATGTCTTGAAATCCTTTGCACACTCTTCACTTTCAAGTCTAATAACTTTTGATAGGATGATGCTACTGCTTTAAAAGTTAGCATTAATCATGGGCAGAATGTGATAATAGAACATGCTTAATGTCAGCTTAATCTGATAATTCCTCCATTGTTGTTGCTCCCGTGGTTTACATCTTGTGTTTTGTCCTTTTCATGGCCCAGCTAGCACGGGTTGGTAAAGATTAAGCACTTGAATAGACCATGTACTTCAGAGCCTCTTTTCTCAGTTCACACTTTTCCAGAGTGCGTGCTTTCTTTCCAGTATTTAGGTAGATAGGGGAGTCCATTTGAATTGAGTTATACATCATTTTAAAGCTTAGAGTGTGCTTTTTCAGAATCTACCCCTAACTGAAAATCCATGTCTGGCGACTTTTTGTTCGTTTTGTGGTGCAGGGTCACATACATATATAATATGCACACACTCATGACTTTTACCACCACTGCTTTATACCACCTGCACTGCTGCCAGTACCAACAACCAATGCTACTGATGTTGCTGCTTTGACCTGGCATTGTATCCTTCTCCTGTGTCCTCTTCTCCTGGTCTGATTTACCGATGCCCATCAGTCTCCATGCCCCAACATCCTCACCCATGTTCTGCTCCACTCTGAGCTAGAAGCAATAATCTACTGACTGTGTTCCCTATTATAATAACCTCTCCCTTAACTCATCAAATTTTGCTTCTTCACTATAGAGCAGGGTCAATTGGGCGTCATATATTCATATATTTTATCTGGGATGTTTTCCTTTCTATGTTTTGAAGACACTTTTGCAACAGTTCTTTTAGCTTGTGACATGATTTAAGGGAACTTTGAGCAATCAGTTTAATAATCATGGCGCTATGGTAATCAATAATTTGTTTTGTTGGTTTGGCTTATGATGTGCTTTTCCTATGTGTGTATATTTAAGTGTATATGAAGAGTTTGTTTGCAAAAACCGATAAGTCCATATTTGCCAAATGGAGATATTTGCGATTACAGGTCCAGAAAAATTTTGCTTCTTTTGACCATAACTTTAAAAATATACCTTTTTATGTAGTGACCAATATATCATTTAAAAGGTATTATTTTGTACTTTATGACAGAGATCGTACTTCAAAATCTTCAAAAATGGACTTATCGGTTTTTGCAAACAAACCCTTCATATATATATATACACACATACATAATGTGTTTTTCATAGATGTGCATATTTAGGCGTGTGTATATTATATATTATATATATATTGTGTTCATTCAGTAAGTTTTTATACTTATTTCTATATTCATGATCATCAATGGTATTAATAAGGATACATATGCAAAGCACTGAGCATCTAAAGGTAACTGCTGAAATGAACACAATTTTCATTTCCACCATGGTATGATTGAGTCATACTTCCTTCAGGCTAGCTGTAGACATGTATCTTTAAATCTTTGTAGTGTGCAATGCTGCACGTGTGCATGAATAGCATATTTAATCGTGGAAATGAGCAAATTTGCAACAATAGCAAGTCGACCATTTGGTGTTTTTTCTTTCACAAGTGCTTGTTTCCCTTCGACATGAAACTAATCTTGAGTATTTCCTGTCTTCTTGTTGGAAGATGAGGAAAGATGATGGCAGAGTAGAAGAGATAGTGAGAGAGATAGAGAGAAAGAGAGACAGAAAAGGACACGGAATGAAAGAGACAGTGATTTCAGATGGAAGGGGATGGGGTATGGGGAGGAGGCAGCAGAAAAAATAATAAAAAAATGAAGAGGAAATGAAGTGAGCTGAGATAATTGGAGTATTGTTCACTTCATGTGCTACGTGGGATGAAGTGTATGCAGGAGATGAAGATACTTGATATAGTGTCTGTTTTCTGTGTATACAAATCTCATTAACAGACAATACATCTTGTTCTCAGAAGATCGTTTGATGATGAAAGTGAAGTGAAGGGGTTTTACTCAGGTTACCTTACACAAGGTAGAAAAAGATCCATTGTTTAACTGCTGCCGTGTGGATCAGATTGCCACGGCTGAAGAGCCAGTATATACGACAATTTTGGACAGAAATCAAGCTTATGATATGCTGTAATGTCTTTTTTTTTATTGTCAATGGGATGATGCTGCAGATGTTGGATTTTAGCACAGTTGATCAATTTCTTTTTTATTATAGTTGCTTTAATCTTTTTTGCATGTTCAAAGTGGGTTTAATAATTGTAATAGAGTGAAAACAAATGGGGTTGTTGAAGTTTCATTTTTGTATTCCATGTCCAATTGAGTAAAATTTGTAGCATTCTTAGTGTTTTGTTTTCATCTACATATAATTGAATGAGATTTTTATAACTGCCCCAATTTTACTAACTGACAATTGACAGAGCAAAGACCATTGCTAGCTAAAACCAATACATATACTTACAGTGATTTGAGTTATATTACAACATATATTATTACATAATATGTATATCAGATATCCCTTCAGATAGTGTTATTTGCCCCTTGAGAATTCTCGATAACAGTGCGTAATAGGATGGGATAGTGTAATTTTTTCATTTAATATCAGATACAAACTCTGCATGGAGAAATTAGATTTGTCAACAAAGTCCTGAACCCCTCCCCTATGCCCCTCCCCCCCCCCAAAAAAAAAAAAATAGAAAAACAAACAAACAAACATTGACGTAGACATTATGCAGTGGCCAGTGAGACATTTGCCACCAAGTACAGTAAAAATGCTCTGTGGCTATTCCGGCAGAATGAGTTATGCCGAGATAGGCAGAGTGAATGATTTGATTACGAAAACAACAGGTCGATCTAAAATGGCATTATATTTGCATGCCCGTCGCGCGCGAGCACACGGACATGTGGGGGAAGTGGCTGAGCTGATGGGATGAAAACAGAAAGAGCACATATTCCAGTGCAAACAGTGACGCAGACACTCGGCCATATTCCACAGTCCCACACCTATTCAGTTTCCATTCACACAAAGAAATTACGAACAAAGGAGACGGAGTGCATTACACATTATTCTCGGATGTATCGGGTAACACATTTTGCTTCCAGAGCTTGTCTTCGAGCTTTACACTTATTGCTCACCAGCGTTACAAAAAAGAAAGGAAACAGAAAAAAAAAAAACACACATGAAGGAGCCTCCCAATCTTAGTTAACAACATAGCCCAGATGTAGAAAGGCATAATATGCTGATGCTAGGTATAAATGTATGTGTGTGTGTGTGAGTGTGTGTGTGTGAGAGTATTTATACGTAAGAACATAGATGCTGTGTGCAGTATAAATGTTTACCTTGAATGCAAGTGAAGTTTGCCGGGGCGGGGAAGGAAAAGCGTGGATGGACGGATGGAGGGGGCGGTATTAATATTCATATGGGTGCAGAACTTGTACCTCCCGCAGGGCTTAGGGAAACTTGAGTGGAGTAGAATCCTCTTGAATAAGAGGACCCTGGAGGCATGCTGCAAGGTGCCAGGGGTGTGTGGTTAAAGGCTGGGCACCCCTCATTTGCAATCGCTCCCAATTTCCATGTGATTTCACTTTGGTTGCTGTGCTTGTGAAAACCTTTCATCGCACATTGTGACCATGAAAAAAAATTCTTAACTTTGAAAAATAAAATTAAAGCAATTTTCTTGTATAGCTTTAAAATGAATACTTATTTGTGATATGATACCATTATGAAAAAGACTTTGACCATAATTCACATTTTAATGAATTGTTAAAATTATGACAAAAGTTAGCAGTCTTCTCATTGAGACCCCGTTTACAGTGCGAGGCCGGGCTCGGCCGCGGCTCGGCCGCGGCTCGGCCGTGGCCGAGACCGGCCTCAATTGCGCGGCCGAGCCTCGCAATTTTGTCCGTTTACACTGCTGGGCTCGGCCGCGCTTTTGATTCAAACCTTTCAATATTTTGTCGTAGTGGCGCTCTGCTTGTAAACACATGCAATTTGGTATTGTCTGGTTTTCAGACCCTTTGCCAAATGAATTCCGTGGCGACAAAGTCGCCGTTCGGGCAAAGGCCTTTGCCGAAGGAAAGAATCCTTTGCAGGACAAAACCACCTTAAACTATACTAGTTTTCGACGTTGAGGGGGTTAATATCCTGAACAGTGAAAGATACAGGCAGAGGGTTTGGAAGCCAGACTAAAACTGGCCGCGCAATTGGCCGCGCATTTGGCCCAGTTTGCGTTTACACCAAGAAAAGGCCGGGCTCGGCCGCGGCCGCGAGACCACCTCCAGAGCGAGGCCAAATGCGAGGCCAATTTTGGCCTCGCATTTGGCCTTTTGCGCGTTTACACTGAAGCGGGGCTGGACTCGGCCGCAGCCGAGCCGCGGCCGAGCCTCGCACTGTAAACGGGGTCCTACTGACAAGTTTACTAAATACTACTACTTACTACATATTTTGGGAAACCATAAATGGGAAAGGAGAAGTAGTCATACCAAAGTGTATCTGTCTGGAGAAGTGCATGTTAAAGTTAACTTCCACAAAGACATGTACCTAAACCCTTATTCATTTTATCTGTTTTAAGAGTGAATTTGCATGATTTTTCTGGAAAGTCACTATGATGATGGAAAATGCTTAACTTGTGTGGAAATTTAATTTTAAGCGTAGAATGTGATCGGTTCACATTGTAGCAGCTGTATGTCCTTGCTGTGCTAATGAGAATGGAAAAGTGATGCACTTCACATCAATTATCGTCAGTTTAGAACCAGAAGGGATTTATCACTATTTTGGTGGTATTAATTTATACGTATCATGTTGTAGAGCTCAATCTTCTCTTCATTAGGGTGTCAATTTTAAATCATTCTCATTTTCTGTAAAATGTTCACCCGTTGAGGACGGACTGATTTTGCTATAACACACATTTCCCATAAACACCTGCCCGAGTATTCTCGGGACTCGTCTTCAATGGATTAAATATTAAAACCATAAGGCCACCATTTTACTCTATATTTGGAACAATGCCTATAGATCTAACCTCTTTTGATTAAATAAACTTTTTATTTCATAAGAATTTATTGTTTTGTTTTTATTTACGCTCAAATCTTAGAACGCAATAGCGTCCTTCTGGTTCTCAGCTGACAATATAAACACTGGATATCCCAGTCTCTCCCTGTCACTGTTCTCTTTCTAACCTGTTTTATGTGTGTGTATGTGTGTGTGTGTGTGTGTCTCTCTCTCTCTCTACCTCTATCTATCTATCTATCTATATATATATATATATATATATATATATATATATGTGTGTGTGTGTGTGTGTGTGTGTGTTATGACGAATACACTTCCAATCGACTACATGTTGCCAAAACTTAATAACTCAATTAAATATAAGTAGTGTTCTCTTACTTTATCCCAAAATAAAATCAACAAAACAAAATCCAACAGTAAGGATGTGGTTGCCTGCAAAACATAGAGCATTCTGCAGCTGAAATGTAAATGTCAAAGTATGAATCCTCTCATTCTCTTCTTAGCTCCCTTTATCACAACATCATTGTATTTTTTCAACAGCTATACATCTTCTTTCACAGTGCATCTGAACGCCTTTATCCTAGTGACTTACTGTACCATCAATAGTGAATGGTAAAATCCTTTCAAATGATGTAAGTACTGCCCACTCAGTCAATGTCATATGGTAAAGGAGGATGACAAAAAAAGGGGGAAATGATATTCAGAACTGGCTTGTGCTGGCTTTACGTTGTTTAGAATCAACAGACGTAGATGAAAGTATGGACTATACTGTGATTTTTTTTTTTATAATCATTATGACAAGAATCTGTAGCTTTCTCATAGGAAATGATGATTTTCTGCTTTAAATTCTACTTTAGCCATCTGAATGAGGAATAAATTTCTATCCTACATGTCAAGATGAGGAAGAGGTCTAAGATTTGGTCCAATATTTCTGTTACTACAATATCACTATTGAGAATGATTGCGATTTTGCAGCCTGTCCAAGTGTCAAGCTTTCCAAAAGTGATATTACATCTACCCTGCAGTTTTTTTTTCCTTTAAAAAAATCTTTTTCAAGTGATCCATCTGGATCATGGCGTATATCATGGCATATATCTGTCACCAAAATGGGGCTGTCGGTATTTTGAAAGGAATGATAATGAATGAACGAAACGAGAAGATAAATTCATATGTTTCCATATTGTTCTATTTGAGATGTCTGATGGTCAGATGGTATTTCTCAGGTCACGGTGTGCTATGCCTCACATCACACTCTATAGAGTGTTTTGTTTATGGAGTAGTTTCTCAGTCAAGAGGAAGCAGATTTGATTATCATTTGTCTATATTGCCTGTTCTCCTTCACTGCTGGCAATGCAGAAGTGGAAATGCAGTATGAAAAACAACAAACACAGAAGAAAACAAAGAAATATATCTAGAGAGGCTGCTGGCTAAATTTGCTGGAATTTCTGCCCTAAAAGGAGAATGAAAAGAAAAATTAGGGCAGCATGATGGAAATAATTAGAGAATGAAAAAATTATTCCCCCAGTATGATATAATTTCAGGGACTGACAAAAATGAAACCCAGTAGATGTGTGATTAGATTAGGGTTGATGTGAACGAAGCCACAAGCAGTTCAGGTGTGGTTCTGTGGTGCCCTCAAGAATGGCTCTCTTGGGTCTGTGTGGAAGTCTTCAAATATCAGCCACTTTTGCGATCATGGTGATGAGGTACACTCACCACTGATCTTTCATAGTCGTGTATCCTTAAAAAAATCCAAGACAGTACTCATCTATCAGACTCACTTACACACTGATATACATCCTTAATGTCTGTCAGTACAACTACCCATCTCTCTCTCTCCCTCTACCTTTCTCTTCTACTCTAAAACAAAAACAAAACATTGACATGAATCAATATGTGTTGACAATATCTTTGCTTTTCTTCGATTCATCTTCAGTATGAATTCATTTTTTTTTTCTCAGATAAAACTTAAGACTTTAAATATCAAGTGTTTGTGGATGGTGTTATACACTAATTGCTACAAGTAGACTGATTTCCCTTCCAAAAGATTTCAACACATCTTTCTTAATTTCTTTTTATTTTGTCAGCAGAAGAACTGATGTCTATGAACACTTGAATGTAAAGTATCTGGCAGCTATTTTGGAGTGATGTAGACTCTGGGAGGTAATGACATGGGGTAGTAGCTTGGATTTGAGAATCAAATTTTCACCACCCGAGAGCTGCCGTGAAAAATCAGTGTGCTTGCCCTATTCCTCCCTCTTTTCCCAACCTCCTCATCAGAGAAGAAAAGAGGATTTGTGCCACCTAACCAGTGGTTGCCATGGCAACCAGTGCAAGGACGACAGCCATTCAGACCCAGTGGTTTACACAGGGGCATGTGGGTTTTCTCTTTTCTGTGTCGTGTTGGTGGATGAGTTCAGACTGGTGAAATGGGGGAAAGCACTAAATAAATCTGAAGAGTCCATTTCAAGGGTCGTCCACTGCAGAATGCTTTACCATTTTGAACTCAACTTGTGTCTGGGCTGTGATGTGATTTTTGACAATTGAGTCAGCTAATCACTCTCCACAATTAAGGGTTCTTCTATGTTGATTTACACCAGCTATGACTGTGTGGTTTTGATGAGGTTGGTTACTAATTGTGATTAATTTGCACTATCAGCTTTTGTACCTTAAATGCTGATAAATGCAAATACAGATTCTGAATTATTGTTGAAGTGCCTGTTGTTTAATGATATAGAAAGTTTTATTCTGAATTGTTGAAATGAAATAGAAAGTTTTATTCTGAATAATTGAAAAGAACTTTTAGATTGCAACAACAAGTTTAATCAACTTTGTACAATAGGAATGATCAAGGTGGTCGTATTTTGTGTTCATCACAAACTCTCTACCACCAAGTCAATTTACAACTGGATGAATCATGTTCCCCGGCCACTTTCATTTGGATGCCGGCCGCTTTAAACCAATCTCTTCATCTTGGTGATCAGAATAACCCAGCGGGTGTGAATGCACCCCCTCCCTCACTCCATTGTTGAAGTAGTGCAAATTGAGCCATTTGTCAAACCTATTTAGCATTTGATCCCTGATGTGCACAGCATTCTCCTGTGGCCCAATTCTCATTTTCTTTTTGGGGTGAAGTTACAGCATATCTCAGGGCCCAAATCCTTTCTTTTCTGGTGGACGGTTAAAGAGACACGTACCCAACACTACAAATGGTGCTTTAAGTTTGTGTTACAGCCCCACAAGTGTGAAATCCATTACATTGTTCATGGTGTATAAGAGCTGCAATACGGTAAAATCAAGATATCATTATGTTATGTGTGTGACCATAACTCTAGACTTGCTTAATTTTTTTGTTGTTTTGTTTTTGATAATGATTGGTTTTGATTCGACAGCAACATTTCAAAATCATCTTGACAAAGCCTGAAGGAAACTAGCTTCTTGAAGCAGGTATGAACCCTTTCAGTTTTCAACTGGCAGGCTAAATATTGCAATGTAACTGCTACTCCTTTCTGTTGTAAGTTCTGCTTTGATCTGCTGTGTAATGTGGCAAAGAAGAAGGCAGATGAAGCAAACAGATAGACAGCGAGCCAATCTTGAGTGAGGTGGGGTGGCCTTTAACAGTTGGGGTTGCATGGGTAATTATCTGAGGAAGGAAATGGAATATGCCATCTTGTCATTTGTGAGTATTATCTCTGTTGGACGTCTTATTGTTTAGAGCCTCCCAGAGAGAGCGTGTAGCTGAGAAGGGGGAATGGGAATCAGGAGTGGACATAATGGAAAAGTTATTTTCAGTAGAAAATGGAGGATTTTTATCTTTTTTTTTTTCTAAATTCCCACAATAGTTTGAAATCACAGTTTGGATCGAGAGTTCATGACAAAAACAACAAAAATAATAATGTCTCGCTCTCCACAAGGAAGTTAACACAAAGTGCTCTCATCAGGTTTCACCGTGCAGGACGCATTCTCGGACACTTAGATTGAAATTCATAAACACATGTTATGGATGGGGTAACAAGAGAAGAGCCTAGAATTCACAATCAATGCATTTTTCCCCTTTTCCCCAATGAAATCATATGTTGATATCATGTTCAAATCAATGTCCAAGTGCACTACAAAGTAATTCTATTTTGAGAGGTTTGAGGTCAGTTTTGTCCATGGAGTTCCCTTTCATACCACATAACAAAATTTTCTTGAACAACAACACAAAAGAAACCCCCACCATAAAGCAAGCTGTATGTAAAATTTACGTTAACTGCACTTTTTTATGTGTTTTATATTATGTCACATGAAGGAAGACAAAGAACATCCTTTTATCTTCAAATATGTATTTATGATAGCCCAACATTAAGTAGGAGCTTATACTGTTAATACACAATTTCTTTATTGACTTCACTTAAAATCTCTCTGCGGGTACCCTTGTTTAATACTTTCACTAAGCTGAATAATTCCCTTTTATCTCATTCCAGACTGAGAGAAAATATAAATGCTCAATTAAAAGAAAGAATGATTGTTGAATTTAAAGGGAAAAGATGTAATTTAATTGATTAGGTAAAAAAAAAGATGAAAAGCCTTCTGTCGTGTGAACACAATGTTGTGGCTGTTTAGATTTGTTGCCATGTATCGGATGTGCTTTCTACCAGTCGTTGATTCAAATAATGATGATGTTTGCTAATTTGACTTGGGACCGTCAAACAAGGAGTGCACTGCATCGTCGTTGTCCGCAGCTGCAGGCCAGTCTTTGTGCGGATAATGAAGTCTGATAATGGCTGGGAGGCGATGATGAGGGTGATGAAGATGTTGAGAGGGATGGGGGCTCTACCCCAACCTTTGGGAGGCAGACAAAAGGAGGAAGGGATGTTGTCAGACCGGATAGTTATCTGTGCATTGTCTACATAACATCATTTGGATAGCTAGTGCTTTAATATTGAGAGAATTTTTGCCAGTATTAAGCAACCATGATATGTCACATATATTTTGTCTGATTTGATAGTTAAGCGGAGAGTACATTTGACCTTTTTGATGTAAAATTCAATGCATTTTGTCTGTGGCTTATTGGCATAGAATGTTAGCAATTACGAGGAGCTCACATGATATTTTGAATAATTCAAAAGCATGAGAAACTACTTCTGAGCTTCACTCAAAATATCATTTGAAAGATTAATTATTATGTTATGTACAAATGGGAACACAGACTTGATTATTTTGAGATGTTTTTCCAATATTATGGTTTGCATACTTTCTCAAGACTGCATGCTACACTGAGTGCATTGTCCTTCTGTAGAACAACACAGACATACAAATGATTCAAAAGAAATGCAAGCAATCTGTGGATGGACTTGAGTGATGACTCAGTAGGGCGATATCAAACTATGCACCCTTGATTGATGAAGGAGAGTACTCCACACCATGTCACTGGGTGCTAATTGCGTCATTTGGTTTCTAAGAGCTCATGGGGCACCCTCACAAAGTTGTACCATTATCCTTGCTGACGAGTCAGAGACCAGCCATGATAATGGCCTACAACTATACCCTCTCCCCCCTCCCCTTTTCTTGCTTCTAGGCATACTACTTTGCTGGGACAATTGTTGTTAATATCTATGCTCTGTTGCACTTTATAGGTGTCACTGTCTTGATAAAGAATGCATGCGAATCACACATGCAGATGTTAGCAGCTTACAAATTTCTGGCAGCTATTCCTTTCCCTTGACAAAATGATAACTGACCAAACAATTTAAAGTGATGCAGTGTATTATTTTATGTCTTTTTGATATCATGTTGATATGTCATGTAGGGCCTATGGCTGCCAAAAATAAAACACGGTATGCTTTGATAGTCTTTTATAATCTTGGGTGCCTCACAAGACTGCATCTTTTACTGCAGCACTTTGCACAGTGTTACCATGGCAACTCAAGCTGCATGACTTTACGCTGCATATATAGATATATTGTAGAGCAGGTTGCATGCAGGGGACTTCATCCTTTCACTTGTTGCTGACAGATGATACGGTTGCCATGGTCGCCCAAACCGTGCGATGATAGAAAGCATGCCAATATATATCATGTATATATTCCACCGCTGCATCTGTCACCGGCACTCTTCCTCCTCATCTTTGCTTGCTCTTCCTGGACGCGGAGCACAGGCCATCTTGTTTGGAGAAGGATATTGCTTTCTGGGGGTAACTGCGCTCTTTCAAGGGGAAGGGGGACAATGGCGTGCGCAATGGTCGGTCCTTCCATTTGCATGCAGATGGAATTCTTGATCTTGTCCTGAAGTTTGTGGGCAGTTTGTTCCACTTGAGGAGGAATGTTAATCAATCCCACCATCATTTATGTGGAGATGTGTGGTATTCTTTAATCAGATTTGGTTTGAGGTCAGGTGTAGGACAGAAAGACTCCCCCCTCAAACCCATGTGAATGATAAAAGAGAGAGAGAGAGAGAGATTCTATAATAATTTTATTTCAAGACTACAGTGAAAAAAAAAAGAAAACTAGAAAAGATGAAAAGACAACAATGCAGTGATGAAGTGTCACACAATTGATATTGTTTCTGTAAACATTTGGGATCATATGATGTGTATCTTCACATCAAATGAATATAAGTGCAAATGAAGTGTGACATTATATAGAATTACAGTGACAGCAAATCTCTGTTGCAATATGTGAATTTATCTTGCAGCTGCTAACTATATGTCAACTATATACCAGAAAATATGTTATCAGTATGTAATGAAAAGTGATAGAGACATCAAGCATTTTATTTGGAGACATACATTGTATGTTAATAGAAAGTATTCAACCAAAGGACAGGTTTATTTTTTAAGTCTGTTACTTTTAATGAAGATATGACATTGGATAAAGGTACAAGACAGGAGTTTATGTAATTATATTTTGTCATATGGCATCATACAAAATAAGTTATAAATGATCGAAGAAAAAGGAAGATAATTGCACAGGGGAGTCAACTTTCCCATGTCTGTCTGAAATATGTCTTAACCTCCCCGAAGCAAGATGGTAGGATGGAAGACATTCTGCGGAGAGCCACGGAGTGTCATCAATGGCAGAGACTGCGGAAAGTGTATGGAGATATTAGCCTTCTGCTTTTCAACTTATAATGAGAAAGGTGAAAGAGAATACAGGCATGTGTTTGTGGTGAAACATGAGTGAGAGCGAAGAAAAAAAAAAGACTGGAAGAGAGAGGAAGAGAGATGGAGATTGAGGAAAAGCTATAGGGGAAAACTGACAGACTGATTGTGCAGTAGGGAGGCAACTGTGAAAATGGGCAATAGATTGGACTCTGGTGCGAAGTTCAACATTTTTCAGGGGGAGAGAGAGTGTGTTGTATGAGAAGGCAAGGAGATCGTTGTTTGGATCAGTTGGGGTATAGGGAGAGGGATGGGGGGGTCTAGTGGCATTTAGAGGAGCCAGCATTGGGACCCATTTGTGGTTGATAGATTGATCAATTACCAGCTGATTTACACTGACTGCTGCCAATGAGCTATCCAGATGCTGGACAGAGAAAGAGAGACTTGCAAATAGACGGACAGACAGACAAACAGTCCGACACATCATCGCGTCATTGTGAACTTCACATTCGCACACTGTGTACATTCCAAGATCACTATGTACATTCACACACATGAGTCTTACCTGCAATGTTCTCATGCAAGTACAAGAAAATCATCAAAGATCAGATTTTGCCTTTTACGTCAGCAGTATTTTAGATATTTTCTGTCATTGTCCCCATGACTGGCAGAAGTTGAGTATATGGTTTATTCGATAGTGAAAATAAACATCAAGATTTACAAGTGCTTTTTTTTTATTGTGGAGTTCATGAACATTGACCTACATAGTGGCAGAAGCAAAGGTCTTCATTGCTAAATTGATTGAGAATGTGACCAAATGTATATGAGGAAATTAGACGATGGAAATTTTTTGCAGCTTGATAAAAGTATTAAAGGTACTGTTTACCATTGGGAGCAGTGGTTTAAAAAAAGTTCGAGATATCACATTCGATGCATATGTGTAGGTCAGTTGTATCACAAAACATCCTACCATATTAAAAATTTTGCAATAAAGCCTAGAATATAAGGAGATATCACTATATTTCTTAATAGAATATAACTGTATACAGTTTAGTCTAGAAACTTTTTTATTATAACTATTGTTCACACTTTGTATATTTCACATGACTTAACACTGATTATACTGATCCAAATTTTGACATTGGTTGTTTACTATCCCTAACTCACATTTAAGAACTATTTTGAAGCACTATAAGAGTGTTTTTTGTTTTATCTGCAAATTAGAAATAATGCCTTTAAAATCTGAGCTGCAGTGAGAGTATTAAAGAGACTGCGTCTGCAAACAAAAGATGATTCTCTCTTCATCTGATTCTCGCATGGAATTCCTCATCTTCTTCATTTTCAACAAGTGTTGTTTTATGGCGAGTATGCCCTTCATGAAGTATACGGCGCAATACAAGATTTCACATAGGGGGAAGCGTTACTTCGTTTGCAAAAATAGAGTTTGCTTCTTCCCTTCCTCAGGCTTCAAGGGCTTTCTGTTGTGTCAAGTTACTCAATTTGATTTGTTTCCAAGTGCTGCTGCATCTGATTCCGTCACATGTACAGCTTTTTGCTGAGTAGAGTTGAAATTCAACGTGCTCTATAATTTCTATTCCCATGTTGATCAAGAGGACATCAAATATTGTTCCTTTGTTCCTTTTGCTTGCATAAAGTGTCTGGCTTTGAGTAGGTATTTCGCAGAGTATGATAAGTTTTGGATTACTTTGATAGTGTTGGGCCATTTCCGTGTATTTTGAGAGTGATGGTCTAATGAAATTTTCTGGATAAAATGAGAAACATTTCATCGCATGTAACCACAACTGTAGTTGTGTTTGTGTTCTAAATATTTCCGTGGTTTTAGGCAGTGATAACCGATGTTGTTAAAAAAGGGTATTTGTCAATAACAAGATTGTTTTTTTTTTCTAAGCATGGAATTATAATCAATCTTAGACTATAATTTAAGAAAATATAGAGAGGCATTGGGTATAGATTAAGTCATGTACATTTTAAGACAAAGACTTTAATACTACCTACACACATCAATGTCATGAAGGCATAGATCTGCACCAATGATAGCCACATTCAAATCTCTTGAGAGATGTACAGGCTATCATTTGGATGTAATGCAAAACATAGTTTCTTTTTCCTTCATTTTTCTCCTCCCCCTCCCAACCATTCTCCTCAATACCCCGTTGGCTTTTGGAATAACTTCAGTCGTGGATGACAGGAAAGGCTTTGTGTCTGAGGAGACAAAAATTGCAAGTATGCCATCCCAGGCGCAGCCAAGATTGTGTGTTTTTGACATCAGGCAAGGGCCAAGCGGCTGTTACTGGACTGATGATTATTAATGAGTGCCATCCTTAGCTGTGTCAGGTCAACAGAGAGCCACTGCCGCCGCCGCTGCCGCCTTGCGCTATGTTGCCTGCCCGCCGTCGTCGAGATCCAACGCCATGAGTAAGGGAATAATTCTGCATCTACACACACACACACACCAAGGCTAGCTGTGTGCCGACACTGTGGGCTCCAGTGCAGTCTTTGAGGGCATTCTTTATTTAGGGCGCTTATTTGTTTACGATGATCTTTAGATATCCTTCTCTCATTTGAATAGCTCCGTTTCTCATTTTCTGTTGTTAAGACACATGCACTGCACATATCATGCAGTTATTGAAATTGTTTTGGCAACATGCGTAGATGGTGGGAGAAAAATATCTAACACAGGAGGTGTTTTTTTTTTTCCGTAAAGATAATCACAACAAACTGAATTGCAAAAATATGCAAAATCAATGTAATATCTTGAAAGAATGGGAATGATCTGCAATTGCTGTAATCTCTAACATGCATCCCAAAATTGTTGCAGGCTCATAATATAGGGACACAGCAGCTTTATCTTTTTCACAATATTTTCAAAGATATTGTCCAGATGCCTCGGTGGGTATAAACTTTATAGTGGACATTGCTGTCCAAATTTTGCCTCTTTTATATGTTCTGTTATTGCCCACCTCTGATTTCTTTTTGTCTGAGAATGCAAATGCACACAGATTTTTCAAGATTTCATTTTAGTTTAATGTCTAGAAGAAGGTTATCAATCCTTTCAGCCCCACACAGTTAAGTTAAATTCTGTTTGCAGTTGTCTAGTTTGAGGTCAGTGATCCTACTTTGTTTTGCAGTAGGAGGAATTTTAAATCTCTCATCACAGCCAACGCCAAGTCCTTGCAATTTTGGACACTATTTCTGCCTGATACGTAGGCCTGTGGGTACATTGATTTGAAACCCACACACGCCTACACACGCATACGATATCGTGGTCCATACTAATGACAAGTTAAGATTTAGACATGGTCAACCCCAACCCCCCCCCCCCCTTCTCCCCCAATCTGATCTGAATTAAAAAAAAAAAAACAAGTAAAAAAGGTGGAACCATCATAGCGTACGTGCATTTATCAACCCATTTCTGGTGCAGAATTACGGTTTCCTAACAACTTTCAGGAAGTTGGAGGCAGTTGATAAAAACAAAGCTGTTTTGATTATGGGTTAGAAATGCGTTTCTGAAATGCCAGAAAAAAAGTGTGATTGCAAACACGTTTCTACCTGAAATGCATTTCTGTAGAGTTGATAAACACAAAGTCATTATGAAATACACTTTTAGCTCGCACCTACCCACACCAACCATGGCCTACTACACATCTTCACTCATCAGGTCAAACTGTGCAGTAACAAGACCTCAAAATCGACTGTGGACAGAGTTGATGAATGCATCAACTCAAACGCGATCCAGAAGGTGTTTGAAAATGCGTTTTGATAGTGGGTATTGAAACACACTTCAAAAACGGCAAAGTTGATTAATGCAGCCAGTCATTGCTCCCATGACAAGAATCATTCAGATCCCAATAGGGCTGTTAATTGGTTAGCCAAGGCTTCTTTGACCCTCCATCTCATTTGTTTTACATCAATGATCACCTGCTAAGTGTCGATGGAACACCCTTCCCTCCTCTGCTCCATCCATCCGACTTCATCTTAACTTCCAGTGGATAGACCTCTTGTAAGTACTTACCAAAGGGTGCAAAGGTGATTAGACACAAAGACTGCAGTGATCAAAAGATGTGCTAATCTTCCCATACAGGGAGGGTCTTACAATAATGAATCCCTCGTGATGAAGAGAGTGAGTAAGAACGAGAGAAAGGGAGAGCGACTTTGGGTAGAATCACATTGTCAGCGGAACAAAACAGCTAGTTGATGACTCTAATTGGTCTCAAGGGATGGGGAGGGGTGGTATTTCAAAGAACTTTCAGCTGTTACATCTCGTTGATTTCTCTCAAATCTGCATGCATCTCTGACATCTACACGTGCTGTCAGTAGTCATCACTGAGTGCAGCGTGGAATCATTGTATGAAACATATTGTGAAAGGTATGAACAAATTGGCAAATTATGCAATTGTCATGACCTGAAGGCATTACAATTACTATGTGCCCCCCCCAAAAAAAAAAAAAATAAAATGCTCATGATTTATTTGATATCTACCCAGTGGAACTGGCACAAAAATTACTTCCTTTGTGTTGTGTTTCAAGAGAAGAGGTTATCGTATAGATCTGTTTGATTTGGATGCTGTTTTTTATGATAATGTCTATTGCAGCCATATGGGGGGGGGGGGGAGGGCATTCAATATGTCCAACAATAATTAATTTATGTACTGACATAGCGATGCACCTGACTCATTGCATAACCCAATGAACCATCTTTTCTTCTCATTTTAGAAGCCACCCAGTTAATGGCAACATTAAATTACAAGTGTTTTAAAACCAAATAGGTCTTTAGTTACTTGCAACAGGTGATACAGACATTAAATTTTTATTGTATGTATAATCCAGAGCTGACATGTAGGTGAACTAACATACTAATTACAGACCCACAGTGAAGTAGGCTGATGATTGTCATCGGTGCTTGTTTTTTTTTTTTTTTGCACTTTACTCTCTCTCAACTTCTGTTATGCCATGTCTCCCACTAAATATGTAAACATCATATCCAAAGGATTTTGGAAAAGACTCTTGATGTATTAAAGTGATGTCGAAAAGAATCCTTGCCCCATGTATGTTTGTTGAAGGGAATGTCTTCCAGCCAAGAGAGAAGAAAAATTTTGGTCATGATCATCCCCCATTCATTTTATTTTATTCTATTATTATTATCATTTTGTATGGAGGAGAAAAAAAGAAACTTGTTTGGTAGCGAACACATTATAGAACATACTGATACAAAAAATAGAGAAAAAAAATGAAGAAGAAGGAAGAATTCATGACTGCTTCAAGGTAATATGAGATCCTTGCGCTCCCTGGGGTAAGTGGGGCACAAGTTATTTCCTTGTGACAAGGAGCTCAGACGACTAGACGAACAGATATGATTGCATCCATAATGTCCATCTCCACAAACATTTTTTTTTTTCCCATTTGTCATTAAGGTAAGGTTGTTAGTCTGTTACTAGACATAGATTGGTTTGGGGCTGATTTGGCGTGAGGATATATTTGCGGCGCAAAGTCGCTGGATGTAGGTTTCTCATTATCCGCTAATGAGGAACGTACTTTGCAGCTGCGAGTAACCGGTACATGAGCTAGATTGCACAAGGGGGTGGGGGGGGGGGGGGGAGAGGTATAGGAAGGATACTGAAAGTGTTGCAGAGAAAAATAGTAATGGCTCAAGACTGCCATGATATTGATGACAGTTTGATGCTTCTTCGTGCATAGTTTATCAAGATGTAACACTTGACACTATAGTTATGTCAGTGATTTTTGACATGACTATACAATGATAGCAAATGGTGGTATATGGAATGGGTGTAGACATTATCTAGATGAAAGTATTATCAGTAATGTCATGATGTTATAACTCATCTGCATGGAAGATGATGGGCAGTATTCAAATACCAATTTCCAGTATTGATCATTATTCATGATTCAAAGATGCTGAGAAAAAAAATTGATGAAATGATCTTGGAATGCAAATGAATGTATCCTCAATGGCGAAGGCACTTGCACATGTTTATATGTGCGTATGCCTCATAAATGTTTGTGTGTGTGTATTATATGCCACATATGTAGGTGTCTTAATGTTATTCAGTAAAGTCATCACAAGGAAAAAGAACCTGTCTGCATTGATGGGCATCGTTGTCAATAATATCCCTATTCAAACTAGGTTGTGAAATATCTGAGAATATATGCAGGGGGTGGGGGGGGGGGGAGAAGTAGGGGTGGGGGAGGGGTGGGTAGCTCTGCAGCGGAAGTGAAGGAGAATGCTTTCCCTTCCCTTCCCATCACTGCCAGCCCTTCAGCATGTACGACTTACACGCTTGCATTCGGGATTGGATTTGTTCTCTGTTCAGTCACATGTTCGTGCAGTCGGTAATGAAGTGGTCGGCCGCGTTCCCCCGTCTGCCGTCATCTCCGGGCTTATCACTACCTGTGGATTTCTTCCAGACTGCTAGCCATGAAAAGGTCAAGACTGTCCTCCCTCTCTGCACGGAGAAGAGAGAGAAGTAAAAAAAAAAAGGAATGAAAAATTACCAAACCCTCAGAGAACAAAATTTTCTCATCATTTCTCCAACTGACTGCATGGTTCATTGAACTGGCCCCCGCATTTACAAATTGCACATAGAAAACCAACAACCCAAAGGTTTGTGGGCAAATGTTTATTTCAGTTGATTCTGTGGGCAAATAGGTTGTTTTGATCAATCCTATCTTAAAGGTCCAGTGCAAAAGGGTTAAACCTACAAAAAAAAAATGTGCTGTCAATTACAAATTGCCATAGTATTGCTTGTTGAGATTGTTTGTCATATTACAAAGAAATATGTTGAATTAAGTACTGTTTCCTTTAACATTGTGATGTAATGACACTGGCCATCCACTTCTTCAGGGCAAGTTCCAAGAGTACAACAATTGTATTCCTGCTATCTCAGGGAGCATTGTACATTTACATCAGGGTGCTACAACTTGGAAAATGACTTGCCAGGGGCAAAAAGAAAACAACAAATAAAATATACTTTTTGATGGTAAAATGAATAGGCTCTCCTGCCTATGTACAGTAGGGTTTCAAAACCGTAAGTCCATTTGGCAATTTGGAGAGATATATTTTTAAGATGTCCTATATATATTATACATACATACATATATGTGCAACATGATTATATCCAATTGTATGTCAATTCAAATGCGTGCACGTATGCAATAATCAAATCTCTATGCAATAGATAAAAGGACCGACTGTCTCAAAACCAAATTTTGTGTTCTTTTTCAGTGTATAGGCATGACATCCTCATGCATACACCTGCCAACATGGATATGTAGGAAGTAACACATGCATTACTCTGTGACCTTTAGTGCTAATTGCTGGCGTAGCAGGGCTGTGCATGCAAATGATAGCATCACAACAAACATAATGACTTCATGCTGCGGTTGACAAGTATTTATCTCTTCATTTCACTCATGTTCTGCAGGAATTCACAGACAATGGTCAAGGAAAGGATATAGGAATATGTCTACACTGGTGTTACTTTTTTTTTCTAAGCATGTGATGCATGGAAATGGTAAACAAAAAAATGTGGAATGTTTTGAATGCATGCAAAGAGCAGATGATTTATGGTGATATATATATATATATAAAGACAGGGGCTTATTATTTTTTTTTTTGTGGATGCTTAATAGCATGATGTCATTCAACTTTACACTCTTCCCAAGAACTGAAAGGGAGAAAAGTAATTGTCATTCATGCCATTGTGCAGTCTGTGTGATGGAGTTTATTCATGTGGGCACATTATACAATGAAGTGTGTTTTTTCTGCCAAGACTAATGCATCAAAGAGATGTTCTAATGGAGGATGTAAGAGCTTGACATTATCTCCGCACGATGCCCAGAAAACACATGAACTGCAGAGCAATGTTTAGCCCACCCAGTGTATGTACAACACTCATTGACAGTGCAATTCTGCATAGCTTGTTGTCATTGTTGTCGATGATTGTGTAAAGTGTAGCGTTTGCAGACGATTGTCTTGAGTTCTGGGACACACAGGCATATAGCTGTCAGACGGTATTACTTCAAATCTACTCCTGATGTGTCTGTAGCCCGTCCTGAATACAAGTGTCTACTGTCTCTCTTTCCCTTCACCTCTTTGTCTTCTGCTTCCAACTCTTGCTCTATCTCTCATCTCTCTCTCTCTTTCTCCTTCAAATGCAAGGTCACATGCACATGTCGTCCGGCCGTCTTGGTAAGGGCATCAGACTGTCTTCAGGATGTCCTCATATCATTATCAAAGTCAGTCTCGTTTACTCCCTTCGGTAGTCCCGGCCGCCAAGGCAACGCTGAATTCTCTCATTCACGCGCCCCCCTCTGCAGATTTATGCCTCCGCCCCGACATTCAGAGGTTCTGCTTATTTTTTCATATTCTCTCCTTTTGAGTAGGGCCGTTAATGTTGCATGCGATGCAGCGCATCAATGGATGATGATAGTGTTGAGTGTTGATGCGCTGACGTGAGTACGCTGCAAGATAAAAAACTGTTAAATCGGCTGACATATGTGTGTGGAATGCCATTAAGGATGTTTTACGAGGTATAGAGGTAACTTGTAGATTTATGGCAAGAGCTAGTCTGAGGATCAGCTTCATATTCTACCCATTTATCAGCATTGCTACAGATTAAAAAAGGTTTTATTATGATTACTATTCTACTTTTGCAGACATAAGAATGTAAGTATAAATGTTGTCAGAAGCTCATGGCTGGCTTTGTCCGTAATGATTTTTACATTTAATTTTTGATTGAAAGAGAGGCTACATATTTGGTGGCATGACATACAAAAGTAGTCAGCAAATGGTTACCAGGTATGCAGAGACGGCACATACACAGCAGCAAATGAATTGCATGAATTTGCACAAAGACAGATACACATGCAAAGATACAGGATGAACCAGTTTATTGGTGAGTTCAGATCGCTGACTGTTCCTGGCTGTAATGACCTGCGATGAGCTGGATTTTGTGCTGTGCTGGATCTCTGAGCTCATTCCTTACACAGAAACATCACTGCGCCTCCTTTAGTTGCAGCTGGGTCAAATATGTTATACGGTCAGAATGTGTCAGCTTGTTTAGGGAGTACACATGATATATGTGTTTGTGTGTATGTGAGCACATCACAGTAACCATTAGTTCTTGCTGCAGCTCATATGACAGATACTTTGAAATATTGTGTATTGTGGCTTGGGAGTTGGGACATTGATCGGCGTCTCTGCAGGTGAACATGCACGGTTGCCATGTGAGGCAAGTGTTATGTTTACTTTGTTTATCCTGCAGTGAGTTGTGATCAACCCTGACAAGCTGACAAGAAGATTTGGAGCATGTTTGCTGTTTTTATCTGAAGAAATTTTCCTCTGAGAATTTCCATAATGTTTTGTCATTACTCTAAATGAAGATGTTCCTGGCAATGCCCTATTAATCCTAGCCTCTGAAGGAAATTCAAAAGCAATATTTTCATTTAATAGTGATAACATTGACTATATATTTTATTCTATATATAGCAATTGTATGGCCAAACAAATAATAATAATGAAAAAAATACTAGTAAGAGAAAGGAATGTATATATTTGTGGACACTTCCTGAGAAGTGTTGAATGTCGCATATGACAAGGAAATTTACTGACCCAATTTTACTTCTCCTACCTGTGGGATTCTCATTCACTATGTCTAAATCTACTGTAGATAGGTCTTGGTCCCACCCACCTTTCTTTCTGCCTGTCAAGCCAATAAAGTCACATACCTCAACAGGGCTATATAGACTGCTTAAGGGGATCTGACATGCTTCATTAGAACACACACACACACACACAAGTCAGTTGATAGAGGGAGAGATGGTGAGACTGAGCAATAGAGAGGGAGAGATTGGATGGAGGAAGAGAGAGAGAGAAGAGTGAAAGTGACTTAATATTCAGTCCTACCTATTGAATATATTCATAGTTGTTTCTTACTACTATTCTTTAAAAAAACAACTGTTGGAAGATAGGATATAGTAATATTGATGATATTAGCTGTATTCCATTTGAGATGGGAAAGAGGGAATGAGGCTAGTATAGGTAGAGGTGAATATGTTTAGGGTAGATTCTTTATTTCAAAATGTCTATGCCCTGCTATTAGCAATGTTTTGAATGAAGATGCAGGGAAGAGTTGTGATATTCTTTGCCAGCTAGACTGCTCTTGCCTACTGCCCTACTGCTGCTTGGCACACTTTCAAAATGGCGTTTTCTCTCAGGAAATATGAAATGCGACCAACATACAAGAGTTGAGACATGGCAAGAAGACCTCAGTGTGATCGCCGGCAACTGGAAACAAATCGGTATCATATTGCGGATCGTCCCCAGCAGATGGGGCTGCTAATGATGCAAGGTCGCATGGTGCTTACTAACTGCCGCATCTGTTCTAGTGCCCGACAATGTTTGCTGGCTGTGAAGGCAGAAGACCCAGCTACTTACATGATGAGGCAATTGTACTCTCAGCTCAAGATGCACTTAGTCCCATGTATACATGACTGTGTGTGCAACCATCTTATGTCTTTAAGAGAAGAATTCTTCTATGTGGGACAAGGAAATATTTAGGCCATAGGCATCACTGCAGGAAAGATATTAATGTCAGTGTGTTAAGATGACAATCACCTGCATTCGTATCACACACACCTTTGGCTAAATTCAGCCTATATTTAATCTTCAAGAACCACGCATGAGCTAACGAGTAGAGTAGCCTTCATAGTATACAATATCTCTGGATCTAAAGCCCTTCTTCCTCTCACAGAAACCCTTTGAGGTAATGCTTAGATCAGTCACAGCGTCAACGGCAGGTGTTTTTCGACGCCAGAGTGCGAGAGTTTCTGCAAAAATTCTGTGCACACTAACTTGAGCAGGAATATATAGTCATGAGTTGACTTGGGCTGCAATCCAGAGGGAATGTGTGAGAGCAGAAACAGATCATTTAGGAATGGTTGGGGGAAAAGAAAACAACAACTTCAGCTTCATGCACATGCTTGCACAATTGGATATTTACGCATGATTGATGTGACAAACGTACTGTACGGATGCTTTATGACTTGAGGATGGTTTAATTGGCCTGTGCTCCAAACTTTATCATATTTCAATCACATAGTCATGTTTTGGAATTATCTGAATGGGGTGTTTATGTATATTTGCACATCAAGCTGTTATCAACTAGTGTAAATATTATTTGAAGTAAAGCAAGCACTTTGTTTTCTCATGAAAAGTATGTCAAATCGTGGTAAATAGTGATATTGTACAAAAAGGTGAATATTTATGTCAACCTGTAAACATGATTGAAATAGGTTCAAGGCAAATGTCGTATGAGTATTTGTCATTATGAAGACTGAAAGATAGCACAATACTTTGGCCCTGGTTAGTTCAGTAGTTGTGAGCATTGTTCTCAGAGATTGCTGAGTCTTGCATGAAGACTAACCCATAGACAGCTGTTCGACATAGTAAATGAATTATGTGGGTATGATCCGCCGGAGTTATACCCACATAAATAAAGAGGAAAGGCGGCCTGCTTCAGGAGTATAGCTTGTGTGCTGCTGTAATATAGGAAAGCCATTATGGCAAGACGAGATTGCCCGGTGTGCCATTTTGCAGCATCCCTTTCTGAACACAGAAGGGTGTTATTAAGGGAATCAGCATAATCCGCTGATGGACTTTTATAAATCACTGCCAGTTATTTTTTTCTTTTTTTCTTTTTTAAAGGGGAGAGGGTAAAGGGGGAGAAAGTTGACGCAGGATGCTGCTGAAATATGCAGTTAAACACCCGGGCCTTGATTTATACAGTATAAGAGCCTAATTGTGAGGTGTGTTGGGAAGAAGCGGGGCCTCATGTGTCCTTGGAGAGTGCGTGTCGTCTGTGTGTGTGCGTTTCTGTGTGTCTGTGTGCATTTCTCAACACACAAGAAATGAGCAAGATTTCATGAGGTCATCTTACACAGAGACAGCCATGTGCTTCGGAGGTACTTATTAGAAAGGCATGGTAACGGTGAACCGGCAGCTCGAACACTCTTTCTTTATCATGGTAATGTGTATGTTTCTTGGAGGAGTTTCTTTCACCCGCCTTCTAAACGCTAGCATCAGATCATCTTTCTTAAACTGCTGACAGGAGCATCGATATCCTAATGACAGCCATGTGCAAAAGCTTTCTGGAGGAGTAGTTCTGCCTGCCATGTGTGCATATATATATATATATATATATATGCATGTATAGGTGTGTATATGTATCACTCAAGGCAATTAAAGGAGTACAATAAAATCATCAACCTCACTTGTGTGATCTTCAGGCATATCATGCTCTTCCAGTTTTTGAATTGTCCTCTGCAATTGTCTCATTTCTGTCAATCATACCTCAATATGTATAGTAATACGTAATGATAGTGTATGTTTTGTTTGTTGTTTTGTGTGCTTTCTTTAATGCAATGCATGAGACTATCATCTCTTTCAGTGTTTGTTGAGTCTTGAACGTTAGCGATCTGTTGTTGCTGGCGCAGTTTGGTCTGCAACCACCACCTCCTCCAATACCACCCTCTTTGCATTTCAGTCACCTCCTCAGGAGTCTCTTAATTACTCCACCCTAGGTGGGACAAGAAAGTTATGCCGGCTATGTGGCCGGGCTCAAGATCGTACAGAGAGTGACACAGCTGTGGTGAGACGCTGATTAGGGGAGATGAACCAACGAGTGTGATTTGTATGCTCATAGGAGTGTATGTATGTTTGTGTATGTGTGTGCATGTATGTGTGTGTGTCTGTTGGTTGTGGGTCTATTATATTTTCTAACTCAATTACCTCCATATTCTGACTGCCCTGTGGTAACAAACTGGGAACAAACTGATAACAAAAAAAATAAATAGATAAATAAATGACTGTGTCACAAACCATCAAGTGCATTGCTTTTCCATGTCAAACCATTAAAGGTCCTGTTTACCTTTGGGAACATGGGAGTTAAAGAAATTTCAAGATATGACATTTAAAGGGACTCTACAGTACTAGTTGAGGTGGGGATTCATGTTTTGAACATTCCTAAGTGAGATAATGAGAAACCTCTTATGAAATATGAAAGAGCATGTAATTTTAAGAAGGATCCAACGTTTATTTGATGAAAATTGGTTTTCAAATGGCTGAGATATCCAAAAAAGTGATAATAATAAAAGGCGACAGGCCACGCCTTTTATTAGGATCTCCTTGTTTCACTTTGTTTTTGGATATCTCAGCCATTTCAAAAGCGATTTTCATCAAATAAACTTTTGATACCCCTTAGAATTGCATGCTCTTTGACATCTCATAGAGTGGTTTCTGGATATCTCGCAAAACGTTAAAAGCTAAATCCTCACCTCGACCAGAACTGTACACACCCTTTAATGCATATGTGTAGTTCTGTTGTATCACAAAACATCCTATCATATAAAAATTTTGCAATAAAGCCTAAAATATAAGGAGATATCTGTATTTTTCTCAATAAACTGTAACTATAGACGGTTTAGTCTGGAAATTTTTTTATCATAACTATTGTTCACATTTTGTATATTTAATAATGCTTAACAATGACGTTTATTAAAAGTTTTACAGTGGTGGTTTCTATCCCTAATTCGCATTTAAGAACTTTTTTAAAGCACTAATGCTGGGTTTTTGTTTCATCCGCAAATGGTAGATTATGCCTTTAAGCATTAGCATTTGTGGTCTGCCAATTTTCATTTGTAGGCCTAATGGCATGATGATTGTTGCTATCCTGTCAATGCAATCGCTTCATTCTCAGTGACTTTAAATGATATTCCTTGAATGCATTATGACATTTTTTATCAATGGATTGGATACAAGCAATATATTTTCCTTATCTCTATGAATTGGACAAGAAGGTATCTAAATGAATTGATGTAGGAGTCAAAGATACAAGTCTTTCATATGATATTTCTTTTTCTGTTTTTATGTAATTTGATGTGTACTTTTCTCTCATGTACTTGTATGCTGATCTCATGGCAATGCTACTTTATTATGAATTTACAATGTAGTTAACAGAGCTGGAGAAATATAGCTTTACTTGTACACCCTGAAATAAGAATGAATCAATATTACTGAAGCATATTATGATGATTTTCATCTCATATTTCCCCTCTTGTTAGACAACTTTTAGTGCAAACACAATGTGCTAGGCTTTTATTCCAAAGATATGTCATTATACCCCTGTTGGTGAAGTTAGCATGTCAATTCAGGAAAAAGAAATTACTGTCACTAATTCCAGTCCAACAGTAAAGGCATATACTGTAACTGCCATATATTTTATGGTGTTTTTATTTTCCTGAATCTCGTGAGTAGTTTACTATTCACAACTTAACAGCACGCAAAAATATTAATTCTGATCCCAACATGATTGTGACATGCTTTGGTACATTTACTAATATCCAGTACACAGTGCATAAACATGATTGCAAATTCGAACACCTGCAAAATTGTCAGGGAATCCTGATACGTGAAAACTTAAGACTCGTTAGATATATTGCATATATAATACACTCGGTTAGTTAGTAAACTATGTAGTATTTAATCATTTAATAAAAAAAGTGACAGAATTTTCACTAATGTATATTCCACAGTCACATGCAAGTGTGCAGTGACATATTGTGTATTTTTCATCTAGTCAAAGTGCACTGAATGAACTACACTTTAAATGATTATGGGGAAAAAATATGTCAATTCAATTTCTTTTCTTAGCTTATCCCTAAATATCCAGAAGGTTACATTGCGAATTTAATCTTGTTATTAATTGGCTATGACTAATAGCAAACACATAATAGCAAGCGGAATTGCGTCCATTCCCCAAACTACATTAGCGCTCATCCTTAAGTACCTGTAGCTGTGCTGGGTTTTCACTGCAACGTATTGCAGCGTGTGATAGAGCCTATTCATCCATCCACCAATAAACATCAACACTTTCTGCAACCACCTCAGAGCAAGATGAATTTTACTCTCCAGTCTCTGGAAACTCTCAAGAGGCCTTTTGTTGTACTCAATTTACTTCCCTTCCTCATTTTTAAAGGGTGCAAGACAGGGGAACCAAGAGGTCTTTTTTTCTTTAAAGAAGGAACTAGAGTAGTATCCGATTTCAAGCTAAACAAAGACAACTAACAGAAAATTCCATGATTTATAAAGAGCAACATTTACTTAACCCCATCAATTCCATGGCAACCTCTTTGCATATTATATGAGTAATAAGTTGACTGTGGTGGTTGTGCAAGAGTTAAGTTAGCCTTTGTGTTCTTTCTCAGTGGTTGAGAGATGTGTTAGCCTTAGATGCATGGATCTTGAGGGACTTCTGATGATATTCTGGGTCAGTTTTGTGTGTTGCATTAAGCCTTACCTAAAAAAAAAAAAAGAAGGTCAGTTAGAAAATATGATATCTCTACCTTTAACCTGCCCCCCTCAGACCGTGAGATACGACAAATTTAATCTAGCTAATTGAGTTGCTGGAATGACATCACTCTAGTGGCAGTAAAGAGGATGTGAACTTCAAATCAAGCCCCAACAGATTTGAATGGATGGGACTGAGTACATGTTAAATGTTTCACAATTCACTGGAGAAATTTCATATGGACGTTTTGTTTTGTTTTTTGTTTTTTTGCCTGTGGTTGCTAAAGAGCACTTGTCAAAATTTATTTCCCGTTTAGGTAAAATTGGGAGCATCAGTGCTGCTTAGGAGATAATGAATAGTCCTGTAGTCATACAACTGCCGTAACAGTTTGGCAAAATTAAAACCGCTTGAGGGGGGAAAAAATGTAACTGCTGCAACAATGTAACATGGTCTTCAGATGCGTTTCCCTTCCCACAGGCCTTTTAAATGACATTTAGTGATGTGAAAGATGGGAGCTATCACTGATGAATTAAATTGCGCTCTCTCCGCATTAACATACCATCATGCCGAGGAAGATAGTGTGAGATCCTAGCTGCATGCATATGGAACTTATATAGAGCAGGTTGCAAAGCTATGATACTTGTGAACATCTTGGAGGCAGCTAGTGCAGGGTGACATGATCAGAATAGATATGCTCAGATCATTCAGATACAACACTTGTAAGTCTTTGATGAAAAATGATGATGAAGAAATGACCTGGCTGAAAAATCAATTTGGTACCAATGTGACCTCCATGGGGGTAATGTTAATGACAGATGATGATGATGATGATGATGATGATGATGATGATGATGATGATGATTATAGTGATGGTAATGATGATGGTGATGATGATGATGATGATGATGATGATGATTATAGTGATGGTAATGATGATGATGATGATAATTATGATGATGACAAGAACATTTCAGCAAAGCCAAAATTATCTGTGGGCTAGTCTGGTTGAATGCTGTAATCCAGTGATTCTTACAACATCTGTGGAATATAATAAAAATAAATTATATAATGCACTACATTTCTGAAGATATTTGACTTTGGGATACTAATTAAACTGAGTGAGAGTAATGGTGGAACCAGGGATGATGAGAATAAGGGTAGGTGAAAACACCATTGTGATAAGATATAGGTGATGGGTAATGATGGCTGAGTTATGATTAATAGTGCTAATGTATTTTTGATTACTGGTATGACTTTTTCATGCTTGTGCCATTACAGGGACATTTTCTTCCCGCCGCACTTATCTCCCTTCTACTAGTATGCACAGTTAGACCCCATTGTTTGGCTTTGTGCATGTATATCCTCTGGCATGGGACAGGCTCGATCATGATGGCGAAGATTAATTGTGTTGCTGACAGTCAAAAATTGGATGGCAAAGCAAATAAGGCCTAAGGGAACATGTGTGAGAACAGTACATGTATACATTTACCTTTCCTGGGATTAACAGAAAAAAAAGTAGAAGATAAAAACACACACCAGTATTTTGAGTGCGACAACCAATCCGGCTGTAGCATCACAAATTATTGGAATGGTGGAATGCCCAAACACCGCTCAGCTACAGTATAATGACAGCTGTCAAGAGTCTGCATTCATTGACATTTAAGGTGATGCACAGTGTTATTCTGAGCGAAATCTTTGCTCCTGTCTTACTGCTTCTGCAAGGCTACTCACAATTATTATAAAGGAAACAGAAATGCAGTTTTCAAGTCTTTCATGCCATTTCACTGTTGGTCATAAGAGATCACACTGCGTACCTGTGAAAGTATCATGTCACAAAAAATGGCCCCTTTTAGTATGTTTTTGTTTGTTTTGTTTTTTAAAAGGCAGATGATTTCAAAGTAGGCTGTCTTGCTCCAAAGTGAAATCTCATCACGCGTCACCTGGCCGAGGTTGTTGACACAATTGATATTCGAGTCAGGCGTGAGTCTGCTCTAGCTGAGCAGCCATTTTAGCCAGATTTTAGCTGGTTGAGCGGCAATTTCTGCTCATCAGTATTCTGCAGGCAAGGTGCGGGGTATTTGTCTCAGTTCAAACTTGTGGTCTTAGCATGGCAACACTTTGCGTGTCCGTGCAAATGAGGCCATTGCCATCAGGGGATTTTCTGGTCAGAAGAAAACTGATTGAGGAGGAGAACACTAGAAAGTTTATGCAATCTTGCCCGTTGTGTATCCCATGCAACCCCTCCACAGTTGACGAGTGGAATCATTCCCGATACTCCAATTGTTGTGACAAGTGTATTGCGTTTTAGATTGTTACACAGAATAATTGATGCGTCACTACCTACGTCTTTCATTTAATGTAGGAGTTCAGTTCCTTTCACTGAATTAACCAATTTTCTCTTATTTCTTTCATCTCTTCCATGTGCTGCCAATATTTATCGTGGTCTCATCATCATTGCTGTAGGTAAGTCACATTTTATTTCTCACGCTTCAAAATTGAGATAAACTTGGTAGGGTTATATACCTTTAAGTTATGTAAGGTTAGCTAGAGGTTATTGAAATATCAAAAGTTTATGTTAAAGCATGCAAAAGGATACATTTAGTGTCCAAGGTTTTGCTAGAAATTATATCCATGTATACGTATATAAATATATATATATATATATATATATACACACACACATTGTATGTATATATATGTTGTTATAAGTTAGAAACAAATGAGTACTTTAAGTATGACGTGTGTTGTGGAATGTAATGGCACTTGATGAGACATTATTTATACAAGCAAAGCCTTTTTTGTTAACATGGAGAAAGAAAGTGAAATTACTTCCGTGAAGCTGAGTCCTGTGGTCACTCCTTATGGTCAAGTTATGGGTCATGGTTATAGCCCAAAAATGAGAAGCAGAAGGGTCATCTCTGTTGTTTCACATATCTGAATTCAACAATGGGCTTTTCTTTCTGGATTTGAATACTGTTGTTTTCCATGTTAATGGTAACATTATCCCTGCCAGCGACACAAAGAGCCAATCTCAAAACTCCCAATTAGAGAGTCCCTTGGGTTTCGATGCCATGTTTGTTCACGAAACATCATGGAAGAGCTTCCTGTGTGCACTCGTTATGTTAACGATGTGTGAAATATTGATTATTTTTCCCTTTATACAGAGTACTGCACTGATGCAAATGAAAACAAAACTAATCCTAATGTGGAAAAAAAATAACCTGTTAATATGAAGCCTAATATATATAAAGGCATTGTCACTTTATATTTTATATTCGTAATGGGTTGTAAGGGAAGTTGGCACATATTTTTCAGCTTCACAACTTTGATACAACATTTCTCTGCACTCTGTATGAAGGGAAATTATGTAGTGCAAAGAATGCACTGTACATGGTATACCATTTGCTTCTGAGTGAGATTTAAGTGATATTCAAGCACTCTGTCACTTGGGATGAGGGCCTTGTTTTGTCACTTTTAAATAGGGCATCAACAACACTTATATTCTAGGTGTACCTTGCAGTTTGCACCACGTTGTGGTTTACAAAACAGCATATTTGCAAGCATATTTCATGAACTGGAATATTTATGTGTGCGTATACAGTTACTTGTACTATTGCGACACGATATCCCGATTCCCAGACTACTATACAATTCATGATTTTAGAAAACCACAGCAGACCACATGATGAGGGTTCTCGTTGCATTTCCTGCCTTCATGCATACTTGCACATCCCCAAGAATGCACCGCGATGGGTGATTTATTTGGAGCTACGTATAACATGCCGACAAAATGAATGTAACCCAGCTATTACACTGTCCTTTGCAATCATCGTGTAGTCTTGCATATCTAGACAGGAACTAATGCAGAGATGCCGACTACACAGCTTTCTTTGAGATTCATGCAATTGATCACGTTAAGCTTACTGCATGGTGAATTACCCTCAACGGAATACCAATATACCTGTAGCTTATGAATGATGATAACTTGAGGGGATACATGCCTGCTCCCCTGTATAGTTCAGACTAGATGAGTCCGTCCATTCTCAATACCATCTCAATTTCTTATAATGTCATCATTCCAAGTAGGGACAATACAAGCTCGAAGTTAGTGAAAGAATATACATATCTGTCTCTTTTATTGATATTATACCATTCAGCAAAAGCAGTCATTCTAAAGAAAGAGTTTCAGTGAAGCATATGGTCATGAATACAGTGACATCTCTACAAATATGATTGAGGGCATAGTAATCATTGGATTGGTCCTTGCTTCAAATTAGAGAATCTGCACACTTGGGGCAAATAAAGAGATGGAGAAAATATGTGGCTCTTCTTTCTGATCATCCCAATGGTGTAGGCTACTTAACTAGGAGTTTATGGATGCTACTGTAGCTGTCACTATGCAAAATGTGCATCTGCTATTGAAAAATGTTGGATATGGGAATGACTGTGAACGTAAGCTTTTGACATCTGGTGTGCAGTTATCATGTACTGTTTGAGCTTTGTTGACTGGCTGTATATTGCCAATGCCTCATGTTGAGGGCATTGTGAGAGACCAAGTCTTTCTCTTCCACCTTTAAATCCATTGAGGAAATGCATCACACAAGGAAATTACAGTTTATGGTGTGCAGATAATGCTTGTACAGGGGTACATCGGTCATACTTGCATATTGACCTTAAAAAAGACCCCCAAAAAAGTAGCATTCTGAAAGTCACTGAATTTAATCATAAAGCATGTATGTCATTATTGGTGTTGTCCTGACAATTTTGCAGAATGTGAAGTGATGCTTCACTTACAGAGCATCAATATTGTGACTTTTAGGTATTATGTGTTATGAATACTGATATCATCTTGGCAAATACATGTATCATTTATTTACATCCTTTTAAGATGATAATATTGATGGACAATGTACATCAGTTTGCATTTATGTACATGTATGATTGTTTAGGAATGTATCAAATTTTAGGAGACATGAGCACACGATACGCACAATAGGATAAGCAATAATTGATGCACTAGGTGTATCAGTTCATGCCCTGGAAAGTCTATATTGACATTTGCTGCCTCATGGAGCTATGCTCTTTTCTTTCTATCCCATAGTATTTACTGTATGTGTGTGTGTGTGTGTGTGTGTGTGTGTGTATGTTTGTGGAAGGGGGAAATGCAGATGATAATTGATGCTTATTTGAATAATGTGGTTTTCATAATCACAACCTCATCCTTTTGACTCATTCAAGGAAAAAGATGCGCACACCATTTACTAATGGACTTACGCCCTTGTGTACAGCCTTCACTCTTAGAAGGATTGCTAATATGTCCTCAGCATTCAGCACATAGCTCCCTATTAGTCCTGATGAACCCCACATGAAATTAAGCACACTGCATCTTGGCTGAGTAATGTGAGATGCATTTACGGTCAACATCTCTCGCTGCGGAATCTTTACGACAATGCAGGGATTTCTTCATTTTGTCACAAATGTGAGTGGGTAAAGAGATGCTCCAGAACGATTTAGGTACTCAACCTCTTCCATGCGATGTGTTTCCGAGACTGGTGTCTTCTGAAATGGTCATCAGAGTGACAGCCAGTGTGATGTTGCTCCCTGGAAACAGATGAAGCTTGAAGTCCAGATGTAGAGGGCAATTTGGCCAGAAATTGTATTAATGCCACATCACTTTTTCACTCTGGTGATATCACGATTTTCACCATCCCATCAAAAACTGCAACAAGATAGGAGATGGAAATAGGCATCAAATATATTATTTTTTCTATTATATATTATATACAAATATTTTATTCCATAAAGAGAGAATTTCATAAATCCCAGTGCATTTTCCATCCAGATTTAAAATTGCCAGCAAAAACATATTATTGTAGTGCCAGCCATTCCCCCAAAGTGTTTGTGGATGGTTCTGTCTACGAAATTAATAGCAAGAAATGTCTTTCATATGATTATTAAAGATAGTGTGAGGCATATTTCTCTGTAGATGTGAGGTAGCAGGTATCTCTAATTGGTATAAGTGGAATCTGTTCTTGAATGCTGATTTGGTTAAATATTGGGATAAAGAGGGGACAGGATAGGGACAATGACAGGAAATTCATGAAAATTGATACTCGCTGTAAACTTGAATCATCTGTGGATTAAAATGATTTTGCTCTGATTTTATCAGTTCTAGGGCTTGTGGTAAGATATTTGAAAGACTTTCCCAATGAAGAGGAAATGCATTATTATATACACTTGTATCAAGTTATAAATGTGTTTGCAATAACTTTGTATCTAAGCCATGCTATCATCCTTTATAGTAGTAAGCCATTCTTGAGACAGTGAATGTCAATAGTATTTTTAACTCTACAGGTGTTTGCAAGCTAAAAATATATATTTGTCTGAAAAGACCCCCAAAATGCAGTGTTTCCAAAGTGAGCATGGAAAACAAAAGTTTACTGACCCAGAATCATCATCTCCACACATGTTAGGCATGCTGCATTCAGAATGCATGGAAATCACGTTTGGTGTTGAAACGTTAAAATGCTGACCTGGGGTGGCCTTTGTCCAGAAATGTCTCCTTTGCATTATGGAGGAGTGAAAAAGATGCAGCGATTGCATGCATATTCAGGTTGCATGTCGCGGTACACGTATAGATGGGAGAATTTGTTTTGGTCTTGGCAGAGCAGGTTGCTCGTATCAATCGCAGGCAACGTCCCTTCAGGGTCAAGTATTGTATGGCTGTCTCACGAGCTTATCATTTTCCGCCCCCTCCGTCAAACAAGAAAAATCATCTGAATTAGGCGTCGTGCGATTGCACCCGGAACTGCAGGGCAGGTGGTTATCTTGGGTGGTTATCATGAGCTCAATGTCAATAACATACATGTGATCCTACTCTCTCGTGGTTCTTGATCCCTCTCACAGATACTAGTGTATGGTTTTATCACGATGTCCAATGTGTTGTAGAGCTCAAGTAGTTGCGATCAGTAGCATTCCAACAAGTGAAATTACATTGAAAATGTAATCATCCAACCCACCAATTGATTCATACAGTGCCTTTGTTTCAGGTTATGTTGCAATGTTAAAGTAAGATTAAAACCCTGAAGATGGAAGTGAGATTTTTGTTTTTCTGGGTTTCGTTAGCTCATTCATATTGTCATACATGAAGGAATGCACATTTAAGAAAGTCTCATGTATTCAAAATTATGTGAAAAAACTTGCATAATTGAATTTTTTTTGTAAGCATTGACATAAAGGTGCTATCTCATAGTTTTTCACTCTTCACATGTGCCTGTAAGAGTAGGGGCATCTGTTCCTAATGCAACATGTGTAATCAGCAATTTACACTGTATCTTAACTCCAGCTTATGAGAATCAGAATTTTAAGCATATTGTAGAGTAGTGTATGAATGCATTGGTATCTGCACACGTAACATATCTTCATCACCATCGTGGAAGGGTATTAACTAGGATGGACTGACTTAATATGAGTGTAGTTGTGTGCATTTGCAGTAGTCTCTTCTTATGAGAATAAAACCTTGAAACCATTGCATGTATGCCATGTTTAGGAACTTGTGTGCACTGTATGCATATCACTACACAAAGCAGGTGAAACACATCAATACTACTAATTCCTTTATTGAAAGCAGAGGACTGGTAGAGTGTCCGCGTGCAAGTGAAAGCGAGTCTGCGACTCTGTCGACTATTCTATTTTATCACGGAGCTTGGAGAAATGCTGACCAAGCGTCTATTTAGCTTTCAAAGGCAAGGGCAGAAAATCAATAGTGCTATTATTCGGTTTGGTGCTATACGTATGCGGGAGGTGCACCACTGCACCGTGGCCACCCCGCACAGAAACGCATGGAGCAGTTGTATTTGCGGCCCTTCCTCATTGCCCCCTTGGTAAATGGACGGCCATGATTTTTTTTTTCCCCCTGCCCCTCTTCATCTCTGAATGGAGGCCTGGCGACATGTGGTCAGATCCCGACAAGACGTCAGAGGCCCCACAGACTGACTGAGCTGGATCTTGCTATAGGAGTCGCGCATACATGCAGATGAGAGCACCCTCTGGGCAATCATGCTTAATCCCCAAATTATATCTGCAGGTATATACTTGCCACAGTGGCATTGGAAGAAGCTCATTGAATGCGGACACAACAAATTATGTCAGAAGAAACCTTCCTGTATTCATCAGTGGCAACATCACAACAGATCCAAACCACCAAGAGTGATTATGACTAAATATTAGACACAATAGTAAAAATGTTAGTGTTTCATCTGGTCTTTCAGAAATATTGCAAGTGAAGTTTTTGTCATTCAGAGGATATGTGTAGAACATACAATGAAAAAAGACAACAAAAGTTTTCATAGTTTTATGATTGAAAGGAGCCTTTTGCAACAAAATCCAGCATATATATGATACATATACAGTCAGAAATCATTGAGGTCATTATCATTACTGCAATATATGGTACTGATGATAATTTTGATGATGATAATGATAAAGACATTTTGACCATGAAAACATGGGAATGATCATAGAAATGGAATTCATGATCTCAAATTTTTGAAACTGAGGACCATCACACACACAAAAAAATCTGTGCCATTATCATAATCATAGCAATCCTTCAAATCATCTGTGGATTATTGGGTACATCACCCTGTAAGCCTGACAATTATGAATGGTCAAACTATTGACCTAAACTGTGGACATGCAGGAGCTGTTGAGTATACTGCCACTATTCGGTTACCATAGCAATGGAGGTGAGGTTGCCCCACTGACCTGTCACTGGCATCAGTTTACTTTGATGATGTCAGGTGATCCTGAAGAATATTATATCTATATATCTGGTCCTGAAATTCCACAATCCACACATAATTATCAGTTCAGTTTGATACAAGGATATCATACTTACTGTAACAGACAAGTTGGAGTGAGGTGATTTAAGTCTTCCTATCTCCTGTAAAGGTTATAATGCGTAACATCTTATGAGCAGAGCATTATGGAAAATGTTTACATCTGCTTGAATTACTGCTGAAACTGAAAGCTTGTGTTATACATAGATCACGACATTCACTTCACAATTTTAAATACTAACCTTACAAGGTAACAATATTGGGTCATTTCTGCCATTATCTCCAATTATGATTTTTTTTTTTATTTGAAGATGTAATGTCATTTCTACTTCTTACAGTTTTTTTCTTTTTAAATTTCAGATGATATTATTAATACTTACCAGTTTGATATGTTATTTCTCTTCAAAAAGAGATTTTGTTGTTGTTGAAGGTTTTGCCCTTTTTTTTTCATAGGTATGAAACACACTTTATTGCATGAAGCAGTTTAGAATGAATACATTCATAGCGTGTCATGAATACTGACACCACTAATTTGGTCTTTGAAATTGATGATGTTGGTAAATGATGATGACATGTGTAACCTCATCAATGAATTTAGGCAATCTCCCCCATCTTGGCTCTGCATACTGAACCTGAATGAAATGCATATCTCTCCCAACAATGTACAATTTGTTTTTGCCTGTGCCTGCTGAATTTGAAAAGTGGAACAATTATTTCTACACTTATGATTTGGCATTGTTAAATGATGTGCCTGGTACATTGTGTCAGAGAGTTGTCAAATGTACATAAAATCTTTTTTTAAAATAGTCCTACCCCTATCCCATCCAACCTCCCTCCCAATATTCATCGAAGTTTTATCTGGCAAAGCATTAATTAAAAGTCAGAACGGCATCGCTGATGGATCATCAAATTCACAGCAGCTTCAAACATGTTGAAACAGAGAAATGAAGCTCGCTTGATTATCAACATTCAGAGCAAGTTGTGGAATTGGTATGGATTTAAACAAAACAACTTCAATTCAGTATTAAAAGATAAACTGGCAAAATGTCAATGCTTATGTGTATAATATGTGATATATATATAATGTGTGTAGGTTTGCATGAAAATAGGTATGAATGTACTGTTATCTGCATCTATCTATCTATCTATCTATCTATCTATCTATCTATCTATCTGTCTACCTATATCTATCTATTATATATATATATATATATATATATATATGCACATATATCATTTTTTGATCACTTTTAATAACCATGATAAAGAAACCACTTCTATATCTTCCCTCTTCCCCGCCCTTTCTCCTCTTTTGCATATAACTGTAGGCCACTGCCATTAGCGCAAATGGTCTCATGGCTACGATTCCCTAGCTCCCCAAAAAGGTTCGATTGGGGGAGGGGAGAGAAGTGCTAACTCCAAAAAAAAAAAGGAAGCATTTTTTCCCCCTTCATGTGATGCTTCCATTGTGTACAGGAAATATGCTTGCAAGTTGAGGATTGTTCAAGTGTCGGCATACCCGTGACAAAAAAAAAGTAAGTAATACACACCTCGCCACATGCATTTGTTAAAGTGAAATGCACTTTGCCGGTCATCTTTCGGATGGAGACCGGCCGTCCAGTCATTTTGGTCAGATTGTCTAGTGCATTCTGTTTGTGGCCGCAGAAGTTTCTTCTCGCTCCCCTCCCTCCCTCTCCATACTAAGTGACAAGTCAGCCGCAAGATTCTGTTTTCTCTACATTTTTTATGATGAGATCAGATTTCGTCGATTGCATAGCCTGTTGTCATGGATACCGTCACACTTGCAATAGTGAGGGCTCACAGTGCTCGAGTTGGGGGGGGGGGGAGGATGTGGGGGGAGACAACCTGGGTCTCCAATCTTTTTCTTTCTTTCTCTATCTCTCACCCTAGCTTCTTTGATCAAGGGTCAGTGAATAAGAAGTGGCAGCTAGTGTTGCTTTTTTTTTATTTGGAAATGTTTTTCACATTCCCACTGTTGCTCCTGACACTTTACCCCAGTGATGTGCTCCTTGGAGGAGCAACATGTTTCCACAGGAGAAATCATCTCAGCCCAAGGCTGTACTGGAAATACACCATCTGCTTACACTCCCCATACTCCTCCTTTTGATTCTTACAGGATCAGGGGTGGATCCAGGAATTTCATAAAGGGGGGGGGGGGGGCGCAAACAATATTTCTAGTACTACTTCCGGGTTTCATCTCATTTTTTTTCTCTTTATTTTGTTTAAACAACAAATGAAGGGGGGGGGGGCTCTGGATCCACCACTGCAGGATGATACACACTTTCATCAAAGCCCTGTTTTCACAGAGCCTTTCAAACCAGAGTTTCCCCGACAAAGTCCAGGTAATCTTTTTTTCTTTTCTTTTTTAAACTGCCTGTTAAAACTGTCCCCACAAGATGTTACTCAGATGTTGTGGCAGTAACTTTTACCAAATTCTACCCTAGCCAACTAGGGTAACTACCCCAAGATTACCCAGACATTGCCCTGACATTACCCTGACAACCCTTGAAAGGCTCTCGTGGCAACATTCCTTTGATACACTCAACACTCATATGCAATAGTCCAAACAGAATAATGACACACCGCTTGCAGATCACGTGCATGGATAGTTACCACATCACCTTCATGCATATGAATGGTGGGGAAGGTTTTTGAGAAGGTTTTTGGTGTGTGTCTGTTAAAACTTGCTCTCTCCTGTGGTTTTATTGCCTAATTTATGGCGAGGAATTTTGTTCTCTGGACGTTGTCCCGAAGTTGTTGGGGTAAGGTCTGTTCAAACAGGGCTTTAGACTTGCAGATGAATGTATCACATAGATTATCTAAAGACATGTGATATTTACATTTCATATTTACTTCGTAATGCGCAAATGAAAAAGCTGTTGCAGCAGTAAGGCATAATGTCGAATAGTGCAAGTGTAGGCCAACTGTACCATTTTAGAAATATTCAGGATGAAGAGATAACCACAGCACATTTGTCTGAATGACAACATACAAGTGTGTTATTGAGAAACTAGTGAGAAAAACGAATGACCCAGATCATTTTCCTAATAAATGTTTACTAAAATCATCGACTCAACATTTGTTTTAAATCCTAGCTAAACTGCAACTCAATTCACGATTGCATCTGACTTTTCAGTTCTGGTTTACGATCTATTCATGTCTGTGAAGGAAATGAGAGTGAAATTGGATGATACTGCATTACAAGTTGTCATCACAGAGTATAATAATACCAGTCGATAGAGATAACTACACACTCTCTAAATCTGATGGCAATCACCAAATTTGGATGTCAGCGGACAGTCTTCCATGAGGAGACTAGTTTACTGCTGACGATACCTACCCTCCCCCCTCGCCCCCCAAATTAGCACGCATGTCTTCAGAGGGGAGATGCCTCTTATCCTCGCATAGCAATGCCAGGTGCATCTCATGATATGGCCGCGAGTCATATAAGTATGCAATTTCACCCAAAAAAAGTCAGGATACTCAGGATTTGCCGGCCGATGATCGGTTGCTGAGAAGGTCACGGGAGTCAATCATCTAGCTTATTTTTGACCCAAACTTCTTTAAAAAAAAGCATAACATCCTGCTTGTCCTTTCTCTACCTATACTGTGGTTGGCATCTCTGGAAATGGCAAACAGAATTGATGGAAGTGTAGCGGAAGGTGATGGAGTCTGCGTGCCGCAAGTGAGCATTTTTTGGCCCCCTAAGGCAGAGAGTGATTACCAATATTGAATCATTAACTTTGGGGGATGGAGAACCATGGAGAAAGAGAGTTCAGATGGGAAAATTACAGGGTGTTCTGGTAGTAAGTCACAGTTATTAGTAAAAAAAGTATATATATAAAAGTATGTACATAGAGGATAAGGTTTGATTAAATCCGAAGTGTTAAGATAAATGGATGAGATGCAGAATGCTCATCATTACATAATGGTTTTGGGACAGGTTTTTGTGTATTTCTTGTTTTAAATGAAAATGTTATATATGAGGTCAACAAGTGTTTTAAGTAAGCATGTTGAGGAAGCAGTTTCATCATATGTAGTGGTAAGTAACTTATGACTACTTTGCAAAAATCATGAAATTCCAAGTTTCACCCATTTCATCTTATTTCCCATGGCTTATGCAGTATCTATCCGTACTTACTGATCATTAGACAGAAGCCGATTATCTGTGTGAATAAGATAGGAATTGTGGTAAATGGGACAATGCACTGTCATCACATCAATGCATTAGGGGCGCGTTGTGACCATGCCAATGCAAATTGACAGAATTACATCCTTGTGTGAAAGCCTCATGTACTAATGTTCTTGTCAGCCATGTGAGCATACAGATATGTTATTTATATATATTTTCAGATATCAGTTGACAAATTATTTCAGTCCTTTTATCACCTTTTTTTCATGCATTGAAAATTGAAGCAAAATATAAACATTCTTAGAAGTCTTAAGACTAGAAAAAAAAAAAACCCACATTAAAGCAAACCCCAAATCCCATCCAGACCTATGTGATTGATGTTAAAACCTGCACATATGCTACACGATTTGCAGCAATCTATGTGCTGGATATAACACTGCGTCACAAGATGCAGTCCTGATAGGACAATACAAAGAATTTTCATCACTATGATCTCTCGATCTCTCAACAGCATCTTCAGGGCCGGTTTCATCTCATGCTCGTTATGTTATAAAACATTTAACCCTGATTTTCCTATTGGGAGGATTTATGTGCCTGCAAACTGTCCGGAGGGAGAAAGTAGTTTTCAGCCACATCAAACCTATTCCCAACTTGATTGATGAATTGTGCAGAGAATCTGCTTGTGATTAATGGTACAAGCAATTGCTGCTGAAGTGCTCTTGTTTGCCAAATCAATTAGCGGGGGAAATATTTGCAGTAAAAGTTGTTTCAATCTCATGTTAATTACTAAGACAATACTGTTGGTCAAACAAGAATTGATCAGTACCCACATCTTGTGCGAGAGAGCAAACAGTGTCTTGAGAGGGAAGGCTTTGAAGACAAATGGAGAAATTGTCATGCTCATGTCAAGTGCATGTTGTAATGTGTGAGACAGTTTACCTAAGGAGGTGAATTGTTTCACCTCTCTGGTTTACCAAGGAAATGAAATAGCAGTTTTGCACTTGATAGTGAATTTTACAGGTTTTTTTTTTGAGACATCTACATGTTTGTAAATTATGTCTTTGTAATGTCATTCAACAAGTAATTCAATATTGACAGTCTGTTATAGCCCATTACACATACCAGAACGTGAATAAGGATCTGTGCTATTCGTGGCATGCTAGTTGGCTGCAGTGGACACGTCTATTTTAAAGTGTGGATGGATGCCTTTAATCCAGTGATGTTTGCCATTCTTGTGAGAGCAGTCTCCTTGTCGGAGACTAAAGAGGTTTTCAGTGTTTACGACTTTAGGTCACAAAGGAACCATGGTCTAGTTTCATCTAAGTTAACACACATAAACTTCCAACCCGGAAAAAAACGTTGTGTTACTTTAGTGTGAGAGTGCAGTTGCTGAAGTTTGATACACTTTATGATTGCTGCATCATTTACTGTGGCTTTGTTCTTTCTTCATTATGAGTGAGAAAAACGGTGCAAATAGACTTTGGGTAATCAATTGACATATTTATGAAATGATCTTTCACACTTGGAGGTGGGACGGAGAAAGGGCTGGCTTTCTTGTCAAGCCATCAAGCGCTCTCTCAATCCAACAGCTTAGTGGGGTAGTGCCTCTTTCCGAGACTGTTCCCACTGGGAAAGCTTTTCGCCATGGTTGCCCCCTCTTCTCTCTCTCTTTTCTCTCTGGTAACCTCACCAACCCATGGCTTCTACTGCAAACATTTTGAATGGAAATCAATATTGAGGTAATGAAACCCGTTGAAGTATGCAGGAAGCGCCGGCGCGGATCAATGAATTCAGTTTAACCCTTGGCGCAAAGACAATCTGGAGACGTAGAACCAGCAAGGGATCATTGATTATCGGAGGGGAGGATGAGTGGGAGCTGAGGGTGTGAACTGGAACTGGTACAGCATTTTCAGATTTTTTTGTGTGTAAATGTGACAAATTTGTGACACGTTTGATGAGCGCAATGAGGTAATCTTTTCCCAGCTCTGCAGGACTGAACGTGCTCTTAAAGAGGAAACTCCAATCCAGGGACAAGTTTGACTTTAGTGAATAGAGTTAAATGAAAAAAAAAAAAGAAGCAACAACTTAACAGTGAATGTGTCATATAAATTGGACAAACGATTGGAAGGTTCTAACATTTTTAAGTTTCACATATTTTCACCAGTCTCTTCCATCACTGTCATATGTGCAAATCAAGATGAAATCAAGATAGTATCAGCTTAGTAATCTTTTAGTTGCTTTAATACACATGAATCTTCACTAAACTTCCTTTAAAAAAGGTTCAAGCCAATGATTAAAAATATATCTTTAGTATCAAATGACTTTTAATTCTGCACCATTATGAATTCACAGGAATAATATCCAAGTATCACAGTACCACAGTGCTGGTATAAAAAAGAATATGACATAGGATTAGAAATCAGAGTCACACTGTGTTTAATCAATGGCATTCAACCTTTCTTGATAGAAGAAAGATGCATTAGCCATATTACTGCAGCTAGGAGCAAAATGACTTTCAATGCTGCTAGTAAATAAAAAAAGAGTGTGCATGACATATTTCTGCTTGGTGACATACTTAAGCTCCACTCGAATGTCAGGGACATTTCTAGAAGGATTTAAACTCTGAAATATGACTGGAAGCCTGACAAAGTACTCCAAACCTTTTCTAGGTACATTTGGCCAGCGATATTTCTTTACTCAAGGTGTACTTGAGGAAAGAGGAAAAAATAATGTATCTATTTACTTGTTTTTTTTTTTTAGCAATGAATAAAAAAGGCTTGAATGGATAATATCCAGTGCATTATGGCATGCTTTACCTCGGCTGGACAATTGGTTGTGATAGTGGTCTAATGGAGACATCGCAGGGAGATATGTGAGTGAAATAACCTCATACGACAGAGCAAATTTAACGTTGCATTCATTAGCTCGAGAAAGTCTTGCAACGTGGCATAGTGAATAAGCGCAAATTATTCTGATCTTCTTTATGCCTGGATCTTTTGCCTTCTTCTCTCTTCTTCTCTCTTCCATTCTCTCTGTCTCTCTTCTCCCTGCCATCAGATAATAAAACAAAGTATGATAGAACAGTCAGGTCTTTGTCAGTTACTTTGGACATAATTTATGAAACCTCTGATGACATCACAGGAAATGGCATATGATGAGCAATTCCAGGTTGGAGGAGACATTTACTGACAGTGCATGTCATGGAAATACTGCTCTCAAAAGTTATTGAAAAAAAGTTCTTTGAAATTTCCAGATATTCATAAAAAGTGTTGATCACAACCAATTGTCCAGCCGAGGTAAAGCATGCCATAATGCACTGGATATTATCCATTCAAGCCTTGTGCCATTTTTATTCATTGCTAAAAAAAAAAAAAAATTTCCAGATATTCATAAAAAGTGTTGATTTAAAAACATGGCAATGATTTAAATTTCTTTCTCAGTCATTACCTTGCATCATTTTATTCCAAGTTTCTTTCTTGTACTTCTTGTCTTTCAGTTTCACAACAGTTTTTGCTTTTGTTTTGTTGTTATTCATTTTTGAATAAATAAGACTGTTTTACAAGCTTGTATAATGAAGCCTGAAAATGTGTTGATTTCTTCTTTGTTTGGTAGGTTGCCTAAGCTTTACATTTTTAAAACTACATCAATTGCGTGGTTGTATTGTTTTTGGCTTTTGTTTAGAACTGCAAAATACGAAATAAAGGTAAACATTAAGGCTTGGGTATGGAATCACATAACAAATTTCAGAGTTTTTTTTTGTGTGTGTGTGTGTGTGTGTGTGTGTGTGTGTGTGTGTGTGTGATACAAAGTGAGCAAGACTTTAGACCTGTTTTGTATTACAGGGTATGTGTTTGCTGTACTGTCCAAACTGTGTAGTAGTTTCATATCTCACCTAGATAGAAATCCACAGTTGTGTAAGCTGTAGTCCCATCCACAGGCTAACAAGCTGCACCTGTATCTTCCACATGTTCTCATTACCCCGCTGCTTCCCCCCTGCTGAGATGCACTGCAGACACGGGCATGTCGGGCACAGTCGATTTAGCAGCTTCTAATGGGAGTTATGGAATAACAGTCTTTACAATACCCAAAGGGGCAACCGCGGGATTGGGCATGGGGCAGAAAAGAGGGGAGATGAGGAGGATGAGGAAGGGGGGGGGGGGAGGATAGGGTTTTAGGGTGGTGCTTGTAATTCAATTGGCTGGTAATGCAATTCAGGATTGTTTACTCATTTGTCAGGAATGTCAATAGCATTGGCTTTGGCGGGGGAGGTAAACATGAGTATTGATTGAGCCTGTTAGCTGACACAGATTCGGGCCAACTGCACTTGGGATGAGTGAAAACAGCAAGCATGTGGTATTTGCTGGAAAATTGAGTCATTGGCTTTGAATCCTGCGGAGTCGCTAATCTAAGTGTATGTGAAACACTAATCATACTGTTGTTCCAGAAAATGAATGGTATCAAGTGCTTAGCTGTTCTTATAAGGTAATCCCTCTGTTTGGGTAACCAGTAACCACTATTAGCTGCCCTTGTGATCAAAGGCACAAGAACTGTAATATTTGTTCTTTTGTTACGAGTGAATATTAAAAGTAAAGAATTTGTCTCTGTCAAGTAGAAACTGTGTATCCTTGGCTAATGAGATGAAATGTGTCAAAATGGCAGATAAACACTATATTTCTTGGGGTGTGTATAGTAAACAATCAATCTGTCTTAACTAAAAACAAAGTGAATATTGTGGAATATATTAAAGAGTAGCAGTTGACAACGAAGAAGGGGAATGTGTTCCTAAGTGATGTTTCATTTTACAGTCCTGGTTTGTTTGCTTCTTTTTTTTTTTTGGTCAGTGTATACCCCTTAGTGATATGTCCCCTCAGTGATTGAGAGATGGAAAGATAGACGGCTGGATAGATAGATGGGAGAGGGATGGGGAACACAGAGAAGCCATTTACTCAGCATAAAGAGCAGAGAGATGAGGTCAGGTGGGAAGTGGCAAGAATATAATGCACCGAGGCAGAAAACAGGGGCATTGAAATACCTAAATTGGAAATGGCATTGAAGATGAAAGGGGGAAAAAATGGCAAGAATCTTAATATTTCTTCCCTTCCCTGTTTCTTTTGCCCATGTCTGGCATATAATCTCATTTCCATTTCAGCCCTACCCCTCCTCCGGCTTGCGCCCTATGCATCTGTTCAATTTGAAAAGGCCAAAATTCAGTTAGCTCCGCCGGGTACAATGCCAGTTTTGATAGTTCCCCCTCGTCACTGCCCACCCCTAGCACGGCGCGGGTTTTCTAATTGGCGATGCTAATGTAGGAATGACTTTAATGCTCACCGAGGCAGAAGCAGAATATATGCCCCACAAGCATATTCCACTGAAAAGATGGTTTTTAACCAAGAGCTCTGCATTCTAGAAGGTCTCTCTCTCTCTCTATTTTTTTCTCTTTTTTTTGTGGCAGAAAAGAGGGAGGGAAGAAATTGCAAGGGAGAGAGAAAGACCAGACGGGGGGGGGGGGGGGGGGGGGGGGGGGGGGGGGGGGGGACTGAGGGGCAAGGTCATGCAGTCATTTCTAAGAACTTTTAGATGAAAGCTGAAACAGAGGTAGAAGTAGAATAAGAGAGAGAGAGATGGATAGATAGGCAGATCATTCATTGAATCAAAAGAACTTTCAGATTGGAGAGAGACATAGACATTCTTAGAGGAAGAGAGAGAGCTATAAGTCATTCCTTTATTTGAGAGAACTTTTAGGAGGGGGAGAGAGAGAGAGATAGAAAAACCAAGAAGAAAAGAGGATCATTTGCTTCAGAAGCCGAGGAAAATGTTCTTTGTACGTCAAGAATTCAACCAACCGCTAAAAATCAACCTTCTGCTGTCGAGCTTTTTCTCCCCGGCTCCATCTCTCCCGAGCATTGTTGCAGGCAGACCTGTGCAGAGTTTGCCTTTTTCCTGTATCAGAATTACTTTGCTGCCTCAACCTCAGGGATATATAGACATGGGTTGTAAAGTATAGAAAAAGAATGAAGATGGAAAAAAAAAGTGAGATACTACCTTTCTGAACATGGTGTTGGTACTATGCCTTATTTTTTTATTTTTTTTAATGATTTTTTCATCTTATAATCATTTTCCAAGGTTTTTTCATGTTTATTTTGGTCATACATTTCATTGATTTTAGAGCATGCCTTGCCATGTGACTTTGGCAAGCCCAGCTTGTACAGTAGGCAAAAATGAGAGTAAATGGAGTGGCTAGCAAGTGGGCCATGTCTCTCCTATGATATGTGCTCCATTTCAAGTTGTTGAAGTCTCCAAAGGTGAGAAAAGGGGCATGATTGACCACCGGTTCATGGGAGACATCATGTCCAAAGTCAAAGTTTGCTGATGCCACACCAACATTGCTGGGGTATCGTCATCTCTATGCCAATATTCACTCTGTTTGTGTAGCCTGGATTTGGAAAATGTTAAAAAGAGATCTTTTACAGCATCAGTATCATTGTAGCAAGGATATTCTGAAAGGTTGTCAGGGGAGAAGTGGTTAATGTAATTTCTAAATGACAAAAAATATATTTTACAAAAGGTAAATATCTGGCAACATGATGTCGCATTTGCAAGACAAACTACAATTCTAGAGTAGTTATATTAAGGTAACAGCAGAATGCTGTAATCATTGTAGAAATATGAATTTGTAAAATATCACAGTTTTTCAAAATGAGTAGCATTTTAGAATCTAAGATATGGCCAAGATATTTTGCTAAACTTGCCATCTTTAGAAAACAATGAATGGAAATTTAGAATCAAGGTTAGAATAAGGTTAATTTGCCATGAAATCAGAAAATATATATCCTTTTTTCAAGTGATTAAATGCCAGTCTCATTTTTTTTTACATATCCATTGAGTTTTGAATATGAAGAGTTTGATTCTTCAAGAAGAAGAGTTTTATTGCAAAATGAGCTAAGCATCATTTTTAGACATTTCAAAGTAAGTCCATCATCAGATAGAGCAAAATTAAACCTTTCCAGTAATACCTCACTTGTGACACAACAAGGAATATTCTAGAAGTTATGATTAAAAACATCCTGTATTTTCTTACTATTTTCTTTGTATTTTAGCAGCTTTAATCACAAATATCTCAACTTAGCAAGAATGAAGTTAGCTTGTTTTGCGATAAAACTCTTCATTTCATCTCAATGGAGGATAGCTTTTGCTGTAATCTTTCATATATCATGCTATTCATTTGTGTGTATTGTGTTAGCCCATGGCCTTGGAAACGTCTTTTGAGTATGTACAAAGCTAATGGGAATATACAATAAGATTTTTTTTTAATGGAAAGGGATAGATACCAGTAATTTTCCCCCTGGATGTGTGTGGTTCTCATTACAAGATGGGAGCGCCAAAATGGAGTAATTGAATTGCCCATGACAGCTGTGTGATTGATTAAAAAAAAAAAACAACCTTGAAGAAGCAAAAGAGGCGTGTTGATTCATTGACACTATTCACAAATATACCTTCAATGCATACAAATATACTAGTAAGAGATACAGAGAGAGAGAAAGAGAGAAGGAGAAGGAGAGAGAAGGAGAGATGGGGAGGGGAATAAGGAGGAGGAAGATGATATCAAATAGATGGAGGTATGATTAAAGATAAAAAGTCAGCTTTGGATTTGATGAATGCTTATTGGTGATTGATCCAGATAAAATTTAGGGCAGTCAAGCTAATATGTCTCAGTGAGTAAATGGACATTTCTTGTTACAGAAGGAAAAAAATGTGTCAGCAGTGTTCAAGGCAATCTCAAGAAACAAATGGAAGGGAGAGGAAGATGGGGCCGGGGGGGGGGGGGGGGGGGGGGAGGAGGAAGGGAGAGAGATAGAGAAAGAGAGAGAAGATAAAAGACTCAGAGAGTATTAGGATGGAGAACATGTGGCACAAGTTTATTTTATGAGTTCTGGATGTTGAATGACTGATCATCAGTAATAAACATTTTGCCATTATTCTTCCCCTCAAATAATCATGAGCGGGGGAAAAAAAAATCAAAATATTTGTCCCAGATTGCTAAATCAGTCTTGATGAATCCAGTACTTGGTGCAAAGTCACGTTTGAGCTGGCTAGGTCAAGTCTGGGTAATTGTGCAAGCATGGGGGTGAAAACAATGAGCACTGGATGGGGGGGGGGGGGGGGGAGACTGGGCGGGTGGCAGAAAGTGAGTAAAAATACCTTGAAAATGATATGAAACTAATCAATGAACATATTATTTGCATTACTGTGGTATTTGTGGAAATCAGATGCCAGTTGATCATTCCAGCTGGAAGCTCGTGCAGATATAATTTGGCCAAATAGCCGTGACCTTTTGCGGAGTTGTCAGAGAGTCATGCTTGCCGCAATGGGCCACATTCCGCAGGAAATTTCATCAATTGGATAAGTGAGTCGCAGATGATGGCACAGTGGTGTCGGACGGGATAAGCTGCGATCAATTTGGGGAACGCAACAATGTAGCGATGTGCCTTTACCGGCATGAGAGGTGGATGGATGTTGGAGGCATGTGCGAGAGTGAGGGAAAGATAATTACATTACAGCAAATATATGATGATTTATTAGCTCGATAGAATCGCTTGGCAGAGCACATCAAGAATTGTTAGTGGAGGTGCCAAAATTGACACCTATAGTGTACAGTCCTACTCTCCCCCCCCCCCAAAAAAAAAGTCACACACACACACATTCATGAATCCGTATAAAGTTATGACAAGAAAGCTTCCCCACGCTTGGATAATGTGGCCAAGACTGGATTGAAAATTGTAAATGGTTTTACAATAAATACAATGATTAGCATCAGTAAAATTTATACAGTGGCACTATAAACTGTCCCCATATGGTTTCAAACATCTTTGATTTAAAATTTTAAATGCTCATGGTGCACCAAAAAAGAGAAAGAGAAGCCAAAAGGAATTCTTGTGTAACATAAGTAGAACTGCAGTTTATGGGCATAAAAATAATTTCTTGTAATACCTTTTTTTTTGGTAACTTCTACCAAAGAAAAAAAAACCTTTAATCCCAACGTCATGATTAAAATCTCTCATGTCTTTACTGTTTAACAGCTTTCTAAGGGATTAAATAATGCAGCTTAGGTAGAGCATATTTATGGTATTTCAATATTGTCCAAAAGTAGATGGTAAAATAGAATCAATGAGATTATGACAAATAGCCAAAATCATTGAGATTATGACAAATAGCCACAGTGTGATATGAATCCTAATGATATAAATTATTCAATTTACTTGAATTTATTTCCACATCATGGGATGGAACGTGTTCCTTCAGCAAAGCTAGTTTCCATAGGAGTCCACAATTCTATATCATTTCTTATAGAATACCCAAGTATCTATGTCAGTTGAGATGGGTGTACGGAAAAAGGGCAGTGATAAGTCAAGGAATTGCAGTATATATATGAGATATTTTGCCTGCAAGGCAGAATGGCTGCCATATGAAGCGAATGCTGTGAAATCAGTCAATACGGACTGAAGTACTCTCTGGTTTTGAAAACGAGATAGAACAACATCTTTCGGCCTAACTCTGGAATCACGTTTCCTTCTTTGAGGCTCGATTTGTGGCCTCACGCTGCAGGAGGATGCCTGCTATTGTAATAGGCAGAGCTGATCTGTGTATATCCAGTCCAGTGCATTCCAACAAATCAAGGCATATCCACTCCTGAGCTGATCACAGATAGAAATGACCCAAAATGGCAGCGGACTTAATTAAAAGGTAGCTGCACGACCTGGATAAAAAAAAAGAAGAAGAAAAAGACAAGGAGATGGCTTTCCCGGGTGTCATTTTTTTTTTAAGGTTAACCTACTTCGTGTGAGCCTCCAAGATGGGTATTACACCACATCGCTTTCCCAGACCGCCAGCCTAAAACCCACTGGCTTTCTGCTCCATTAAAAAGGAGCAGGCTGAAAGTGCAGTGTTTAATGTCACAGAGATGATATTACCAAAGTGACGTTGCATGAAACAGGAAGCAAAAATTTGATCTGCACGTGCCAGATTTCAAATAAAATGAACTTCACACATTTGTGCAATCTTTGCGCATTTCAACAAGTATGATCGCTGACTTACAAAACGAAAAGGATGAAGACCTTTCTCAAGTCTCTCAGACACCGACAAAAGTGCGTTTTGATCTGAAGAAATTCAATATAGTGAGGTTTACTTACCTGAATGAAACTTTTTTATCGGATAAAAAGTTAAAGATGCATAATATGAACATAAATTGTCAGTGCTCGAGCAATGTTAGCTTACGAGAGAAAAGGTCAAAAATGTGAAATGACGGTGAATTGGCAGTACTAAAACAAGGCTTGCTTAAAAACTAATACATGTATGTGAGTAAAAATCATATTTGCATTTTCATTTGAGCAAAATCTATTGGTGCAAGTGACAGAAGGAACATAGACTAAATGCCTATTTTCATGCAATTTTTTTCTGTGATATGCACATATTCAAAAGTCATGCCTCAGTTACGTATGTTTTCACCCCGAGTTTACTTGCTATTTCTCTGATCTACTGGCTTTATTCCATTGCAGACATTCAAATATATTTTGCTCGTGGCAATTTTTTCCTCTAGGGAATGAATGACTTCCTATTGTGTTGATTGTTATTGTATTGGTATTGGATTGTTATGGTATTGTATGTATGTGTGTACTGTGATTTCAACAAACTGTAAAATGATGTCAACTTGAGTTGAAATTTGTCAGGCGTTGGATGGGACTTTTACATGCAACTTGTGCAACTGCTGTTGGCGAATCTTTTTGTCCTGCCTTGACGGCATCGACAGAAAGTTGATCAAATAAAATGCGAATCGCCTCGGCAACGACATCTCCGGGATTGAATTTCAAGCCTGGTGCATCGTTTCCAAACCCCCAATGCTCTTGTGTGCCCCGGACGGATGAAATTGCACTGCGAAAAATGTTATCATGGGCCTAATGACTTCACAGCTTTCCCTGACTGTGTATCTTGCGTAATTCGAGTCTCTGGGTTCTATTTATCGCTGTTACGATACCTAGCTACCACCTTCTCCCTGAAGTCACCCCTTCTTCTCAAACCCTTCTCCCTCAATCCCCCCCCCCCCCGTTTTTTACTTTCACTTGATGTAGTCTGTCAAGTAAGAAACTCAACCTATGTGGAATGAAGTTGTTTCGGTAAAAATGCATGCTGCCATAATTTTGTGATTCCTCCCTCCCTCCCCCACCCCACCCCTACTCGCAAGTCTACATAAGTTCCCTCTTGCTCACTTGGCATATTACATTTCTGTTCATAATTATGTTTGCTATCTGTGTGTGCCTTGGTTTGAGCACGGAGGTTCTAGTGAGCGGCTGCGCCCCATCTCTCGCTGCCATACGTAGGTGTGAATGCCATGTTTGGTTTGCTAACATTACATTTACAGCTTAGGCGGTGTGCTGCCATCCGTCGGGGCACTCTTTTCTATCCTTACTCCACTTTTAAAGGCAGGTGTAAATCTCTCCTTTGCCAAACAGCTCACTTGTTCCATTTTTTTACTCCACACACCACCCTTTGGATGAGACTGACATGTGACAAAATGACATTGTATGTCGTAATGATTCCATATCTTCCTTAGATCCTTACAATGTAATCCCCCCGTAACGACAAGCAAATAAATTCAATTACATAAATATGAAGGTGTCCACTTTTACAGTATCATGTTATCTCACATTTGTTAGAGCAAAATAATCATATTTTGGTAATATTGAGTAGGTAGCTACCATTATAGAGAAAGCTATCATTGATTTGCTAGTGCATCCATTTACACAAAGGTAGTTAGCCCAGAATTGAGTGAATTGTAGTACAGTACATTTGCAGAAAGCAAAAAGCAAAAAGCAAAAAGCAAAAAAAACAAACAAACACAACAACAAAACTGCATTTTTAGATTAACCAACAGTGTAGAAATTTGTCTCTATAATTGTAAAATGCTTTAACTACTTGTTGCCTGCAAACAGACACTAGGTAAGTCTTGTGATAATCAAATGGTTGCATTAGACAAGTGCCCATGACAGGTATGGAATATGAACTGGCCACCGTCAGGACTAACTTAAACCTATTGGGGCAAATCCTGGGTTGTTATGTGCTATAAGAATAAAATTTTGGAACAATGATCAAGTGAGGGTTGAATTTGCTGCTTCACGGCTACTTTGTGTGTTTATTGGCTAGTTGGTCACCTCTTATAAAGGGGGAGTTTTCCTTTCACTGGTATTTACTGAGAAGGGTATGTGTCTGGGAGAAAAACAAACAGAAGACAGAGAAACAATTGAAACAAATCGTATAAAAGCAACAAAATTGCATCAGTGTTATTCAACTGGGGATATACCTTTTGTATTACCTTTTTTTTTACAATATAGTTGTAAGAATGTACCTCTTCACATGATATACCCATCATATGGGAGCAATGTGTTACCCCTTTCTATACAAGTCTTCCTTTCCTGTGCCTCCCCCTTTCTACGCTCTGTGGCAGGGCAGTGCGCATCTGTGCATTTGTAATATGGAGGAGGGTGTCCGATGTTACCCTTCCGAGGAACTTCTTGCCATCCCCTTGGAATCTAGATCAGCAATCGTGAAATGTACACTTCCAACAGCCCCAGCAACAATCGCAATGCTAGACTGTCCAGGCTAAACAGCCATTTTTTTCCTTCTTTTTTTTTGGGGGGGGGGGGGGCATATGGTCTGCAATGCAGAGAGCACTTTTATGTTGTCTTTTTGACAATATTTATCTTATATCCTGTATCTCTGTAATTTGTATGAATTATTGCTGTACTTCAGAAGTCTCAGAAGAAATGCCTCCCCTTACATCAGTTTTTTATCATTTGTGTGTATGTACACTGTATGTGTGTGCTGACATCTTAAAATGTTCACATTCTATTGCATCATTTTGAATTGTTTGGGAGCAAAGGCCACAATCTTACAGTGTACCTTAACTGCCTCAATAATAGAAGCCAATATGTGAGAGACACATTTTGCTGCAATATACCTTCACCAATACATCTTTTAATTGCACAAGCTCATTTTTGACAAGTAAAAAGAGTAGACCGACTCCTATAATGTCTGATATCCTTCTTGCGTTATTTTTGATAATATCAAGAATTTCAGAGGCACTGTACAGAGACATCTATATGACATAGCACCAATGCATTAGCAAAATAAGTGTTTACAAGTAGGCCTATTTGCAGTCAGTGTCTGATGAATGGTAATAAAGAAAGAGGAGACGGTGTTCAAAGAATGAAGACATATTGAAAACTTCCCCTAAAAGAGACCTGTGTGCAAGTGGAAATGTGTCATTCCTTACTGATAAGACAAATTTAATCATGTATGAGATCATTTGCTATCTCATATATACAATCAGATAAAGTATGCTGCCTTTTGGGAGAATATCATAAAACTAGGGAAAGAAGAAAATGAGTGGGGGGGGGGGGGGGCGAGGGAGATGAGAAATACATCGGGATCCTTACAACCACACGCACTGAATATGCGCATCAATTTATGCAGCGCGGTTGCCGTGGAAACCGAGACTGCAACAATGGCTGCGTGCCTCGGCAATGGCAGAGTGGCCTCTTGACTGCGGGTATCACCTGGAGATTGGGAGAATGGATGTCTTGATACGAGGCGCGAGAGGAGCCAGAGGGTGAGGAGCTAACGGTGTCGGTGATGTTTTGTGCTGGTATTGGATAGCCACTGTGTCCTCCTGGGCAAGGATGTTGTGGGTGGATCGGACAAAACAATCCGATATTTGTTCCCCTTTCCATGCTTCCGTTGAGTCGTGGCAAAGGCTTTACTGTGATGAAGGTTTCCATCATGTCTCAGCCAACAAAAGCCCACTTCGATAGTTTGCATCCATGCTTCCTCCCGTCTTCCATATATACATACTTTAAATATCAGAACATAACTGAACTATTAAGATGATGAAAGAGACCTTTATTTTTTTTTTCCTTTAAAGACTAGTGTAGCTGGAATTCAACTTTTGAGAACAGATTTCTCAGTATATACAATTATGAATACTCTGCATTGAGGAAATATTGTTTGCGTTGGTGTTATGGCCATTTTGGCCATTTGATTAAGCTGTCAGATTCTGGGACAATGAGGGTTAATCTTAAGCTTCCTGTCTCGCAAACAAAATTCCAAGATGCTTATCTGATTTTCTGGAATGGGGTATGAGCTATACACCCACATATTATATGCCCCACTCCTTGTCCCCTTCCTATTTCTGCAAAGTGTACAATCAACTGCCCCCAGACAATTTTGGTGCTAAATTTGTCTTGTTGGGGCTGGCAAAGCAGGTCACATTCAAATGTCAAACAGCAGTTTGTAAGCAAAATGTCACTTTCCCATACGCCTTGATGATTCCTCCTCTTGAGGCAAAAGGTCCCTTTACAGTTGATGAACTGGGCAGCTACAAACACTGAAACAAAAAAGAAGAGATAGGCATCATAGGACACTAATGCGCAATGCTGATGATGCTAATCTATTCAATTGTAAGGATGATGTTGGCTTTGGAGATGCTTTTGTGCTGTGCTGTGTGTGTGTATGTGGGATAAAGGGTAATGTATTGGTGGAATGTAGGATTGCACTCATGCTTTTAGTGTAATGAATTTCTCAGTGGGACAACATATCAAGCGCTCATTGATGTTGTAGTTAGAAGGACCCATTGGGGGGAAGTGACCTATAGGAATGGTAAATCATCATGTATTTTGCTAAACATAATGCATGTGGACAGACTGATATAATGCCCATCTTGTGCTATATAACCCCCATCCACAAACACCCCCATCCCCCCCCCCCCCATATTCGGCACCACCAGATATAGTTACATCTCTATCAGCTTCAGGGTGCAAATAGAGTATAACTTGGTCTTCTCAAAAACATCTTATTTAATTGCGGTGAAATTAGTGGTCTTTATTTCTCTAGATCTTAGCTTTTACAAATTCACTATCCTGCAAGATGTACTGTAGCCTTAAAAAGGCAAAAACCAAAACAAAAAAAAAGATGGATAAAGATATGATGAGAACAGCTAGAAATCATTTCTCCATGATATCATGGAATATTTTCCCCATATCTGACTTGCATTCAAACCAACTCCTTGATTTATCGACACATGAGAATGATGTTCACTTATTCGTCATTGATGATTATTTACCAATAATCAGTCAATGTTATAAATGTCGAATGATGTACAATGTTGAGTTACCTGCCCTAATTGCTTCAGTATCCCAAACAAACAAGAAAATCAAGAATCTAAGTCATAATATACCATTCAGATTCTTGAATCCCTCAGAAGTGTTACAAATGTTAGCAAACATCAAATTATTTCGTAGGTAAAATGTATTGTAGCTGTTTTTTTCTTTGTTTACATTAGGTGCAGTGAACTTTTCCCTTTACTTTATCTCTTATACCATGGTACTGTATCTGACCGCTAGAGGAATACGTAGGGCTTTTAGGATTCATTTTTTTTTCCTCACTTGGCCAAGTGAGTGGTTACAACAAGTAACAAAAATGACAGTCCTGCTTTCTTACAAATCCCAGGTCTAGCCCCGTATTCCGCTACAGACATTAACGATGGTCGAATAAAGGCAGGACCTAGATATTTATTTACAAGCACTCTCAAAGTCCCAGAGTGATCCTGTCAAAATCATGTGCACCAAAGCAAACCCTTTGTGTTTGCACTTAAGCGACACAGAAAGACACCCTTCCAGAGTCTTAGGGATAACGAGAGCAGGGGAACCCCGGCGTATATATGGGACTGAGCTGACGGTGGTGGAGTGTTTACCCTCAGCCGTGGTGTTGACACAGGGGTAATAAATTGAGATTTACATAGATGAGGTTTGTAGGACGGGGGTGGGACATTAATGAGGAGGTTGCCACTTCAGTGTTGCTAACTGCCTCTCACGCGTGCCGACCCGAGAGTACCTCAAATTTTCAAACGAGGCGATCAAAGTGACATCACATTTGAGCGTCTCCCCTTGTCCTTGGCTAGTTTTTTTTTCCTCCTCCCTCACCCCACCCATCATATACAGGTTGACTGTCTTAAATGATACCTTGGCACAAATACTAATTGCTGGTATTTCTCTTCCCCCCCTTCTCTCTCTCTCTTCTGCTCTCCATGTGATCATCTGGAATCTGTCATCTCTCTCACGGTCATGATCGGCTCTTCACAGGTAAGGCAAAGAAAAATCATTATACCTTTCTTTCATTCAAATGAATATTCATATTTTTGGTGTTTCCTCACTTAAACAGAAGGAAAGTGTGTTTGTTTATCCATTTAAATATAAAGTTACTTCAGATTTCAATAATCTCTGTATTAATGTTAAAATCAATATGAAAGTCAATGCTGCTCCCATTCATTCCATAATTATTTTTTCTTAAAAACATTTCAGTGATCACAATTTTTTTCTGCAAATATACTGTTCCTAAAGTCCTTATTCATTCCATAATATTTATAAAAAGAAATCAGTATGTCATGATTAGCATGCCGACATTGTTTTAATTGAACCCTCTGACGAAATGAAGAATGATTCCAATCCTTACCATACCTCCCACTCCCTCCTCCCCCCTCTGCTTCCAAGAGAGCGCCGCAAAGTCCCCCAAAGTGGCCTGTCTCTGCCACAAAGGCAACCAAGTGATCAAAGAATTGAATTAGTCACAGATGTGGAATCAATGGAAGTATGGCAAGCCATTAGTGTATTGAAGTAGTAGCTAATTATATTGATTGCAGTACTGTGCCTCTCCCCTTGCCCAACCCAGACACACTGGACTGCTTTGATTTTGGACAATACTGCATTTCATAGATTTTAAGTGAAAGATTCTTCTCTCTCTCTCTCTTTTTTTAGAGTGCATATATGTAATTGTGAATGAATTTTGTTTACTGTGATAAGAATTTCCTTATGAGGAAACAAAAAATGAATGCTTGACTTCATACTGGCTGAAATGATTTGTGAATAAGGTTCAAAACAGGTTTGCCATATTGTATGTTGACATTTTCATGACTGTTTGTTGGAATTGAAATCTGTTTCCATTTGTTATTGTGATTCTGGACATGAGAGACTGAGAGAAAGACAGAAAGAGTGAGAGAGTGATACAGACAGAGGAAAAGCTCATCAAGGTTCCCAGTGAATGGTTTATAGCTATTTGAAGGTTTCCGTAAACCATTAATGATATGACAGAATGGAAGAAATTTCCGATGCATCCTGGGTGAAAGTAAATCAAGGTTTTGTCTTGCAGGCATCTCTGCTGCCATGCATACATCGTGAGTGTATTTTTGTGCGACATAGCAGTAGCATTAGGACTTTGTAACCAGCTCTAAGGGTGTAGGATGTCAGTGTTTGTTGTATCTGGCTTAAAAAGAATCTTTCACTCTCACTGTGCTGTTCAATACTTTTTATAAAAACTTCATTCAAAAAAGCTTTTAAAAATGGAATTCCCCATATCCGTATGAAATATGATCTTCAATAGTGTACATTACATTTTCAATGAACATGTTGGACTTATAATTTTTTTTTTCTCAGTGGGCATGTTATGGGTAACTAAGTCAATGTTTCTTGTTCTGTGGGGGATTGAATTAATGCTCCCAGATTTTGGATGAAATCTCATTAGGCCATTTTAACCCTTTGAAGACAGGCTGATTTTGCTACAACACACATTTCCTATGGACACTTGCCCAAATTTACTCGGGACTCGTCCTCAATGGGTTAATGAAATCAGTGTAAAATATAGCCCTTAATCTTTAGTTGAAAGTATTGATTGCTCAAAACAAAATATAAAAAAAAATCATCTGTTGTTGAAATATTTTATGTACCATCATGCTTATGCAGTAACAGAAATAGTTTTAAATAAATACTCCAAAGATCCACTCCAAAGATCCACAGAGAAATGCTGGTAATTAGTACCTTTAATTTCGATGGTCCCCAATACGGTCTGGCGACCCCTGCAGCCAGCCACGATCAGATCATTGCATAGACAATCCATATCTCCCAGCTGTATTTGTGTGTTCTGAGAGAATGTTGTGCACACCCTGGGTCTTCTCCACTCCTACAGAGACTGTAAATATAAATAAACACAGCGACCCAGTTGTCTCATCTTCTGCCTGCATTCAGTAGCCAGTGGCATACCCTACGTAGGCAGAGTTGAGTTGTGCGGTAAGATATAGAGATAGATATATAGATAGAGGGAGATATAGGGAGAGTGAGAGAGAGATAGAGAAATTAGAGAGATGAATATATCTCTTTTGTGTTTGTGTATATGTGGGATGAATATATATGTGGGCCAATCTAGAGAGAGAGGGGGGGGGGGGGAGAGAGAGAATAATGATATGATTAATGTAAAGTGTGTGTATATATGTGTGTGAACGTGTGTGTATGTATGTGAATGAGTGTGTATGTAATACTGAGACAAAATGGGAGAGAAGGGGTAGAGAGAGAGAGAGAGAGGGAGATAGATGGAGAGAGATAGAGAGAGAGATAGTGAGAGACTGAGGTCAGATGATGATTAAGGTGAATCAATTAAATGGAGCTCATTCTGGAGAATGGCTGGGGCTTGGGCTAAATTGATTCCACAAATGAATTTGCACAAATGGTATTGACATGAAGTGTCCCCTCCATGCACTTGTACGTATGCTGTTATAACATGGCTGGCATTCCAACAATGTGCGTATTGTGAGATGAATGCATGGATATTTTTTCCTCCCACTCCATAGACGATATAATTTGAAGTGTCTGTCTTCCGTTTCCTCTCCGGGAAATGGCAGATCTGCATTCAACGAGGCACTTGTCCCCTTTATTTTGGAACTCAAAAATAGGGGCTTTAATCCCTTCCGTTATTGACTCTGATGAAAGCACTTTGCCAAACTGGAACGTCCGAGGAAGAAGCGCCTCCGCAGTTCTCCAGCGTTGCTCCAGAAGTGCTGCTCAAGTCTGGAGGTGCCGTGTGTGGCACGCCGAGACATGAAAAAAGATTATGCGAACGGACGAAGTAGATATATAAACAAGATTCCGTCCAACAGATGTATGTCATGGGGTCGAACCCACAACTAATTAGCGTGGGATATTTGCTTTCGAGGTACCCAGGGAATGAGAGATTGCTGACGCGAATCCTCGGGGGGGGGGGGGGGGGAGTGTAAAATAGAAATGGGGTAAGGAGGTGTTTATCCTGTAGTATTTGGTTTGTAGCATGTGAAGTTATGACACTTTCAGCAAAAACAGTTTTTGTTTCCATGACAGTTAATCCGCTTAAAATTTTTTATTAGTTTCTTTGCAAATGTCAGGAATTCATAACAGGAAATCAGTCGGCTCAATGCTGTTAAGTTTGCTATAGTCTACATTTTAGATAGAAAAAAAAAATATTCTAGATGCACAAGGAAGGCAACGCATAAATATTGTGCTAAAGCAATGTCAGTATTACTTGAAATGTGTATCAATGTATTACTTGTCATCATTGCATATTATCTGAAAGAAGCCTGCATGTATATACACATTAATATGCTTTCTGTATTTACGTATCACACACACACAATATCAAAATATCACGTTGTATGAAAAAATTATGAAGTTGACATGTCTAAAAGCTCTCTCCAAATATACTCAAGGGTGATGTTGATGGGATGCTCTGAGGATGTCGATGAGATGATTAAAGTGGGAAGGATGCATTCCCACGGGCCCCCATCCATCCTACTATGCAAAGGTACACGATGCAAGAGCACCTTATCGAAAGCGCCCATCTTGCGAGGTGTCGAAAGCAGGCTTGCATGCCATGCCATGGCTGTCTTTCTGGATGCAGAGAGGTTTCAGCATCTCCTCCACACCTCGGTACTCTGGTATGCCCTGCCAGAGGAGGCGGCATCCTACCAGGGGAGGAGGTAGGAGTAGATGTGACCATGAGATAGAGAAGTGCTCCTAGCATGTTTCTTTCTGTGCTGTTTGTGTATTTAACTCATCACTCCTCTTCTCTTCTTGCTCTCCTTGAAAAGAGAGAGAGAAGGAGGGAGAATTAAATAAAAAAAATGACAAAATGTTGTCGAATGGTGAGAGCCGTAGCCATGAATAGACGCAGCCTGAATGACAAGTTCACATGCTCTTGACAATAACCAAGTATTTCTTTCCAGAAATGAGAGAAACATCTGGAATAAATTCTGACAGAAAAAAAGCAACAAACAAAGATGCAGAAGTAATAGAGAAAAGACGGGGGGGGGGGGGGAGAGCAGGATATTAAGTACCATCTATTATTGTGAGTTTACAAAATTGTTGGTTGGTGTAGGACCAAATTGATAATCAAGTAAACCAGAATGAGAGACTTCAGATTGTAAATGTAGAAACAAAAGGTATGTTATCCATAGACATGGAAAAGTCTTGAATGCCCTTTTGGTTCCAAGATGATGAACTCTCAGAGGGTCATAAACTCCTGGTCTATCAAGTGAACTGATTTGCATCTGTTAATTCTTCGGATAGTCGGCATGACATCCACCAGATGACTACAACCTCTGAGAATGAATTAACATCTGAGAGATCAAGAGTAAAACAAGAGAGGGCTCCAAGGTCGCTGTGCGCACACAATCTTGATGAATTATGGGATTGCTGTAAGCCGACTCTCTTTCCAGGTTCCTCGTCGCTCATTCAAGCTACACATCAGTCAATCTGTTGAGCTCGGGTGGACGCATGGTGTAATCTCCTCCATCTTCTCCCGCAAACACTTGTAACTTTATCAGCATCCTCGGAGGGAAGAGCCCAGTTCCCCGGCCCAGCTTTACCCGTTGCTCCTGCTCCAGCCCACCCCATCCCATCTCATGCCATCCCATCTTTCCCCTCATCACTGCATGGAAGTCTGAAACAAAAAGTCCAACACAAGGTCAAACCCATATGTGCATAAACATGTAACCGCAGAGGTTTCCCCTCTTCAGACGCCGGCGCTGTACTGCCGCATTCAGATCAAGATATCAGTCCGCACTTTGGGCTCTGTTTGCCTACGTACATGGTAAAATGGTGTCCCATCTCAGTAAGCTGCCACCATGGGGAGATGCAGTGAATGGCTTCTGACAGCAGAGAGCATGCACTGAAAGCGCAGAATGAAGAGGATGTCAAGCGCAAATGTGTCCCCTCTTGCGCAAAAAAGCGTCCCCGCAGAGTGCTGGCGTGCAGCATGAAATTTGCAGAACGTCAGCGCAGGGGTGCCCTTCCCGGTGCAGTCAGCAAATACTCCCACCGCAGAAAGGTAAAGGGCTTTGTTGACACTGAGCAGTACGCTCTTTGCTTCTTGGCCGGTTTGCATCCCCCCTTTTTCGTGCCCTTCGTAATTCTCACACCTCCTCTCTATTCCTGTTGCATCTTATTTCTAGAGGCTTTCTTTCTTAAGGTCAGGCCAAGGACATGTCCGACAAAACATTTCTGCTGAGATCTACTGACTTCTCAAGTTTGAGGGCAGACCCATGTAGTTAAATGCGTAAAGCTCCTTAACCCATTAGTCACTGAAATGCCCGAAACTGTCCATCTTATCCATCCCTAAAACACCCGAAACCACTGGTCTGTTTAAAAAAAAATTGTGCTTTACCATTTTTTTGTTTTAATTTAGAATGTATAATTATGTAATTTGAAAAAGGTCAAGGGTCAACAAATGTGTGTCAGAATTATGTCTGTGACACACCATTCTCTTGGTGTAAATTCTTAGGCTTTCAAATAAACAAAACTTATATTAGACAAAAATAAACATGCGGTGAGCTATTTCATATCATTTAGGATGTTGTCAAAATGAGAGCAATATTGTGGTACCTTCAAGTGAACCATAAGCCATTATGTACAGAATCCTCAGTGGCTAAAGGGTTAAGCCACTAAGACAAATTGGCCATTGACATTGCACACAAGTACATGTGTAGGGCTGTCAGAGGAAATGACAGATTTAGTTGAGAAGGAGGGAAGTGAGGTTATGATAAAAATCTTCTGTAGTGAATGTCTGGCTTGCAAATGCTCCTCTAGGGTCTGACAGAAGGCAGATAGTGAAGAGGGGTGGGGGCATATTTGCATATTCTTCATTTTATGTTGCATTTCCTTAAGCATACACACCTATGCAAAGAAATGTAATTTAGATACTCATGCACACTTTTTTTCCTGCTTCCTTTACAGTGATTGGTACAATTATTTCATTTAAAATAAAGTAAAAAAATGTAAAACGACATTTGATTTATTACAATAAATCAGCTCCTTACAATTGGCATTAGACTGAAATAGATGAAAAAAAAAGACTTCGTAATGAAACGGAGAATAAGTGTGATGCAGTTGTTATTTTTTGTATTGGGGTTCCAAATGATAGATCTGTAGCTACTTTTTGGCAACAGATAATAGTGGGGCAGTGTGCCGTGATGTTTCCTTTTCTGATGGTCAGCTGGATTGATTATGGCTTGGCCTTGAAAAAAAAAATGAAGAGATTGCCTTCCCCCACCATCTCCCCTGTTTTTGGCTGTCTTGGGTTTCTCATTCCCTCACCATGATGCGTGGATGGCATGTGCCGAGACGGGAGGGCCCCCCTGTCATAATCCTACCTTCCTTCTCTCTCCCCCGGAAAGCTCCCGTGCATCCATGTTTCCGAGTTTTAGTGCTTAACAGTCAGCAGTGCAGACAAGCAGGAATAATTACATTAATGCACACTCCGGTACTTTGAACACCATTCCGGACGAGCATTCCCGATGGTGCGGCCTCTGCTTCTATTTTGTTTTTTCCAGCCCTCGGGCGCGAAACGGGAGATGGCTGTTTTCCGACAACTTTGACGACGCGCGCTGGGTTCCCCTGCATGGTACAGGTTGTTATTACATTTTAATTTCGCATTAGCACCATTTTCAGCTTTTTAAATGGCTCGGAAAAATGCTTTCTGAGAATTCTCCTGATCAGTGATGTCATCAGAGCCGACAGACTACATGTTACAGAGCCCTGTGCTTCACCACATATATTGCTTGTATGCTTAGAGGATGCCATCACACAATGCGCTTATAAGCTTTTAGAGGCAAGTGACATGTATATCCTGTCTTTGCAATCATGACCACTATTGTGAGTGAATATCAGAACATTATGCCAGATGACAAAGGAAATAACATATTATTTGCCAAATTGGCATGTTTTCTGGCCTCATTTTCTTCTAGAGTATGTGTGACAGTAGAGATCCATTTTGTGGCCTTGTTAAGGGAGCATAGCTGTTTACATGTGTAGTTGGCTGAGAAGCTCTCATGTGATTCAAAATGATATGTAGTGATCATTTTATCTAGTGTTTTATCAATGATTGGTAAATGCACACACACACACCCACACACACACACACACACACACACACACACATATATATATATATATACTGTATATATGTATCCATTCGTTCATTTATTTATTACCGGTATATACACACATATAAATCTCAGATAGATTCATGAAAAAAAAATCACAGAACGGAGACAAAGAGGGTTTTTAAATCCTAAGTGCACAAAATGCTATGTAAAGTAGAGTTCTCTTTCTGTACAGGAGGTCATTGTTAGTATACTGAGTAGGTTATTTGTCAGCAAGAGGAATATTGTGAATCATATTGGCCAAGTTATCTTTCCAAGATATCTTATGGAGATTTTCTTTTATGGGGAAAACCAATAATAAAGAGTATACAAGAATAAAAACAATATTTGAGCAGTCATTGAGTACTGTATGATCCGTTTGTTTGAAAATGAAATGAATTGTTATATTGGGTGCTTGCTCATCAAGTATTTGCGCGGCAAATAAGCTTAATCAGCAAATAATCTGTGCCATGTACATGAGAGCAAATTGCATATGAAATCACTCGTGTTAGAAAAAAATCCCCTTCTTTCAGCCTTGACAAATTCTTGTACCTTGAAATGGAAGTATGCTGCTCTTGGCATGGATGCTAAACCTTTGCACAACTTTAGTTGAGACATCATTTGTTCTTTTTGTTTATTTTAGTGGCAAGCAGACAAAATATTCCCCCTTCCTTCTAAAAAAAAAGGGAAAGAAAAAGAGAGAAAAAAAAAGTGAGATGACAGATTAGAGCAAACAGGAATTTGCTGCTCAGTTAAGCATGATATGAGCCAACCCCTTACATGCAAAACTCTGTTGACTTTGACTTGGTCCATGATGCATGATTGCCAGTGTGACCCTGGACATTGTCGTCGTTGTCGGCACACACACACACACACAGAAGTGTCGTGTGTGTTTGTCTTCGGTGTGACAGACGGCACCAGACTTCACACTTCACACCCCATTAGCAGCGCCGATCCTTAAGCTGAATCGTAAACTCCATCTATCTACACTCCTTGTCAGATCTTCTCGTTTTCTGTGTCAATGTATTTGTGAAACACAAATCACTTTCTGTATTACATTCATCTATGTGTCTTTTCTGTCTTTGTTAACTTATACTTCCATAATACTATTAACTTTGGTATCTTACCACCATTGCACCCTGTTGTTTTTTTCAATTTCCAGCTATATATTTGTTTCTCGTTACTGTATTCTTACACATACTCTGTTCTCTCAAATCTGTATACATGGGAGTGTAGCCATATCTCTAACTAGCTAGGACAGGAAAGCTCCTCTTCTTTGTTCTTTTTCTTCTATTTTCTTGTTTTTTCCTTGCTTCTATCAAAATACCTGTCCATGGAGTTATGCTTTGTGTCAATTTTACCTTTGTGGATCTACCGCTGCAATTTGTCTCCATGTCGGTTCTCTCTGTGTATCCTTACAGGTTTTCACATGTCTCTTCTATCCATATTTGTTTTCACATGTCTCTTCTATCCATATTTCATTCCACGAATGAAATTTGGATTTCCTCATACTTTGAAGCCAAAGAAAACTAATTGATCACCATGTCCATGTAGAAAGGAAAGTGCAATTTTGTTGCAAGAGAAGGCAGATGCCATTTCATATGTGGACTTTCCCTGAAGGCAATTCAAGCTTCATTCAATGTAACATTTACATCAAAGAGAATTACATGTTCATCTGAACACTTGTTGACAGAGTCTTCATTGCATCCAAGCTGCACATTCATGCTGTCTGGTTTTGTTGATAACATATCTGGACTCCATTTCATATATTACTGTACGACTACTTCCACATCTTTGTGAGATAGCAATGTATGACACACACACACACTCATGTGCACAAAGATTTACAGCTCATGCTGACATACATAGCACAAAGATAATAATTTGGTTTGATTACTTGCACTACTTTGAATACTGTTCATCTTCCTTAGATGTCCCTCTCACTCCCCCCCCCCCCCCTTGTTTGTCCCACTGTTTGAGAGTACATCACTTTAAATCATCACCTATTGGATCACTTTAATGCCATGCAATGAAGGTCAAATGAAGTGGCATTTAAATCTCTAGAATTTGATGCCTCCCCTCCCCAAAATAAACTTGCTATTAAAATATAGATGTATTTGAATCTTGAGGTATTGTAAAGCAAGCAAAAGTTGGAGTGATATGGGCATACAGCGTGTATGTTACTCAAGTTGTCTTATCTGCCTCACGGTATCTATAAAGGCATATGATACTTGTGGCATCTTTACAAAGATGACCTACTTTCCTGTGCTTTCCTTCAAATGAAGATCTGAAGGGGGCAAGTATATAGGTGCATTATACATAAATAATTCTAGTGTCCTGTCTCCTAATCCATACTTGATCCCCCCCCCATTTAACCCGTTGAGGATGGGCCGATTTTGCTACAACACACATTTCCCATAGACCCCTGCCTGAGTATACTTGGGTCTCGTCCTCAATGGGTTAAAGATGTACTTTCAGTTAATCATTTCTCCCCTGCCACGACAAACATACCACCACTATTTGCATTATAAGTCCATTTTTCACCGCAGGTGCTCCACGTGCTGTCCAAAAACACCTTTCATTGCAAACACGACCACAATGTGACATTTCAGGAGAAGGGATGCAAAATTGCCTGAGGGCTGAAGGGGAGAGAAGTGGTGTTAATCATCTGAAACAATCACCAGGAATGCATCATCTGTGATGGATGCTGCAAATGGAAGATGTAGACAACATGTGGATCTGTTGGAGCCAGAGACGGATGAAGACACCAATAGAGCAACCTGAGATGAAAAATTTTGTCAATTTCTTTGAAATCAAGTAACAAGTTGAAACAACCTTATGGCGTCATCAAGTTCTCGGTGTGTAGTGCTTGAATAAATAGGTAGATAGATAGATAGATAGATAAATTAATAAATGGATAAATGAAGAAATGAATGAATAAATGAATAATTGACTGACTGAATAAATAGATAGATAGATAGAAAGATGGATAAATAGATAATTAAATAAAAAACTAACTAACTAACTAACTAACTAACTAACTAACTGAATAAATAAATACCATCCCTGCAAACATCATCAAATAACTGTTTTAATGTAGGTCTTTTTAATAGTGGGCAATAAGTTAATGAAACTGACAACAAGTTTACGTCGAGCTGTTCTCCTACAGTTATTTCATCTGCCAGTAAAAGTGGTGACCCAATGTACTGTCTCCATGTAATATTATCCCTTGTCTGATTGTACCGGCTCCAATTAGCCTGAGCTCGTATTTCATCCTCTGTGACCCTCTGTTCGATTCATCACATCCGAATGAGACATGCATGGCTCATATTTTTTTCTCCCTCTATATTCCTTTGGAACTGTTAGAAGTTGTTGGATGTATTGAGGAGGGTGACAGAATGTTTGCACCACGGATGACCTCTCAGCTCATCTCGTGATCATCATCGGTCGCCTCTGCTCCTCATCAACATCATCGTATCTTTCTGCATCACATTCCGTATCCATACCAACATGGATGCTACGGGATGCCCTCCTCGAATATATGGTTGAGGTGATATGCTGTGACTGCGAGGAATGAAAGCGTAGTAGAGTCCCCATCAAATCACACTTTATATCTCCTAGATCAGTGAACTCTGACCTTGTGGCAGTCCTATCTTAGCATTCTCAAGTTTTACTCATTTCAGTCAGAGTCGCAATGCCAGATGGCAGGTACTGTAACTCTTGTGTGATTACAGTGAAGATGAATGTCGGTTCTGACCCTTTTTTTCGGGGGGGGGGGGGGAGGGGATTGTCACAAAACCACCAAGAGCAACAGTGTCAGGTTACTCTGGATGTGACTTTAATAAGAAGTCTTTTGCACCCACTCCTTCACATTGATAATGCCAGCAAGGCATCATGTCCTCTGGTATGTTCTTCCCAATAGAGTTTAATCTACCTGCACTTTTTTATGTTTGAATGAAGAGTACACTCATCATTCATTATGTTTGAGCTCTTGCTAATTGCAGGTGGACCCTCCATTTCCCATACCCCACCCCCACTCAATTTTTCCACGACCATACTCCTTGGTTTTGAACAATTCAGCATCCACCATTCTGAATAGCTATAATCTTGCTATTTCCAAGTACCTTATAAAACGTTCCCTTCCTAAACTCTTATGTTTCAAAAACACATTACACCCATTCCTCTTAATGTCTTGATGTTCTGTGCTGTATCCAAGATCAGCTCCAATCCTTGCCCCACCCTCCTTCTCTCCTCTCTTACCCCACCCCCACCCCACCCCCTGTGGGGCACGGTTTGATTCATGGCTGGCCATCAAAGGGCCATGCGACAGACACAGAGCTGGAGGTGTGATCCATCAAGCCAGCAGCTTTAGGATGTCCGCATCACCTGCAGGACTCCCTCAGTGACATTGAACCCACCGGAAGAAATCCACAACCACGAGAGGAGTCAAGGGAGAGAGAGAGAGAGAGAAAAGAGGGTAAAAAGGGAAAAAAATGATGAAAGTCAATCTATTCTAGACTGACCTTTTTTTCTTTGGCCAGGGTGACATTTGTAGCACATCAACAGTTTGGTAGAGAAATTGGGAGGAAGCGATTCATAAGGCATCATGCCATTAGGACTATGAAGCCTGCATATTGAAAATAAAAGAAGAAAAGTTTATCATTGGTAATTCAAATGTCTTCACTCTTTTGGAGTGTGAGTTATGGCCCTATATTGATGACTGATGGTCAAAGGAGTAATCATGGTGTAAAAACTAGTAAACTGCTGTCCTCAAATTATGGCTAGCTTTATTGACTGTAAATGTCTGTGCCTTGATGGATGTTGGGTGGAAATGCGATCTAAATTTCCGCAACAATATCCCTACTTGCAGCAGGGACATGACAATTAAATAGAGTTTTATGTGTGTTGTGGGTTTCCTCTCTGTATGGATATGCCATAGTTAATTTGTCAAAGAGATATGTGGTGTTGGGTTTCTTGCAGTTGTAAAATGATTTATTGACATTTTATTTTGTGCATGATTGTAATCACTTCAAAGCAATTCAAAGATATAAAGATATTATTGGAAACTGCAGTTTCTCTTCCAAATGGACCACTTCCTCTCAATATAACAGATTGATTGAAAGATGAAAGTGGGGCTTAGTAAGGATGGAGGGTTGTCTGTCGGTTTGTGATCAAACAAATGAATATGAACTGAACCATATGGCTTTATGTCCAAGACACTTGAAATGACTAAAGACATAAACTACAAGATACATACCACAATGACAATGACAAGTGACAGTGCAAGTGAAAGTTCCAGTGAAGTTGCCCTCATCCCCAAGCCAAGTTTTGAGAAGCATTAAAAGCAAAAATTGTGCATAAAACAAGTTGACAAGGAGTAGAAATGATCAGAGATAATCTTTGAACATCAAGCTTTCCAGGAAAAAAAAATGGGAAAAAAAAACCCTTTCCAGGAAGCATTGTACAAGGTCCGTTGACAACACTTCCATGTACCCGCATGTGAGATGCACAAGGCTTGGATCTGCTTCCAAGTCTCTTCTCCAAAATGTGAGTTTCTGTTTATATCATCCGTTTGCATCTCAAACAATGATGTGTCAAGTGTTTGATGGATTGCCATGGCCAACATTGATCACATTGGAATTCCTCCCCCCCCCCCACCCGCCCTGTGTTCGAACAAGATTTGGAGGTGCTCCGCAAGCCCACACAGTGGCTTGGTGTTAATGAAACACGTCAATGCTGCCGCCGTCCTGGGTGCTTTGTGGGCATCATCACCATCACCTGACACCCTGCTGCGTATTGTGGGAGAGCTGATGAAATCTACTCTCTATTTAGCCGGGCCGAAGCTGGAGCTGTGCTAAGAGCCGACTAATCACCGGTCTGCCAGATGGCTTTGCCACCACAACACCCCAGCATCCACCACCCAGGAAACGGGATAAAAAGCACATACCTCTCATCTTCTCTTCTCTCTCGTGTCCTCATCTCTTTTTTCACAATCATCTGCACTTACAACAAGTGGACAACTTCTCAAAGTATTGCTTTACACTTATCATATTTGAACATCTTTCGGCCTGTCAGTTTATTTTTGTTACGACTGCCGAAGAGAATACAATATCATTCACAAGAGACATGATGAATACTCTTTTGCTTGTGATTTCCCAGCAAAACATCTTTTGTTTGTACTCAGCTATGATTAAAATCCATTTGGAGTCCAAGTGTTATTTCCCTCACCAGCACTATCCAGATCTCTATTTACTCTTTAAATTGTTTCATTTTTCTTTCTTTTTTTGCCATGCTGCTTATCTCATTTTTTTTCTAACACCTCTTTGTGTTCATATAAATCCATTACTATTCCTGATATTCTTTTTGCCTTTTATTTCCTTCCCCTCTCCTGCATTTCTACTCTTGATTCTTTCTTCTGATATTCTCTAAAGAGTGCATAGTATCACTACCTCTGTATCTGTCCGGTCATCGGTCTGCTTAGCCATCTTCTAAATCATCTCTTTTGGACACATTTTTTTTTGTCAACCTCTGACATTTTCTTGTCATTCTCAATTATCCATTGTACAATTTCCATCCCTGACAGAGATCATAAAGTTGTATATTTCTCCCTCTCTTTTTCTCTCTTATTCTCTTTCTCTCCCATTGCTGTTCATCCTTCTCCTCCTCCTGCTGTCCTCCAATTTCATCCTTCCCCACGCCCCTTTCCTCCTGACCAGACCAGCTTTCGGAAGGCCCTCAGTCATCCAAACAGCTTAATTAAACACCCCCAACCTGCACTGAGGGTCACAATAAAGTGCAGATTGTATTGTGATTTACACCATAGTCCCTTTAAAAGACTGCCAGATATCGCACCAAGCACATTTGGCCCAGTGTTATTGCAACCCCAAAGGCAGGTTGGAAATTTCATTAGGCTTCAACACTCATGGATAGCTTGTTTATTCTCCCCCTCTCTCTCTCTCTCTCTTCAATGTCTGTAAAAGTCAGGAGTGTCTTCATTTGCTAATATGTCACACAGTTTGTGCAAATGAATTATTGGTTTAATATGGTGACTCCACTCCTATGAAACTAATTTTTTATTTTGATTTGTTAACTTTTGAATCCATCTAAGGATAAAGGACCATGAAAGTGAGAGAGAGAAAAAAATACTGTTGATGAAATTAACCTGTTCCCTGCTAAATATCCTTAGACTTATTTGTGAAAGACCAAGAGATAATTTGTCTATAGTGGGTTAATTTCCTTGAATATGTTTATGTTCAGAAAGCATTCTGATATTACAGAATTTCTATCATTTTCTTCACAGTCCAATGTACTATATAAGATGTTATTTTTGTGAATTTCGCGAATCACTGTAGGACTGCGAATTTAACAACACATGAAAATGTCACAATGCACTAAAGTAGTAGTGTACTTTTAATACAATAGCCTCAGTGTCAACTTGGGAAAGCAACATCTCACAAAAATGGCCGTAACATCTTTTGCGAAAATATCGGTATGCAAAAATTACAGCTTATACTGTAACATCAACTTTCACAATGTCTTTTGTTTTACCCAGCCAATATTATGTGCTTCTTGTTTATGTTCTCATTCTTTCTATCTCACGCTCTCTCTCTATTATGAACTGTACCCAAATATGTCAGAGTAGAACTCTTGGAGAATGAATAACAGGCTAGGCTCCAAGAAAGACTTCTACATTATGAGTGTCTTTCGTATTCAATAATTATCGGTTTTTGGAACATGATTCTAAAATCGATTTTTGTCCGCTGTTGTTCACATGTGGCAACAAAGAAATCACACTTGGCTGCAAATAAAACACTTTAAATCTCTGAGCAGCACATGCCTAAAACAAGGACGAGAACGGTACATTCATTACCTAGTGTGGAAAATTGCATCATGTGGTTGAAAAAAAAAATAGAACCGATATTTCCTCTATGCTTTTCAAACAAACTGCACAGAGCTTATTAGTGTGAGAGTTTGAAATAGATATCGAGATGGATTGATTTTTGCATTGCATTGCAGATCATAATAGTTTGCAAGTTTTGTAGTTTTCTACACACTAGACTCATTGTTTTTTTTTTTCAATTATGTTGCAGAAATCTGTTGTTAAAAGCCATCGGTGTCAGGTGTGTGTGAACTATCCTTCTGTTCCAAGAAGGCACTTTCCCTACAGGCATCTCTTCCCACTTCTATTAAATGGGGAAGCATGACAATTTGTAGTACAAAGTGGAGCATCTTACAGCCTTTCCCCTTTACGCTACACAAATTTAGGGATTATTCAAGGTATTAGTGTCTAAAGTCTAATCTCACTAAGACTCTTAATCTATTTTAATCCTCTTGTACCAACATAATCTCTTACAATCTCACAAGAATCAAATACCTAGTGATACTTGTCATGTCTTTTAAGAGAGAGAGAGAGAGGAAAAAAGGAGGGTTTTGATCTTTGAGTAAAGAGAGGAAGAGGGAGATAGGGAGGGAGAGCTTTAAGACACGTTTTGAATAGCAAACAGCTTTCTTCATTTTGTGTGGCATTGATGGAGAACTGGCCAACTTGGTTTTAAAGAGAAGGGCTTCTATGGTTTAGCACTGTTCAAATGCATACTGATGTCCTTGGGTAGTCAACTTTTTACAAAGTGCTTTAAATAGTAATGATGCTCATAGGCTAACCAATTCTAGATAGATCTAATACATTCAGATCACTTTATCTTCTTATATTCCCAAGTATTTTACTCATCAAAACTTTAGTTAAAATAAATGCCACATGAGTTCTTTCGAAATGACTCCCAGGAGATCTAACTTGGCATACATCATGAACAGTCCCTCTAATTCAGTGCTTCTAGAAGATTTGCCAAAATTTATTATGTATTTGTTGTATTGTAAAATGCTAAAAGAGGTGTCTACTTACTCAAAAGTATGAAATAGGCCTGCAAGACATTTGCCCGACATTTGTAGTCATTCAAATTTTCTTTTAATCAATAATGCCAAGATCTATATTGTCCCCATTCTCTTACCATTCTTCAATGATTGTATCGATGTCCCGTCAGCGGTGCCAATGCATGACAAAAGATAGCTTACCGCTTTGAGCATATGTTTGCAAACAATGGCTTTTGTGTCGCTGTTGATATAAGTGCGGTTTGAAAGTTGATCTCATGGATAGATTCATTCCATGATAGGTGCATGTATACTGAGCTCATTAACATGATGACATTGATATTTTTGTCATATCTATGTAGTGTTTTCATAGGACTTCTTTCTGTTATGTGAATGTTGCACACATTTCCACTCCTACATTTCAAAAGTAGACTTTCCTCATCTTGTCCTTCTGTGTCACTTTCACAATGGTGTTATGTTTCACTCAATATTTTCTTGCTGCAACATTACAATGACTGGAAGAGATTTAAATCATTCAAATGAAATTAATGACATTTTTTATTACAGAATCTTTGTAAAGAGTTAAATTAGATCATGAAGAGTACCCCTGCTTTGTTTGTGCCCTATCTAGAAATGTTACTTTTTACCCAGAAGAGATAGTTTTTGTTACCATCTTATCTTACTGGGTACTGGAAAACTTCTGGTACAAAGTTCTGAATGGGCCGATGATGTGTTGGGGCCAAAAGTGGAGAAAAGCTACTGTCCTCGAGGCTTACAGGTACATGGGGGTGGACTGGAGTCAAATTCTTGCAGAGTCTTAGCTACAGAATCCATCGATCCGTTTATATGATACCGTCCGAGTCCTCCTTTGTGCTTCATTGTCACCGCTCTGACCAAGAGAGTCTGGAATATTGAATTTTCCTTTGTTGACGGTGGGAAGGGGGTTCCTTGCGACCATCAGGTGAGGTCTTCATTGAATTTCAAGCTCCTTTGTTCATAAGCCAGCATTTTAGTTTAGGAGTGGGGGGGGGGGGGGGGGGGTAGGGTGGTGTGGGTGTTGCCGACTATAAGCACCTACAGCAGGTATGTGCATTCAGACTGTTTAACTTTAGGGATGAAGGAAAAACATGGGGTGGGGGACATAGGACAGACAATAGTAACATTCCCATGTCTTGTGTCTAAAGAAATATAAATAATCAATAAACATTGATAAACAATGGCCTTTTGTTCTTGATAGAGACAAACGGTGACCTGGTGCTGTATTGTTTTTGTCATTTCAAAGCAAAAGAACATCAGATGACCTTGATTGTACATGTAATGCTAGCAACAGATGCATTGCAGGAAAAGTTGTCGATGACACCTGTTGCTCTTTTGTTTTATTTGTCTTTTTGGTTTGCTCTGGAAATGTTAACAAAACTTATCATTGTTGCCTTCATTATTCCTTCTTAAAGTCCTTGATTCCTCGAATGAAAAAAAAAAACAATGACAGAAAGTGATACTGTGGCTGATGTGTTTATTTTTTTAGTTTTACAATAGTTATGTTAATATGCAAGTTACTGCATTATTTCCAATGCACGCTATTGCAGTGCATTACAGACTATTAGAGCTTTAGTTGTCTGAGTGTGACAGTATACCAGTGGAGGCTAAAGAAAGTTAGGGGGTACTTGCCTGGACATGCATGAACAACTGGTAGAGTCTTTACATTAGAGTATTTTCAACATAAATTGTGGACATGTGGTGCTTTTCTTGATAGGTAGAAAATTTTATGGCTTCTTTTCAATTTTGCTTGTTTGTTGTCTATTCTGCATCTTTGAACACACTCTGTGTGACACGCTACAACACTTTTTCTTTGATTCTGGACATCTCAGCTTAATGCTGTAGAGCATGTGTATCTCTGAACGACTGCGCTAGATAAGTGTAGATTGGAAGATTTTTGGGAATACGAATATGGTAAAGATGAGCAAATAGCTCTCATTTTTCACTGGTGCGTGCAAAGAGTGTCTTTTCTCCTCCTTTCTCGCGTTCACCGGCAACCCATCTCAGCAGCTTAGCACCACTCAGCGTGATGGCACTGGAGCGAGCTGCCACACATGGACTCACACAGCCTCCATTACCACCGCAAAGCCGGTGATGCCCTCCAGTCGTTTCCATGGCGACCAGGAAGTCAGAAATATAACCCGGAGGGTTTTCTCTCTTCCTCCCCAGTCAGAGACGTTGACATCAAGATGATGTCTGTGTATATGTCAGTTTATGTGTGTGTGTGTGTGTGTGTGTGTTGGATGGACCTTCACATCTGTTTTTTTTTTTTTTGGGGGGGGGGGGGAAGGGGGAGGCTTTTGCTTCATAAAAGAGCTAAATGGTCTCCAGAAGGGTTTGTGGAAAGTAGGTTGGTTGATGGTTGCCATTTTGTTCATGTGATTGAGATCAAGAAATATTGTGCAGATGTAATGGCTAGAATGGATGTACATTTTTAGTTATGCTGATTAAGCACCAGCATTTCATATAAAATACCAAGAATTGAAATATGTAACAGTCGAAGGAAAAGACAGTAATATCTCTTGCTCTCTATCTCTGGCATCAATCATCTTAAAAGACTTCAAGATGAAACCTAGTAATGGCACTGATGATATTACTCTATAGGGAGTAGCTGGATGAATGGGTTCCCACTTGCTTGCCCAAGTATGGGAATCTTATGGCAGGAGAATAGGTTGAAAGACATGGAATGGAGGGAAAAAAAAAAAACAAGAGGAGGGGATTTCGATGGAATAAGAAATTTAGAAAGTGGTAGATAAAGAGAGTGAGGGAGAATGTAGCAGAGAGAGGATAAAAGTGCTAGAGAGCCATCTTAACCTTTCTAATCATAGGTACACAGCACAAACTCTTCTTTGTTTTGCTATAGCTTCATATGTTTATAAATCTATCTATCTATCTAGTATCTATCTATCTATCTATCTATCTATCTATCTGTCTATCAATGTGTTAATCTAATATCTCTCCATGTATGTATGCGTGTATGTATGTACATACACACACATATGTGCATGTGTGTGTGTGTGTGTGTGTGTGTGTGTGTGTGTGTGTGTGTTTGTGTAAACATATATATATCTACCAAAATAAATTTACGGAAGTTTATGGGTCTTCGGAAAATATTGTGTGTGCATATGGGTATGCACACATGCATTGAATACATTAGCATAAGATGCCTATCTTTTATGAAATGAAACTCACTGAATATTTCATGTTGACCTACCCTCCTCTCAGTGAACAAGAGAGAAGAGGAGGGAGGGAGAAAAAAGGGAGAAAGAGGAAAAAGAGAGAGAGAAACTCTAATCAAATATTGAGCCAAGAGCTCCATGGATCGTGAGAACATCTGACCCATGAGCCACGTCTTAGCTCTCAGAGAGTGGCGCAAAATCCTGCCAAAGTACACTGATTGCTGCATAATGTATGATTATAACTCCCTCGCATGATTCTAGTCAGGTGGAGCTATGCTCACAATCTGTCAAAATGCAGAGAAAAAAAGAGAGATTTTACTCCATTTTTTTTCTTCTGCACATCCACTTTTAGATCAGTAATCTATGATGATTATATATGCTATAAGTACACTGGACACACACATACAAAAAAATAATTTTTTAATTATTTAATTAATTAAAAAAAAAATTATAGTTACATTGAGATTGTGATCCCATCTCAATGTAACTATCGATAGATGGCAATGTTTTGTTGTAATAAATCTTTCTCCAACCAATGAAAGGCATATTAAATGAAAGCAAGATATTCTTCAAAGGGGTGAAGGTTCAGGTGTAAGTTTCTTCAGTTTGTCTCCTCCACAAATGAAATTTGTTAAGATCGCAACTGCTGATCTGTAAATCAACAAACATGTCAGAAAAAAGGAAGGCAATGATTTTTTTTTTTCTGATATGTTTGTTAATTTACAGATCAGCAGTTGCGATCTTAACAAATTTCAGTTGTAGAGTGAGACAAAATTGAAGAAAAACTCACACCTGCGCATAGATCTTGTCTGTACCTCCTCAACTTCCTCCTTGGTCATGTTAGCCCACTTTAACATAATACTAATCTATGCATTGGTTGTAAAAATGACTGCATGAATCCTTTTGTATATTTAAGTGAAGCATCTAATCTTCTTGTATGCAAAGTGATAACTTTCTCCCATTAGGTATTGATCGTTTGAGTGGCGCCAACTCATTTAAACTTCTGTCTGGTGCCATTGTCCGACCCCCACAAACAACCCCTACCCAATCCCAAACTCATGACCCTTGCCCCCCTCGTAGTCAATGACAGAGCCTAGAGTGTAGCCTCTATATTCAGACCTTTAACTGCTGCTGCTGCTGCATGTAACCACTGATGAACTAGGGAAAACACAAACAGAATATGTAACATTGAAGAAAAGGCAATTAGTGCACTGAGCTGGTTTTATGAAATGAAACCACTGCTTCGTCATCTCCACATTTCTTCCACTTTTGGGCAGAACTGGAAGCAACAAGCATGACTCTGTCTGTTCACGGCAATGAAGTGCAGGCTTGAGTCACACTGGGGTTGCTGCTTGTTTGAACCAAGGTCTTGGTGTCAAAGACTAGTTGTGGGTGGAGGGATTTGTCAATGCATTATTCATTAATCCCTCAACCATTAGGGGTCACAATGAATAATTAATGAGGTCATTGAATGGACGGTCTGAAGTAGAAAAGAGAAAGAAGTTTGTGCGGCCATGCAAGCTACAGTCTTTTAAGCACAGGTATTGGAAGGGGAGGGGGATAAGGGGAGAAAGGGGAGTCTGTGATATTATTACGCCTCCTCTCTTGTCCCCCCTGGTCCTAGTTGTGGTTGGTACCATTGATGCCTGTGAAAGCAGCAGGTGGATGTGTAGAGATGAGCCACTCCATTATGCAGTGACAACAACAACAACAACAGTGCTGTCTGTACTCATGAACAGATTAAAATGGATCTCATATTTATATCTATGAACACTTTTTTTCTCCCCCCTTTTTTTACTCACAAGTACATGGTACCAAGCTGCATTTCACGAAATTTCTTCCTGCCACATAATCTGTGACTCCTTTTATCCAGTTTGCATGTACACATCAATTACTTCTTGCTATGACCCGCATCCCTCGATCAAGCCTCAGACCAGCTTTTGGAATGCTGGGAACAACATTTATTTAATTCAAGAAGGAGAAATATTTTCAACATAATATGTTTGTTTCTCAATTGGCATATTTCTCTAACATTCTGAAAGACATATAAGTTTGGGTTTTGTCAGACTACAATTTTGCATCAAACCTTGTTGTCAATACATCTTCTTCGAGTAGTTAAATGGATTTAGCGGACCAGGTTTAGAGAGAAAATGAAGGAAAGAGAGAGAGATATAGGGAGATAATTTACAGTGGAAGGAGAGCTTTTCTAGTGGAAGTAACCAAAGGAGCACGCTTCAAATCAATGAGGGATTTCCCCTTTTTTTAACTTAATGTAACCTTGTGCCTTGCATGAAATGAGAATAGGAAACTTGCACCCAGAAAATTAGCATTATCTTAAAATCTGCCCCCCCCCCCCGAACATAGATCAAAAGTGTGTGTTTGCTTGTTTTATTTTCAATTGAAAAGACATATTGAGAGTATTTTATCAACTTCTAGAAGTGGCTTACAGTGATGACATTTGACCTAGTTTTGTTTGGTCATTCCATTTAATACAATTTAAGAAGAGGAATCCCCCTGTAGGTATGAACATTGAGTAACATAATCTTAATTCTCTGTTTGTGGTATTTTACACCTGTTTCTTGTCCTCGTCTGTTATGCTGCTCTTTTTTTTTTATCTTACATATCAGGACTATCCTGATATTGCGAAGTGATGATGTTAATGTAATGATATTCCCTGATGCCCTCAGGGGATGATTTTTTTCCCTTGCTTGTAAGCATTTTAAGGATGGTCCGTCTCTCAGAGATGGTTTTAATCTGACAAGTTTGGAGAAAAAAAATGCATTTTCAAACCACATGAAAAAAGCATTTCACAGGCAGAGAGAAATACACAATGGTACTTTTACAGCTTCTCTTCTTTGAGATACCTGTATGACTTGATATTTCTTTTTTGTTGTGCATCCAACCTTCTACTTGGTCCAGCCATGTGTCCTGAATTAGGGTCATCCCATACTGAGCAGATTCTTGCCAGTCCTCGGGGCCACGTTAAGTGCAGTCCCGTGTCCCACCGCCACAGAAACGCAAACGCTTGTGTGCAATATGTGACGGGGAGTGCAATCAAATACCCGTGGCATAGTCGGGACAGTGATTGACAGCATGCATGGGGTTACGAGCCAGGCACTTAAAGGAGCTCATCAAAGTTTCACACTTCTCTAGGGGGCTTGATTACTTTGAGCATGTGAATGTCATTTCACAGGATAGAGAGTGACACTTTTTCTACTTCTAAATCACGTCTTACAAAATTTCAGGATAATATGTTTGAGGCATTAACCTGATCTATAGCTAGGTATGCTGAAAAATGATCATTGTTTGAAAAATGCACAAAGAAAAAGACAAAAAAAAATATCCTTTGTTGCAGTGTTTTGAATAGAAAACTACCAATGACGCATTTCTGAAAATGTTTGAAAGAAATCCAAGATTAAAGGTTAACAGCAGGCAGTGTTCAAAGGTCCAAGCTGTTGTTTGGTAGAATTTAATTGGTTTGAATTAAACTGAGCTATTTTCAATGCTATGCAGAGATATCGAGCAGATTGTTTGTACTATGCACTTAACAAGCAGATTAAATACAGCTAAAAGGCATCTGAGGATCTTTTTTTTTTATACACTTAAGCTGTTGATCCAGTGCAGTGAAAACCTGAAATATGTGATCTTAAGTAGATATCAACAAAGTGTGCTGTAGCTGTTATTAACATGCTTGTATGGGTATGCATTTTGAGTTAGTAGAAACTGCTATATCTCATTTTGCTATTATGTATTGCCATGATGCAATTCAGTGCTTGCGGTTTACTTTCCGCTGCTGCCTTTTTTTCCATGCTAGTGCACACAGGAGGCATACTTACACATTCTCGTGAAAAAAAAAAAGAGAAGAAAAGAAGGATGGGCATTTCTAAAAAAAGGGGTACATTTCCAAAATATCAGCCCATAAAATCAATCATAGAAAATGTCATGGGTGGTGGTGTTTACCCTTGGTGTCTGGTCCCACACTGTTTGTATGAATTATTCAGAGCAGTGACAAGCGGGAGCGGGGTAGCGGTCGAGTCGTGACCGTCTCCCGTGGGAGAGGTGTAAGAAAATGCCCCGGGATATTCAGGGATAGGTTTCAGAAGAAGGGGTGCCCAGGAGTGGGACACGGTGGGGGGGGGGGGGGGGGGGGCAAAGAGAGGTGGAGGAGGAGGGAGAACGAGGGAAGAAAAAATTGAGAAATTGTTCTGTAATGGTTTCCTCCCTCTTTGACTGCTAGTATACTCTCCAGAATAAATTGTCAGTGTACATGGAATAAAACCTTGAAACGTAGGAAGTGCAATGCAGGTCATAAAGGGGACATGCTCACAAAGTATCTTTGCAGAAGACTTTTCTTTACCATGGGATGTATGCTATATTTATGTGTTCACATCTGGGAGTAGAGTTGACACATATATTTTGGTGTGCAAAAAAAAAGAAAAAATCACCTGTTGCTAAATTAGTGGCTGTCAGTAACTGAGTTTGGATTCTTAGAACTATGTGTGACCCCTTTCGTCCAATTGTTCCTCTTGCACTCTCAGGATTACCCCCCCCCCCCCAATCCATACCTGTGCCAACCACATGATGACAAGCTTTAGATCATATGTATTAATATCAATATCTTGGTAATGGTCACCAGCTATGAACCCTTGGGGTGTGTACATGCTTGAACCTTGTGTATGTTTCTGGATGTGCTCATAGGGTGGACAGAGAGAAAAGGGACATCGATTTCCCCGCAGCCTCGGCACTTAAAAAGTTTGGTAGTATTGGCCAACATCATCCCTCATGTGTCCTGGCAGACACAATGGGGAGTTGGAGCATGCAGGACATTTGAATGATAAAAGGCTGTGGGTATCCAGTAGAGTGCAGTGCCTTACACAGTGTCACTATGGATTGGTTGCTCCACGGAAGAAAAGGCCTATTTACCATATATTGACTTGGTGCACCAGGATGGAATGGAGGACCTTGATACAAGGGGGTGGAGATCGATAATCTGTGGTGGAGAGGGGCAGGGCGCGGTCTGCTTCCCTGACAGTGTACTACAACCGGGTGGAGTTCCTTTCCATAGTCTGACACCTTGAGGACTGAAATACGACTCACAGAAATGGGAACTCTTGAATCTATGCAGGGAGTGTAAATGGCGCCCTCTTTCTTCTCTATGTATCATTCTCTCTCTCTTTTTCTCTCTTTCAGTTATTCATACATAATATATGGATGGATGATAGACAGATAGGTGTAGATGAATAAATAGCTAATGTCTGTGTGACTTTATGGTATTCAGCATCAAAATTAAAAGGAGTTTTTCAGTTTTGTTGATGTACTGGTGTGCTGGCTGTTTCAAATACCTCAAAAGTTTGGTGTAGAATTGATAATCACAGTCTGTCTTCCTTTGAAATCTGGTACATCTCATGGGATGGAAAAACTATATCTCTCCCTAGGAAATGTAAGTTATACCGCTGACCCAAAATGATGAGTGAATATTTTGAATAGATTTGAGTACCCGTTATGATATCCCATAGTGCTTATTCTAGGATGATATATCATATCAAACCATCAGCAGATTTCCACCGACTCATTCATAATATGCTCTCCTGTCTGTGTCTAAGAACCTACAAAGTACTCTGGCTTCACAGCAACCAACAACATGACCGCATTCTACCCATGCTGCCTGCTTCCATCCCACAAGACATCATATAGATCATGTATCGCAATGGAAAATGGCTCGCATCATTCCATCTGATATGTGTCATTTGAGACGCATCACTTGCCTTACATTGCTAGGAGCTATCACTGTGTGAATGTTACAAAAAAAATCTTCACACACATACACATACACACATACACACACATCATCATCATCATCATCATCATTATCTTCATCAACAAAGCACACACACATATGCACACGCACACACACAAAAAAACAACAACAACAACATACTTTATGTCTATTTCACACTATAAGTTCTACCTTTTGCCCCGCTGTTCTCTCTCATAACCTGTGCTGTTTCTCACAAGCATCATATCCTTGATAAAGTGAAAATTTTGGCTATCTTTGTCTCGGTGAGATATTTTTGTCACAAACAAAAACGTAAGTGAAAAATATCATTCAAGTATCACAAACAGGTATATACTTAGTAGATGGGGACATGTCTGTATTGTCACATGAGTTTTTGAAAAATACTTTTTATCCTGAGTGTATGCTTGTTTACACTTAAAAACAGCCACTGCAATTAAAGGTTTCTTATGCAGTTCACACGCTTGTGTAGATATATATCATATTTGAATATATCTATTATATCACAACATGATATTAAAATTGCTATTGTTCATTATTCTTGTGTAGATATATGTCATATTGGAATATATCTATTATATCACAACATGATATTAAAATTGCTATTGTTTTGGATATAACAGACTCAGGATGAATCAACAAAAATGCAAAATACACTTGAATGCATACAATGATTTGAACTCTGGAGAAAGAGAGGTATTTTGTGTTTCTAAAGTCCACATTATGAATTTAAAATAACTTTAAGTTGCTACTACTGGGAGTAGTCACGGACTTCTTACCTTTTGTCCCCATCTACTATAAGACTATTTCCTTGAACACACATGCACACAAAAACAACTACCGTGTTTTCTATTGAAATATATACAGGAGCACTTTTTATGAGGTACTGCGGCAAGCTAGGCATATTAAGCCCTGGGATGCATTTATCTGGTTGCCACGGAAACATAGGAGGCCCTGAGACATTCTTGCCACGCAAAGAGTAATGAAGTGTAAGACCGGGATGCCTTTTAGCATCGTAATGCTTGCATTCAGCACCCCATTTGCGGGCAGCTTCATGACTGTTTTCTATTTGGAGGCGGCATTAAGGTGGGATGGGAAAGAACGGGAGGATTACGATGGCACTGTATCCACATCGTAAATTTCCCTTAGAAATTGTTGCAGCAAGTGACAGTTATGATGTTTTTGTGTTAGGATGGAAACAATGGGGGGGGGGGGAGTATTTTGATGACATTTTGCTAGTAAGTGACCGTGGTCAAGTATTTTTTTTTTTTTGCTGACTGATGTTTATCATTGTTCTTGTCATTGTGTCTACCTTTCACAATGATTGAAAAGATTTGTTTATTTATTTTTATCTATTTAGCTCGTTGCAAATCTTGTGTTAGGGAATGACCAATTACTGAACTATGAAATCCAAAAATATTGCATACCATTTGTAGAAAATCAGTTGTCATAGTTGTCAGCTGGCCATTGACATATAAAATAACAAGTCTATACTATTTCAAATTTGCAATGAATTCTACTCATATATATTTGTCAGTAGGGTCAGCCAGGTATTTTGCACTTTAAACTAAATTATGCTCCTTTCATTTGGTTTCTGCATTTGTTACGACGGATCTAGTCTTTCCCTTTATGTCCATTGCCTTCTGCTCAGCGCCCCCTACACCACCCTGGAAGTGTGTCTAAAAACGCCCCAGATCCCCCGCTGCGGAAAATGTGACTTGATTAATTCTTGCCCCGTCGAGAATACCTGGTTCGCTGCTCAGCTGGTTCTGTTGACAGGAGAGAACAAAAGTAAATCAAATCAACCCAAGTGTGATTTTCCTTTCACATTAATGATTCGATTACATAGGAAGGAGATGATGGTCCGAGAGAGAGAGAGAGGGGGAGGGGGTGGGGGCAGGGAGACATTTTGCATATAATGATGCCTTTGCTTCATAGCCTGAGGTCTGTGCATTGTATGTACATGTACCCTCCTTGGTGGCCCTTAATTTAATTTCTCCTCTCCACTTCGTATCCCATTCTGCTGATCTGTACCTCCATCAAACACACATTACACAACCGGGCTTGAATTTGAACAATCAAGTTTGAGATGACGTATCTCTCTCAAGGGTTCACCAACACACACAGCTGGTGAGAAAACAAGAGACGGAGAAAATACAATCTGAAGTCATTATGCCCTGAGAATGTATTGTTTTCCAAATGAAATTGTGCATCTGCATTGCAGATGCCGGTATTGGAAGTCAGACATGAGACCCACAGACACCGGTAGAAACAGAGAGAGAGATGGCGAGCAAGAAAGAGAAAAGAAGAAGTGGTTATCTTTAGATCATCTTCCTCATTTCCATTGCGTCTGTTTTCCCTATTCACTGATCCCCTGACTGCAATGAATGCAAATGTCTGACAGCCAACTGTTTTCATTTCCTGTCTGTTGCTATGGAATTTTTTGAGTGCTTATCCTTTTGAATGATATGTTTCATTTATATATATCTCTCTCTGTGTCTATTTTTGCCACTAGGTGCGAACCCTGTTTGTTAGCGGCCTACCCATGGATGCCAAGCCGAGGGAACTCTACCTCTTATTCAGAGCCTACCAGGTGAGCCTCAATCCTTACTTTACCATTGAATCCAATGTGCACAGCTCTCACACACAAACCTTTGGGCAGGTAATGTGATGCGGCACGCATAGGGTTAATAAGGGGAAGTCCAGACAATTTTTGTAATTTCACATCATGTAGTACATAAATCAACAGCTCCATATAAAGGGTTTGTTTGCAAAAACCGATAAGTCCATTTTTGAAGATTTTGAAGTACGATCTCTGTCATAAAGTACAAAATAATACCTTTTAAATGATATACTGGTCACTACATATGAAGGTATATTTTTGAAGTTATGGTCAAAAGAAGCAAACAATTTCTTATTATTCTCTTTATTTTTCTTGACCTTTAATCGCAGATATCTCCATTTGGCAAATATGGACTTATCGGTATTTGCAAACAAACTCTTCATAGATTTGTGGAATTTATTGTGGTTCTCGAGCAGAGCAACCAATGCTCTGAAACACCCAAAGCAACTTTCATTGAACAAGGATGATGACATAGAGGCTCACATATTTCAGAAATGTAGCAATATAATTTCATTACACTACCGCTTGCTTAACAAGTTCACCTGTGTAGAATTTATGCATGCTTTCCTCTGTTGTTCTGCTTCCTTGAGCCCCCACTCGTGCATTCTTATTTTGAAGCTGCCATGTCATCATCTTTGTTCATTGTGATTTGTTATTAATCTTGAAAACATCCTTACTCCTCATCCCAGTTACTATATTCTGAAACTCTGTACCCAGTATAATCAATTTATAGATGGTCAAATGTAAAAGTTTGAAAATCATTTGGAGATCTCCTTCAACCCTTTGTCTCTCAAACTCTGGTAATTCCTGCAAGTTGTCATGCTTGGTGGACCAGGGTCCAGTAAGCAGTAGGTTAAAGATAACATAAAGTTTTGGTACCTCACAAGTTTCCCTTAGTTTCCTTGTCTTAGTTTGTGTTTCAGGTTAAAGTACCTTTCATATAACTAACACTGTGAGACTTACTCGCCCCAAAGTGCTCTCATGTCTTGGTTATCATGCAATAATGGTTTCATACAATACGTGTATATTGATTGTCGCGGTACCGTGTCGAGTCAAACTAACGGCTCGTTTGAATTCTACAGAGCCCGGTCTGCTCTGGTACGAAACCATTATTGCATTATTACTAAGACATGAGAGCACTTTGGGGCGAGTAAGTCTCATAGTGTTAGTTATATGAAAGGTACTTTAACCTGAAACTCAAACTAAGACAAGGAAACTCAGGGAAACTTTTGAGGTACCAAAATGTTATATTATCTTTAAGTAATCATCTTGTCAATTTGACAACCAGACAGTCTACATTTGACCAGAATTAAAGTCCTTCTGCCTCTTACCTTATGCATTTTGAGACATTAAGGTCTTTCTGCCTTTAAGCCAGCATTTTTGATAACACAACGATTGAAAAGAAAATATTAAAAGGATACAAAAATAAAGCCCAAATCATCAAGTCTGTTTACAGGCTTCTATGCCAATCCTGCTCAGTCTTGTTGTGGAATACAGGGCCTTTGTAGTCAGTTGCCTTATTTTGATTGATAATATCAAATGTTGCTCGGTGTCAAACAGTATTCTCTGACAGCTTGATTGCCTGATTTATGTCTGAATTTTATGTCTGAAATACATTCTCACTCCCAAGCCAGGAATTTTTATCAGTATTGGATATTTGCAAAGGTGTTATGTGATTATATGTGGGTATACATCCGTGTATGTACGTGGGAATATGACTATACACATATGTGCATCGATGCATTTGTTGATATATTATTGTATTTACATACATTTATGTGCAAATTAATCAATATCTGTCTATAGTTTACTTGTGTTTCTTCTCTTCTCTGAGGGTAGACAAATACTTAAGAACCCTGCAGTAAATGCTTAAAGGCATAATTTACCATTTGCAGATGAAACAAAAACCCAGCATTTGTGTTTTAGAATAGTTCTAAAATGTGAGTTAGGGATAGAAACAACCACTGTAAAAATTTGAATCTGTATAATCGATGTTAAGTATTGTTAAATATGCAAAATGTGAACAATAGATATAATAAGATTGTTTCCAGACTAAACCGTCTACAGTTACGGTTAAATGAGAAGAATACAGATATCTCATATTTTAGACTTTTCACGAAAATTTTATATGAGAGGATGTTTTGTGGTACAACAGACCTACACATATGCATTAAATGTCATATCTTGAAATTCATTAAATCACTGTTCCCAAAGGTAAACAGGACCTTTAACCCATGAAAGGCGGACTGCTTTTCCTTCAGCACATATTTCTAATTCACCTCAGCTTGGGAATATTCGTTACTAGTCTTCAACGGGTTAATATTCACACAAGGTGATACTATAATGCTGTGTCTTCCCCACAACATGGTGCTCTATGCCCTCACTTGAAGAAAACACCATACATGAATGTGTAGAACACAGGTTGCGAATATATGTATATTTTTTCTTTTGTAAATCTTATGGATGGTTCAGCCATTTCAACTAATGTACGTAGTTTCAGCTTTAGATGCTTTGCATCAATAATATATTCATCTTTGCCACTGCCAGCTTGTTGCGACACGAGGCTGCATGCATGGGTTTGGTTGAATGGTGTGTAACTTGGGGAGAAGGTTTCCAAATGTCTTTGAGGTTGACATTCCTTGGGGATTTGGGATGCATACCAGGAAGTCTGTATGGTATGAGTCCATCTAGTCATCTCAGAAACCTTCCATTTTTTTTTTAAGTCTGCGATCGTGCTCCCCCCCCCCATCTTATTTTTTTTTTTCGTGGGCTGAGGAATATTGGTAGGAGCCGTACATTGTTGTGTTAATACTTTAACCCAGATTAGACGGGAGCAGGTCTTTTGAGTCTCTGATGGTTGACATGCATTAGGAGATGGAGGAAGCAGGGAGCGTCTCCCCCTTTGATGCGCATTCCTAGCAACAGGATGGCATCAAAAGCCCTCTCATCCGCGGTCCGATCAATGGAGCCTTCCTCCTTTTGTTGCACTCTGAGAGGAAGTGCTTACATTGTATTCAGGAAAGAGAAGTAGAGGGGAGGGGGGGGGGGTAAGAAGGATGGAGAGAGAGAGAGGTAATCGAGAGGAGAGAGTGGGAGTGAGTTGAAAGAAGAGGTATAAATGGAAGGGGGAGGTGGGAATGGTAAAAGGGAAGAAAAAGGTTCTCATAGAGATAAGGCTTTCATCTTACAACCATGCATTGAGCATGATACTACCATGTATCAATAATACTCCTATGTCTGAAAAAAGTGTGCCATGTACTGATATAAGGTTCACCTTTGCCATTGGCATCTCAAACAAATAATATTGATCAATTCATTTCTGCTCCTCGTGTATCTGAAAAAGTATGTGCACACTAGAAGGCACTTAATTCTTTGGTTTTTCTTTTTCCTACTCAAAATTTGTTTTGAAGAAGCATTTGTGATGAGGCTTATGCTTCTGTGCTGACTGAGTTCATTGCACACAAAAATGGGAGCTAAATATTATGATTTTCTTATGTTGGCTCACTGCTGTTGCAAGAAAAGTGGAAAAAAAATATGGCATTGAAAACTCTCACATCATTTTTTTGCCTGACTGGTGAATGCAAGCAACCTATAGGAGTTTGAATGATGCCCTAATCAGACATTTACAGTCATAAAGACTGGAGCCAAAGGCATGATGTGGCTGTGACATTTAAGTGCAAGTAAGCCGCATTATGCCCCCAACCAACATTGAGATGGAAGAATAGAAAGAGAAAGAGAAGGAGATAGATAGAAAGATAGATAGATAGATAGATAGATATATAGAGAGAGAACTATCAGAGAGCTGGCAAAACTTTCCACTGCTGCTTTTCTTCGTATTTATCTGTTTGTTAGAGCAATGCATTTGCGTCAATCTATATTGTGAGTGATGACAGACAGATGCACGGTGCATTAAACCCCACTTGATAATAGCACATGGAGGAAATAGCATTAAATGTAATCATTCTCACATGAAATTGACAGATCCTAGTTGGCATTTAGTGGTAGTGATATTTCTTAATGAAAATTTGAATGCAGACTTACCGCGAGAATTGTACCTATACACCAGGGAAGAAGTATCAAATGCACCAATTAGCTGCATGGGAGACGTTTGAATGATAATGTGAACTTCGCAAGAAAATCTTCCCTCAGGCAGTTGCACATTATATAAGTGATATGCATTTTTTTTTTTCAAATCTACCACTGAATTTGTAGAAACATGTAAAGTCAATTCTGAGTTGTGCTTAGTGCTCTTCCAAAGTACAGGTAAACCTGCTATTGAGAAAGGGGAAAAAGAACAATGCCATGGAAACAAATAGAGAAAATGATTGAAAAATAACAGGAAAAGGCTCTGGAGAAGGATGGAAATGAGAAGATTAGAATGAGGGGAGAAATTTGATTTTTTTTTTTTTCGGTGTGGGGGGGGGGAGGTTGGAAGGAATGTTGATACTTGCAAATTGCATGAGAGACAGAAGCACTGGGTCAGGTTATTTTGCCACGTGTGAAAAGTTGCCTATAGAGAAAGAATAAACATGGAGGAAATGGAGTGTGGTAGGCGTTGACATAGTCAAATCACCTTTATCTTTTTTTTTCTTCTTACTTTAGAAAGGTTTGCGAGTATCTTGAACTTTTTCCCATTAATCTTGTGTTGATTTACAAATGAAAATGCAAACAATACCTTGATTGAATGGATGCTGCCGTGGACTACGTCGCGAGCAAGATCAGGCCAGAGTAGAGAACAGAGCCTCGTGCAGAAAGCCCTCTCGGGGCGAGCTGTAATTCCTCGGTTGCCATGACAACTGGCTACCTTAGGAGGCGTGATGTGGTGTGATTATTGGAGCCAAGGGAACAAGGGGAAGGGGAATGTATATTCTCTGTGGACTGCAATTACATGTGTCTACAGCAATAGAGTAAGGCAAACTACACAGTTTTCTCCCTCCCCACCCTTCCTCTTTGTGGGGGGGGGGGGGGGTGGGAGCAGGGTGTTAGTGTAGAGGAAAAATGTGTATTGACTCTCTTTGTCAGGTATTATTGTATTCATTGCCTTGGTAAGAAAGATTTTTTTTTTCTAAGAGGCAATATTTAAACACTGAGCTTGTATGAGTTTTGGTTCAAGATTTTCAGTTTGAGATGAGTTTGATATTTCCAGGAACGAGCCAACCACTTCAAGTACAATTTTGGCATATCAGTCAGAAAAAAAATCACACGTTGATACTTAACATAACATTGCATACCAATGCCATGTGTGTGTATAGCACATTTTCGTCGATAGTTGCTAAGCGCCTTGCACAGGCAGAAATACACACATTCGCTGCAAATATTTGCCTTTTGCATCAAGCATTTTGCTACAACCTATATTTTTTAAAGGTACTGTTAATGCATGACATACCCAGTGCCTGATTCCAAGCACCTATTTTCATAGATTGATGCAGATTTGGGTGAGCATTAGGTGCTCTGTGGTAGAACTGAATGGAAGAGGGGGAGGGATTGTCAAAAGCTGCATTTATCAACTTCCCCCTGTTTGAAACACATTTTAATACCCACTATCAAAACGCCTTTCCGATTGTGTTTCTTGAGTTGCTGCATCTATCAAGTCTGTCATGAGTCAATTTGAAGGCCATGTCACTGGGTAGCTCCATTGCACAGCTCCATTGCATGGTTTGAACGGGAGAGCAGAGATGTGTAGTTGGCAGTGGTTGGCATTGGCAGGTCCGAGCTATAAACTTGTTTCAAAACCACTTTCCATTCATCAACTACAGAAATGCATTTCTGGCTCGAACACATTTGCGATCACACTTTCTTCAGGGTTTTAGAAACACATTTCTAACCCCATAATCAAAACAGCTTTGCATTATTTATCAATAATTGCCCAAAGCTCTCTGTCTAGCTGTTTGGAAACCTTTATTCTGTGCCAGAAGTGAGTTAATAAAATGCACCCAATGAGAATTATCATCATGATCCTGATGAGAAGATGTTGTAGGAGCCAGTCTGTCATTTAAAATTGAACGTCAGAAATCCTTCGGTTTCTCCTGCTGTGCCCATATCTAGTTTAAGCTTCAATTTTGCACATTTGGTTAGGATGCATTGTGCAATCTGTAGTGCTCTAGATGTCCTAATTCTAAGACTTAAGTCGCCCCATGCAGATGTCATCGTACAAGCTTAATGGTAGTCGTAAAGCAAAGAACAGTGTTTCCATAACCGAGATCACATGATGGGCGAAATGTTTTGTCTCGGCCTCCTGCATCAAAGCAAAATATTGAAGCACCTGATCCACAGGTTGAACCACAGCCCGATGATAACAATGATAATGGAGGTGGTGGGATGGAAGGTTTGTGGTTATCTGGAGGCAGGTGGATCGAGTTTCTTCTCCCCTGGTGTAAAGTGTCCTCCGAGGGGAAGTTTGTAATAGGAAAACGGGCACACTGATAGCCAGCAACCACAAGAGTGTATAAATGCATATCATATATGAGAAACTACGCTGAGAGAAATTTATTCATTGCCTCGGAAAGGGACATGCTCATTCTTGTCAATGAATATGGTGAATTTTCTCGATTTTCATTTTCTCAGTAATTAACCACTGATGGCCAAGGTATAAATTGTATTTTGCAGTCTCCTGTACCCAAGAGTTTCATACATCCCATCATATTTACCACACAGTATGATGTATATATATATATATATATATATATATATAAATTCATAATTTATCAAATCTAGTTTCAGTTGTCGTATGTGTTGTAGAGTAAACATATGTAACATTCATGTTATCCCAAAAAGTGTACAGCTGTGCTTTATTTTGCAAAATAACCTTTCCTAGTAATGGTCACAAAGAAACCAAGTATGAATACATGTATCTATTTCTAGTGTGTGCAAACAAATATTGTGAGGTGTGTTTTTTTATTTAAATAAAAAGAACCAACAAAACCTCTATGATTGCTCTTGTCTCTTTGGAAATGTGCGCCGCAAACCTGTCCGTGCTCATGTTTGCATTAGATATTCATCAGAATGCATCATTCCTACTAATGGGGGCTTACAGCTTGGTGAAATGCAGAGACAAATTTAGCCAGAGGCAGAATGGGATGTCATCCATGTCCTTAATAGTCAAAGCATACAATATTGACTCTCATATCTCCAAATAATTGTAATTTCCATGTGTACATAGTCCTCCTTTATCAAATATGATAGATAACCATATCAATGTTCTCCTGCTTCATTGTCTACATATACAGTGATATCACAAGATGGCAAAATTTACATTGTGGTTCTAATTCAGTCATCTCATGAATTCCTGATACTGCGCTAAAATTCTTGTCTACTTTCATTCAGTAGGCATGCTCCAAAAATGGGGGAAAAATAATGCAAAATTTGACTATTGAATAATGCCTTACTACCCATATCTACACTTATTTCATATTCAGTATCAACCACATTTTTTTTTTTTCATCTGGATTGTTACCAATACCTATCTTCACTATGATTCATATCGCTGCGATCATCTTGGGGTAAAAAATCATGACCCATACTCCCAGGGCGCAGGGCACAATCACTGGTGTCATTGCCACCTCAATGTTTTGTTTTCTCAGTTCCCCGTCACTTACTCTGAAGCCTTGATACTGAGCTTACGATAGTCCATTTTGTTTAAGCTTGGCCCATTCTTCCTCTCCTCTTAATCCCCTCAAGTATCCTCCTGCTTTTCACCGCCCTACCCCTTAGAACCGACACCACTGTTGACAGCCTGATATGAGGTAATCCGTGGGGGTGATTATGATTCCGATGTTGGTAATCATCCATCCCCCGATGACAGTGGGGGGGGGGGGGGGGGGGGGCTGATATCCGAGCCAGGACCCATCCTCCATATCCCCTTCCCCACGCCCTTCCGCCATCACCGCCATCCTCACACTGCTCATGTTACCGGGTGGATAACCCTTGTCTGGACTTGGTACTGGTGGCGAGATGTTTCAGTAGAAGGATGCTCTTACATCAGAAAGCTCTGTGAGAGGTTAAGAAGTCCATCAGCAAGCTTCTCTTCTCTGCCTTTTTTTTTTTCTTCTAAAGTTCAGTTAGTACAGAGGAACATTGATGTGTTCAAATGGAGTTGACGTCATCACTGGCATGAAATTAATAACGGGGTGCTCACGTCACACTCATGGAGTGGTGCTACTAGTGCTCAGAAACTGGCAGAGATTGTGTATTGCAAACATGCCTGTTGCTTGTAAGATAAGGTTTAGATACTGATGACACTGTGATATGACATGCATCCAAACAGCCAGCTTATATCTAGCTGCTATGTTTAGAGTCCCCTCAGTGTTCTGATAATGATGTGATGAGATAGAAAACTGCCTGAATTCTTGTTTTGTTTTCCTTTGTTTTGTTTTTTGCTAACACAAATTTGGAGGGCATCATTAGTTGTAGTGAGTGCCAATCATATTCAGGTCAAAGGTGTGTTGGAATCTGATCTACATATATTGTAGCCTTAAGTCATCTGGGAATGATACCAGGAGGCTATAGACAGGTTTTGTAATGTATTCAGATTTTATGCATACTTTGTGCACAAAAGTTGCCCTTGATAACCACAAAGCTTGCCGGAGGCTTTCCCGACCTAGTAACAACTATAGCAAAGTGAATTCCTACCTTTGGAACTTTACGGGAGGGAACAGGTGAATGAAATGCTTTGTTAATAGGCTGTATAGGAAAAGAAGCATCTATGAATTGTGATGAATTACAGGAAACGGTCGATTGGAAGATGACCTTGTGTGCAAAACAAAAAAATAATCTTATCTCAGGATGAGATTGCAAAAAAAGAAGAAGATGTATTGTGATCATGGGTTTATATCCCCCAGATTATTGTCTTGGTAAATAGATGCTTAACAGAGTGCTGGCAGAGCTATGATGCAAGTGATTTTTATGTTTGTGAAATGGTAATTGTCTAGGTGTCGAAGAACAGGTGCAGCGTTGAACGAATTGTCCATTGATGTATGCCAGCTAGCATTTATCTCCTTTATCAATGAAATTATGTGTGTCACAGAAGGTTTAGTTGGCCTAATGAACATCTGGAAATATATTGTTTTAGATTTTTTGTTGGCAGCTTTTGAAGTGTCATGTTGCACAGTCTTATCTTTTGAATATATGCCAAAGAAAGGGAGCCAGATACTAGATCTTTGGCAAGGACTGTGTTTCATGTTGGAAGGTAAATAGAGGATGAACTTGGGTGACCCCCTCCCCAACCCCCATGCAGAAGACTAGTGGAGCTTCTATTATGGTTTGATATCGTATTCCTACTTGTTGTATTACGTGTGTCTGCATAAAGTGCTGAAAAAAAAAAAAAACTTTCTAAAACTAAGCACTTCTTCAGTGTTGGGATGAGCAGCATTAATCTGACTGCTTTGGTAGTAGACTTTCTCAATAGGTAGACTTCTTTCTGTAGGAATGCAATGTGACTGATTAGCTGTATGCTGCCATGATGTAGTGTTCACATGTTGTGTGCACACAGAATGTTTTTGTCATCTTTTCTGATGTTTCTTTTGTACTTTTCTCTCTGTCTATCTTTTCAGGGATACGAAGGCTCATTACTGAAAGTCACCAGTAAACCTGGAAAGAACCAATCGGTAAGGACAAATCTGCATTGATTCCTTTTGCACACACACTCAGCTGAACAAGGTAGTGAGAGCGTTGACAGTGTCGAATCTGATGGAGGCAACAGCCGTAGCATGCTGGCGACCTAGATTAATTTTGCGTCATTTTAGGACGGATGGCACTCTTGATTGCAATCTTCAAAATAGAATTGAGTCACGTCCCAGATTTATATCGGTCGCAACCTCCCTACTCTTTCCATACTACTGATGAGATAAAAAAAAGGGGGTAAATAGGAAACCAATATGCTACACATTCTGTCTCCGAGAAGAGTTAATCGGCGTGCTCTCACTATATTCGTTACACCTTGCCACAATATCGCACATGCTCTCTGGAAAGCACTGTATCCTTCCTGTTTTGCTTGTCCTTGCCTTGTTAAATGCCAACACAGAGGATACATGTTTTTACGCAGGTTAGTACTTGATGCACACCTTGCAAGAGATTGTGTCTGTTGCTTTAAAAGTGTGAGTAGAATGCTTTGCTGAAGTATTGTGTCCCGTTCGGCCACATCCACGCAAGACAATTTTTTTCCTGAAAACCTGCATGGCTGCAGCTTTCATGTAGCACATTTTCTCTGCATGGTAATGATAAAGGTACATGCCTGATACTAACATTCTGATAACAATGTTATCTGAACTTAAACCAAAGTCTCTAAGAACTTAATTTTTCCAGAACGCTTCCTTTCTGCCAAAATACCAAATCTTTTCAGAATAGATTTGTCTGAAAAAATGGCAATATGTATTCATTTGCGCAAATCATACAATTTGGAACCAAAGAGCTATGTAGCATTGCATTTTGAACTTGTCTGTTAACGGCATTGGGTCAGAAGTTATCACTGAGAAATTTCTGAATGAGCAAATAAATTTTGAAGGGGAAAGTCTGGATAAAAGACTTTGCTGTTAATGCGAAATGTTAATGGGAAATGCGTGTTGTAGCAAAATCAATCTGTCCTCAATGGGTTAAGGTGCTGCAGTGGAGAATGTGTGGCATAAAAAATGCATTCTTAGCAGAAATATATCTGGTCTGGTAGTGTTGCACAATCCTCATCCCCTAAACTTCAGAAATGAGCTTTGATCCCCTGCATATGAACAGGGTACCACTGCACTTTTCCCCCTCGCGCACCGCACCAAGATACCTGGCATACCGCGCAAGGGTCGTAAGTGGCCGTAACACGAGTGACACAATTATTAGTCGGCATACCTGGGATTCCTCGCAGACAGAGGGCAGTGTTTGGATCAAAGCTGCTCCTGTCTTCTGTTTACGAGCTTTCTTGCCGCCTTGGACCCCGTTCTCATGCCAAACACTAGCGGCTCTGATTATATGACTTTGTTCACACAACTTGGAATACTGTGGTAAAATTATTTCTACGTATGTGAACAATATGGGGATAAAAGTGTAGTGTAGTAATTAATTTTGTATCAGGGTTGTTTTTTTTTCTGAGTTGATGTATTATGTTTTCACCTGGGATGCAAATCAAATAATTTGAGTCCTGAAATAGATGCATGCGAGAGCTTAAAAATGTGAAATCATGAGTTGTCAATAAGAATATCATTACTGAATATCTTCTTTTTATGATCTAAATAGATTATTTGTTTCATGACACTGAAATCTTATTTGTATTTCACCTTCAACTTTGGCTGAATGTTGTCATTTATCTGAATATGCTAGCATGTTAACTTTGATATCAGCTTAAGATTATGTCGAAAAGCTAGATTTAGAATAGTGCAAAAAGTTCTGTTACATTCCTTAAAGTCACATACATTTGGCAGTCAAAGGAGCTGGTGACCAATTCTTTATCCTCATGTCTACCATAACACTTGTGTATCACTCACTGTGGTACTTGAAAAGGGGTCGTCAGTCTGTCTGTCTGGTTGGGAGACACATGGTTAGAAGTGTGGGGGAAATGCACGAGAGTGAATGCAGCCCAAACCAAAGCAGAGACCAATCCTGTTTCATTGTTGACTCAAGCCGAGCAGCCAAGCTACAGCTCATCGACCACACTAGCCTTATTGTTTTTTAACGCAGTGCACAAACATTCTTAATTCTCAAAACAGTTTCCCATGATAGACTCCTCTGTAGAAATACTACTGTGCCCTCCGTTTTCCTTTTCCCATCCAATTATAAGGACAGACAGAAAAAACAAACAAGTCATTCATCGTTTTCCCTGTTGTCAGTAAAAACATTGCCCCTTTTTGGCTGCATAACATAAAGAGAGGTTGCAAACATCAATAGAAAGATATAGTAGATGTCAGTACTTGATTTATTGATGCATCAGACATATATTACTCTGTAATTTCAAATGTATCATACCTGTATGTTGCAATATCATCACAATGATGTTATAGAATATATAATGAACAATTTTCTTGTATGCTTTTCTTAATGCCCCATACAGGGGTCTGTATGCAAGAGAGGCTTGCGAAAACTCCTAAATTGAAGAGAATTCCCCTAGTTTAGCACTAATGATCTGCGGAAGGTGATCTTATCAACTGAAGGTTCCCATACAGTGAATGTAGTTCAACATCTAACTAAGATATCACTGGATGGCATTGATGCTGTAATTATGATCTCAGGTTGACATCTGCCACTCACATTTCTCCTGTCATGCAGGAATTTGATTGCAAATGGACTTGTCCTCTAGTTTCGTGATTAATGATGGTCATCTCATTTTTTTGTCTCCATTTTCTTTTCTCTATCATCTCTCCCCTCCATATATCTTCATTAATGGTTCTCTTCCATTATCCTACCAACTTGCCTCATACCTGCTTAACTTTATCCTTTCCTAACACTACCTTGGCTATTTTTTTCTTTATGTATGGCATCTTTTCTCTCTATCAATTTCTATGTTGAGGAGGACTGAACTACTTTCCTCCTCCTCTTCTTCTTATTGTGATAATCTGTCTGTCTGTCTGTTCTTATGTTTTACTTCTTGCTCTCTGTTCTTTTGCATACTAAAATCTGCATCTATTTCTCTCTCCATATCTCTGCATTCTGCTTTTTCTCTTCCTATATCACTTCACTCTCTATATATATTTCATATCTCTCTGTCTGTCTGTCTGTCTCTTTCTCTCCTTCAATCCTCTGCTCTCGTACTTCCTCTCTCGTTCTGTCTATCTCTCTATTTTCTTTCCATCTCCAATCTTTCCGCTCCCCTCAATCTTCCACCCTCAGCCTGTGGGATTCGTCACGTTTGAATCGCGGGCAGGTGCAGAGGCAGCGAAGCAGGCACTTCAGGTGAGTAATTGTCGCCCCCTATAGGCAACGCTTTTTTAATAACAGGTTGTTGCACGTGACAAGGCGTGATGCCCCGTCCTTGTTTCATTGCAAACCTGAAATACTCGACAGCTAGAACCAGAAAGGAAAAAAAAATGAAAAAAAAAAGAATAAATATATGTGGAGTTGCCTAGTGTGACATGCCCACTAGTATTTGATATACTCCTCATAATTTTCACAGTGCCTTTATTAAGGGTGGTTGATATTACCATCTTGCCCTCCGGGGGCATTTCCATATTTGTTCGGAGAATAGTTGTTTGTCCTCCAATCTGGTATTGGATGCGGGGGGAGAAATCGCAGGTAAGGGGAGCCTCTGAAAGCCATCTCACAAGAAGGAAAATTGCTGTCAGAGGCTGTCTTCAGAGACCTTTAATCATGAATGTTTGCCGAGGTCCGCCTCAGTGAGCGGCCTTTCTCGTTCCCGCTGGGCATCATTTTTTCCCCCCCTTTTCCCCGGTCGTATGTTCCCAATGACTTTTGAAGGCAGCGTTAACCGCCAAGGGATGACCATGGGATCTGTGATGGGTATATCTATTTCTCAGATGAGTAGCTCTCTGTCCCTTCTCAGCTCCCTCTGAGAAATCAGCTTTTGTCTAAAAAAAAAGAAGAGAGAATAAAAAGGGAAACAAAAACAAACTCCACTTCCTGGATCTTGATTCCGTCATTGCAGATGGTTGTGTAAGCTGATGCTCCGTGTTCCGTCAGCCAGAAAAACACTGACACAATTGGCAAATATCATCCCACCCCTTGATTGAATGGTCGGGGGTCTCTATTGACTCTCTGGCTTTCAGTGCAATATGTAGCAGTGGGGATAAATCTGCATGCGGTATATCTCGTCATCACACAAGCTCAAGGGAGCACCTTGATAAGCTAATTCAGAGGAAGTTAACTCATTATGGCTCCCCCTTCACGTTTTCTCACACTGAAGTGACTTATTACTGGTACAATTGACGTGACTGAAATCATCTTACATCAATCAATTATCTGTTAAAAGCGTGTAAATAACACCTATTTAAGTATAATTGTCCCATGTGACCTAATCCACTTTTCAACTGGAGTTGTCAAATCATCTTATGTAGGGGTCAGAGATGCCAATGCAAAGAAAGTGTAGGAAGAAAATTTTGCAGCTTAGAACAGCTTGCACATAATCAGAGAGAAAGTTTGAGATTTTATTATCAAATACAATGGCATCTTGTCTGTATGTTATAGTATATATTTAAATGCAAACAAAGGGAAACTGTCCAGAAATGAATATTGTCTTTATAAGTAAAAAATTGAGCAAATAAAATTGGGCTTCTTCATGATGGAATCCCATTTTCTTCGCTCAATTTTTCACTTATAAAATAATACATATCTATAACTTATTCATACACTGTCCTGTGTTTATGTCAAACAATTACTTCACTGTATTTTGCAGTATTAGTAAATAAAACTGGTAATGGCCAATTTAGTTCAATTTCCAGTTGTTGTTTTTTTCACTCCAAAGTTGTGATGACCACATTCTTTTACCCCAAAGATGTGATGACCATTTTTTTTTTTGAAGTGGATTATATCTTTCGTTTTGTACATTTTATTACTGCTGGTCATGTAATCTGTAGGAATCTGAATTGATGCTGATTTAAAATGTCAGTGCACAAATTTAAACAAAGTCAGCTGCTTTTCAGGTCGCTGAAATTTACATTGCTAAGTACTGTAAGTATTACTCATATCCTTTGCAACATTGTAACAGGGAGTGCGCTTTGACCCGGAGCTACCGCAGACGATACGGCTCGAGTTTGCCAAATCCAACACCAAAGTGACCAAACCTAAACAGACATCGCCTTTACCTGCCATCAACCCTGTGGTGGGACCCCCTCTCACACCCAGAGATCCTTGTAAGTACTGAGCAGCTCCGCCCGTTTTCAATTTTCTCCATCCGTTTCATTTCCGTTCATGAAAAGAAAGACAAGAAAAAAATCATTGTTTCCTTACTTCATTTGCTTTGATGCCCTGTTGTTGAAAGTAATGTTGGCAATGTCTTCTTAAAGTGGCTTCTGGTCTAAAGTTATTGGCAATGCCAGTTAAGATTGAAAGCATCACTTAACATTCACTTAACTTAATGCAATATTACTCTTTCAAGAAGATAAAGACATCTCTCCAGCCATTCTCACTCTTCCCCACCCACCTGATGTGTGGGTGTATTGTGGAACAGAAATAGCTTGTGAAGCAGCAGACATAGAATCATTGCCTTTTAATGTGGCCATTTTCACTTTGCGGTTACTATTCATGTAGCATTTGTTTGCAGGGAAATTAGCATATATGTGCACATTTGAGGGCAGTTTGCTAAAAGCTGCTGATGTACTTTGGCTGGTATATCCTTTTGAGAAATGAATGTCATAAAGTCATTGAAGATTTTGCTGTGATACAAAAGAGAGGACAGAGAGAGAGAGAGAGACAGACAGACAGACAGAGAAAGAGAGAGAAAGAGAGGGAGAGAGAATTCAAATGATCATAACTTTATGTATAGGAGCAAGTCATATTTCAGGAAGTGAATGGACAAGCAAGAAACTGATAATTAATTGACATGCCACCCGTAGCCTTTTATATCCCACCTGTAATTTCTTCCCTTTTTTCTTCTCAACTCGTATCAAGAGCAGAGCTATTTACCATTAAAATAACATGTTAAAAACAGATGTTTCCATAGCAACCAGAGTTCCAGAAACCTTGGTTACTAATGTTTGGTAAACAGGTCTGTGTTCATTACCTGACAGAGAACAACCAAGCCCTCTGCTACTTTGAAAGGAGAAAGCATTGTTCAAGTTTCTTACATGGACTCATATTGCTGTCAAGGTTTTAAAGCCTCAAAGGGGAAATGCAAAATTCATGCCAGGTGTTTTTTTTCGGCATTGTTTCTTTATATATGGGGGCCTAAGTAATAATGAAGCATTTTATCAGTACAGAGGAGAGACTCGGTACTGTAGAGGGATACATACCCATGATCGTATTCATGTAATGTCATATTTTGAAGCCTTTTTTCCACGATTAGTCATAGCTGTAATGATAGATTGGCTAATGACGCGTGCAGAGATGGTGACAAGCAACAGCTGTTATCCGCTCCAGATTGACCAACTATTGAATGTTTTTGTGAGTGGTTGCAAGCATGATGCATGTCTAAGTGTCCTTGTTCTCTTCCTATAAACTCTGTCATTGCAGATGATATTGGAACCGTTTTCCTACCTGGTGCACCGGAAAATTGGGCTCATCATCCGTAAGTCAGCTGATGTTTTTGTCTCTTGGACACGCGATGTGTACTCGTTATTCAAAATAAAGCCAATTAGGCAGTAAATTTAATTTTACCTGATGTTTGTGTTTTTGTCCATGTAAACATTGACATGACAATGCTGGAATGTTAGATGTATACAGTATATAATACTACTCTAAGGGCCTATTTGATGTGTCAAATAAATGTGTTTGTGCGATGAAGTTATTTGTTCTACAATGGCAAACATCACATTCTTCGATCGTACTCCCCAAATGAAATCACAACACGAGAGTTTGTTTTTCAGATATTACTCATCATATTGACGAGGGAGTGAAGACATTTAACAGAATGGCATAACAAATCAATCTCAGACATATTGTTAGTCATGACCTTTGCGGTGACACGGTACAAGATTCCTCAAAACACGAGGGGACTTTGTAGTGCCGTCTGCACACCTGTTTCTTGCCAATAACTATGTGATAAGTAGGTATTGGCAGGTGCATGGTACATTATAGAATATGGGTAGGTCATGTAAGCCTGTAATGCCATTTTGTGTGGAGTCCATAACCCTCAAGAGATGGGTCAAGATTTCCATGGACCAATTTCATGTGGAAGCAAAAAAGTAGTTTCTGTTGTCAAGCTTGAAATAGATCAAGAATGTGTGATCTCATACATGGTTTAAGTTTTTACTTCCCACAGCAACCTTTCTGTACATAATGTTACTGGAAATGTGAAGTTTTGGTGCTGGAAGGGGTATAGAGCTTTTAGGCAAGAGTTGAGGGGAGGGGGCAGGTGGTGGTGTTCCCATTTCAAGTTTGCATAAACTGTTCTAGCTATGGTGCTACACATTTATGATGTTCCTGCAGAATATGTTGATATTTGAACTTCCCTTCTGTAACATTCTTCATGGAAGTTGAGAAAAATAAAAGAATGCAAATGGAAGTGAAGATCTGAGAATCATTCTAAAAAGGAAGAACAAGAAAGAATACTACAACCAGGTTTGTGCAAACCAGCGAAATAATGACCAGTCTGATGAGCTATGTGCTGCCATGTTTGGACTGTGCAACCAGGCAGTTCCAATTGACACACAAAGAGTTGTTGGAGACATGCATCCTTTCCTAAACATTTATCAGAAACGCATCTCTGTCGACACCATGATCTGCTGGGGCAGGCGGCTTGACAAGAGGCTGGTTACGTAGGCTTATAGGGCTCTCTCATTCTATTTGTTAGCCCACTCGAGCATGTGAGTGCGATGGCCATGAATTTGGAGTCTGACTTGCTCGGAGTGAAGTTAGTTAAGTAGAAAACGGGAGCATGATAAGAACAATCAGACAGAACATTTACCTCCCCCGTTTCTACTTGTGGTCTTCCGATTTGTTCGGTGTATTTCTTTTGCCACTTCCCCCCCGTCTGCGGTCGTGGCGCCGAAGGTTGCTTGTGGAATCCAATTGAGCCCTGCTGCCACGAATATGGCTCGTTGCCCAAATCGGCATGGAGTGATGTAGCAGTTCGCGTCAGAAGCCGCGGAATGCTTCACTTGTAGATGTGCTGAGTGCCAAATCAGCGGCAATGGTGTGACAGCCATGACAGTAATGTTCCATCTGCAAACAAACCATGGAGACAAATTGAACTATCTCTTTCCCTCTCTCTCTCTCTCTCTCTCTCCATCTCTCTCTCTCTCTCTCTCTCTCTCTGTCTTTCTATCTCCCTCCCTCTCTTTTTTCTCCCTCTCATTAGATTCTCTCTTTCTCCTTATAACTTTGCTTCTTTTTTGTTTTGAGGAGAGTTTGACGAGGGTAGAGAAAAAGGGAAGGAATAAGATTCATCTATGAGGAGATTAAGGTTTTTTTGTGGACACTAGGGAGAGATCACTTACCAAGAAATGATGGGCATGGCAAACAAGTGTTTGAAGCAATGGCGGGTCATTTCACCGATTGTATCTGCCACCAATGGTGTGGCAGTGAACCTCATGGTCAGGACAATGCACTGTAAACCCTGGGGTGGGGGTGTGGTGGGGGGGGGGGGAGGGGGAGGATGGAAGGATCGAGGGGAACTGGCAAGGCGGAGGCGAATCACTGTCTTAACCGTACTGTCAAGATTTCTTGCATAGAAACACAAATCGTCACACAATGGTAAGTTGTGTGACGACAGTTGTTAACCACACCCCAGCTCAAATGACACCTAACTCTCTGCTTCCCCCTGCCTATCCATCTGGTTATCAAACCTGGGAGTGCTTTGCCAGTGATGGGTATGTCCTGGGGCATATGCTTTGTTAAAAGCTGATCTGCACAGATATCCGGAATATTGCTGGATTATTATGGGATCAAGTTTTCTGTGCTGTCTCTACAGTGTGGCAGTAGCCTTTGTGTGGGATTGTAGCATGCTTCATCTTCATTAGAGAGGATTTGGTGCCCACTTACTTTGGAGGAATCAATGTCATGATTTCGTCTGTGGCAAGTTTTGATCAAATGCATGGATGGATGAATTTGTCAGTTGGACCATGCAGCAAACTTTGTCAACATTTCCAAGTGAATTACTTGAAAATGCAGAATGGAAAAGGGCTACTCTAATTTAGGAGCCTGATTACTGTCTTTCCACGCTTTAGTTATTCACTGAGTAGATGTTCAGTAGAAAGGAACTTTACTTTAGATTCATAGAGTCCTACCTCTCATGTGAAGATGACAATGGTATTTACATTAGATGTCTAAAAGTTTTCAGTGTCTACTTACATTCTACCAATCAAATCTCGTGTTTTCTTTCCATTCAGGTTGTCCTACACGGAGTTGACACCCTCGACGGGCACAGTGCACCACCCCATGCTGGGTCAACCGGCCATCCATGCCCAGCTCCCCATCACGGATGGGGCCCGACTCACCTACGTCCTGGTAAGGAACCAGCCCCATTACTCTTCAGCTCCTACCAAAGGGCCTCACCAAAAATGACTCCCCCCTCACTCTCTCTATATCTAACATCACTTTGTGTGGGTTCATCATGTTTATCGCCTTTCCATTTTTTTCAGGAACACTGGAGTCCTTTGACTCGCATCCCTAGCTCCTGCAGTCATTGGTTTAATATGACTCTTTAAAGACACCATAGCAATGATTCTACCTCATCTATACATCTAATATTGAAGAGCACTACTTTTGCAGAGAAATATTAGTAATTAAAGGCTTTTCTGCTTCCCAGCTGATCATCTTATTTCACACATACCGTCCAATAAATGTAGGCTGAGCTAGCTTCACAACGGCTAGGAATATGCACTAAATACCTGTAGTTGATTACTAAGTTTGGTCAGCACATCACAAAATCCTGGAAGTTCAAATAGATAGGGTCTGATTAATCTTTGTTAATGTTGCAAAATGATATGTATAGTTATGACCAGATATCAGTTTGGTATTTAACTTTCAGTCAGCTTTCAAGTTTCAGGAAGAGAATTTTAGGGGCTTCATGATACAGATTTGCAAAAGTTTGGCTACAATTCAAGAACCAAATCACAGCAAAACACCCTTATTATTGGATAAGTAATGATATCGTATCATAATTTTTCTGCAAACATCTACAAGCAGATATGATAGCTCATGAAACATGCCTCCTGTGATGCTGATGTCTGTTGATACATGCTTGTGGAGTTGCTTCAACATTACCAGAGTATTTTCTTAATTATTCAAAGATGATGAACATCAGAAGTGTTAGCACAGGACTTATAGGAATATAGCCAAAACCTAACAAATACCTGATGTGAAAGTGGCATAAGGGTAATGAACTTAGATATCAACTGTATGCATTTCCATTTATGAAACATGCTGTCGTCATGGCAATAAGTAGAAAAACTAAATGGAATTGATATGATTGTGGAAACTAGGTTTCAGCTGAAAAGAAATGTGTTTCTTGAAACAATACCATACATTGATAATTTAATGAATTTGTGGATAGCGAGACAGATTTATATAAGAACTAGGCACATGCAATAATTTTTATCTTACCAGCGATTGATCCCATGTAATATGAGATATAAAAAAAAAATCAATAAGATTTTTTTTTCGTTCCTTCCTCTGTCAATGTAAAATACACATTGTATGCGCGTAAATTGTTCTTTTGGTATGTATGTGCAGTATGTGATGTGTGGATAATGAATTTGCTTTGAAAGTATTCTTGACTGCTAGGCAAAGTAAAGCTGGGTTGTCCCTCTGAAGGATTTTATCTACTCCTTTAAGTACTGCAATATTTCACATAGACTCATTCGTGTGTTGTTTTTGCTAAAAATCTTTGTTTTCATTGCTATTGTTAGAATAATTATATTTTTCATTATTGTTATAATGATTATTATCAGAATCATCATCATTATTATTATCATTATTAGCATTATGATATATAGGGAGGAATGCACACTATCTTGTTCTCCATCAATGTCAAATGACATAATGAAATGATATGATTGGGATCTTTAGTATAGATGCCTCATGTCAAGTTACCTTGAAAATTCTTTGAATCAGCTGGTTAATTCTCATCAGGATATTGCATAACCGGATGAAAACTGCTGATATACTGATTTTTTTTTTTTTTTTGCATTCAAGAAAGAAATGGATTAAACAAATGAAAGGGACAGAAAATAGAAAAGAGTTGACCACTTTGCAATGCAAGCAATTATCACGTACACACACACACACACACACACACACACTCACACACCAACACTGACACAAAGCATGTGATTACATGGACACAGCTCCTGCACTCTGCCCTCCTTTGTTCCAAGAACAAAAATATATATCTACTTCAAATTCAGTCCCCCCCCCCCCCCTTCAATTCTCTCATATCAGATTCATTGCATTTGGATATCACACAGTAAGATTTCTGGCCCTGTTACTTTCAAGTCGGTTTGGACAATGGAAGAAGAGATACAGCATTACTCTATTTGTGTTGTGAGAACTCCCCTCTTCGTTTTTCTTTTTCTTTTTACAAAAATCACCTACCATCAATGCATTTCAAATTACCAGAGTTCTAAGTCACATAGAATGTTATATATTCTACTTACAGCTGATGCCCAAAAGAGTCTTGTATTTCTTTACTATTTACTTCTGCTCAGGATGAAGCAAAAACAGACATAGTTTTGATGGTGAAGGCAAATCTTTAAATCTTTAAACATTACAGCATGCCTACCTATTATGTAGGCATAAATGCAGGCTAAATACAAATTGTTAAAGAGAGATTTCTCCTCCTTCAACAATGGCATTGAGCGTCCTCTCTATGTGCAAGGTGTTCTATTTGAGGAATACTTTCTTGTATGTTCCCCCACTTCATAGTTCCTCCAAGTTTCCTATATTTATGCATAGCTGTATATGAGCAAGGTGGCAGATGGCAGTACACAAAATACATAAAGTTTATTAACCCATTGAGGACGAGTCCAGAGTATACTCGGGCAGGTGTTTATGGGAAATACTCCTCAAAGGGTTAACTGCTTAAAACATGTTTTCCTTAGTTTTCCCAGTTTATTCTGAATATTGACTGTCCACACGTATTTAATGTCTATCACTTTTGATTTATTGCTTTATATTAGATCAATTTGGAATGCTTTGTCATTAATGTTATAATATCAGGAGTGCAGTATGAGTTTGATGTCAAGAATTATGGCAGAAATTTAATCCACTATAGCTTAGTTTTAGCAAAGATACCCTAAATATGTTAGGATATTAGTTCTATCAGTTGATAATCTGAGGTACTTTCTGCAGATACGAATTGTCAAATTTATGACTTGTTTCATTCGTAGATTGACGACTGATGCAATGCTTATGATGAATATTGCTTTGGAACAGTTTTTTTTTTCACACTTTATTTGTGAATGTTAGATGTGCTAATGTGAATCACTCTGGCACCCACATTTTAAGATGTTGTGCATCACTTGCAACCTCTTTGGTAACCATGGAAACACTGCAGTGCCAAATGTGTAATCCCACACAGGTCTCCTTTCTAAATGTGAATCTACTTGTATTAAGCTGGATGAATGGGATTAGCTTCATTCTATGCTCATCATCACCTTAACTCATTGCTTGCAAAGTGTTCTGTAATACTTTTTTTTTTCTTTCACCACTTTAATGGTATGATTGTTTCAAAGTTTTGAAATGTTTAGTGTTAAACCAAGTTAGCCACTTTCATGGGCACGCGGGGATTGTTCCAAACTTATCAAACTCGAGTATGACATAGCCTAATTTTTAAATTCCTCCCCGTATCTCTTGGATGTCTGTTTGTTTGTCTCCACATATTTGCAGCCTCACCACACCCCCCAAGCCGTCGCACCTACCCCCACGCCACACACACCCCTCCCCCACCAAACCGCCATCCCAATCAGTATGGCCAACGCAGCCACAATGGTTGCCATGGCGAATTCAGGGGCGGCCTGCTCGACACTGTTTCTGGCCAACCTCGGGACGAGCACAACCGAGCAGGAATTACGCGACACACTCAGGTGGTGAGTTCTCCGATCACACTCTCTTGGGTCCCTTCTGCGGTAGAGCAGCAGCACCGGTCTCTCCCCACCTCCTCCCAAGGATCACTCGACTCTAGTTTCTTAATTCTTTTATACAAATGCATCACGAGCAACAGCCACAGTGAAAGAATAAAGACTGAAATATTCACCTTAGGTGTTTGGCCAAAGAGCCCAGGGTATTTTCCTAGATAGAACTTATTCTCTTTTGTATCATTATGTTAGAATTGGCTTAAAACACTTTCTTTTTTGTCTTGATGAGTGTATTCCCATGTAGAATCTTTGGGTCACTTTCATTGTCACTAAGAGTTAAGAACCACCTGCAAGCAGCACTTACCAACAAAAGTCTTTAAAAAGATAAAAATAAAGACAAAGTAGGGGCAACTCCCACTTTCCACTTTGATTTTGATGCTTACAGCTGTAATTACTTCTACATTCTAACCAGGGCATATGAGGAAACAAAATGACACAATCGATGTGAGCACAAATGATTTAATGCTCAGCAAAGCTCTCAGTATCTTTGCTCTAAAAATTTGCTTATATTTGCTCATGAATTGTTAACTAGAAGAAGGATGGCTTCATGTGAGAAAGGCCAAATATCAAGGTATGTAGTGTCTAGTCCCGATGAGGAATGCTGCATTCAGGGGGCCCAAAGCTGAGGACGTGTATGATGCCCACCCCAATCCTAAAACAAACCCAACAATGCCAGCAGGTGCACGCTGCTCTACTGATAGAAGGTTCATTATGCCAACACAACTACAAATTTTACCACTGGTATCTCACTCATAGTAAGTTATTTGTCTCTTCTTTCTTTTTTTTTTTTCTTTAATTTCAATTTCCAATGCCATGAATAAATAGGGTCTAAAAGGCTGCTTCCTTCTATTGTCACTCTCCAAAAGACATAGCTAGCTTCTGCCGCACATCTTGCCTGAGGGCTTCATGAATGTGGATGAATGTCATTTGTCATGATCACTTGTAGTCAAGCAGAAAGGGGTTGCTTTCTTCTTTTTTTTTCTGTAATAAAATGTCTCCCCCGCTGACGGATAGCAAAAGGTATGACATTCTGTCTTCCATAACCTCCGAGGATCTTAGGTATAATCTGTATATTGTACAGGTCAGTGTCCGTGGCTATAACACTGAAACCCTTTCTGTGAAAAAAAGAAAAAAAAATGATGAAGAAAACAGGATAGATGTGAAGGATATGTAAAGATACTTGTCTGTAGAGCATAAAATATGAAGAAGATTTATCTTTGGGTCTTGTGTCTAGGCAATTTTTACATTTGTACACTGTACACAGTTTGGGACATTGTGAACAACAAAAAAAAAAAAAAGAGAGAGAAATGTTTGTTATGACAGTTTCCAGTGTCTTGAAATAATGTGCTGAGATCTCTTGGTTTTTGCGTGGGATTAAGGATGATTAGAAAAAGCAACATTTTCATTCGCACTCACGGACTGATTAAATGCTGGTGATGATGTAAATACAGGAACTCTTCCCATTTTGGCAGTCACATGTTTTGTCACAGCAGAAAAAACACTAACTGTAACTGACCCATGCATCCTGCCGTAACCACTTCACCTAGTTTGGGAGAGTTTGCAATTATTTGCTGACAGCAACTCTATTATTCCGTTGCAAGAAGTGTAACTGTAACACGCACACTACCACATGACCATCATGGGCACAAATTCATTTATTTTTTTTTTCTTCTTTATTTCTTATTTTGAAATTCAATATTTCTAACTCTAGAATGCAAGCCTCATTTGTTACCTTCGGTCATTTCTTGATTTTGCTGAAGCGCAGCTTAATAGAGCCCGCTTTGATTGACTGATATTCCACCATGCACGTCACTTGTACTGTCATGGCACCAATAGACAGACATCATCACAAGCCATTCTGCCCATCTTCTTCTTCTCCATTGTCTGAGGATGAAATTCATCAACCTCTCTTCTAAGGCACCACAATGAATTGCCCCGAAACAAACCCACCAAAACAAAGCAAACAAAACAAACAAAAAAGGACAGCTCTCTGTATGATATATGAAGCAGTGTTGCCATCATACTGTTTCTGTCTTATATCATCATGCTTGAATGACAGACATTGTGCAGAAGAGGGATGTAACTTCTGTGTACTGCTTCGGGTATTTTATCACCAGCTGTCAGGAAAACTATGGAGCTTGTATTTTTTGTCTTTTTTCTTTCATCTAAACTTGCAAATCTATTTCACTGTCTTTAGGGACAGAAAAAGAGAACTGCATGCCCTTTGGTGATGCAAAACAAGACACATTTATGAAAGATCATACAAAGAAGGACATTAATGGCTGCTACTTTGCAGCTCTTTCAGGACTTACGTTTGTTTGTCTTTTATAACGTTATTATTGAATCATTTCAGTAGGGGAATAGAAGATCAAACTGGCCATAAGTATCTTGTCATTCCACGCAGAATTTATTAGAATGTGGTCTCCTTTTTGGATCAGTATCATAGAGTGATGTAGCAAATTCAAATCTTCATTGTACTCTCTTATGGAAATCTAAAGTAGATGTGTAAACTTCTGCTCATGGACACAACCAATGATTTGAATTACTCTACTGTAGGATTTTCCACAATATAATGCAATTTTGTGTGGGCCCAATAGTAGTCTGATTTTCCAAGATTTTTTGTCTTTTTTTCTTGAGGGGGGGGGGGAGGTTAGTTGCAATCTACAATTATTGTTTCCACACATGTGAAAGAAAACTGTCTTTCTGATTTTTTTTTTATTCTTTATTGGATAATGATGACAGAGAATATGGAAGTCAGCTGTGAAGTTTTGGCTTATGATTATGAAATCATAATGTCATTGATGGGAATGAGAAATGTAAGATTAAAACTTTACCTGACATTCTGGCTCGAGATGATCAAATAATTTGGCTATAATTCACATAAGATTCAAGGTTAAAGATGCTGTTTTATATTAAGGTGGCTCAGGATCAGAACAGGATGAATTTTACTGATTGAGCTGTGTGATGATGTTCACATGCTTGACAAAAAAGAAAACAAAGCAAAGCAAAAAATACAAACCTCAAATACTCCAGCTTACAAAAGTTTTGAGAATTACCTTCTGTCATTATAAAAATATATCTTTTGACAAATAGTGCAGTGAATGTATTGAATATGACAAATCAAGTCACTTACGGATTCTTGCCTCCTTGAAACATTTGGAGTTTAATATCATAACCCTAATTCTTTTTCTAACTCCGTATGTACACTGTATCAGAGACTATATGCCTACAGCTTAGATTTTTCAAGCTGGAAACAATGGTAAAGAGTGCCTTTGATTATTTGTTAAACACACTGTGTGATGTGAACGGGTTGTGTCAATGTTGTATCTATGCTGCTATGCAAAGCACTGTAATATTTTCATGAGCATTCTTTTGACAAATGTGCCTGTTCTTTTTCACCCGTCTCCTTCACGTCTGCAGCCTCCCAGGCTTTAATCGACTACGCATGCACAACAAAGGGGGCGCACCATGCTGCTTTGTTGAATTCCAGGTAAATAAGAGTCAATCAACCCAATTACGAGCTAATAATCATATTGGTAGGTGTCCATAAGTCTTTCTGTTTGTTTGTTTTTTCTTTTCTGGTCTTCAAGCAGTCAGAGAAATTCCCCAAGAGTGCAGGGAAGGCTAGTATGTCTAGGAAGTCGTAGTATTTCAGCAGATGGCAGGTTACAGGGGTGAAATCAATCTACTCTCTTTGAAATAAAGGGAAGAGAAGTATAAGAAAAAAGAGTATATATATATATATATATATATATATATGACCAAAATCTGTCATGTGAATTAGATTGCTCAACTGCTGAGTTTTTGATAATGAAATTCGCTTTGTCCTCTCTGATATAATTTTTTCATGAGATGCATATAATATTTTGACCGGTGACCTGCGATAAGGTTTGTGCAGCTAAAACACTAGCCATTTGATTCCATCTGGAGAATATGGGTAGAATACAGTTCATTGAATCAATCCAAGCCATTAAAAACTAAAGATGAACTACACATACATGAACTACCCGAGGAAATGCATGTCAGTGACTTTCCTGAAGCAGTGCATGACGTGTATCATAAAATGACTGCCAGCTGCTAGCCCAGCCTGTTAAAGTATCAGCAAGCCAGGCATTGACCTTTCAGATTTAGATTGATCCAATTTTTGCATCATTCATGAATCAATTTGAGAACATGTCTTGAAAATTCAGTCTGTTTTTATTCAGACTGTCAGTGGACAGATAGGAGCTTGATTCACTTTGCATGATCCGTTGGTATTGCTTTGCATTTGTCCAATCCATTGCCATCAACGGAGATTGAAAACAAGGGAAATGACTTGTGTTCCAAATCCATTACCTTCTTGAGGAAATATTTACCTTAGCTTTTGTTGCTGTTCCTTTTTGGCCCCGTTCTCCTTTTCTCATTTAAATTCATATTCCTCTCTCCCTCTCACTTTGTAATTCTCTACTGCTTTATCACTTTTACTTTTACTTTCACTGTCCTTTCTTTGTGTTTGCATTTAATTCTTTTTTGCTAATTTCTATTCAATATCTTATCTCTCTCACTCTATCAATTCTGCACTCCTTTCTTACATTTGTATATTTTTCTTTGCTCATTTCTTTTATCTTCTTTATATATTCCCTCAATATATTGCCTCAATTTCTTCTTGAACTCTCATTTTCTTTCCAACACACACTCTCTCACTCTCTCTATATTGAATTATATTTGTCAATTCTTCTAACAATCTCTCATTCCTCATCCTATGTCAATTCCTGCCCCATCTCTCTCTCTCTTTCCCTCTCATTTTCCTCCTCTCTATCTCTATTCATCCTTCCCTCTATCACACACTCTCTCTCTCTCTCTCCGTTCTGTCACTCTTACAGAATGTGGGCTTCGCCATGCAGGCGCTGGCCCACCTCCAGGGGCTGATGTTGAAGTCCAGTGACCGCGGTGGCCTTCGAGTGGAGTTTGCCAAGGCAAATATGGGTGAGGTGAGGCCTAGACTACCGGTTTAGACGTGCTATCCACTGGATGAGTCTGGGTTAATTGATTAATTGATTGATTGATTGATGGATGGATGATTTAATGGATGGATAGATGGGTGAATAGATGAATGGATGGATGAATGGATGGATGAATTGATGGATGGACAGGTATTGTAAAAGTGGTTTCTTTCACGGAGGTTTTATTTTCCGCGCTTTTCACGCTTTGAGGTTGAACCACGAATTCAACATCACACGGAAATGTTTTGAAAAGTCGCACGAAATTAACCACGTATTAGGAAATGTTTTGAACTTGTCGCTTGTTACAACGCTATTGCGCACATGCACACAAGATTCCGTGCATTGAGTGTATTGATGGTTAACACACACACAGCGATACCGCGCAATGTAGGTACAAGCATTTTATAAAGTACTCAAGAGACGGGATTTCAGGTAAGCCTGCATTTAATTCTAATTTCTATTTAATAAATAAAAGAATAATTGGATTATAGTTTGGGTTTTCATGTGCAAAATAAAACAGTTTTTGCCGACTGTGAATTCACAGATTTTGCTGACTGCGAATTTTAACACACGCGAAAAAGTCGGCACCGATGGAAACCGCGAAAGTATCTGTACGCGAAAGAAACCACTTTAACAGTAGATAGATGGATGAGTGGATGGATAGATAGATTGATGGATGGATAGATGGATGGATGAATGGAAGAATGAATGAATGAATAGATGGATGGATAGATGGATGGATAAATGGTTTGATTGACTCTCGAACTGAAAATTGGTTTGTAAAGGCCGGTAGAGAGAGTGAGAGGCATAGTGAATGATGTGGATAGACAGATAGATAGAAAGATGAATAGAAATATTATAACTAGAGGGTCATCAAGTGTTGCATGGGAACACATAGAGCTAGGTTTGTGGATGTCAATAATTGCAATATCATGTTCTGATTCTTTCTCTGAAAAACAACCATTGGCTGAGCCAAGTACAATGACATAATCAAAATGAAAACGAAATATGAAAAGAAATGAAAATGAAATGATACTCTGAATCAAAATATGTCCAATTTGTGTCACTCTTTTTTGTTAATCATATTTTCATTTCTAAAAAAAAAATGATTTGAATGGATAGCATTACCATTATTGGTTAGTTATCAATTTTATCAAATGTCTCTCATATTAGTCCATCTGTTTTTATGTTGTGTAAAGAGACAGTGACCTGCTAGACCTATTGACCAATGTAGTTTAAAATGATTGGACTTGCACATATGGAAAATTAAGTACCATCACCCCTGACATTGATGATTGATGGGGGGGGGGGGGGGGGACAGAACCACAAGAAATAGATTGCTTCTTGTCATAGTAGTATTCAGACAAGTGTTATTGGTCCTCAACCATGGATTGATGCATTCACACCAGTGTGATCTAACTATGGCTCCACTCTGATTCTTTAACTTTACTACAGCCCAAGAGAGTAGACCTGAACACACCTCGCCTCTCGCCTTCAATGCATCCTCAGCTGGTGTTCCAATGATGCAGTTACCATGGTAACAACCAACCATCCAAACTAAATGGTGCATTTATGAGAGCTAAAGGATGTCATTTTAGCCTAGCAGTTCTATATTATGTGTATATTATGTTTATTTAAAGAAAAGGGCAAAGAAGACCAATTTGATATTGTTTATAATGAATACATCATTTCAGAGAAATATCTTGAAATTGATACCTTCAGATGTTTATATTTTGAAGAAGAAAAATGATGTGTAATCCTGAGTACATATTTGGATCAGAAATGAATTCCCAGTGTTTGTGTATATTGTATTGTACTGTGATTGTAGATTTTGATGATCTGAGAATATTAGAAATTCTATTGAGTGCAGTTTATTACTTTGTTGTAGGTGATATTGATCTGTAGATTTTTTTTTTCTTTATAAATCATGTTTATTTATGTGATTATCATGAATATGACTATGTTGGATCTTGAGGATTATTTTATGCACATGAAATTGTGGAATCTAATTAAAAATCTAATAAATTGAAAGGCAATTTAATCTTTATTTTTTGGCTGCATATTTAAAAGGAAAATGCCTTTTTAAAATTTCTCAATATTTTTGGATTTTTTTTTTTCATACATTTACCAGTACTGGCATAATATGGATACATTTGAACTTAACAGTGTGTGCTTATGTGTAATATTTATTATGTTGCAAAATATGTCACATATTGAGGCACACTTACACCAAGCTTGACTTAAGATGGTCACATATCACAAATTTTTCACGTTTGTACGACATATTTTTCACAGTTTAAAGCCAAGTCACTTGCTTACTGCACAATTAATGTTTCAAGCCCATTCCATTCTATACCTATAAGTCTTTATCATGCACACCGTAGGCACGAAACACCACTCTTTTGTGTGTTTTACATTAAGTAGTATGTCTGCTCCTCTTAATTCTCACGCACCCACATAGATACCATGGCCTATTATATATACAGCAAGTGCACGCCAGAAGAAATTGTAACGTGAAAATCTATCATTCCTGCGCAACATCCTTAAAAAGGCATGGCTCCTTTCAAGGTATCGCCAATCGCAAATACTTTCCACGCACGTTAAAGACACCCAAGAATAATAGACACACAGCTTTACACACCCCACCTATATATTTACACACACACACACACACACAGACACACACAGACACATTCACCCACCTACCCACACACGCTCACACAATTATTCACTCTTTTGTGTCCTTGTTGCCCGTTCTTGCTGGATCAATCCAGTTCGAACACGTCCACCTCTGCACCACCGATAGCTAGTAAATGGCCAGATTAGCAGAGTAGGAGCCAACAGACTTGCCGAGATCTGGCTTCAGTCGATTGTGTGTAGGTGAAGAAAATGAATTTGTAAACAATGGTGCATTCTTTTTTTTTTCCTTTTTATTCAACGAATGTAAAGAAAATATCTTTTGTTTTCTTTATGAAGGAGAGCGAAGTCAAGTGACCTATATGATTTTTAATGCAGGCAAGGAAGATATGCTACCATCCATTTGTGTAACCAGAAAGTGCTAGAATTGTGACGTTTCTTTGTTTCAATTTGATGATGATGATGATGACAAGCTGACGTTTGATATGATTTGATAAGAAAACCATGGCTGGTATTGTTATGTAAATATTGAGCTATACATTTCTGGTACTATATGACTCAGCAGGGTACTTCATGATGTATACAGTGTCTCTACTGTAGCTAGATTTCATCTTTTGTTCTTTTTTTCTCTCTCTCCATGAAGTGAACTTTTACAGTTTCCTCTCACAATGAATTAACCAAAGAGAATTTGTGCATGTGGAAATTGCACCTACTTCCGCAAAACATCCCGAGTATGAAGAAAGAATTTGCTCAAGCAGTTTTATACTTGTACCATGTGGTACTGAAAATTGTTGTTGACTTTTCTCTTTTTTTTTTGTGCAAAATTTGATATTCTGGTAAGGCATTATGGTATCTTGATTGCATGGCTTGTCATCTCAAGGGAAGAAAAAAAAATGAGTCAAATCACATGCAATTGTTTTGTTCTCTAACCTTTACAAGAATCACCAAATCACAAAGATCTTAGAAAGATCCTAGAAAGATAGCCATCAATACTTTTTCATCTTTTGAATTCAGGTGATTTTACCTGAAGGGTGCTGTCAATGATAACTGATAGTAAGTCCAGACAGGTCCCAGTCTCATTAGATTGAAATGACAAGTAAATATACCATGGAATAAAACATCATTAAGTTGATTACTTTGTCTAATTCTAATGATTAAAAGAAGAAAAGAAAAGTGGTATGTTTAGGGGTATGAAGCCAATGCTGTATATTATGTTGACATTACCAAAATGTGCAGGCACAACATATACACATCAATGTATCACTGGTCAATCAAATTTGTCCATTTTGATTGGCCATTTATTTGCTGTTTTGATTCTGAAGACATCAAATTTCACTATGTCAAAACTCAAGTGCAAGGGAACACAGTTTTCCTTTTCTGATTTTTTGTTTTCGTTAGATCATCAAAGACATTTACCTTGAGTATGATGCCAAACTTGCTCCGTTTGGTTATAAAAAAAGTGCCTGTTTTGGATAAGAAAAAAAGATGACTATTTGTATGTAAATATGGTATACATAATTACGATAAACGTTAGTGTGTAGTTTGTACGGTAATATGGTTGTAATTTATACATTTTAGTGACTATTAAAGAAATTGAAATGTTGAATGTTGAAAAGTCCATTTGAAGTCCATATACATGTATTCCCAATTTTTTGACTGTTCACATTTTCCCTCTTCATTTATTAAATAGATGGTTGGTATGAAAAAAAAAATGAGAAAGGTCATTCAAGACACAACAGTGCCATGCAACAGTTGTGATGACTAAAATTATATCATCATGTGATACTCTTCTACACAGTGTTAAGAGCAGAAGGCATTATAACTTTTTATGGGACCGACTGTGACATATACAATATGTAATGACCATGGGGGCCGTGGAAAGATTCTCTCTCTTTAGCACAATGAACGCATTTTTACCGGGCTTGTTCACAACGATTTCGAATTGGCATAAGCTTCTACGAGGATGTCGCATTTGAGAGAACTACTCCTAGGGGGTACAGTTGATGTGGTTGCAAGGTCCTTGGAAGACTTGGGAGTTTTGCACAACTGAAATACTACACTGCACACAGAGAGATCTACACCAGAGTTCAGTGCAGGTTTTGTGTGTTTCTTCCGTCGACTAGAGCTCATCTGAATGAAAATGGATGCCGAATAAATGTTGTGTTAACGGATTGGATGCAAATCAAAATATCTCGAAATCATACAAGACCAGGGACTGACCAACATCTTTTGCACTGATTTGGGCATGTATATGAATCCCTATGGATGATTTTATCCTTGACTTTATTTTTTTTCTGTAGTCTAATTAAGTAGGCCCCTGTGAAAGCTTGATCTTGCAAACAATACTTTTTTTTTTCTCCTTATTTTCATTTGGCCTTGATATGCGATTGAGTTTGTCCTCTGTCATTTATGGAATTTTCAATTGAATATCAGTAAATTTGTCAAGATTCATTTATACATTTCTTTCTCGTTCTTAATATGTCTTTCTTGAGTCGTGTGTTCAGGATGAATGTGCTGAGTGTCTGTTTCAAATAATTCCTGAAATGAGTGGACAGAAAGTCATTATAAATATTGGAATGTCAGTGGCAAGGATAATGTGTTTTGAGTGACTGAAGTTGTGTTTTTGCACCCCATTGCCCTCCCTGCATGAATTAGATAAGTATCCGAGTCTCTTAGCATTCATACAATTTAACACAAAGTAACAGAACATGGTACATGATCAACAGTTTTGAAAGTGCTCTCAAATACATGATAGGGCCACCATTCATAGACTCTTACTGATAGATACCAACATAGGCTAATATTCTGACCAATAGAACTGGAAATACTTTATTCTTAAAGGGTCAGGGAAAGAAAAGACAATTGTTGCAATCCCAAGATACAAACATAATATAATGCATGGTATAGTCCCAAGTTGAAGTTCATGACTATTTGGCAAAAGGACAAAAAGTTGATTGTATTAATAGCTGCTGCAGTGTGCAATTTTTTTTCCATTTCTTTCATCCTTTCTTTTTCAATTTATTAGATTTCCAGGAAGAAGAAGGGAGAATTAAGTTATTTAACCCATTCCATACTGAATTCTGAAATGTCCATAAATTTAATGTGCAGACCACTAGGTTCCCGTATGGAACATATTAAACTACTGCCCCAGTACCCAGCTTCATGGTACGAATGGACATTGGTTTTTGTAATTCTCTAGCCACCACAAATACAGTAAATCTTCAAACACTTTTGAGTTGGGTTAACAAAAATTGAATACCAGACATTACATGCCCATTTGTTTACTTCTGACAAACTTATATTTTGACCCGAAAATAAGAAAATGAATATGATATCTATTGATTTGCAGATGAGATTGATAATCAGCAATTTATGATCCTCATATTGGACAGCCTAAGTATATCTCCTATCCCATTTTATTTTTGTCTCTTCCTGTTAGATTACATTTTTTTTTTCACATTGCAAGCAATTATCATAACCCTATCCCCATATTTTTTCTGTATTACTAATGGATTTAATAATAATAATAATAATTGTGGTGGTGATGATGATAGCAGTGAAAAAAAATATTTAAAAAATGAACACAGTGAGGGAGAGAGAGAGAGAGAGAGAGGGAGAGAGAAGCTAGGGTTAAACACACAAATGCACATAAACATGTTACAAAGAAAACAAAAACGTATGGACTTGAATCATGATAAAAAGGTGTAAAAAGGAAGACTATTGAATGTAGTACAGTGTAGTAGATTATTGGACTCGTAAGATATAATAAGGGGTGCCAATATTTACACAGCAAAATCAGAGAGATGCCAAAGGGGGAAATTATTTCCCCGAAGGGGGGGGGGGGGGAGGCCTGTCTTGTTCTCATGTCGGGACAGGAAGAGATAGTCAATTTCTCAGGGAGCTCCCTGCTAAAAACAGAGAGGATTAACGTCTCTTGAGTTTACTTGTGCCCCACATACTTACATAATGCGTGGCTTTTTCACACACATAGTAAGAATGAGCAAACAAAAAATAAAAAACAAAACAAGACAAAACAAAACAAAACTGCAAATACAAACATCAATTATTGATTAGATGAAAATGCAGTTTTATTCATCCAGCTGATCACAATAAAGGCCTCATGATTTTTTTTTTTAAATTCTCATATGGAAAGACTTCTCAGGTACAAATATATAAATATATCAATTTTTAATGCATATACAATGTTATAACTAATTAAATACTGATGAAGCAATCAGGCAATTCTTAAAGATTTGACTGAAATTTAAATCCTGATGAAAGTAATTCATACAGCCTACAGCTGAGCTGGAAGACATACACTGATTGAGTTGTACACTCTAGGAATAAAAGGCAGAAATCATTTAACTTGGCATAACATGCCATCTTAAAACGAGACAACAATAATCTAGAGTACGAGAAAAGTCCACCTGTGGGGGCGCTCGTCAGGAAATCACATACTGGTACAATTGATGTATCTTTATACTGTACAGAACTACTCTCTACAAATCTGTTATATCTTTCCAAGATATTTCTTTCTATCTTGTAATAAACATGCAGGATATTCTGTTAAGCTTCTTTACTCTATGCTACAGAATAAATTGTGTGAAATGTGAGTACTTTAAGTGGAATGGTATTAGCACATCTAACATTGGAAATTGGCCTTTCCACATTCCAGTAAATAAATCTAAAATAAATCTAAAATAAAAACACTATTCTGAAGTTTACATAAAAGACACTGGAGAAATATTGCATACATGGTTGAACATAGCATCTCAAGATGTTCATGCCACAGAGTAAAAACAAAATGATTTGGCTAACTGCTGCAAATCACAAATCATTCAATCAAGGGATAAGTAATTCTTAAATACCAGAGAATCACCTTCAAGTAGCTAAAATTTGGATGTTCAATACATGTCTATCTCAGATACACTATAATGTTAACTTAGGACATGATTGCGAAATAGAAAGAAGAAAATGGAATGCCATTCTAATGTATGCATGTTACAAACTATTTTCCATGTGGAGATTTCAGCATATCCTTTAAACATCACTTAAATATACAAACATGATATTATATATTCACCCAGCTGCTCACTACTTCAGATATATGAATAATTTTTCATATTGCCAATGTTTCTACTCATAATCATACTAAGAAAAAAAAATACAAAATTTGATGCAGCCCAGGAGCATAATGATGATTCACATTTTTCAAAATGATGTTTTAAGTCAGCATCAACTAATCATTAAAGTTTGATCAAAAGGAGTGTACTGTAGATATGCCCCTTTCGACACATTGCATAGAATTGTATACATCTAGCAGTACCCTTTTTGTGCGTATATGTCAATGTGACAACTATGTTAGATTCAAACAGCTTGTTTCAGAAGAGAGATGAATTTTTAACTGATTAGACAGTGACAGATGGGTAATCCAGGGACGGAAAGAAAGGGACGGGTTACAGATTGTGATTTGCAGTCATTTCCAGTTCCTGCTGTGAATGTCAGGACTAAGGGCCATTTGAAATTAAGAGCATAGATGAAATTCTTTGCTAACTTCTCATGAATTTATAAGCAAAGTGTTTAGAGCACACTGGATATACCACCTCTCATTATCCATAGACATCAAATGCAAACATGTTTAGTGTACTATCATATCTTGACCAATGTTCCCGTCACAAACTCTATGTTTACATAGTTGTTTATTGAAGTGCTATAAGCAACTTCCAGTACACACAAAAAATTACTGTATAATAACCACGTAACATGACAGTAACTGATGAAAAGAAAATGTCCAAATTCATGAAATTGTTGAATCAGTTGCAAAGAAAATGTCCAGCATTCAAGTTCTGGATGTATCTAATTCCAGAGTGTCCAGATGCAGCCAAGTAAGTACAGTTTAGCGTGGACTAGCGAAAAGTACTTTCCGTTATTGGGATTAGATTGACACTAATGCTCCTCTGCGCTCTACTTTGTCGCTGCATATCTTGGCTTGGTGGTTCATAGAGACCTCTTGGTTTGGTGCTGCGGTCAACAGGGGGCGGCCCAACCACCGGGTTGCGCTCGACACTCCTATAGGTGCTGCTGAAACGAGAACCGCCACGGCTGGAGCTTGAGGGGACATAGACCTCCTGTTTAGAGACGATGGAATTTAACACAACTTATTACACATAAGAATGTTTGGTATAAATGAATATTGTCTGGAAACTCGAAATAGTCAGCTAAGAATGACTTTTCTCGTCACATTTGCTACTTTTGTATGAACTTGTGCTAGAAAAAAAAAAACACACACACACGCCAAAGAAACCTGTGAAACCAAACATGAAGGAATTATAAAGATCAGTGCAAGTGGGAAAACAATTTAAGTTCTTAATTTTCAGACAAATCAAATGAGAAGTTAGAGTAGCCTAAAATGCAAGTGATGGGAATTACATATAAACACAGACCAAGAAACTCCCTCCTTATCCGTTGAAAAATGCAAGAAAAAATTTGACCCGTCACTTACAACATGACCTTCATATCAGTGAACCACGATTTTGAAGAGTACATGTCGTGAATACAGACACAAATTAATCATAGGCATCACAGTAGTTAATCTTCTCAAAACTATTGATGTTGCTTAAATCTGTTGATGTTTATGTTTACATACAAAGAGCTACTTTTGGCTTTCACATAATCAGAAAATTGTTTTCTTATCAGTATTTCCATTCAACATTGGTCTGTTCGTCTAGGTATATTATATCTGTAAACAGCATTTATCAATTAGGAAGACATGTGATATTGACTAGCACATTCAATTGCAATCCTCGTTTTGCTTATGTCTATTCATCCATCTACCCATGCATTTCTTTATTTAGATCCATCTATCTGTCCATCTATTTCATTTCATAAGTTGCTCACATATTGATGAATTAGTTCATTTGCTTGTCCATTCTTTCTGTTTTTTCTTCCTTTTTTTCTTTCTTCCTTCCTTCCTTCCTTCCTTTCTTCTTTCTTTCTTCATTTCTTCCTTCCTTTCTTTCTTTCTTTCTTTCTTTCTTTCTTTCTTTCTTTCTTTCTTTCTTTCTTTCTTTCTTTCTTTCTTTCTGTCTGTCTGTCTGTCCGGAGATGACGGGAAGATTCACCCGTGATCCCCACTGTGTTATAAATAGACACAAGTCAGTGGTCCCACGTACCTCGTCACCCGTCGCCACGTACGGCCGCCGGAACTCGGTGGCCCCCATGTCCACAAGTTTAGGCTGGGTCCTCGCGTAGTAGATAGGCTGTTCGTCAACACGGTACATCGAAGACTATAAAAGAAGCACGGATGATCGAATGCAGAGGGAGAGGGAAGAGAAAGAAAAGCTTCACATCATCTTTTTTTTTCTTCTTACAAACTTGTATCAGGCTCATACTAGGCATAGGCCCACAAATTCCTTTTCTCACAGCTTGCCATCACAAACAAGAAGTTCACATATATTTCAAGAGTTTGATCACAATACAAGCTGAGTAACATTTTTAACATTTTAAATAAGCTCATATTGTGTAGAGCAAAATAAAACCTTTTCCAGTTATACTTCACTTGTTGTATAACAAGAAATATTCTTTAAGTTAAGACTACAACCATGTCATCACTTCTTATTATATTCTTTGTTTTTTACTTTTAATCGCAAACATCTCTAACAAACAAGAATGTAGTTCACTTGTTTTTGCAATAAAACCGACATAATATGTATATATATACACATACATAATCTTATATATGAAGTAGGCCTATATAGGGATAAAACTAATCTATTGAAAGCACTCCAGCAGCTCTTTCAAACACGGGAAATTCCCGTCTAAAGACTAGGGATTTTATCAAGAGCATTTCACCTTTTATATTCTAAAACGTAATTGGAGAAACAGATTTCAGCCAGTGACAACTCACCTCAAACTCAGGGAATCTGCCTATTGCCCCCGCGATGTGCCGACTCCTTTCGTACTCGTCGTCCAGCGTCATCCCGTCGTTGACGTTGTAATCGCCGTTCGAGAGCGACCCTTCGCTGGGGTCGGGGATGTGATCCCAATCGTCTCTGCTGTGGAGGAACCGCGGCCGGGTGGCTTCCCTGCGGTAGCGGCCTTCGACGATCTCGCCGTCGTACTTTCTGAGACGCGGCTGCTTGAAGCGTGATGGTTGTCTCGAGATCGCGCAGCAAAAGACTATTAGGATGATGACCAGGATGACAAAGACAACGGCGCCGAGCGCGATACCAAGTATTTCAAGGGAGTGCAATTCATCTGGTTGAAGAAAAAAACCAACAAAATCTGTGTCAAACAATTTCGAGGTAATTCCTAGAACAAGCACTCAAACCTACGACTAGGACAGAACAAGCTTGCTTTTACATGGGCCCCATCATATTTCTCGTACTTTCAAGATAGCCCAACACTACTGTAAATAGTAAGACCTTTGTATTTATATTGAGACAGACTGTTGTAGATGGTTACAGTTCGTTATTCCGAAGGTTCGTTATTCCAAAGATGCGTTATTCCGAAGGTTCGTTAATCCGAAAATGTGATAAAGTTTATTAGTCTGAAGGTTCATTAATCCGAAAATGAAACAAGGTTCGTTATTCCAAAGGTTCGTTTATCCGAAAATGAAACAAAGCTAGTTATTCCGAAGGTTCGTTACGAACCCTATTTCATTTTCGGATCAACGAACCTTCGGAATAACGAACCCTATTTCATTTTCCGATTAACGAACCTTCGGATTAACGAACCTACAGAATAACGAAAGCTAATTTTGATATTGTGTAATTGTATTTCTAACTGTGATATTTTCATGAGAGATATGAAAATACATTGAAATTTAAATTAAATTGTACTTGAACAGAACTTGAACAAAGTCGTCAGTTACAATTTTTTTTTTCAAATCTCTCTCCAATGATACAAAGAAAATGTTTCTGGAAATAAATTGGATAAATTTTGAGGGGTCGCTGATAGATGATGATAAAACATTAAGCTTTAGATTGAGAGAAGTCGTATAAATCAGCTCAATGATGAGCACTGATTTTTTTTTTCTTCAAATGATAGAATTTATTGAAGATTTCTCGAAGCAACATAATTATACAGAGGATGGATGAAACACATAATTATTACTTCAACACAATATAAAGCCATTTCTTTGGTACAGACAATTTAAACAAATATCTGTGTTTTTTTCTTTTTTTTTCAAATATTCGAGTAACTCTTTACTATCAAAAATACGATGAATGAATATATTATAATTATGTTTTCTACCATCAATACACGATACATATATTCATTATGAATGCTATGTTATTATCCGATGAACATCATACCGCAAACTATTTATAATATCTTTATATCTATCATGCGTGCAAGGGTACACAATAATGCAGCACTGATTGGTAAACAACGACATCTAACAGCCAACAGGGTTCCGCTGAGAAGTATTAATCTTACGAGTCTCGCATAATTCTCATATGGATACAAGGTCGGGAAGATGATTTTCTTAAAAGACTTACCCGGAGTCCTCTCGCACCGCTCTCCAGAATATCCAGGCAAGCATCTATAATGAATCACAGAAAAAATGATAAATGTCACTATTGGAAGAGAAAAAAAAAAATGTCTCTCGATCAGGCTTGGTTACCCAAACACATTTCATATTATAAATTTATCTAGTTAATATGGCATACAAAAGTTGTCACCTGCCGCTGATTGGGCATCAGTGTCCGTTTGGCTCTCAACCAATCGCTATAACGACATAATATACATTAAATCCCTCCTTTCCTTATTCTGTATCATGTCGTTGAGAATAGTGTAAAATGTGACATTAAGATTTTAAAGTGAACGCCTGATGATAAAAAGAAGTAGCACTCAACAGTCGGGGAAAATAATCCACAATACTTGACGCAACACCTCTACTAAACGACTGGCGAGACAAGACCAATAGTTGCATGCATATCATGCTGCTGTTGATGATAACGATAATAATGATATAGCTTGTGATTCCTCTTGATATCTGGATTTCATTAGTCATACTTACGTGCAGGAGGACCGGTTTCCTGCAGGAAAGCATGTTCCGCCATTACTGCAATAACCATCTGGACAGATTTCTGAAGGGAAACAACACGACGATCAAGAATTAGTAAATGCTTCTATGGTCACTCTAATTAGGCCTATTGTTTGAGGTGAAAACGAAATAAAATGCACAGACAAAAAAAAAAAAAAAAAAACAGAACAAAAATGTTCCTCGAGTTCTGAATATTGATTTAAACATTGCATCTTTCATGCTGAGTATTGCTCGAGTATTCCAAAGATATGATGTAAGCCTATATATGTGTGACATGAAATGTAAGGATGAAAACTGGAATGAGTCAGTGTAATTGTCCCCTTCTATATGTATCATCAAGAAAGTGATTTGTACCTCAGTATAACACAATGTTTTAAACATGTATATACACGTATCAAGAAAATGACAAAAGTGACATATTTGATGACATCGGAGATACTTAAAAAAAACCAAAAAAAAAACAATGAAACCTGATGCATAATGGCATGTTGGAAGTATATGGGTCCTCTGGTACACCAGTGTTAACACTGAAGAGGCTACCCTGGATGAATGAGATCATAATACTTAATCATTATCATCATAATTACTTGAATTCATGATCTCATAAAAACCCAAATGCCACAAAGAAAAAAGCACCAAAAAAAAAAAAAAATAATCGAGAGGTGAGATTTATCAGAGAGCGAGAGATATTAAAAAAATGATTGAAGTGGTTAGCCAATTACCTTCACAGATTCGACCCGGTAATGAAGGGAAAGGAGAGGCATCGAAATAGCCATCCCTACACTCGCACGTGTAGCCTTCCAGATAATGTTCCATACAGAGAGCGCTTGGCGCGCACGTGTTGGGAAGGTCAATAGGGCAAGGGCCCGGATCTGAGATTGGAAAGGGGAAATTAGGAAGGGTAAGGTGAGGTGATAGTAAGTGGTGAAAGGTAGGTTTTGTGATGGTGATGTGAGCCATGAACCTGGTAGAAAGAGACTTTAAATGGACGTTGCCTTGGGTATATTCCCTGCCCCGGTGTCATTCCTACTAAAACATTTCCACAGAAGTGATAACATTGCTCATTTTTGTTTTGCAAAATCTAATTTCACATGGTTTTGCGGAGGCGTCATCAATGGTGTAACTCTGAAATATTGTTATAGGGAATATTGTGTCAAAACTCGAAAGGAAGTGACGTGGGTAGATGAAGGAACTACCATAAGGAAACCTTGTTGAAATAATTTCCAATAAAAGTTGTCAACTTTTAGAAGTCTAAAGTGTATGATGATTTATCTTCATAAAAATGTTTCCATTTTACATGTTTGTCGTAATTTCAGAACGCGATTTTAGACCAAGGATACACTTTTGAAATGCAATTCTTTCCCGAAATAAAGGACTGTATAAACGGGGGCCGGGGCATAAAGTGTGATACGACAATCAATTTGAAAAATGTTCCTGACAAGCACTCTTCATGACTTAAAGATGGCAGCAGACAGAGAAACTCTCAAAAAAGTGTCTTGGCGATTCTTTTTTTTTCCTTTATCATTACTTCACAGGACAACATAGGACGCGTCAGTGTACAATGCTGTGACGCCTGTCAAAACATAGTACTTGAGCTCAAAGGATATTTCCCATTACAGGCCAATTCGAAGAGGTTCATTATAGTTATAATACCATGTGATGCCATGATATGATACAATACAAAGTCCCCTCATCAATTAATAATAATGAATATCAATCTGGTGTCGGCTGCAGGTTGATTCTTTGGTTAGTCCGTGGAATGAGTAACATCGCTGAGGGTTATCATCAAAATTGGTGCCTAGTCGACACGAAAAAGCTTTGTAAGAATGAAGCTAGAGATCGACACACTATGTAACAACAGTAAAAACAATGAGGGCGCTTTTTCTCCGCATCACAAAACTTTGGCTGCCATCATGGAATTCTTTTTAGCGCATGATTTTCATCTTCGCTGTCACAGGGCTCTTGAAGCGCCATCCACAATGACAACGCAGTCACACAAAATTTTCTCTCCATCACCGATAATTAGGCAAAGCCAATAGCAGTGGTTCCTGCCCTCACCTCTGCACTCCCTCCCGGGGAGGAGGGGAGAAATGTCGATGAGCTCGTCGTTACAGCGGCACGTAAATGATCCCTCTGTGTTGATGCACTGCGCGTTTGTGGCACAGTCGTGGTGGTCCGCTGATGAGCACTCGTCAAAATCTTAAAAAAAAAAAAAATCACACAGACAAGAGGATTAATTTTCTGAGAACAAAAGGAAAATATGTATATATGAAAACTAATGTATGGTATTCAAGAAAATGCACTGTTGCACGTGAGCAATTGTAAATGCAATAATCATGCCGGAAGCGGCTCTTTCTCTAGCATATACAGCAAAAGAGGATGTCTCCCTTGAAGTTTTGTTTTTCTCACTAGCAATTATCATCTATTTAGCATTTCTCAATTGGGAAATTTGAGATCAAGAAGATTTTGATTGGAGAATAGATTCGTATTAGGTCTATTATATTCTGTCCCTGCAACTAGTTCAAAAACTGGTTTCTTTCTCCCAGAAAGTCAAAAGGACCAGGTTTCTTGGTCACTGAGAACGGTATGACCCACCCTCGATTACAATGGAATCTTCGTCGATTGTGACGTCAGTAATCACGCCCTGTTGGACAGACGTCTCAAGCGACTCCGTGAAGGCCGTGTACACGACTGTAGAGTTGGACATGACTTCGGTACTGTTCTCAAAGTCGACCTCGAGCTCGTAGTCGACCACGATGGAACCGTTGCTGAATGATGTGATCACGACATCTACATACTTGCTGGCAATGGTGCTGAGAGTGTAGATCGTTGCGAGCTGACAGGGAAAATATAAAGGCGAATCACAGTTAGAATTGATTGCACATCTGTGATTAAATCTCCTGTAAATTACTCTTTCTTGTCGCCTTGGAAAAAAGCAGAATAAACAAAGTTATAAAAATTGGTCAATTGTCATGCATTGATTTTTACGTATCCACACTTAGCCATACATCCGGTAAAATCCGAACGCATGTTATGACTTAAGTCTTGTGTAGTGATGCAGGTTAGCCGGACGCATGATGGGGAAAATGGTTGTACATATGAAGAGTTCTTCGCAAAAACCGGCAAGTCCATATTGGCCACAGGGAGATATTTGCGATTAAAGGTAAAAAAAAATAAAGAGAATAATAAGAATATTGTTGCTTCTTTTGATCATAACTTCAAAAATGTACCTTCATATGTAATGACCAATATATCATTTAAAAGGTATTATTTTGTACTATATGACAGAGATAGTACTTCAAAATCTTCAAAAATGGACTTATCGGTTTTTGCGAACAAAAGATGTATTTCATGAATTTACGGGCCCATTTTATAACACAAATGATGCACAGACCTACCTCGTGGATCAGTAAGAATTGGATGGTCTCGTTTAACTTGTGGGTTTTAACAGTTTCAAAGTTAACTCGTGCATCCAATTCTCACCGATCCATTCTGTCTTGTGCATCATTTGTATACTATACAACTTGTTCTGGTGGAGGGAGTATTTCCTTGATAATGTGCATGGGAAGAAAAGCATTGCATTGACAATCTTTCGCCAGTACAATGATCTT